>CM016620.1:65032654-65680676 GCA_005393395.2 Gossypium australe
AATACCCATGATTTCCAAAATTACAAAAATAACCCTGCTTTCTGAAATTTTTGCAACGCACTTTGTTTGAAAAACAAAATTTTCAAGATGACCCATGTGAATTTGTAAATTTTGAAATATCTTTAAGATGGAAAACTATTTTCAAAATTGACCCTGAGTTATTACCGAAATACCCCTGTAGGAAGATGACGAAACTACCCCTGGGTAGGGAATGAAACTTTGGTTGCTCGAAAGAACTACTCTCGAAAACTTCTTTTCATAAAATTTGCTTGTGGATAAAACAGTGAAACAAGAATTTCTTATGCATAAAACTTTTTAAACAGACTAAATCGAAGCGCTAGATATGAGTTCTAGGGGGCGTGGTCGCAATACTCGTGGACGTGGCAGAGACAGGATGTCAGTATCGGAACCGGTTGGGTCACGCCATGGGTCAAAGAGTGATGTACCGCCACCAGCTATTGAGGTTGAACAGCAGGATCAGACTGGAGGAGACGACGTAGTATCGCAGGCTATGCTGCGGGTGCTTGAGCGAGTGGCAGGAGCCAATGGGGGCAATGGGACTCGGAAGTCGGTACCCGAGAGACTTAGGTCGAATGGAGCCGAAGTTTTCAGAGGAGTGTCTGGGGTAGCTCCGAACATGGCAGAATACTGGCTAGAGGCAGTGGAAAGGATTATGGACGACTTGGATTTAACTTCAGAGGAGAAGCTCAAGGGTACTATTTCGTTGCTACGGGATGAGGCCTACCAGTGGTGGCTCATGGTTAAGGAAAGTACTCCTGTCGATCGAGTGGACTGGGGTTACTTTAAGATCAAGTTCGAGGGGAAGTATGTCGGGGCGAGCTATGTGGACGCTCAGAGGAAGGCGTTCCTCAATTTGGTGCAAGGAAGCAAATCGATAGCGGAGTACGAGGCTGAGTTTCTGCAATTGAGCCGGTATGCTCGAGGTATCGTGGCTACCGATTATGAGAGATCCGTCAGATTTGAAGATGGGCTACGGGATGAGCTGCGAGTTTTGATTGCTCCGCAACGGGAAAGAGATTTTGCCGTATTAGTGGAGAAAGCTCGGATAGCTGAAGAGGTCAAGAGGACTGAAAGGCAGAATAGAGATAGAGAAAGGAACCGTGATAAGAGGAGTTCGGGATCGCCAGAATCGTGGGAGAGATTTTGGAAAAGACCGAGAATCGAGACTCCTGTTCGTAATTCTAAGCCAGCCGTCAGAAATCCAGATCGTCCGTGTTCGCAGTGCAGAAGGTATCATGTCAGCGAGTGCTGGAATCGGGTTCGAGAATGCTTTAGATGTAAGTCCAAGTCTCATCTGGTTAAGGATTGTCCCCAGAATCCGAATGGGACTCGAGCGGAAGGCCAAGGTTATGTGCAACCAGGCAGAGGTGGTCAGCAGGCGACGAGAGGTCGTGGTCTGAACCATGGAGGAAATGGTTCTGGCCGAGGTCATGGAGCTTTAGACCGCGGTAATGGTGGCACTGAGGCAAGACAGCCAGGTCTGGTTTATGCGGTCCGTCGGAGGGAGAATAATGATGTGCCGGATATGTCAACGGGTAAGTATCTTATGTTTGGAATACTCCTTGTTGTTTTGTTCGTTTTGGTGGCTGTTTGTTTATTGTTAGTAGAGTATCTAAGAACGTGTGGTATGGACTTAGAAACTGTGCCTAGAAAGTATGTTAGCTCTTTAAGATCAGAGTGCGCAGCTATAGCGTAGCATGGTGTTAGTCTAGTCAAGTAATTTCGAGGACGAAATTATTTTAAGGAGGGTAGAATTGTAACACCCTGGTTCTAGGGGTTATGTATTTAGTGCATATCTCAGGTGTTGGTAGTCTTTTTGTGTGTTTGGGCAAGTTTTAAGGGGTTTGGAGAATCCCGGGAAGGTAGGTGATGGCTTAAGGAATTTTGAAATTCTGAGTATTAAGAAAAGGAGCTTGGATGGAGGAGGCCTTAAGAGAAATTTTGGTGAAGTTTTGGCTCAAAGAATGGCTTGGCAGAGTGGCAAGGAGGCGCCACATAAGGCATGGGGAAGTGACGCCTCAAGGGGGGAGCTGGAAGGGGGTCTCAGGATCGATTCGCAAGGGTGGCAGGAGGGCCTTTGTTTTTGCGTCATTATGGTAAGGAGGTTGGACGGTTTTTGAGTGCTAAAAAGATGGATGAAGACTTGGTCTTCCTTTTTAAATTCGGCTAGGACATGGGTTGACTCATTCGAATCTTTTGAATGAGTGTTAGGGAGGTAAAGTAGGAGGATTTTTGGGATTTGGTGGGGGTTGAGTTGTTGGCCGAATTTAGTAGTATAAATAGGGGGAGGTGCTCACCTTTGGTCATTTTTTCCCATTTGCTTGCTTGTCGATTTCTTCATAAATTCTCCATTTGTTCTCCCCATTTCTCCTAAGCTATCTTCCTTCTTTCTATTCAATCCTTGGCCGAAACCACTCACCCTTCATCTCCCTCTTTTCTTCCATTTTGTTAAACCGAAAGTACACCCCCCACACTTTTCTTTCCCTCTTCTCAAACCTTTTTGGCCGAAACCCCTATTCCCTTTCCTTGATTTTCTTTTATTGATAGCCGAACCTACACCCCACCTATATGTCGTGTCTCTTTTCTTCAACTTAGTAGCACCTTGGCCGAATTTTAGAAGTGGTGTAGACCTCTTCGGGTTTCGTTGTAATCGGTTGGTGGAAGTACTCTGGGATATTTCAAGGCATTCAGTCAACCTCAGTAGGCAGTCAGCTTGGTAAGTGATTTTGGGTAAGAAATATTTAGTAAGCTTAAATACTTAGTTTGTGATTGGGAAGGTTAACCCGTTTATCTGATTAAGTGTGTTGATGGAGGCAGCAACCAGTCAGACTGGGCAAGGGAAGGCACCTATCCCGAAGTTCAAGAAGAGGGCTGTCTCGGCGGTTCGGGATTGGCCACCGGGGTATGGGCCAGCAGTAGGGGATAGCTATAGGCAGATAGCTGTTGTCTCGTTGAGCGATAGTATTGGAATCGAGGGTCTAGAACTGCAAGTAATTAGGTGCGTAATCATCGCACTATTTCTTCAGTTTTTGGTTTGCGAACATGTTTATATATGCGTGATGTGTGATGGCCGATTATAAAGGCTTGAATGGTGAGTTATTTATGATATATACATAATATGATAATCAACATGTGATGCTTACTCTTTTGTTATAAACTGACATGTTATACTTATGCATACATACATGGGAGGTGGATTTGATCGATGAAGGAAGGAAGGGTGTACACATGATGTACGTGGTCTAATGTTAGCTCAGGCTACATTAGCGCTTGACGGTTAGCTGTGTGCTACCTCAAGGGAGGTGTGGCTCGGTGCCCATCTCGGCGGTTGATGGCTATGTGCATCACCGTAGACGGAGCATGTTGTTGAGGATCACTTTGGTTGATCGGTGGCTCAGCCACGGCCTTGAGCAGCGAGCTTGCCATGGTAAGGTTCATGGATCACGATGTGATCAGTGGTGGGTTAGCCACGGCCTTAGGCAGGGAGTCTGCTAAGGTTGGTGTTACGGTTGGATTATAGGTTGGGCTGAGATGCATATTTGCATGACTTGTTATGAGAACGGTACGGTTATAGGCCAAGCCCATACGTGTGGAAATAAGTGTTGTGATTATGCACTGAGTCAGTGGACTCACTCTATTTTTCCTAACCATTTCTGGTGATGCGTAGAATTGGACCGGGATCGGAGAGGACACATGGTGGCCCATGCAGGAAGAAGAGTTTAAATATTTTTTTTAAGCTTATTCATATTAGTTATTTGGGTTAAATATTGTTGTAATAAGGGCCTTTTGATCTTTATTTATTTTTAGAATTTTTTTATTATTTTTGGTACTATTTTATTTTAATTTAACTATAGTTTAATTAATTTGATTTACCATGTGAAAATTGATTTTTATATTAGCAACCTACTTGTTCAATATATATATAAGTTAATAAAGTGTTTTTAATATGGACATTTTTATAATATCAAAGTCTAAAGTATACTTTTAAAAGTACATGGGTTTTACCAAAAAGTTAGTAAATCTTACTGTTTTATTTTAAGTCAAAAAGGAATTTTCCACCATTTTTCCGCAGTGACATAACCAGATTCGGTCGTAGTGAATGGGCCGGGTTTGGGGATGTTACACGGGCATGTAGTTGGGCCGTGTGTCCCATGCACCTAAATTTTGAGAAACAGAATGCTCAAAATTGAGCACACGAGCAGAAACACAGGCGTGTGTCTCAGCTGTGTGTGCCACATGGCCTAGAACACGGGTGTGTGCCATATGGACATTTTTATAATATCAAAGTCTAAAGTACTCTTTTAAAAGTACATGGGTTTTACCAAACAGTTAGTAAATCTTACTGTTTTATTTTAAGTCAAAAAGGAATTTTCCATCGTTTTTCCGCAGTGACATAACCAGATTCGGTCTTAGTGAATGGGCCAGGTTTGGGGATGTTACACGGGCATGTAGTTGGGCCGTGTGTCCCATGCACCTAAATTTTGAGAAACAGAATGCTCAAAATTGAGCACACGAGCAGAAACACAGGCGTGTGTCTCAGCCGTGTGTGCCACATGGCCTAGAACACGGGTGTGTGTCTTGGCCGTCTGAAACCTGTACCTAATTCGAATTAAATTAATTAACCATACGGCCTAGCACACATGCGTGTGGCATGGCCGTGTGGTGTATGTAAGAGAGCACCCTAAATCGAACACGGCCTGTAGCACAGGCGTGTTCTAGGGTCACACAGGCGTGTCTTTTGGACCCCACGAGCATGTGGGTCTTGCACCTTAGAAAAATTTTACAATTTTGCAAAAATTTATTAAAGGTTTCGATTAAGTCCCGATTCAATTCTAATACTCAAATTGGGCCTCGATGGCCCGATCAATGGACATTAGGGATGATCTCGGTAAATGAATAGTAAATTTTAGTAGTTTAATAGAAAAATATTCTAATTGCTCTAGTAATGCTCTGAAACCTTGTTCCGACGACAGGTACAGGCTAGGGGTGTTATACTCCCATTTTATGAGAATTTCTTATTATATGTGCACTGCTTATTTTATGAGAATTGTTATGTCGTGTAAGTTACTATTTTGTTTAGACTATAATAATATGTAAACTGTTATAGTATGTCACCCGGGTTTAGGATTTAGGGTTTAGGGTTTAGGGTTTAAGGTTTTAGGGTTTACGGTTTAGGGTTTATAGTTTTAGGGTTTATGGTTTAGGGTACTCACTGAGCTTTCATAAGCTCCCCAATGAGGAAGGTAATGTGGGACCAAATTATGGGATTTAGTATTAGACTTACTTATAATTGTCGGGTTGTAATTGGACATTGTGGATTATTTAATTGTTTTGTTTAAAACTTTTATCATTGCGTTAGATAGATGATTGAATGATGGATTATGACTGTTTGATAATTGGTTTGAATAATTGTTCGAATAACTTGTAAGTGCAGATTGAAGAGTCGCTGGTCATCGAGGTAAGCCTTAGATGTTTTATGTGTGATTTGGATACAAACATGTGTTTGGTATGCATGAGATGTAACATAGAATTTGGTCAAGTCATGTAATATGTTAAATGTCTGCTAACTAATTAATTAATAATGTTATGATGTTGTGCGGGATGCTTTAATAAAATTTCTGAAATAAGACTTATAGGTAGAATCCTATAATAATATTTTCAAACCTTGTGAAATGGAGCTTTTCTGATATTTTACTATATTACGATTTAAATCTAATTATATGTTTTTAAACAAAACGATTTTTCAAGTCCCTACAAATCTAGCCCTTTAAAAATACCCTACTGCATGTATGTACATTTAGCTAAAGTTTTCGAGGTAATTGTCTATTAAATATTAAACTGTGAATTAGTCTTATTGTTAATTGTTGATCAGAGTAGAGCAACAGAAGCATTATATTAGGTTTTTTATTAAACATTACATGATTAATTGTGTGGTGTGGTTCGTCGATTGGTGTGTTTTGTGGTGGTTTAAATAAAGAGTCACTTTCAGTGTTGTTCATGTGATGGTCGAAATTCGGGTTGGACGTCTCGGCCGGATTTGGAGCGCCACGAAATTACACGAACGCCTTATTATCTCTTAACCATTATGCCAATACTCAATCTTGGCATAATTTTACAAATTTAAAATTAAGAATTTGGGATGTTAAACTTGCTAACTATTATCATCTAATTCGGAGTGATTGACGATGATATGATGGTTCTCATGATCCGAGTTGGGAACATTGTAACTGATTTCTACCAAAGAACTTTGTGCCTTCATTGTTCGTGTCAGTGATTTTGTCATTTCCAATTTTTGCACCATCAATTCTTTTATTTCCACCACGTCCATAGTGTAGGTTGACATGGTTGTCTTGCATGAAACTATCTCATGCAGATTACAAAAGAGATTGGCTAGATCTTTGGATATCTTTAATCATTCTGATTGTCATTGGAGTTCTAGCTTGAGGCGCAATGACTTATATTCCTCTGATTTCAGATAAATTTATATGAATCTACGTACTCTCTGCACCTTTGATCGTGACTTCGTTGGTTAGTTAAGGCTCCGTTCAACCATCGTGATCCTTGATTGTTTTTATGTTGCTCATACAAATCTTGATATACCTTGTCATCCATGATTAAGGCTTAGTTTGGATGAGCGGTGTGTTTACCTCCGGTGAGGTTAAAAACAGCGGTGGCGGTGAGATTAATTACTGTAGTGGTGAGATTGGATACTGTAGCGGTGAGATTAAAAACAGCGGTGGAGTGTGTGTTTGGATTCAAACGCAGCTGTAGCGGTGAGGTGAGAATATAAAATGACTATTAAGGACATTAGAGTAGAAATTATATATAATAGAAGTTTTTAAAATTATTTAATAAAATATTAATTTAAAAAAAATTGAATGGAGCCGGTGTAAGTATTGAATTTTACTTCTTGTACCAAAACATGTATAGTAATAATCATTGTATTATTTATATATTTGTAATTTATCCTTAATAAATTTTTGAGAATTTAAAATTGTACTTTTTAGTTTTCAAATTTTGTATATTAATTAATATTATTAAAATTCTATTTAATTTGTCGTGAACTAGATTTGTCCAAGGGTTCAATAATCTATTCAGTCTGACTTGTCCAAACCGACCCAAACTCAATTTAAATAATAAAAAATAGTTTAAAATTTAATTAACATAAATTATAAACAAAATTTTTTTTTATAATCTTTAAACAAGATAACAAATATTAACTACTAAATTCCATTCTTTAATCCGAAATTTTAAAGGCCCAAATTGAAACAGTAATGATTCTTAACCATTTTGTCAAAGCGAGTTTCTTTTCATCATTCTAGTTGAGGCCAAAATTAAAAAGGAAAAAAAATGGAAATTTGACATTCATGGAAAGTTCATTTGAAATGCAAAACAAAAACTTTTCAATGTCTCAAAAATTCATGATTTCCAGCATCAAATAACATAATTTTTGTAACATTCTCAATTAAAAAAATGATTTCACTCCATGCATAACTCAAAAGATCCTGTTTGAAGGTCCCATGGTACTCTTCAAGTAAAGGCACCTCACCTGCAAATCAACACATTTAATCCCAGTGAAAATGATCCCAAAAATCCCTCATATAACATACCATCAATGAAATCGACAAAAGTAGACGTAACTCACATTTTGCCAGTTTTTCTTCAACAATGAAACAAGGAAATTGACGCTCATCTGCACGTTTTGGAAGATCTGCTTCTCCTCCATTGCTACATTCCCAACGGCGACTCCCATGCAAAGAACTTTCTTCAATTGGAACTTCACCATTGCCTTTTGTCTCATTCACTTTGGACTCCAAAGATTCCTGGTGAGTAACAAGGGTTGGGAATTTCCCTACATTCGTGCAAAAATATTAGCTGCGTAATCTAAAATCACAACTGAGGTAGACCAGTCTAGTATGAACTGAACTTAAAAAACCAATCACATAAACCCAAAGCAAACTCAATCCAGTTTGACCGTGAAAAGTTAACCCAAACTCATCGATCCTGAATGCAAGCTGACACAAACCTAAATAGCCTGGACACAAAAAGACCTGAACCTAAAATGACCCAAACAAGTAACTCGAAATGATTCAAATCTGAAAATGACCAAAACTTGAAATGATCCATAACCATCATGACCAGACCTAAAAAATCAAGCCTCAAACCCGAATTTGAAAAGATTTAACATACAATGGCTCAAATCCAAAATTGAAACCGAACTAAAACCATCCCAACTGACAGGTCTATATATAAGTAGTACCCTTGCAAATGCCTAATAATGTACAACATAAAATTGTTGAAAATTGGTGCAATACTGGTACTCGTATATAAAACTTGCCTGCTTTGTTGAGACCAGGACCCAAGAGACCGGGCATCTGCTTGATGACAGATTCAGAGGCCAAAAATGCATGATATTTCTTAGCAAGCTTCTTGACCAACTTCTTGTTCTTGTTTAGCTTCTTCAATGCTTCAACATCCATATAATCCAAACCAATCTTCTCAGCCTGCAATGCAAATCAAAAAAATTCAACAAAACACTCAAGCATTACAAGAACAGTCTTCCTATGTTTCTGGGATTCTTTTTTTTTTTTTTTTTTGAAGTACCCATGTCTGGCACTCATACCGACACATGGATAGGGGGATATGACCTCAAAAATCCTCTACATACATAAAAAAATTTAAAATCCTAATCATACTGTGTCAAGTATATACTTGTATCCAACACTCACACCCAAATCTGATTTAACATGAACCAAGAAACAAAATATTCTTAAAAGCAAAGCAAGCAAGCAAGTTTCACCTAAGGAAGGCTGTAAAAATTACCTCTTCAACATGTTGAGCATCTCCAAGCATGCAAATCTTCATCTTGGTACGAGGAATGTGTGGCAGCTTCACGGAACCACTGAAACGCTTGTCTTTTTGGGGGTCATAGTTTTTCAGCCCAATCTGGAGTTCAATGGTCTCGGTGAACTTGCGATTTTTCTCCATGGAATTAGCCACAATGGTTGAAATAGCTTCTCTAAGGGCATCACTCTGAAGCTTACTGCAAATAAAAAACCAAAATCCTTTTAGGAAAACTATAAATGAGTAGATAAGAAACAATCACATGATTCATACACTACCATAATGAAATATCAATCCATAATCATCACAACACAAGCACCAAAAGCCAAATCATAATTTGACTCAGTGAGTCAAAGGGGCAAGACCACATCAACCCAGATACAGAACAAACAATTACCTGACACAAATGGAAATCAAATTCACAACTTAAAGATTTACACTCTTTAAGTTCAAATTTTACAAACATATAAGAATCTAGTTTCACAAACCAGACCAATCAATGAACCCAATATATTAAGCTGGATAATCACATTAAAAAAAAACAGAGAATTAAATTACCTCATCTTCGAATCTCTGTTCTTAAAACGAAAGAAACTACCAAGAATTTACCTGTAAAACAAAATTTTCAAGTCAATGATTGAATGTTAGATCTCAGAAGAAAACAAGAGTTTAAGGAAAGAAAAAACTGAAAATTAACAGCAGTTGTGGTGGTAGCCATCGTAACAGTTGCATCTGCTTCTGCTACTGCTACTGCTACTTCATCATTTCATGGCCGGAACAGAGAATCCCGTATGGAAGCCAAAAAATTCTGTTTGCATTTTGAGTTGGAAAATGGGGACAAAAAGTATGGGTATTTTTGTCTGAGGAAAACACCAACTGCTCACTGACCTTTAATTGCTGCTTTCACTCCCAGATGATTTTCAGCAGACCAGTGCAGTGGAGATGAATTTTCACTGAACCGTGCCGGTGAACCAAACAGCACAGTAGTGCGGTGAGCAGCAATTATTTAGGCCAATCTCACCACACTGGAGGTAAACGGGCATCCAAAGGAAGCCTAAGTCCAATTCTTGCTAAGTTAGATATTTGGGAATGTCGTATTCCCCGTCCTAACTCCATTTCTTTGTTGAAACTCCATTCATCCAACTTGATGCTTCATTAATGTACACATCAACATTATATTGAGAATACATCTCCAACTCTTGTTGACTATTACAATCTGGTTCAGGGTGATTGACAACAATATAATGGTCTTCGCAATCAGAGTCAGGAACATCATGCACGACCTCTTCCAATGGAGTTATCGTTTCGGGTTTGTAGAAAATTAAGTACTAATCTAACTAAGTCACGAATCAGTAGTGTTGATGCAGAATTAAAATATTAACTCAACTAATTAAATTAATTAAACTAAAATAACCTAATGAAATTTCCTATTCCTAGTGTTGACGATGCGAGTTCCCTTCCTATGATCGATTAATTCCCTAATTATTAATTAAGTCACTAATTACCCTCGATTGAGTTATTTATCACCCTTAGCTAATAATACCCTCTCAGTCTCATCTTCATTAAGGACTACCACTTAAGTCAACCTTTCACTCTCTTCCTGGGCATATAGATACCCTTTCGATCTCACTGCTTGGCACAAGTTATACACGATAGGGTACCCTCTCGGTCTCACTTGTCTAGATATTCTATCAGGTGTGTCACTCCCTAACATACTAAGTAATCTTGAATAAATACCCAATTTTAGGTAAATAATTACTTAATTAATAAATCAGATCCATAACCAAAAACATGTAACATATAAAATACGTATAATAATTTATCCCAATATTCATACAAACATTAGTTGATCAGGCTAATGAAATATAAATAATGAGATAAAATAAAGAGATAAGAGAATGCTCATTGATAAATAATTGAAGCACGGTTTTGGAACAATCTCCGCTCACAAACGTCTTCACAATGGCATAGAAAAGTTTCGATCAAAGGAATATAATAATAAACTAACACTAAAACTAAAAAAATTGTATCTCCAAGTCGACTCCCCCTAATGAGGTTATAAGAGTGTTTATAGGCTAATACTAGGGTTTTAGGTGCCTAAAATACCCTTGATACTTTGAGTGCAAGTAAGAAATAAAATCTAAGAAAATCAGCCAAAAATATGTTTGCTGACGTCAGGATTGCATCATGATGCCGTTTTGGTTATGTTGCAACACCGATGCCTGTTTCATTCCAATATTTTGCTTTTTGCTTTGATCTTTGGCGTCGCGACACTAGATGCTTGTGTTGCGACATGGTTTTCGTCCTTTTGTGTTTTGGGGTCTAAAATGACCCCATGTACACTCAAATAGCCCATTAGTCATTCCCAATGCCCGAGTTGGCACAATGAGTTATCGAAATATTAGAAAATGTGGAAAAGTGCTTATTTTGCTAATAATTACATCAAAGCTACTAAAACAGACAATGGAACAAAATAACATAAAATGACTTGAAATCAAACTTATTAAATGCCAAAAATAGTCTAATTTGCCACAACGAATTGTGGCAAATCATGTAGCTAGGGATTATTTGCACTTTTAGTCCATTTCCTTTGCTTGTAATGACATTTCAGCCTTTAGTTTAATGTATTTCAGTTTCTTTTAGTTTTAGTTGTTAAAAACCTTACCTTTTTATGTTTCTTATTCTTCATTTTACTATTGAATGCTCATATTTAATTTTATTTTAAATCGAATGCTCATATTTAATTTTATTTTAAGTTTTCTAGATTAAAAATCCAAACTTTCATATTTTTCTTAAGCTTCATGTTAATGTTTGTTATTTTATTTTCTTTCATGTTTGCTAGCTTAGTTTTTAATATGGGTAACTACACTCTAAGGGGGATGGTTGATGGAGATGTGGATAAGCTGATTTTTGGATTAGACAAAGTTGTAATAAATTGGACTACATTGAAAAAACTTAAAAACTTAGGATTGACGACCCTAAGGGAATATCTAGGCAAGTGAGACTGAGAGGTAATCTTGTTGAGCATCAATTCATTAGTCCTAGTTAGTCAGTGAGATTGAGAGATAAATAAGACTAATTTGTCTAATTTGGTAAAGTTGAGACCGAGAGGTAAAACGAAACCACTGTAGAAGTTTAAGCAATTTAGATCCCTAATTCAAATATTACTGAACCACATCGAAATCAATCAACCATCGTTTGTTATTCATTGGTTAAGTTACCAAATTTGCATATTTTATAATTTAGTCGTTGCATTAATTAATTGATAAATTAGTATAATTACCCTTGATTTTATGGCTTGCCTTATTACAGTGTTTAGCAATTAGTTGGTTAAACTCTTTATTTTGAATGCTTGTAGCTAGAATTTGCTCAATCGACGACTCTCTTGGGTTTGATCCTCAGAGTACTTCGTACCTAGTTGTACAATTATATTAAAACTGACCTGTCACACTTGTAGACACCGCACTTAGTAATTTATTTGATTGTTGTCTTTATTTGTTGATTTCCTCCCGTCATTCGCGAGGGGGACAAGAGGGGGACCAGTGATAAAGATGCTTCAATCTATGCACCACCTTGACAGAAACAACCTAAATCGTTAGCTACCAAGACGTGGAATTCATTCATCATGTCGATGTCACTAATGATTTTAATTTTATGCTTTTTTTAAAAAAAATAATTCTGTTAATTTAAACCTATTGATATAAGGATATTTTTTAAATATATGTTTGTATGTTTAATAAGTTAGTTTTCAAGTTATTGAGTTTTATTTTTTTTTATAGTTAATTAAATGTTATATTTCATCCTTGAAAATAATGAGTTTAGATAAAAATAAAGTTAAATATATAAAAAATCTCATGATTTCCTTAATGTCAAATTTATATTTTTTACATCACATTCTTTATATAACAAATTAAGTACTATTAGTAACAATCCTCTTTCAACATAGAAGTTGCTCATAGTGCGCATCATCCCTTCAATAGCCTTCTTAGGTCTTAGTGGGCATTAAGCCATTGAGAAAGTTATTAATTTGAAATCACCAAGAAAATATTAAATCTATCAAATAGTTTTATGTTAAATTAATAACACATTAATAAAGTTGAACCTTAAACTCATTTCTCTAAACATTAACTAATTTGCAATTTGTGTCTTTCCTCAATGTTAGAGACACACTTACTTCAATGTTAGAGACACATAAATCATCAAGAATCAAAACTAAAGGTGCACATGATGATTGGACATCCCCTCATCTGGATAAAGCTTCAATCTAAAGATAACACTTTTGTCGAAATCATTTTAAAATCGAGTTTAGAAAATGGGGATCGACTTTAAAAATAAAGATGGGAGTCGCCACCAATCTTTTTTACTTAGGTGTGATTGGTTCACCTTGTAAAACGTTTTATTTTTAAAACATTTTTGGTCCACAAAAACAAGAAAACGAGTTCGGGAGTCGGTTACGTATGAGGAAAGGTTAGCACCCTCATAACGCCCAAAAATTGGTACCAAATCAATAAAATCATGTCTAAATATTGAAAATAAAGAAAATTAGAAAATATGATCCTTTTATTAGAAAGAAAACCATGACTTACTTATCACAAAGAAATAAAGCACTTTACCCAATAAGTTAAGGTATAGCACCTCATGACTTTAAAATTAAGCTCGTCTTTCTTTGAGGAAATTCCTACATCGAGACGTAAAATGTCGAACCCAATGAGTTAAGGTAGAACACTTTGAATTCTCAAGAATAGGTTTTTTATTTTGAAATTGATAAATCTCAAATTCCTTAAAAAAGGGTAAATATGTAATAA
Organism: Gossypium australe; assembly: GCA_005393395.2. Classification (NCBI taxonomy): domain Eukaryota; kingdom Viridiplantae; phylum Streptophyta; class Magnoliopsida; order Malvales; family Malvaceae; genus Gossypium; species Gossypium australe. The sequence continues at coordinate 65,046,325 of CM016620.1, forward strand.
CTAAAGTTTCACAAGAAAAATCGAACCCAATAAGTTAGGGCAAAATTCTTCCCGAAGTTTCCCAAATATCACATATCACCATATTTTGAAAACCATTTGAATAAAATGTGTCGATCCAAAAGATGTTTTTATGAAATCTATGGTTTGGATAGGATATTACAACATATATTGAAATAAATAACAAATTATGAATAATAAAAGAATAATATAAGTGACAATATAATCTACAAATCATACTAACAATGAACAATAAATAATAACATAAATATAATGAACTATTCTAAACAATAATATACAATCTAAAGCAAATAAACATGTAATAGCAATAAATGAAAGAATAATATATTAAAAATAATAATACTTTTTATATAAAGTAACAAAAATTTAAGGTAAAAGGAACTTATAATAAATATATAATTTAATAATATAATATATAAAAAATGATAGTAATAAAAATAAAGTATTTAAAAAATGTATAAAACTACATAAATAAAATACGTTAGATAATATAGATAATTAAAAAAATAAGGATTTTAGGAATATATGATATAACCTAATACTATATAATGTATATAAAAAAATAATATATTAATAATACATAAAAAAATATTGAGTCATATAAAATAAATAATAATAATTAAATATATAATAGATTAGTACATATAAAATATATATATATAACTTATACTATTAATAAATTAATACACAAATAATAAAAATATTTAATATAATAAAACATTTAATACAATAACAAAATAATTTAAATTAAAAAAAGAAATTTAAGATTAAATAAATATAAAGGGGTTAAACAGCAATTAAACAGATTAAAAGAATTAAATCAAAAACGCGCGTTAAAACCCGGGGACTAATGTACCAATTAAACCTTTTTACGAAACGGCGTCGTTCTGATTTTCCTTTAAAACGGACCGAGGGATTAAATTGAAACCAAATGAACAGTTTAGGGTTAATTTAATAAAAATTAAAAATTTGAGTTGAACTAAATTGAAAACAATGAAATTTCGGAAGGACTAAAGGAATAAAATTCCCTTTTTAATAAAACGCGTGGACCCTGATCGGGTTTTCGGGTCAACGCGCGGACCTTGCATCTGCTAAACGGCATCGTTTTCTATTTGCTATATAAGCAAAGAACCTGTAAAAAAAAACACTTTAAAACTGTTTTTTTAAAAAAAAAAGTTTCAAAACACTCTGAAATCCTCTGTTGGGGTTCGGCAATCTGGTTCAGGGACTGAGTGCGCACGCGCCTCACGCGCCTCCGTGGTCGGCGGCCGGAGGTCGGAAGCTTTATTTCTCGGACGCGAACCGAAGGGTAAAACCACTGTTCTCTATTTTTGTATATATTTTTTTATAAAAATAAGCGTGTATGAAAAGAATATAAAGAATGCGTAAATAAAAATATAACCTCTGTATTATGAAAATATGTGGTTTTATTTCTGTATTTTGTCTCTGTGTCCTGTATGAATCCCCCCTTTACAAGTTTTAATCTAGGGGTTTTTATAACCCAAAAATGAAAAAATAAAAAGGAAATAAATCTCTGTTTTGGCCTCTGTTTCGCCTTTTTTGCTGTGATTTGTTTCCTGTTGCAGGTTGGGCGAAGATCCTGGTGGCGACTGCGGCGTGATTCGGACACGGATCCTGGCGTGGGTGCGACGATTGGGTTCCGGCGATTGCAGCGTGACTTTTGGCCTGACTTGCGGCGCAAAAGGAGCTGGGGCGCGAGGCTGCGGCGCCTAGGGTTTCCCAGAAACCCTAGGTCTTCTGTTAGCTGTTTAGGCATTGGGCCATTCGGGCCGCGCGAATTTGGGTCTGAGTTAGTCTTTAGGAGTCGGGCCAGGGTGTTTTGGGTAGTTAATTTGGGTTAAGGTGTAATGGGCTTGGTTTGGTCTGGTAGGTTTGGTCTGCTAGGTTTGGGTCAAAGGTAATTTATTTTGGGCTTTGATTTTGGGCCAAAGGTTGTAAATGGACTGTAATAAACATTCTGGACATTTATTATTATTTTTTATTAAGCCCGGGCAAAATTAGGTACTTACAGCTGCCCCTCTTTGCTCATTGTCGTGTAACGAGAATAGAGCAAAGACTATAAAAGGACCAATTTTGCCTGGTTTTGGTCGAGCTTTGACTTCTTTGATCCTCGTCTTCTTCAAATGATTCCAACTCCACTGCAACTTCCACAGTATTGGAACTTCATCTTGATTTCAGTAAGTTTGATAGCTTCAACTTCATGAAGGCAGTATCCACTATCTTTTGATCTGCTATCTTCAGTCTGATCCCTGCAAACTCAGGGATCACCAGACTGTCGTATTCGATCTGCTATCTTCAATCTGATCCCTGCAAACTCAGGGATCACCAGACTGACGTATTCGATCTGCTATCTTCAATCTGATCCCTGCAAACTCAAGGATCACCAGACTGATGTTTTCGATCTACTATCTTCAATCTGATCCCTGCAAACTCAGGGATCACCAGACTGACGTATTCGATCTGCTATCTTCAATCTGATCCCTGCAAACTCAGGGATCACCAGACTGATGTCTTCGATCTACTATCTTCAATCCGATCCCTGCAAACTCAGGGATCACCAGACTGATATCTTCAATCTACTGTCTTCAATCTGATCCCTGCAAACTCAGGGATCACCAGACTGATGTATTCGATCTGATGTCTTCAATCTGATCCCTGCAAACTCAGAGATCACCAGACTGAAATCTTCGATCTGCTATCCTCAATCTGATCCCTGCAAACTCAGGGATCACCAGACTGATGTCTTCGATCTACTATCTTCAATTTGATCCCTGCAAACTCAGGGATCACCAAACTGACGTATTCGATCTGCTATCTTCAATCTGATCCCTGCAAACTCAGGGATCACCAAACTGATGTTTTCGATCCGCTTCCTGCAACTTCAGGAAGGTCAAGTCTGCTATCTTCAATCTGATCCCTGCAAACTCAAGGATCACTAGATTGATGTCTTCGATCTGCTTCTTGCAACTTCAGGAATGTCAAATCTGCTATATTTACCGATATTGCTACTCCACACCGAAAGACATGTCCTGTAGACTCGGTTCCATGTGTAATGAGTGACATGAATGCAACATGTTATGAAAATGATTCCTTTTAAAGGATTAGGATGCAAAGATTGTAATTAATCAAATGCTCTGAATGAGATTTGCTATGATGTAAAAATGTTATGAGTATGATTCCTACTTTAAGTGTTATCACTCATTTGTTTTTCCATTCTTATTCATCAATCATGCTCTGTTCAACCAGCTTGCCCCAATGTAATTTCTGAGTCAGCCCCGCTTGAACCTTGGACGTAAAGTTGGTATCTCCCACTGCAACTTTAGGGGAATGACTTTTGGTTTCTTTCATATTTCTGTTACCACTCAGAGGTACAGAACTTGTATCACTTTCAATCTGTTACGCCATTCCCTGGGTGTAATGACCAGATATATGTGTCTGACTAGATGTAGGGTATCCAGACAATAACCCCCTTTTACTCTTGGACTTGACCTTGTTCGTCATTTGTCGATATGGTATTACCAACGGAATTGTCTTACCCAATAAGAATCCGAAGAGATAATCAATTTCCAATATTTCCAATCTCTTAGGCTTGGTGAGTTCTGAACAATAATCCTGTATCAGATTCTTATATTATTTAGAAGCTTCTAGAGTAATATGTGAAACTCATTTCATGAAAATATTATTAGTCCATAAATTGTTATTTCAATAAAAGTGCTTGAAAAAGATTACAAAAATGGACAAGAAAGAAATTAGCATAGCTCGAAACAAATAAGCTAATTAAAGATAACCAAGGCAATAAATGAAAATTGATTGGTGTATCTTAAAAAGAATAAAGTAAGCATAGATAGCAAAGGCTATAAAAGAAAAATTGATTAAAGAATAAAGTAATCAAAGATTTAAAATGGGAAACTAGGTGCCCCAGATATCGTAGTCTAAGCTTCTCTGTTCCGATCTCTTGAGGACCATTTTAAACTCAGTATGTGTTTAGGGGATCCGGAGTACTTCTGTCGATGCCCCCAAGATGTAACATACTTCCTCATTGTTAATTCAGAAGTAACAAGACTACTGTATGCCCCACTTTTAATCAAAATTTGAGCCGCCCTTTTCGGGTTTTCAACTCAAAGCCCCTTTGGTCTCAAAGCGCCCTTTGCGGGTTTTCGCCTTGGCCTCTCCTTTTTCTTTTTGTTTTTTTTTGTTCTTTTTCCCTTTTTTCTTTTTTTTTTATTTTTTATTTTTTTGAACTCAAGGCACCCTTTGCGGGTTTTCACCTTGACCCTTTTCCCTTTTAGGTAAAATTCTTCTTGACTAAACCTGAATCCACCGGATTAGGCATGTATTCGCCATTCATCTCGATCAATATCAATACCCCTCCAAAATAGGCCTTTTCAACATAAGGTATTTCCCAATTCAGAATATGCTTTCCTCTAGAATCGTTTTGTAGAGGAAAAATCTTTTTCAACATCAGGTTTCGAATTCCCTAAAATGAACTTCTTTAACGTAAGCTTGCATCATATGACCGTGGTGGATAACTTTTAACCTTTTCTTCGATTAGGTTCGAATGACAAAATGCTTCAAATCCATAAACCAACATGTTGCCCCTGCGAAGGTTCTGGCCGATGTTCAATAAGACAGAAGGTAATGGTAGCTTCTTATGCCAATCCTTACAAGTCTAAGTCACCTTTCATAATTTTTGTTTTTCTCCTTTTTTTTATTTTCTTTTGGTAGCTTTTTCTGTATAGTGATATGCTACCGGATCTCTGGACAAACTGTAAACTTTAACTTTATACAGTTATACATTCTGTACTGGTTTCTGATTCTTTCCTTTATTCATCATTTTTGGTTTTTTTTTTTTTTATGACTGTCGACTTTGCAATATTGGCATATGAAGCAACATTCACCCTCTTAGTGAAATAGACAATGACCATGACGGTGAATCGATGTCAACTAAAAGCATTTGACAAGATTGGCCCCATAATATCCATGCCCCACATATGAAAAATTTGTAAAGAACTGGAGTAAGCCCTTGAATCCTGTTTCCTTAGATACGGTATAGTTGATACCATCTCTTTCTCTGCAAATTAGTAGTGCCCAATCCTCATATTTAGGGCGCGTCTTATTAGCCCAAGCATGTCCTGATATGATCATGCAAAACGTCTTTGAGTCTTTTTGAAAATAACTCAATGATGTCCGCATTATTTCTATGGTAAGATGAGCTCCGATCTTCACCCCTTTTCCAGGCCCACAATATCCAATGACCCTTTGTATGGTAAGGTCTGTTTTTCATCTTGTTAAATCGTTCTTAACAAGTCAGAAGAGATGTCGCTATCTCTGTCATCTTCAAAATCCTGAGATCCCCTAGACTCATATCTTTTTCAACAATGGAGTCAGTAACAACATCGCTCATGACATTGATATCTGGATACCTAGGTACGAAGACAAACAGATCCAAAGAATAAATGATTCTAAGGATGATTATTGATATGGTCATGAATAAAGAATGAAAGAATAGAAACCAAAGACTGTACAGTTTAAAATAGAAAGAATAAAAGAATATGTGCTCAAACAGATGCATTTTATTGAAATAAAATTTTGAACATAAGCCTATTTCACAAAAGAATTCTTGTTGCCTCTAGGCCCAAGGCAACAAGCCTGTTTTGAACATTATTCTAGATTAGCCCTAAAAGTACAAAGATTTCTTCCACAGTCTTATTATTCAAAACATTCTCAAGTACACAAGGGTTTGGAAACTTCGTTCTCTAATTCCCGCTTTGATTTCTTCAAGGAGCAGCAACTTTCTTGTCTCCTACCTCATTAAAGTGATCAGGTTTTGATGGATCATCGAACTTCACAACTCCTATTTTAATAAACCTTTCAACCAACTTTTTAAACGTATTGCAGTTTTCGATTGAGTGGCCCTTTATTCCCGCGTGGTACTCACATTGGGCATTCTCGTTATACCACTTTGGGAAGGGAGGTTGCAGCGGCCGCAGATAATATGGGGACACCATATGCGCATCAAATAAATTTTGAAATAGCTCCTTATACATCATTGGGATTGGCGTAAACTGGAGCTTTCCAGAATTTTGCTATGGAGAAGCCTGATCGTTGGTAATTACCGTCCTTGGTTGGTTTATTGTAATTGGCTCCGAGTGGCTCTTGTTATATCTACCAGTTTTCTTTTCCTTCTTCCTTAAGGCCTTTGAGGTCCCTTCTCCTCTTTCTTTTATTTCTACTAGAGCAACCGGTTTGGCTTGATCATTATTCAGGTCAAAAACTGAAACCATTGGAAACTTCAACACTGTCGAAGTATCCTCCTGTTCAATAATGACGGGTCCCCCATGCAGATGCGTGCCTGGTTGAATCAGGATACCTGTTGGAGAATAAACGATGTCTTCCTCATCATCCTCACTATTGTCCACTGGGCTACTCCTTTTTTCAAGTCCTTTGGCTAGTAACTGAGTTAGCTGGCCTATTATATTCCTTTGGAATTCCCGCATTTCTTGTTGGATCTCGATCAATTGCCCCTGCATCTGTATTTGCATTTGCTCCATTCTTTCCAACCTTTGCTCCATATTTTCTAGGTTAACTGAAATATTTTTACCTAATTAGGGTCTTTGTATATAAGTCTAATGCAAATGATGCAATGTAATGCAAATGCACGAATGCAAAGAGGTATCGATTCTGATCAACTTCATTTTAGAAAACTTTATTAGAAAACAAAATCCTTTACATAAAACAGACGACTATATACTTTCACTCTAGGTCCTAGTGTTCTGACTTCCCTATACAACAAAGCCAACTCTTGACCACAATCTGCGTTTAATGTATCCGCCTATGTTACCCAAGTCGAATCTGGACTATTGCTTTACCCATGAGATAATTTCGACTTCTGACTCGATCATGAGAATGGTGAAGCTCTTCTTTCCAACGCCCTTTATTTGTTTCAAGAAGATCGATCCGGAGCTCATAGTTGTGCAACGTCGATTCTAATATTTTAATCTTATCCTTCATTTCCTTGCTCTTGTTTAAGCTTGACTTTAACTCGATCATGGAATAAAGGTAACCGTCCAAGCTTAGCATTGATCTTCAAAAGAAGATTTATAAGGTATTGATCATACCCTAGCTGGTACCATACACTGAGTCACCATGCCATACTCAGAAAGATTCTTCCACTTCCATGTCTCATAAAGATCAGAATTTTTCCTATTTAGGAGCAAACAAAGAAGGAATTGCGGAGTTTTAGGAAATTTAGATTGTATCTGTTCAAACATTTTTCATCTCTAACCACGGGTGAAAAGCGTCTATTCTGGTTCATCTCTTTGAATCTATCAAAAGGGGGTCAATACGAATTCCTTTCATTTCTCCACAACAAATCAAATCCCTTGTAATGTCGTTTGGACCATAACGAGGAGCCGAGAAGTTCACATCAGCCATCTTTGAATCCTAGATGGCTCCACCAATTTCTTGTTGTTAAAATTCCAATGCCTATTCCTCGAAAAGAAACTTCCACCATTGCCCCTTCTTAACCTTGGTGCTGGCAGAATGCGTCCATCCACTTAGGTGAAATTAGAGTTGATATTAACACCTCAGGATTTCAGCATTGGTTCAGCATCACAACTTAGACAAAACATTCATCCTTTTCTCGAGGCATCTGCCTCAACTTTCCAACCAGAGGAAATCTTTGGGAAGTTGATCAACTACTGGACCAAGCTGAATTATCATGGTAATTGATACATTGATATTTAGTGAAAGGCCTCCTTGAGTGGCTATGAAACTTGAATGGAAACCCCTATAGCCAAGGGCACCTCCTCCAACATCTGTGAAGTTGTTCTGATTATTCTGAAAGATTGGCAAACAAGTAGGCATCCCTGTTTCGTAGCATGCTACCTTAAAATGACATCCGGTACCCTCAGTGTTTCTTGAGAGTTTTTAGATTCCTGTTCGCGCCGAGCATTTTGAATTGCTTGCATGGGTATTCTCATAGAAAATCTGATCTCCACTTTAAAGGTCTTTGACTGATAAGGTCGTTTAATTTTCTTCCTGTCTTTCCCATTTGAGTCATCATGGACATCAAGTCTTACATTCCCGTTGTTTCTGTTAGATGTAACATCCTCAAATACAATTGTAAACTCATGCTTGTTATTTGGAAGAACACCAACAATAAATAAACTTTTCTCCCCATCACAAGCAAAGTCTTTTCCCAGCCCATTCATTGCCATAGGTTTCTTGCACCCTCTCTATCGCTTTTCTTTCAACACACTTGCCATCAACTGAGTAGCCATCTTCATATGAAAGAGAAACGTTGTAATGGTAGAGGTGCCCATCTGCACTCCCCATACTCTCTTTGAAGTGATTGGTAAGTATAGTTACCCTTTAGCCTTTTAGTTCCGACACCATACCTTGCCATAAGGTGTCGTACAATCTTCTCCGCATCCGATTCTGCTTTGATCAGAACAACATCAGAGGTTACATGTGGCAGGGATTCTAACGCTGCCCCTTTTCTTTCTTGCTCTAACGAATCCATATCCTTTTTTCTCTAACTGCCTTTGACCATATATGAACGATTGCATTGTCTTCCACTTTATCAAGGAATCCGTTCTCCATAACCAGCTTTCTAACTTAGAAACTGATCGTGAATCGATACCTCTTAAAATATGTAATGATATGTACAAAAGAATAAAATACAGCAAGTTAGTATCATGGAATATAAAGCAAGTAAAATAAATAAACACCTATCTGGGTAACCACTAAGGTTTGGCGTAGTTCTTCCTAAGGTGGGCTCTTAGGGTTCACTTATATGTGGTTTAGCTCTAAAGTTTAGGTAACCGAACCAGCAGATTCCTCGATCTTCACCCATTATAGGCTCATACGGACCGAGTTCGGTTCAGGGGAATACATTTCCCTATGGCTGCACGGAGGTGCAAACCTCACGAAGACATAGGTACGGATGTATCCCGAAAGCGATTCACTATCCTGCATGGAGGTGAAAACCTCACGAAGGAGTAGCTTCTCACTCCCACTTAAGGGTGTGACCACGACGGTCATGCAGTGCAATGCAGAGCAATATGCAATAAAAGGATCATATTTTTAAAATCAGAATTTAAAATTCAGACAAAAAGACATGAAATTATCAATTTTACGGCCTGACTCTCTTGTGTCCCCAGCGGAGTCGCCAAGCTGTCGAAACCATTTTAAAATCGAGTTAAGAAAATGGGGATCGACTTTAAAAACAAAGATGGGAGTCGCCACCAATCTTTTTTACTTAGGTGTGATTGGTTCACCTTGTAAAACGTTTTATTTTTAAAACATTTTTGGTCCACAAAAACAAGAAAATGAGTTCGGGAGTCGGTTATGTATGAGGAAAGGTTAGCACCCTCATAACGCCCAAAAATTGGTACCAAATCAATAAAATCATGTCTAAATATTGAAAATAAAGAAAATTAGAAAATATGATCCTTTTACTAGAAAGAAAACCAGGACTTACTTATCACAAAGAAATAAAGCACTTTACCCAATAAGTTAAGGTATAGCACCTCATGACTTTAAAATTAAGCTCGTCTTTCTTTGAGGAAATTCCTACCTCGAGACGTAAAATGTCGAACCCATGAGTTAAGGTAGAACACTTTGAATTCTCAAGAATAGGTTTTTTATTTTGAAATTGATAAATCTCAAATTCCTTAAAAAAGGGTAAATATGTAATAACTAAAGTTTCACAAGAAAAATCGAACCCAATAAGTTAGGGCAAAATTCTTCCCGAAGTTTCCCAAATATCACATATCACCATATTTTGAAAACCATTTGAATAAAATGTGTCGATCCAAAAGATGTTTTTATGAAATCTATGGTTTGGATAGGATATTACAACATATATTGAAATAAATAACAAATTATGAATAATAAAAGAATAATATAAGTGACAATATAATCTACAAATCATACTAACAATGAACAATAAAATAATAACATAAATATAATGAACTATTCTAAACAATAATATACAATCTAAAGCAAATAAACATGTAATAGCAATTAATGAAAGAATAATATATTTAAAAATAATAATACTTTTTATATAAAGTAACAAAAATTTAAGGTAAAAGGAACTTATAATAAATATATATAATTTAATAATATAATATATAAAAATGATAGTAATAAAAATAAAGTATTTAAAAATGTATAAAACTACATAAATAAAATACGTTAGATAATATAGATAATTAAAAAAATAAGGATTTTAGGAATATATGATATAACCTAATACTATATAATGTATATAAAAAAAATAATATATTAATAATACAAAAAAATATTGAGTCATATAAAATAAATAATAATAAATATATAATAGATTAGTACATATAAAAAATATATATATAACTTATACTATTAATAAATTAATACACAAATAATAAAATATTTAATATAATAAAACATTTAATACAATAACAAAATAATTTAAATTAAAAAAAAATTTAAGATTAAAAAAATATAAAGGGGTTGAATAGCAATTAAACAGATTAAAAGAATTAAATCAAAAACACGCGTTAAAACCCAGGGACTAATGTACCAATTAAACCTTTTTATGAAACGGCGTCGTTCTGATTTTCCTTTAAAACGGACCGAGGGATTAAATTGAAACCAAATGAACAATTTAGGGTTAATTTAATAAAAATTAAAAATTTGAGTTGAACTAAATTGAAAACAATGAAATTTCAGAAGGACTAAAGGGATAAAATTCCCTTTTTAATAAAACACGCGGACCTTGATCGGGTTTTCGGGTCAACGCGCGGACCTTGCATCTGCTAAACGGCGTCGTTTTCTATTTGCTATATAAGCAAAGAATCTGTCAAAAAAAAACACTTTAAAACTGTTTTTTAAAAAAAAAAGTTTCAAAACACTCTGAAATCCTCTGTTGGGGTTCGGCAATCTGGTTCAGGGACTGAGTGCGCACGCGCCTCACGCGCCTCCGTGGTCGGCGGCCGGAGGTCGGAAGCTTTATTTCTCGGACGCGAATCGAAGGGTAAAACCACTGTTCTCTATTTTTGTATATATTTTTTTATAAAAATAAGCGTGTATGAAAAGAATATAAAGAATGCGTAAATAAAAATATAACCTCTGTATTATGAAAATATGTGCTTTTATTTATGTATTTTGTCTCTGTGTCCTGTATGAATCCCCCCTTTACAAGTTTTAATCTAGGGGTTTTTATAACCCAAAAATGAAAAAATAAAAAGGAAATAAATCTCTGTTTTGGCCTCTGTTTCACCTTTTTTGCTGTGATTTGTTTCCTTTTGCAGGTCGGGCGAAGATCCTGGTGGCGACTGTGGCGTGATTCGGACATGGATCCTGGCGTGGGTGCGACGATTGGGTTCCGGCGATTGCGGCGTGACTTTTGGCCTAACTTGCGGTGCAAAAGGAGTTGGGGCGCGAGGCTGCGGCGCCTAGGGTTTCCCAGAAACCCTAGGTCTTCTGTTAGCTGTTTAGGCATTGGGCCATTCGGGCCGCGCGAATTTGGGTCTGAGTTAGTCTTTAGGAGTCGGGCCAGGGTGTTTTGGGTAGTTAATTTGGGTTAAGGTGTAATGGGCTTGGTTTGGTCTGGTAGGTTTGGTCTGCTAGGTTTGGGTCAAAGGTAATTTATTTTGGGCTTTGATTTTGGGCCAAAGGTTGTAAATGGACTGTAATAAACATTCTGGACATTTATTATTATTTTTTATTAAGCCCGGGCAAAATTAGGTACTTACAACTTTGACATTACAAAAACCTAATGTGGACTTTGGTTCGACTCAAAATAAATTAAGCACAGGGCATGCATCATTCAATATGAGTTGTTCTCTAGCTACACACGACTTGCATCATTTATTGTGACATATTCTTTGGGTGTTGGTAACATCTATTTCTCTAAGCTAATTAAGATGCTAATTTGACATCACTTAACAAATGAATCTATTAAGCTAACAAATGTCAAATTAGTAACATCAAATAACAATTTTATCGTAGGATGTAACCCATCTACCTAAACCCTAAAAACTAAAATCATTTCTTTAAACCTTAAACTTGGAACATGGAAATGGTTTACAATTTTCAAATTTGGTATTTTGTCAGTCATGCAAAATTAAACCTTAAACCTTAAACCTTAAACTCTAAATATTTATGCTTAAATTTAGGATTTAAGGATTGGGAAAATGGATTAGGGTTTTTAGTTTAGATATTTTTGTTAGATGAGGGAGGAAGAAGTGACAATTCTTGTATTTATAGAGTTTTGAAACCATAAACTTGGCAACCATAACTGACCTATAAAAAAAAAGGACCTTAGCACCCACAGGTGTCAAGTGACATGAATATTTTGTCAGAGATTCCTCGAAAAGTATTTGGTTTGTACTCAACACCTATGGTGTAGAGTTAAGTGTAGTTTCAGTCCAATATACTTAATTAAATGACTTAAACCATCAAAAATATCTTACAACATCAAGTACCTCCACAACTATAAGTGAGAGTTTAGACCAAACACCCTAACTCTTTAAAAGAATCTCTAATATAAAACTATAACACTAATTTAAAGCCTTTAACTCAACACCCATGGATGTCAAGTTTAATCTTCATTTTCATAGATTCCTTGTTCATTGATTCTTGATGGCGACAATAGTTCGATGAGACAATACCTCGACCTCGACAAGCATAGGTGTCAAGTCTATGTATAGTGTGTTGATACTCATGGTTGTCAATTGTAGTAATTTATTTTCCTTATAAAAATTTCCTAAATTCTAAAACATTTGCTACTAGCCCTAAATTATAAGGGTTTAAAGCCTAACCCATTTTCCTAAACAACTAATTGTAAATTGAAAATTTTAGTAAATTCTCATCGGGTTAGTTTTCTCCAACTTTTTCTACTTTATACTCTTTTGTTTGATTAAGGATTTCAACCAAATTTTAACTTCAATCAAATGAAACTCCCACTCTCTTGATTTAGATGCATTTCATGATTTGAACTTTTGTAAGTGTTGAAGCATTATTCAAGTATGAGGACATTTTCTAGCCTAATCCTGAATAAGGTTTATCATAACTTGTAATTGTGATTTAAAGTTAAGGTAAATGATTTTTTCATACTTAATTGATACTTCATCACTTTCGAAAGTTCGCTCTAATGTAATATATGAAACAAAAGAGTTAAATTCTTCTTCTATTGAAGTTAGTCATTGACTTAACAAGGGATTGAAGATACAATATGGTGGAGGAAAATAATTTGATGGGAGTTTATCCAATATTTTAATTTAGGATTATGTGTTTTGATATTAAGGTTAAGGGTTAGTGTTGAGGGTTTAGCGCTATTGTCTAAGGTTTAGGGAAATGGGTTAAGGCTTCTCAATTCTTTAAGAAAGTAGTAGAGTTAAGAAAAATCTTTAGGTGTCAAGGCTCCTTATTCAATGTTTGTTTTGTTACTTGATTCCCATCATTAGGGATTTAGAATTTAAGGAAATGGGTTACTGCTTTTTTGTGGAGGAGAAACTTTGGTGGGTTTCTTCGAGTTCGGTAGCACTTTTAGAAACTTTATTTGCTTTCAAACAAATTCAACCAGGTGATTGAGGGTTTCGGTCATGGTTGCCTCCACTTTTCAAGGCGGCACCACCCTAAATTTTAACCCAATCATCAGCTAATCATTCCATGAATGATAACCTCCACCACTTTCCTAGGCGGCACCCGTATGTCTTTTTTAAAACATTCGTATTTTCACGAGTATTCACGGAATAGAAGAAAAAAAATAACAAATAAAAATTGTTCTCGCGATAGCTCCAAATGTGGCGACACCAGTATCAATAATTTTTTTAGGTGCCGCCTCTTCATGTGGAGGCAAAACAATCTGTAAAAAAAATTCTTTGGCCATACCTCCAAATTGGCGGCAACAATGTCAATAAAATTTTTTAAATTTTTTTTGGGTGTCGCATTTTCATATGGAGGCACCAAAATTTGTAAAAAAAATTCTTTGGTCATAACTCCAAATGCGATGGCACCAATGTCAATAATTTTTTTTTTGGGTGCCACCTTTTCATGTGAAGGCACCAAAAACTATAATAAAAAATTATTAATGCCAACACCAAATGTGGCTGTACTAGTAATTTCGTTTCACTTTTTGGTGTCACATCCCATATAGAGGCACCAAAATCAATAAAAAAAGTTTTCCTTGGTGCCAACTCCAAATGTTGCGGCACCAGTAATTTTTTTTAATTTTTCAGTGTCGCCTCTTCATGTGGAGACACCAAAATCAATAAAAAAAATTATTTCTCTGGTGCCAACACCAAATGTGATGGCATCAATAATTTTTTTTACTTTCTGGGTGCCACTTCTTCATGTAGAGGCACTCAAACTAGTAAAAAAAATTATTCTCTCTGTTGCCAACTCCAAATGTGGTGGCACCTGGTAAATGTTTTTTTTATTTTATTTTTTGGTGTCACATGTAAATGTGGTGACATCAAAATCGGTATGTATATATAATCCCCATCTCGGGCACAGTTCATTTATTTGTGTTTGTTTTGTCACATTTGTTGCTAATTGTTGAAGAGAAGAGAAAAAATGCATACCTTTTTTTAGTTGGACTATAAAAAATAAAAATTGTGTCGACGGTGAATAATCAAATTCTTGTTTACGTTTATTTTGACAGAGTCATTTTCCAAAGGGCGGTTGGTTGTGTATTTAAAACTCACCAGAAGATTAGAATGAGTTTCGATAAAAATGTAAGGGTGCAAGAAATAAAAGAAAACATTAGTGCCAAAATAACTCGACGTTGTGGGAGGAAAAGGTCTAGATTATTCTAAATATTTTCAATTTTCTTCAATCCGTTGAAATTTTAGTAGATGAAACATGCAGACGAATAAGATTTGGGCGCAATAGTGGGAATTTATTAGTCGAATGAGGATGTCAACAGTGAACAAGTTTAATTGTTTGTCAAGTTAGTCAATCCCAAGCCCGTTGAAAATGTTACTCCATTATGTCAACAATACGGGTTTGACTTTGATCTCAAATTCAGATGGACAGAACAATCATGTTATGGAGGGCCATCGATAGCGGCTAAAATACACAACATGGGTCAACAATGTATTATAACCTAATTTCAATCCGTCGTTTAGAGATACATCCTAAGGTGGGGGCACCGATGCAGACAATGAAGACGGGTCTGATAATGATGGTCATTCTCACCATTATGGTGAAGAATATAGTGACCCCGAACAAGATGAAGTCCCGGATGATACCGATGATAAAGGTGCAAATGAGGGTGAAAATGTACACCCCTTCGGTCGAGCACCCTAGTCATGGGATTATTATACGAAATAACCCTGGGAATACATGTTGAGTGTAAACATTGATGCGACCCATGCACATGAGTTCCCTGATGGCATATTCAGAAACGAAAGATTTGTTCATAGGGCAGCGATTCCCTAATAAGGAGGAATGTGTATATGCCATCAAGCGGTACAACATAAAGGTGTCAATGGACTATAAATTCATCAAGTCTACACCGATATTATATGTTGGACAATGTTGGAGGTCTAGAGAGGGAAGCCAATGGCAAGTTCGAGTTGCATTGGGATAAATGACTCAATAGTGGTCAATACAGAAACTTGAATAACCCCATACATGCACGTTTACATGTATGACGTAAGACCATCGCAAACTAGATGTGAAAATAATCTACAACTACATAATGCCGGTGGGGAAAGGCATGCCCACCATTCCTATATCGATCCTCATTGGTGAATTGCAAGCTCGGTTCTAGTACTAGGTGTCGTATAGCAAAGCATGGCGAGTGAAACTATTAGACATGAAGCAGTTGTATAGTGATTGGGATGTGTCAAACAATAAACTTCAGCGATGGATAGCCACGATGCAGGAGTACGTGCCAGGTACAGACGTATAGTTACAAACGTTGCTTTCTTATAGCTCATATAGCCAACTTTAATCGGGGAAAAGAGTTTACCATCGGATGTTCTAGATATTTGATCTATGCGTTCGGGTATTTCCACAATGCAAGCCACTCGTGTAGGTTAATGGTACCTGGTTATACGGGAAATATACCTAGATACTCCTTATTGCAGTTCATTTTATTTACGATCATGGAAAAGAAGGACATGGAATCGTGGCAACTTTTCTTGACAAACTTGCGAAGTCATGTTGTTAGACAATATAACATTTGTATTATCTTTGATATATTGAAGGGATTAATTGCTTGGATTCGACGTTCTAGGGTTTCGTGGAGATTTGTCTACTGCATCTGCCACATCGCGGTTAATTTCCACCGAGAGTTCAAGAATGCGAACTAGCACAAAGATTTGGTTAACATAGGTTAACTCATCCATAATAAGATTATTTAAATATTTTTAATACATTTAGATAATATAAGGAAAATGTAGCATGTCATATTTGAATACATATGCAGGGTACGAGCTAGAACCACACTGTTTCAGGCAAAGAATGGAGAGGCTTAAGGCTGATATGCACAGTGTGGAGAATCCTTCTCTCTAGGATTTTTTAGGTAGCATGAGCCTTGGCGATGGGCTCAAAATTTCAATGACGTGTCTCGATATAACCATATGACCACCAACCTCATCGAGGCGGTTAACTCCATCTTAAAGCATACACATCATCTGCCAATTTGTGTTGTTTTCTCAGCAACGTTCTACAGGCTCACAACATTGATGCCGAGAATGGGTCTGAAACAACTGAAGTAGATGGGGGTGCGACACGTTTTTGTAGAGGAGGTGCGAAAGGCGATGGATGTGAACGCCTAAAAAGTAAGTTCGATGAATGTAGAACTATATTTACGGCACATGAAAACTTTTAGGGTGACTGAACACATCAATTATTGAGCGGGTGAACCGATTAGGTCCTACGGCGTTGATCTTCAAAATAGGCAATGCTCGTGTGCAAAGTTCTAGGCCCTTCAGTACCGTTGTGCACACATTATTGATGCATGTGCGTAGACTAATGTGAATTGTGAATAATATGTCGATGATGTCTACACGTTGGAATGCACATTACGCATTTGGGGTATCGAGTTCCTGATGTTGCAGGATGTCTTGACATGGGAGGTGCATCCTCTTGAATTTGAGTCAGTCGCAGACAAGAGGCTTCATAAGAAACCTAAAGGTCGGTCGCAGGTCACATGGATATGCAACAACATGGACATAAGGGAGTCGGTGGAACGAAAATGTTTCGAGCTCTACAGAACAGTCATGCATAGTCGTAATAAGTGTCCACATCGAAACTACTATCTTGGACAATCCTCAAGGTCAGGGTATTCAAAAATTTGATGCCTCGTGTTCCAATGCATATAAATTTATGCCTTATATTAATTTTGAAATTTAATTTATTCTTTAACACAAATTTTTAAAGATTGTAAATACATCTAGCAAAAGTCATCAACATTTATGAATTTCATATACGCTAAGATCAGTTGGTTATTTTTCTATCGTACATGAACTAATTGTTTTCTAAATAAGTGTTAAAATAATTGATTACTATGTGTTGACTTATATATTCTTTTTAATTAATGTAAAATTATCAAAAATATTTTTTACCCGATATTACATTTTAGATTATGGATGTCAATTTCGCTGATAATATTTTTGTGCCTCCTTAAGTACAGGGTGGGGGTAAAAATATTTACATTAATGTATTTTAGAAGATGTACAAGAAATTATATATAATAATTCATCAACAACTTTTCAGCAATCAAAATTCTTTCGAGCCTAGAGTTGTACTTGAGGTGTAACATGGGGTGTACAGTTGAGGTGGCCCTTTTTTGTCGTCGTGGGTGAAGGTTGTCGTCTCCATTCTCCTTAATCGAAGCAGAATTATCTTCACCCTGCCCAAAACCTTGGGGTGTATTGAATAAATCCAAGAAATTGTATCCCCTTAATATTTGGTCTTCGAAGGTGGATTATTGGGTGTTTGGAGGTGCCGATGGAAACATAACTACCATCATTGATGATTGTTGTTGCTAAAAATTACTACTAGAACCACCCATCTCTAGATTATATGAGTAACAGTAGGACCCGGGGTCACAGTCAGAAACCCGCATCTCCTAATGATAAGAACTAGCCTCGGACTATGAATGTGACAACGGAGGTTGAGGCTTGGCCTAGACCTTGGGGTGAGTTTAGGTAGCAGCGTTCCAATGGCCTTGGTGACAATGTTGTTTACTTCCACCTTATTGACTCCCACGTTGTTGTATGTGTCTCAAGACTACCATCAAATACCCACTAAATAAATATAACAGCTTGTACTCCAAGTACCATTGTTGGTAGTGAACAAAGGGCTTGACGTCAAACATACACGACTCCAATCAAGGCCTCTACTACAACCGGGCTTTCATAAATGCAATAAATTGTTAATGCTCAATTGCCAAATCCTTTGACTCCTTCCCCCTCTTATTAATACTGTAGGCAGCGTCAAAGTTGATTGGGTTGCCCAAAACATCTTGTTTGTAGCCAAATTGCCAAAGGAATCAATCGTCGTTATACCACTCAACGGTCGATAAATTCAACAACGGAGCGTTGAAGCACCACATGATTGAGTGTGCATGAGCCCACTATGGAATATGGTGAGTCACTAAACTAACTAAAATTACGACAAAGGCAAGTGCAACTATCGAATAGTAGTATAGCTATGGTGAGTCGGGAATATCATATCTACGAGGACTAAAAGTACTAGTAATTACTATCTTTTTATTATTTAGCATATAAATTGAAAGGGATGTTTTTAATCTAAAATTAATTAAACTAATTACTAAGAACGCAACAGAGAGCAAATTGGGAAAATATTAGAAGAAAACCGATGAGATAGACAATACCCAGGAAAGAATCCACCTAGACTTCACTTATTATTCTAAATCTGAATTAAACGATTTATTCACTTGTACCTTGATCCGTAGAAATCCCTAATTTATGTTAATACCTCTTTCGAGAATAAGAACAACTGACTCTAGGTTGATTAATTGAAATATCTTTCTAATTAAAACCCCTATTGTCGCATTCACTCGATCGATGGATTCCTTATTAGATTTGACTCTAATTCGGTAGATTTATGTCGTCCTATTTCTAAGATTGCATACAACTTCACTCAATTATGCCAAATCTACTCTTAAACAGGGACTTTTTCTCCACTGAAATAAGCACATCAATCATGAATTAATATCCTAAAAATATTAAAACACGAAATAAGTATACATAATTGAGAACAAGAACAAGTATTTATCATATAATCCAGAAAATCAACTAATAAGATTCATCATAGGTTTCATCTTCCCTAGGTATCTAGGGAATTTAGTTCATAATTTAGAAGGAAAACATCTCAAGATTAGGAAAACAACAAAACATAAAGAAACCCAAAAACTTCTAGAGAAATTGAATGGAGATCTTTAATCTTGAAGGAGATCCTGCTTGTGAGTTGAATCCGTTGGCGTTCTTCGAGTAAATTCTTCGTTCCACTCTGCGTGCTCCCTTTAGTCCTCTTCTAATATATATTTATAAACTTTAGAATGCTCAGAAACCCTAAAAATTGGGTTTTTTTGCGTAAAAAAGAAGCAGGGTTTGAAATCAACACAGGCTGGCACATAGGCGTGTGGCCAGCCCGTGTGGCTCACACTGAAGTGTGCCCAGCCCGTGTGGAAGTGCCCATTTTTCACTCCTTTCACTTCCCTATGCTCACCTAAGTATAGAAACATAAATTTAAAAGGATTAGGAGCATCAAATTCACTAATTCACATAACAAATCATCCAAAAACATGCCAAGCTTGGGATTAGAACATGTTACTTTTATGGTTTATCAAATATCCTCGCACTTAAACGTTTGCTTATCCTCAAGCAAAATCCTCAACTCACAATTAAAATTAAACTTTCTCAACTCATAATTCTCATCAATAATGTTTCGAAATAATTCACAAATAATCATGCATTGATAATTCGACTAAAAGAGCTTTAAAGATTTAAACAATCCAAGTCGAGCATTTTTAAATTGTGAAAACATATATATTTCCCCTTATCTATGTAATTACCCTTAATTCAAAATCGACAAGGATTGACATCCTCACTAAAGATTCACTCGAATCACTCAAACTGTTTAAGGTTCAAAAATAAGCACTTAACAATCAAACATGAAGAGTCATTACCATAGGCTTGCATGAAAATCAAATCTCCACCACTATAAAATGAGTTGATACACAAATCAAAAGGTCTTTAAAAGGTTGCAATGGGGCTTAGGTTAAAGGTGTGGAGAAAGGCTGAAAAAGAGGGTTAGAATTGAGATCAAATTGATAAATTACCAAACTTAGAAAAATAAACTAATGTTGAATAATTACATCAATTGAAAACTTAAAAATAACATGAGCTTCTTCTCAAAATATGAATTTAACTATTCAAGCTTAATTAACATAGAACTAGTAATAATCAAGATATATGTAATATTGTTTTTTGAACAATGGATAATAAGGAAAGGATTTAACAACTGAAACAAAAGAACATAGTCAGGCAACTAATCAAATCAAATCTCGACAAAAAGGGAGTCAATAAAACGAGAATAATTCTCAATAAATCAAAAATGAGTTATGGGTTAACATTTATGGGTAAATCAAGAGACGGTGTTTTAGGCTCAAAGGAGTTCACTAAGGGTTAATTATGTAGGTAGGCTTTTTATGGGATAATTAGGTTAAAACCTAAGTGTCTTTATCATCTCAGTATATCAAATCAAAGGTGTGGTCTCGACATGCATAATCGAAGCAAGTTCTAGAATAACAAATCAATATTGACACACTCATAACCAATAATAAAATGAGCAAGAAAAGAATACGCTCTAAAGGCTCAAAATCTCACAAAAAATGATGGTTTTTGATATCAGTCTTGCAAATTTCAAACTTCAAGGTAACACTTCAATTCATAGAAACAGTCTAAAAAATTTTAATTCTGAAAATAGACTTATCATGTTTGGTTCTTTCATATCTTAAAGTTCAAACCATCAATGCACAAATATCTATGAATTTAATCTAAATCATATCAATGATAATCACAAATTGATAATAATTCATTCTAATAGTAATATGAGAAAATTACTTAAACACAAGAAATAATTTAGGGATTTTCTAATAATCATATAAATAATCACCCCACACTTAAGATGTACATTGTCCTCAATGTACAAATAAAAATAAACACAGTAGAAATAGAATATCATCAAAGAGGGAGGGAATTGAACTTGCCCTAAATATTGGATGAAATTCCCAGAATAGTGAAAAGTGGAATTGTAGAGAAATGTAGATGTAGTGCATGATTCTAAGCAACTGATAAGAAAATAAACACAATGATGAAGAAGATTAAAGGGTTACTAACCCGATTAGAAACAACCATAATAAATAAAATATATTTCAAAATATAAAAGCGAAAGAAGTCTAGGAAAATACAATTTAATAGAAAATTAAAAGAAAAAGAAAATAAAATAAAATAAGTGGACTCAATGGTTCTCATCATCAAACACATCAGTGTCATCAGTCCTCGGCGCTGGAGGGGATATATGGAAATGCTGACATATCTGCTGTAATGTCGCGTCAATACTGTCAAACCTCTAATCGCAATACTGACGGAAGTCAGTGAACTGCTCGGTGAGGTCTACTAAAGTAGCAACAGAAGGAACAGGTCGGTCACTCGAACGTGGAGGCTGTGGTGGGTCCTCGTGATAGGGAGGAACATCATCAGCGAAGTCTTCTGGTTTCATTCTGAGCGTCAGAATGAAACAATCGATACTGACGGGGGTCGTGGGGACATCTGGCCTACAAGTGTGAGTGTGGTGGACTGCTCTAGTGTGTCGAGGAGACCGAAGTGTCGAGCGAGGCAAGTCACATAAGGGCCTAAACAGATGGGGCCCTTCCTGTGGCAGTCAGTCTAATGGAAGAAGGCTAGAGCAATGAAGTATGCCAAATCAAATATATGCCCATGCGCCATACTCCATAGAAAATAAGCTTCATCAGTGCTAACGACTCCGTTGCTCTCTCTCTGACCTGTCAAAGTGTGAGTTAAAAGTGCATGAATGCATCGTAAGGTCGGAAAGAGAGAAGTCGCCTTCGAGCGACTCGCGTCATAAAGTATGTGGCTGGCTGTAAGATTAGCCCAACAACGTGATGGTGAGTGATGGATATGCCAACGAAGTCGAAGGAAGTCCTCGGTGCTCATAAATTCCTTTATGTAGTGTCCTATAGCATCACCGAACTCGGGGACGCTCATGTGGCGCACCAAACCTCCAAGGTGCAAAGTGATGTTACCTGGCTCGTCATGAGTCGTCATGACCTGCTGTACAAAAAATGTTATGCAGAACTCCAAAGTAAGCTCTATGTAGGTGGGCTCGATGATGTCGAAGAATCTGTCCCACGAAGCTATGGCGATAAGGACGCGCACATCATCACCTAGTCGGACCTGCTCCAACACGGCCCAAACAATGCAGCAGCTGAGGTCGAGTGGTCGTACTTGATAGAGCTAATATAAATCCTCCTCGGGGCCCGTGAAAAATCAGAGATAAGGGTGGCGGGCCACAGCGAAAGCGCGCGACGGCCCTTTCGCTTTTTCGAAGCAGGGCCGACGGCCTTAGTCTTGCCTCGTGTGTTCTTCATAATGAACAAACATAATAGAGAACAAACAAAATAGAGGCATGCTAATAAGAAACCGAAATCTAAGTTAAGCTCAAGAATTAAACCAATAGAGAAATTGAATTTTAAAATGATAAAATTGAATGCTAATACCAAACAAAAATGTAGTATGAATAACTAAACTGATAAGAACCGCTAATAAATGAATAATGAAAACTAGCAAGAAAAGAATAAACAATGAAATCAATTAAACAAACTAAATGTAAAATCCTGCTGAATGAACATAAAATAAAATAAACTAGTATCAAGCATCAACTAAATCAATCCAATAACTAAATCAAGAACCATCCCAAAATCCATCAGTAGAAGTAAATAAAATAACAAGAGTGAATAAATCATTAAAGCAATAATAATTAGTAAAACTAGTAAAACTAATAAAATAAATATGTAACACCGCAAACCCGGCCCATAAGTTTCGACCAGATCTGGTATGCTACGGGTTGTACATTGAAAACTTTCGCTTTGTTGGTTTCGAAAAACGTAGGTTAATTAGACAATATTTGAATAAATAAGTGACATTTGTAAATAAAACCTTGTATTATTATTATTTTGAGTAAATAAACCTTTGGCAAAATTTAATAAGTTGTAAATATTAAAAACTACTTAGGTGAATGTAAACTATGGGGCCTTATTACATAAATACTCCAAAATTGAAAACTTAAAGAAAAGCCGAAATAATCTATAAAGATAAAAACTTGATGGCCCCTCGAGTCCGCCTCGGCTCCCATGTCCACGGTCTACTGCTCATCTGCAAAGTTAGGGAAAAATAATAGGGTGAGTCACCAAGACTCAATGTGTAAATCCCGAAAACACATCAAAGGCTTGTCCTACAAACACATTATGGCCTTGGCTCGTATACAAGGGAACCTATATATGCATCATGGCCCATCCCAGCCTAGAAATCCATCCTCTACACACCAACCCGTACCAACCATCACACCTTGGGGATTTCTACAATCAACCCGCCAACCGCTACACACCATATCGACAGTTGTGCTGCCTGTCTTAAAGATCGATCACTGTGTGACCTATGTGGCAAAGCCACCGATCGCCATGCGACCTTAATAATACATCGTAGCATTTTGACAGCTGAGCTGCCTGTCATAAAGACCGATCACTATGTGACCTATGTGGCAAAGCCACCGATCGCTATGCGACCTTCTTCCCCTTCATCATATCAATCCCATCCCATGCATACATACATGCAAAATCAAACAATGTATTACCTAAGAGATTTCAGTTTATCGCATACATCGATACACATAGAGAGATTTCTATGATTACGTACCTGACATCCTTTGCCTACCCTTTTTGGGTAATACGACTGTTCACACAGCCTATTTTCCGGCTCTTAGCCCACAACACATATATACACATACAGATTTAATAGTGTGTTAGAGATCTACACACCTGATCATCGTTAGAACAAGACTTTCTACGTTGACACTATCCGTAGTCAACACAGCTGCTATCTGCCTAAGGTGTTGTTCAGAGGCTGGTAATGAAACATTAGGTTAAGGCACGACTAACAAAAAGAAAACGGTTGATCATCTTAAGGAGAATTGAAATCCTTACCTTGAAATCCCGAAAATAATATGATTCGAATGCTACCAATTTCTGGCTTAGAACCTTAGGCGATTAGATCTCCTTCAAATCCCGGAATGCCGCCCAAAAGAAGAGAACACGAGATCAGAAAGAAAACGTTAAACTAAAGATGGCCCTAACCATCAACTAACCATTCGACTTTGGCTTAAAAAGCCGAAAAGAATAGCAAGAATAATAGCACTAGTCGACACTTATAGGAAATTCGGCAACTCCTAGGAGTTTCCAGCTTTTGGGAAGATCAAGAAGAGAAGATAATAAGAAGGAATCAAAGTAGTTTCGAGTTTTAGTTGAAGGAATCGGCAAAAGAATAGGGAGTGTTCGGCTATGGAGATGAGAAGAGAGTTCAGGGTTTCGGCTTTTGAAAGAAGAGATGTTGAGAAGATTGGGAGGTTTCAGCTTTTGAAGAAAACAAAAGAAACGAAATTGCAGAGGAAGACTGAGAATTTTGGCACAAAGAATGAAGAAAAGAGTAGGGTTCAACTACCGAAATTGATGAGATCTCACCCCTATTTATAGAGAATTTCGGCACTTACTTAAAAACCTGAAAGTGCCCTTCCTGATATCTAATAGTTAAGCCAATAGTAGGGGAAATTTCGGCACCCCTTTGCCATATCAGAAACCGATTTCTCCTCTCCTTCAGAGTCAAATTTTCGGCCACCACCTAGCCTTGCAGATAAATCCTATCTTTTCTCCTTATCCTCATCTGACTACTCATCCACAGTGTCATGGATAACTCCACCTCTTCCTTCCTTTATCAGCACATTATCCACCTTATTATCACATTTTCCTAAATTTAAGCATCATTGCCGAACTCCACTACTGCTCTTATAAATGCCGAAAATATTTAAAATAAAAGGTACCAGGCGACTCAAACCTTGGACCTTCAATTGACGCCAACTCTCTTCCCTCTTGGTGGCGCCATTTTGCCACTGGGCCACAAGCCCATTTGTGTTTTAAAACACAACTAATATCTGTTATGCCCTAACTTAGCAAGCTTTCCACTAAAGTATTAAAACAAGAATTTTAACTACAGCCTCGGCCCAAACCTGAGCCCAATTTGGACCCCTAATCCTCTAATTAACTCATTACACATATTCACACATTAAACGCATATGCCCAAAAATTCAGGATGTTACAAAATAAATAATAATAATAATAATAATAATAATAATAATAATAATAATGATCAAAGGAAAGGAAAATGTAACCGACAGCATTGGCGGCGGTGGGTGAAGGGCTGGTCGATAGTGGACGGCGAGGGAAGGGCAGGTGGTATGCGACCGGCTGAGGAAGGAGTTTGGGGGTGCGTCCGAGGTTTAGGGGAAAGGAGAGAGTGGCTGGTTGGGGTGGAAAGGAAAGAGAAGGACGGGGCTTGGGGGACGAGGGTGTGAGAGAGGAGGGCGAATTTAGGGAGGACAGCTTAAGGAGGTGGGTGTGCGAGGTCCGACGAGGGTACGAGGGGAATGTTCAGTTAGGGTAGCTTTTTGGTGTTAGCTGCTGTGTAACGGGGTAAGAAATAAGGGAAGCGAGGGGGCTCGAGGGGGAGTAGAGGAGAGAGACCGAGGAAAGGGATAAGGAAGGGGAAGGAATGGCGGCCGAAAACATCTAGGGAGAGGCTGACGGCAGCTAGGGTTTGGGTGGAGAAAAAGACAAAACAAATGGAAAATAAAATTGGGATTAGGGATTTAAATGGGTGACACGGTTGTGTAAGGGCCCTATTGGGCCACACGGCCGCGTCACACACCCATGTGCTATAAAATTAGCAACCTAGTCCTCACACGGCCTTGAACACGCTTATATGTCCAGATCGTGTGGTCCAAACAGCCTTGTCGAATGGCCGTGTGGCACCTACTTCACTTCTCCCATGCCAGTGTGGATCGTCCATGTCTTGCCCGTGTAACTCTTTGACTTGCTTTAAAATTGAAAATTTTAGCTCCAAGTTTCACACAGCCTAGGACACGCCAGTGTGTTAAGGCCGTGTGGTCCACCCGGTCGTGTCACACACCCGTGTGGACTATTTTAGGCCGTGTCTTTGTCGATTTTGAAAAAGAATACGTCCCAGGATCCACACGGCCAAGGACACGCCCGTGTGTCTAGGCCGTGTGGGTCACATGGCCATGTCGCCAGGCTATGTAACTCACTGTCGGACCCATTTTTATCCACACGGCCAGGGACACGCCCGTGTGGGTGAAAAACATTTTTTTTTTATAATTTTGAAAATTAATCAATTTTAAAAATATCATAAAATTAAGAAAATTAGCAGTGTTAGCACTCGAGTTGCCTCCTGAGAAGTGCTTATTTAAAGTCTAAGCTCGACTTACCTCGTATTCGCACAGTCACGGTAGTTTGCAGAGTCGAAACTCCTCTTTCTCACTGTCAATTCTTTTATTAAAATAAGGTTTGAGTCGAGTAATATTTACCTTAAAAGTGCCGAATTTCGAATGAGTTACCTCGACTGTACCGTATGGGAAGACATTGAGTACCGTAAAAGGAGTTACTCCATTTGCGTTAAGCTCTAAAGTGGCAATTTGAGGGTCGGTTTTATCTATCAACACCTAATCCCCAACCTTAAATTGGTGTGTTCTATCCATATGCACGTCAAAATGTCGTTTTGTTTTTGCATCATGTATTATTGGTTTCTCCTTGACATGTGTCCGCCATTCATCTAGTTCATCGATTTGTAGCCTTCGTTCTTCATGAGTTGTTCTTACTTTTGTCGCATGAGCTAGAACGTGGCTCTATCTCACTTTTCCACGGAGTTTCCTACAAATAATGTTAAGCCACAAGGTTACTCATATTAACAGAATTCGTATAATCAACTCGATCACTAGATATCTTAGTAGAATCACGAGCTTGGAGTTTAATCGTGTCATCACCTACACGTAGTATGAGTTCACCTGTACCAACATAAAAAATAGTTCTGGCAGTTGCTAAAAAGGGTCATCCTAAAATTAAAGGTACATCACTATCCTCATCCATGTCTAAAACAACAAAATCAACTGGGAATATGAATCTATCAATTTTAAAAAGAACATCTTCAACAATATCCCTTGGAAATCTAATGGTTTTATCTGCCAATTGCATGCTCATCCTAGTTTGTTTGGCTTTCCCAAGACCTAGTTGCTTAAACATTTTGTAGGGCATTACATTAATACTCACCCCTAAATTAGATCAATATTTAATCTACCAATTAAACAAGGAATAGCAAAACTCCCTGGATCTTTCAACTTATTGGGTAGTTTATTCTGTAAGATAACTCAGCAAATTGCATTTAGCTCCACGTGCGACCAATCATCTTACTTTCGCTTGTTTGCTAAAAGCTCCTTTAAAAATTTTACAGAATTTGGCATCTGCGAAAAAGCTTCAATAAACAGTAAGTTAATATGCAACTTTTTCAAAAGTTTAAGAAAATTACCAAATTGTTCGTTTGTGTGGTCTTTCTTTGTCACATTTGGATATGGAACACAAGGTTTATACTCTTTACCTACCGATTTTTGTTCACTGTGGCTCACCTTAACCTTACCTTGACTTACCACACTTTCTTGCCTTAGTTCTGGTTAAGGTTCAACTAACCCTTCTCCATCTCGAACCGTAATTGCATGAAGCTGCTCTCTTGGGTTAGTTTCGGTGTTGCTAGACAAGCTACATTATGGTCTTTCTGAAATCATCTTAGCAAGCTGCACTATCCGGTTCTTGAGTCCTTGAATCGATGCTTGTTGATTTTTAAGTGCGGTTTCAGTGTTTTGGAAGAGGGTTTCTGACAGCAAAATAAACTTCGTCAGCATATCCTCAAGGTTCAGCTTTTTCTTTTGCTGGTATGGTTGTTGTTGGAAGCCTGGAGGGGCTTATGGTCTCTGATTTCCTTGACCACCCCAAGAAAAATTAGGATGGTTCCTCCAACATGCATCATAAGTGTTACTATAGGGATTATTCTGATGTCTAGAATTATTACCCATATAGTTTACTTGTTCGTTCTCTATGCTAGGGCTGTAGGATAGACATTCTAGATTGTTCATCCCTCATCTATTCGTATAGCATTGCATTATTGGATGTACCTGCGTAGAACCATATAAACCATCAATCTTTTTATTCAAAAGTTCTACCTGATTCAGTAACATGGTAATCGCATCTACGTTAAAAACACCAGCTACTTTCATCGGCTTTGTTCTCATAACTTGCCACTGATAATTATTCAGTGACATTTCCTCTATAAATTCATAAGCCACTTCAGGTGTTTTATTGTTCAAAGTACCACTGGCGGCTGCATCAATCAATCGCCTAGTTGAGGGGTTCAAACCGTTGTAGAAAGTTTGAACTTGTAACCATAGAGGTAACCCATGGTGAGGGCACCTTCTCAATAAATCTTTATACCTCTCCTTTGCATCATATAAGGTCTTTAAATTCATTTGCACGAAGGAAGAGATATCATTCCTCAGCTTGGCTATATTAGCTGGTGGAAAATACTTCAATAAAAACTTTTCTGTCATTTGATCCCATATAGTGATAGAACCTCGTGGTAGGGAGGTCAACCACTATTTAGCCTTATTTTTTAATGAGAATGGAAACAACTATAGCCGAATGGCGTCTTCAGAAAAGCCATTAATCTTGAAAGTATTGCAGAATTCCAGAAAGTTGGCCAAATAAGTATTTGGATCCTCATCTTGCAAGTCATCGAACTAAACAAATTGTTGAATCATCTGAATGGTGTCCGGCTTTAGTTTGATGTTATTTGCAGCAATAACAGGTCTCACGATACTTGATTCAGCCCCAGTTAAAGTGGGTTTGGCATAATCGTACATAGTACGAGGAGCAGGATTCGGATTTGCCGGATTTACAGTAATCACAAGAGGTAGCTGATTATTTTGATTTTCAGCCATCTCCTCAGTAATAACAATAACGTCCTCTTGCTCTTCCACTGTACTTTGTTGACTCTGTCTCGCTTCTCTATGGTTTCTGCGAGCCTTACTTTCAATCTCACTGTCGAATACAAGAGGGCTTGACGGGTTTCTTCTAGTCATAAACAAAAGGAACCTGCCAGAAAAAAACAAAACAAAAATTAGAAAACAAAAATAAAATGCAATAAAATAAAAATGGCTAAAGTAATAAAAATCAAGTTTTCCTAATGTTTCAGTCCCCGGCAACGGCGCCAAAAACTTGGTAAGTCACTAAACTAACAAAAATTATGATGAAGGCAAGCCCACCTATCCAATAGTAGTATAGCTATGGTGTCGGGAATATCGTATTCACGAGGACTAAAAGTACTAGTAATTACTATATTTTTATTATCTAGCCTATAAATTGAAAGGATTGTTTTTAATCTAAAATTAATTAAACTTATTACTAAGAACGCGATAGAGAGTGAATTGGGAAAATATTAGAAGAAAACCGATGAGGCAGACAATACCCAGGAAAGAATCCACCTAGACTTCACTTATTATTCTGAATCTGAATTAAATGATTTATTCACTTGTACCTTGATCTGTAGAAATCCCTAATTTATGTTAATATCTCTTTCGAGAATAAGAACAACTAAGTCTAGGTTGATTAATTGAAATATCTTTCTAATTAAAACCCATATTGTCACATTAACTCGATCTATGGATTCCCCTACTAGATTTGACTCTAATTCGGTAGATTTATGTCATCCTATTTCTAGGATTGCATGCAACTCCACTCAATTATGCCAAATCTACTCTTAAACAAGGACTTTTGCTCCACTAAAATAAGTACATCAATCATGAATTAATATCCTGAAAATATTAAAACATGAAATAAGTATACATATTTGAGAACAAAAACAAGTATTTATCATATAATCCATAAAATCAACTAATAAGATTCATCATAGGTTTCATCTTCCCTAGGTATCTAGGGAATTTAGTTCATAATTTGGAAGGAAAACATCTCAAAATTAGGAAAACAACAAAACATAAAGAAACCCAAAAACTTCTAGTGAAATTGAATGAATATCTTCAATCTTGAAGGAGATCCTGCTTCTGAGTTGAATCCATTGGCGTTCTTCGAGTGAATTCTTCGTTCCACTCTATGTGCTCCCTTTAGTCCTCTTCTAATATATATTTATAAACTTTAGAATGCTTAGAAACCTTAAAAATTGGATTTTCACGTAAAAGAGAAGCAGGGCTAGAAATCGACACGGGCTAGCACATGGGCGTGTGCCTAGCCCGTGTGTCTCACACGGGCGTGTGCCCAGCCCGTGTGGAAGTGCCCATTTCGTGTGGTTCCTAAAAACAGCTCTTTTTGTCAGTTTTTGGCCCGTTTTTCGCTCCTTTCACTTCCCTATGCTCACCTAAGTATAGAAACATAAATTTAAAGGATTAGGAGTATCAAATTCACTAATTCACATAATAAATCATCTAAAAATATGCCAAGTATGGGATTAAAATATGTTACTTTTATGGTTTATAATAATAACATCGACAACGTCTGGCACAGAATATGACATCCACACGAACTGTAAAATATTTAATATGGTTATACTACCGTGAAAAAATGATGTAATGAATTTAATAACATGACATGATTTTTATTGATAAATTTATAAAAAATTCACCTTAACATTTCTCTTTCTATTTTTTATTTCTATTCATTTCTCTCTTTTTTTAATTTTTTTAATATATCAATTTTTTTTTATTCATTTCATTTTTCATTTTTCTTATCTCATCAAATATTATTGTTGTCCTCATTCCTTTTATCATTTTCGTACTTTTTTATTTCACTTTAATTAGTTTTATTAAACTTCCATCTTAGTTATATATTTCTCCTTTGATTATGTATTTATCATTTTCTTCTCTTCCTCATTTTATTTCCTCCTCGTTCTGGATTTACTTTTTTATCAGCTCCCATAATTTTTTTCCCTTTCTCTCCAACATGTTTTTAAGTATCCGATTATATGAAACATCACATATTTTTAAAGCTACAAAGAATTGCCAAAGCAAACATATTTTTATTTAAGTATTCGATTATACAGAAAAACACATTAATTTTTCTCATCATCTAAACAAATTTTCCTTCCACTAATCGTATTTCTATATACATAACTAACAGATCAAATATTTCTTAACCCAATAACATTTAAACTATTACAATAATAAAAAAAATCAATTAAAACTATCACATTACATAGTTGATAGTCTATTTACATCAGTATTTTGCTCAGTTCCATCAACTTCTGCTTGGATTAGGTCAATCATGAACCCCATGGTATTCAACTTTTGTTGCTCTTGGTGGACAACATTCTGTTGGCACTTCCCCCACTTGAGAGTCCTCTTGCCCCAAACACTAAAGCAGGTCTTCAAGAAAGGGTTTATAAAGCATTTTCTTCTAGTGTTGGGAAAAAACTTGAGTTCCCTTAATAGAATAACCAATTTTATCTCGTGACCACGTAACCACTGTCAATAGAAATTGTTGACCGCGTAACCACCGCCAACTAGAAGCCTCATCTCCCTTAGTGTTAAATACGGTATTTCGATAAGGGCTAGAGTGAAAAATGACATTATGTTTTTCGAGTCATTTATCTATAAGGGTGATGGTGCACTCCCCACACTGTAAATGAAATGTGTGCCACTTCGAATGCCAACATATTGACATGAACGTAGACATATCTTTAAAATTAAACAATTTCTCTGTAAAACACCACCATAATAATAAATACCCCCTTCCTTCAACATAACATATTTATTTCTCTCTTTTTTTTTCTTTCAACGTAACAACAAAAACCTAAAAGAATTTAAAACCTTCATCTATTAAATTGGCACTGGGTTTATATATAGCTGGTGGTGTCGCCACATTTGGAGTTGACACTAGAGAAATATTTTTTTTTTACTATTTTAGTGCCTCCACATGAAGAGGCGACACCAAAAAAGTAAAAATAAAAAATAAAAAACACTTGTGCCGCCACATTTGGAGTTGTGACCAAAGGAAAAAAAAATTCCCAGATTTGGTACCTCCACATGAAGAGGCAGCACCCAAAAAAAAAAAATTACGGACACTAGTGCCGCCACATTTTGGAGCTGTCATCAGAATTATTTTTTTTATTTTTTTTCCTTCTACTCCAGGAATACCCATGAAAATATGTGTATTTCAAAAAAACACATATGGGTGCCGCCTAGGAAAGAGGCGGCACCAAAAAAATTTATTTTTTGAAGGTAATCATTCACGAAATGACTTGGTTAAAAATTTAGGGTGGTCTTGTCTTGGGAAGTGAAGGCATCCATGTCCACCGTAGAAATTAGGTTAGACTCATAATTAATTTTGAAGTTGGATTATTTTCATATTTTTTAAAATTATAGTGTCACTTTTCTAAAAAAACCAAAATATAGTGGTGACGTGGATGATATTAAGGAAATGTGCTTGTGGTGCTTATATTTGTGGCTTGGACCAATTGATATTGAATATCATCTTTGCGGGAGCTGACACTTTCTAACACTCCATAAAAATTGTGTAATAATCAATGACATTAGAAATCGAAAACACATAAATGATGTAGATTGCTCTAGGATTTAAGGAAATGGGTTCAGTGGCAAAGCCAGGGGCTTAGCCCCGGCCGCCCTTAAAAGGTAAAATTTTTATTTAGGCCCTTAAAATTTTTTAAAAATTTTAAATTAGTATAGGTAAAATTGCACTTTGGCCCCCCAAAATTATAAAAATTCAATTTAATCCTTTACAAATTAGAAAGATATAAACTATAAAAAATTAAAATTTCATCCGCCCCAAAAAATTGTCCTGGCTTCGCCCCTGAATGGGTTATGCTAGTTTTTTACGTGTGATGTTATATTATTGACTAATTAGTTGTCTTAACGTGTAATGTTTGTAAATTATACTATTTTAAATCATCTTTTTTTATTTAATGTGTTATTTAAATGGGATGTTAATAAAACTTTGTTAATCATTTTTCTCAAATGCTTGTTAAACATTAAACCCTAAATCAAATGAATTAAATTGAATTGAAAAAATTTAAAAAAAAACTAATTTGTAATTAAAATTATTCAATAAATTATAAACAAATATTGATTTAGTTCAAATTCTGGCATTTCATCCCAAACGCAAAATGTTTGGGTTTTAAACTAAAATATGAAATTTAAAATTCATTTCGTATACTCTAATCTCTAAAAGCACAAAGAACTAAGAAAACTATTAAAAACCTTAAATCTATATATACAATTATCTAACTGAAGTAATAGAAAAAAAAATCATTCATTTTTTTGTGGGTGCATCGAATCTTCGATCATGAGCTAGGCAAAGCTAGTATAAATCTCCACTTCAGCAAAGTCGGGAGCTTTGTCAAGTTTCACAGGTATGAGAGCCAAGGCATCCTCAATATCAACTCTTTGCCTTAACCTCTACCTCTGCCTTGACCTCTAGCTCTGTCTCAACCCTTGGGATGTTGCTTGGCTTCAACAACTTCACATACACCTTGACCTTAGCCATAAGAGCGTAAAATTCTCCATTATTTGGCTTCGCCCGCTTTGGTAGGTTCACCTCACACTTCCATGTGCGTCATTTGATGACCTAACATTAGACGACTTATTAGATATAGAAGAAGCTTTGTTGGCTAATATAAGCCCTAAACCATTTATTATAAATCACGAATGGTGCATAATTACCAACCTCGATCAATGCAGCCTATGAAATATACTAAAGACGATTAGTTTAATGGGAGACGAGCTAAGTATGAATGATTGCCTAATTGCACTGTGTACCCATATGCAAATCCTTTTCATGATAATCATTCATGTTCTCTAAATTCATAAAAATTTCTTAGACCATCCTCAACAGTTGTAAAACATTGTCACATTAATTAAATTTCTTAAAAAAAAAATCTCAATATGATTCAGGTTCCATTAAATTCATAACAATTTTACCATAAAACATAAAATTATCTATGAGAAAATATATTTAATTTTTTTATTCAACAAATTCATAATAACTTGTTAATTTTATTTTATTTTCAAACTTTAATTATTTACTTATAATTAACTAAATAAAAATACAAAAAATATCAAATTAATTGTCAAATCATTTTTGTACTTGGAGAGAAAACACATTCATTTGTAAATGTGATCTATTTCTCTTACTTCGTTGTTTTCATTTATTTCTATTCATTTGGTTCTATGTGCAATTCATTCTTGGTTTCAACGAACTAGTTGAGGGACCAATTAAACATATATAATTACGGATCAAATAAATTGTCAAAACCATTTTT
The DNA here is from genome assembly GCA_005393395.2 of Gossypium australe. Classification (NCBI taxonomy): domain Eukaryota; kingdom Viridiplantae; phylum Streptophyta; class Magnoliopsida; order Malvales; family Malvaceae; genus Gossypium; species Gossypium australe. Next base: position 65,080,872 of record CM016620.1, read on the forward strand.
CTTTTGAAAAAACGAGGCCAACTTTTAAAACGAAGATGGAGTCGCCATCAATCTCTTTTAAGGTGTGATTGGATCACCTTGAAATTGATCATTTTAATACAAAAACATTTGGATTTATTAAAACAATGATTTTGGTCTACAAAATTTGAGAGAACGGGCTCGGGAGTCGGTTACGCACAAGGAATTATTAGCACCCTCGTAGCGCCCAAAAATTAGTATCTAATTGATTATTTAATGTCCTAATATCGAAAATTTGAAAAGGTTTTAAAATATGACCCTTTTGATTTTTCAAAACTCATAACCTTTAAAAAGACATTCAATTATTTGGATAAAAGAAAAATCGAATCTCAGTAAGTTAGAGCACGACCTTTCGAATTTCCCAAACACCAAATATCCTTTGTTTTGTTTTGTTTTCTGTTTATTTCTTTTTTTGAAATCCCTATCTCAAAATATCAAAATATCAAAATATTACATCCAATAAGTTAGGACACAACATCTTAAATTCACAAAGATAGGATTTTTTTATTTGAAAATCATATATTTTAATTTCAAAAAGGGTACTTGATCATTTAGACTTAATGAGAAAAATCGAAGCCCAGTAAGTTAGGGCACGATGTCCTCAAAACCCCAAATGTCAAATATTGCCTTATTTTAAGAAATAAAGTTTCGGATAAAAAGTAGCAATTAAATGAGATATATTTTAAAACAATGATTGGAGTATATTGTATCATTAATACATTACAAAACACAAATATCAAAGCAATACACTACAATTATATGATATAATATCATTTAATACTAATATAGGCAATTAAGAGAAAGAATAACATAAAATAGCGAATGATACAAGTAATAAAATGACCGTGCTAAAGCAAACATAAGAATAATAAACAAATAAGAGAACATGAATAATAAATAAAAGATATAAAGTAAGTAATGATAATTCAAAAAATCTATGCGAAAGATAAAAAAACTAAGAAATGAATACGAAACTTTACAAATGAGATCAAATATAAAAGTAAAATAACAATATAAGATAAATGATATATGCAAAACAATAAAGGGATATTATAACAAAAAAATTTATAAATATAAAAAATAAAAAAACGATATGGCAAAATCTAAAATAGTTAATATATACATAATAAAATAAATATATATTTTAAATAAATAATATAAAAAATTTGAATAAAAAATGTATAAGGGATAACTTATAATAAGTATACAATATACCATTTAAAAATAGATAATATACATATTTTAAATAAATAATATATGGAAAAAAATTTAAAGCAAATAATCAAACAATTTAAAATGGATGATTTATAAAACGAGTTTTTTTTTAAATAAACAACATGTGTGACATTAAAAACAAATAAAGTATATAATTAATGCAAAAATTAAAAGAATGATAAGAATGGTTAAATGAATGAACAATATGTAAATAAGAAAGTCGGCGAATAAATAAATGAGTAAAAATAAAAAGAATAATTAATGATTAAGCAATTAAATGGATAAATAAATAAGTTAAAAAACGCCTAAGTCAACCTAATTCTATGAGGATTGAACGAAATTCCACCACCTAAATCCAACTCAGACGAGAGCAACTCAAAAAGAAACAAAGATGAACGAATAACAAAATAAAAACAAGCCCCAAAAAATAATAACGCAAGAGAGAGAGATTTGTGTGAATGCTCTCAAGAAATTTTATTGCTCAAAACTCTTGTCCCTTACAATGAAGGGAGAGGTCTCTATTAATAGTTGAGCCTCCCCAAATCCAACGGTACAAATCAATTACATCAACGGCTAAGATTAAAAGGTATCTACAAATTAAATCTAAAAGATTACAAAATCATATCTTCTAAGATTGCATATCATATCTAAGACTGCATATCTGATCGTGTGTCAGAGTCTTAAAAATTTATATAAAGAATGATCGAGCCTAGAAACTAACTATGACAACGATTGAGGTAAGTGCACCTATCGAACAGTAGTATAGTTTAGTGACAAGATCGGATTGTCGAACCCAAAGGAACCAAAAGTACTAATACTAACTTTCTTTTTATTATTTAGCCTAAGAATTAAAGGAATTTGGTATTTAATCTAAATTTAACTAACTACTAAGCTAACGATGCTAAGACACAGAGAATGATTTGGGGAAATACTTGTGGGAAAAACCAATTGATTAAGACAATACCCGAGGAAGAATCCACCTAGACTTCACTTGTTATCTAACTCTGAACCAGACGATTTATTCACTTGACTTGATCCGTAGGATTCCCTAATTTATATTAATATCTCTCTCGAGGCTACTAACGTCTAACCCTAGGTTGATTAATTGAAATCTCTTTCTAATTAAAACCCCTAGAATTGCATTAACTCGATCTATGGATTCTCATATTAGGTTTGACCCTAATCCGGCAGATTTTTGTCATCCTATCTCTAGGGTTGCGATCAACTCCGCTTAATTATATTAGATCTACTCTTAAAAAGGGAATATTCCTCCTCTGCCTAAGCACATCAATACTTGATTCAATATCCTGAAATATCAAAACAAGAATTAAGAACATATAATTAAGAACAAATCAAGTATTTATCATATAGTTCAAAAAACAATAACAAGATCCGTCTTAGGTTTCATCCCCCTCAGGTATTTGAGGGGTTTAGTTCATAATAATAAAAGAATAAATCTCAAAAGAAAATATAAAACAAAACATAAGAAAAACCCTAAAACCCCCTAAAGGAAATTGAAAGGAAGATCCTTGTCTTGAGTATAACTCTGGCTTCTTAAAATGAATCAACTGGCTTTCTTCGAGTAGATCCCACAATTCTGGCCTCTCTGGCTTCGCTTTTCGGCCTAACTGTACGCCCCCTGAAGGTTGGCCTTTAGGGTGTTTATATATGCTTTTGGAATGGCTTTCTTTACCTCTAAGTACCTTATTCCAAATAGAATTAAAACAGGTCACGTCAGGGACACGCCCGTGGCACACGCCCGTGTAAGTCGTAACCAGGCCGTGGTTAGGTCTGTTAAAGAGGCACGGCCGTGTGGCTCAGGCCCAGACCATGTCGATTTCATATTTTGGCCCATTTACTCTGTTTTTGGCCCGTTTCTTATTCTTTTCATCCTCTGGTGCTTTCCTAAGTATAAAGCATGAAATTAAAAGATTATGAGCACCAAATTCCATAATTCAAGGAATAAATCATCCAAAAGTATGCTAAATGTGGGATTAAAATATGTATATATTACAGTTTATCAATATCCTTGAAGATTATGTTTCCATATACGTCAAGATTGTAGATGGACCTTCAATCTTTTCAAGTAATGGGTCATTCCGATCGGGCCAAATAATATATTTTGGACTGGACTTGGACTTTGTTTTATTATTTTGGGTTTATTATTTTTTTGTATGGGCCCGAGCTAAATTGGCCTATTACAGCTGCCCCTCTTTGCTCATTGTCGTGTAACAAGAATGGAGCAAAGACTATAAAATGACCAATTTTGCCCGGTCTTGCTGAGTCTTGACTTTTTGGTCCTCGTCTTCTCCAAATGGCTTCCAACCCAACTGCAATTTCAGGGGTATTGGAATTTAAACTTAACTTTACTTCTCTGTAACTACTGCAACTTCAGAAGTATTGGACTGTCTGTTCTACTGCTCTTTCAGGGAAATAAGTCTGACGGCTTCAATCTACTTCACTACAACTTCAAGAAAATAAGATTTGCCATAAGATTTGCTTTCTTCGATCTGCTCCACTACCACCTCAGAAAGGCAAGGCTAGTGTCTTCGATTTGTTTCACTGCAATTTCAGGAGGACAAGATCTGTATTATTTAGTCTGCTCCACAGCAAACTTAGGGCGGTCAGGTTGATGTCTTCGATCTACTTCACTGCAACTTTAGGAAGACAAGATCTGTAATTTTTAGTCTGCTCTGCTGCAAACTTAGGGCGACAAGGCTGGTGTCTTCGATTTGCTTCACCGCAACCTCAGGAAGGCCAGATCGGCTATCTTTAGTCTGCTCCACTGCAAACTCAAGGAAACAAGACTGGTGTCTTCGATCTGCTTCACTACAACTTCAGGAAAATAATATTTGCTATCTTTAGTCTGCTCTATGCAAACTCAGGGATGCCAGACTAATGTTTTCGATATGCTTCACTGCAAACTCAGGAAGACAAGATCTGCTATCTTCAGTCTGCTCCGTTGCAAACTCAGGGATGCCAGACTAGTATCTTCGATCCGCTTTGCTGCAAACTTAGGAAGACAAGATCTACTATCTTCAATCTAATCCACTACAAACTTAGGGATGCTAGACTAGTATCTTCGATCCGCTTCACTGCAATCTCAGGAAGACAAGATCTACTATCTTCAGTCTGCTCCACTACAAACTCAGGGATGCCAAGCTGATGTTTTCGATCTGCTTCATTGCAAACTCAGGAAGACAAAATCTGCTATCTTCAGTCTGCTCTACTGCAAAACTCAAGGATGTCAGACTGGTATCTTCGATCCATTTTGCTGCAAACTCAAGAAGACAAGATCTGCTATCTTCGGTCTGCTCCACTGTAAACTCAGGGATGCCAGACTAGTATCTTTGATCCATTTCACTGCAAACTCAGGAAGACAAAATCTACTATCTTCAGTCTACTCCGCTGCAAACTCAGGGATGCCAGACTGGTATCTTTGATCCTCTTCGCTGCAAACTCAGGAAGACAAGATCTGCTATCTTCGATCTGCTCCACTGCAAACTCAGGGATGCTAGACTAGTATCTTCGATCCGCTTCACTGCGAACTCAGGAAGAAAAGATCTGCTATCTTCAGTCTGTTCCGTTGCAAACTCAGGGATGCCAGACTGGTATCTTTGATCTGCTTCGCTGCAAACTTAGGAAGACAAGATCTGCTATCTTTGGCCCGCTCCACTGCGAACTCAGGGATGCCAGACTAGTATCTTTGATCTGTTTCACTGCAAACTCAGGAAGATAAGATCTGCTATCTTCGGTCTGCTCTATTGTAAACTTAGGGATGCCAGACTAGTATCTTTGATCCGCTTCACTGCAAACTCAGGAAGACAAGATCTGCTACCTTCAGTCTGTTCCGTTGCAAACTCAGAGATGCCAGACTGGTATCTTCGATCCGCCTCGCTGCAAACTCAGGAAGACAAGATCTGCTATCTTCGATCTGCTCTACTGCAAACTCAGGGATGCCAGACTGGTATCTTCGATTCGCTTCACTATAATCTCAAATCAATTAATAGTTAAGCCTCCCTAAATCCAATGGTACAGATCAATTACATCAACGGCTAAGATTAAAAAGTATCTACAAATTAAATCTCTAAGATTACAAAACCATATCGTCTAAGATTGCATATTATATCTTCTAGGATTGCATATCATATCTAAAATTTGATTATCATATCTAAGATTGCATATCTGATCGTGTGTCAGAGTCTTGAAAATTTATATAAAGAATGATCGAGCCTAGAAACTAACTATGACAACGATTGAGGTAAGTGCACCTATCGGACAGTAGTATAGTTTAGTGGCAAGACCGGATTGTCGAACCCAAAGGAACCAAAAGTACTAATACTAACCTTCTTTTTTATTATTTAGCCTAAAAATTAAAGGAATTTGCTATTTAATCTAAATTTAACTAACTACTAAGCTAAGGATGCTAAGACACAGAGAAGGAATTGAGGAAATACTTGTGGGAAAAACCAATTGATTAAGACAATACCCGAGGAAGAATCCACCTAGACTTCACTTGTTATCTAACTCTGAACCAGACGATTTATTCACTTGACTTGATCCGTAGGATTCCCTAATTTAAATTAATACCTCTCTCGAGGTTACTAACGTCTAACCCTAGGTTGATTAATTGAAATCTCTTTCTAATTAAAACCCCTAGAATTGCATTAACTCGATCTATGGATTCCCATATTAGGTTTGACCCTAATCCGGTAGATTTTTGTCATTATATCTCTAGGGTTGCGATTAACTCCGCTTAATTATATTAGATCTACTCTTAAACATGGAATATTCCTCCTCTGCCTAAGCACATCAATACTTGAATCAATATCCTGAAATATCAAAACAAGAATCAAGAACATATAATTAAGAACAAATCAAGTATTTATCACATAGTTCAGAAAATAATAACAAGATCCATCTTAGGTTTCATCCCCCTCAGGTATTTGAGGGGTTTAGTTCATAATAATAAAAGAATACATCTCAAAAGAAAATATAAAACAAAACATAAGAAAAACCCTAAAACCCCCTGAAGGAAATTGAAGGGAAGATCCTTGTCTTGAGTATAACTCTGGCTTCTTGAGATGAATCAACTGGCTTTCTTCGAGTAGATCCCACAATTCTAGCATCTCTGGCTTGGCTCTTTGGCCTAACTGGACGCCCCCTGAAGGTTGGCCACTAGGGTGTTTATATAGGCTTTTGGAATGACTTTCTTTGCCTCTAAGTACCCTATTCCGAATAGAATTAAAACAGGTCACGTCAGGGACACGCCCGTGTAAGTCGTATGCAAGTCGTGGTCAGGTCTGTTAAAGAGGCACGACCGTGTGGCTCAAGCCCAGACTGTGTCAATTTCGTATTTTGGCCCATTTACTCTGTTTTTGGCCCGTTTCTCGTTCTTTTCATCCTCCTGTGCTTTCCTAAGTATAAAACATGAAATTAAAGGATTATGAGCACCAAATTCCGTAATTCAAGGAATAAATCATCCAAAAGCATGCTAAATGTGGGATTAAAATATGCATATATTTCGGTTTATCAATATCCTTGAAGATTATGTTTCCATATACGTCAAGCTTGTAGATGGACCTTTAATCTTTTCAAGTAATGGGCCATTCCAATCGGGCCAAATGATATATTTTGGACTGGAGTTGGACTTTGTTTTATTATTTTGGGTTTATTATTTTTTTGTATGGGCCCGGGATAAATTGGCCTATTACAGTTGCCCCCATTTTGCTCATTGCCGTGTAACGAGAATGGAGCAAAGACTATAAAAGGACCAATTTTGCCTGGTCTTGCTGAGTCTTCACTTCTTGGTCCTCGTCTTCTCCAAATGGCTTCCAACCCAACTGCAACTTCAGGGGTATTGGAATTTCAACTTAACTTTACTTCTCTGCAACTACTGCAACTTCAGAAGTATAGGACTATCTTTTCTACTGCTCTTTTAGGGAAATAAGTCTGACGGCTTCAATCTGCTTCACTGCAACTTCAGGAAAATAAGATTTGCCATAAGATTTGCTTTCTTCGATCTGCTCCACTACCACCTCAGAGAGGCAATGCTAGTGTCTTCGATTTGTTTCGCTGCAATTTCAGGAGGACAAGATCTGCATTCTTTAGTCTGCTCCACTACGAACTGAGGGCGGTCAGGCTGATGTCTTCGATCTACTTCACTGCAACTTCAGGAAGACAAGATCTGCAATTTTTAGTCTGCTCCACTGCAAACTCAGGGAGACAAGGCTAGTGTCTTCGATCTGCTTCACCGCAACCCCAGGAAGGGCAGATCTGTTCTCTTTAGTCTGCTTTATGCAAACTCAGGGATGCCAGACTGATGTTTTTGATCTGCTTCACTGCAAACTCAGGAAGACAATATCTGCTATCTTCAGTCTGCTCCGTTGCAAACTCGGGGATGCTAGACTGGTATCTTCGATCCGTTTCGTTGCAAACTCAGGAAGACAAGATCTGCTATTTTCAGTCTAATCCACTACAAACTCTGGGATACCAGACTAGTATATTTGATCCGCTTCACTGCAATCTCAGGAAGACAAGATCTGCTACCTTTAGTCTGCTCCACTGCAAACTCAGGGATGCCAAGCTGATGTTTTCGATTTGCTTCATTGCAAACTCAGTAAGACAAGATCTGCTATCTTCAGTCTACTCCGTTGCAAACTCAAGGATGCCAGACTGGCATCTCCGATCCGTTTCGCTGCAAACTTAGGAAGACAAGATCTGCTATCTTCGGTCTTCTCTGTTGTAAACTCAGGGATGCCAGACTAGTATCTTCGATCCGCTTCACTGCAAACTCAGGAAGACATGATCTGCTATCTTCAGTCTACTCCGCTGCAAACTCAGGGATGTCAGACTGGTATCTTCGATCCGCTTCGCTTCAAACTGAGAAAGACAAGATCTGCTATCTTCGGTCTGCTCTGCTGCAAACTCAAGGATGCTAGACTGGTATCTTCGATCTGCTTCGCTGCAAACTCAGGCAGACAAGATCTGCTATCTTCAGTCTGTTCCGCTGCAAACTCAGGGATACCAGACTGGTATCTTTGATCCGCTTCGCTGCAAACTTAGGAAGACAAGATCTGCTATCTTCGGTCTGCTCCACTGCAAACTCAGGAAGACAAGATCTGCTATCTTCAGTCTGTTCCGCTGCAAACTCAAGGATGCCAGACTTGTATCTTCGATCCGCTTCACTGCAAACTCAGGAAGACAAGATCTGCTATCTTCGGTCTGCTCTACTGCAAACTCAAGGATGCCAGACTAGTATCTTCGATCCGCTTCACTGCAATCTCAAGATGACAAGATGTGCTATCTTCAAACTGCTCCACTGCAAACTCAGGGATGCCATGCTGATGTTTTCGATCCGCTTCACTGCAAACTCAGGAAGACAAGATCTGTGAATTCACCGATGTTGCGACACCGTCCTCTGGGGGACCTATCCTATAAAATCAGTTTTATGTGTTTATGCTTATGCAAAATGGTTAGGATGCTATGATCTAAACGAATCAACTGCTCCTAACTGAATGACATATGTACGAATGCAAAATGTCATGAGGCCGATCCTTTTTAATTATTAGGATGTCACCACTTGTTGCTCATTAGGGCTCTATCATTAACATAGTACACTGTCTTCCTACTTGGCTAGCATTTGACAGAAAACCCAAAAACATTTTTGCTCAACTGATTTGCTCCACTAACTTCATGGTCCTTTCCACTGTACCTCAGGGGCATGAGGCTTGTACCATTTTCAAACCATCTCACTACGGTTCAAGGTTATAGGATTTGAAACTTTTTTGATTCGTTCCCACTGTAATTCAAGGGTATAGGACTTGTTTCTTTCTCAATTCATCCCAGTGCAACTTTGGGGTATAGGATCTGTAACTTGTTCCATTCACTGACTACTCGCCAGTGACCCGACCAAATGTGTATGCATGATACTCGCATGGATGCAGAATATCATTTTTTTCTTTTCGAGAATGATTCCTTCTACGCTTGGGTTGTCATTGCTTATTTTCTGTCAGATTTGTATCACTGATGCAATATCTAGTATTTTGATCAACCAATGTCCTTGACAGAAAATCTAAAGAGATAAACTCACTTTGGGCTCAAATATTTCCAACCCTTAAGCTTGGTGAGTTCTAAACAATAGCCAATGCCCCAAGACGTAGCATACTTCATCATTGTTAATTCAGGCATAGCAAGACTACCACATGCCCTATCTTTGATCAAAATTTGAGCCGCCCTTTCCTGGTTTTCGGCTCAAAACCCCTTTGGTCTCAAGGCGCCCTTTGCGGGTTTTCGCCTTGGCCTCTCCTCTTTTTTTTTTTTTTTTGAATTTGATCTCAAGGCGCCCTTTGCTAGTTTTCACCTTGGCCTTTCCCCTTTCAAGTAAAATACTTCTTGACTGAACCTGAATTCGTCGAATTGGGCAAGTCTTCGCCATCCGTCTCGGTCAATATCAATGCTCCTCTAGAACAGGTCCTTTTTTACTACGTAAGGTCCTTCCCAATTTGGTATCTGCTTTTCTCTGAAATCTTTTTGTATAAGAAAGATCTTTTTCAACATCAGGTTCCCCTCGTGGAATTCTCTAGGATGAGCCTCTTTGTTATAAGCTTGCATCATCTGACCGTGATGGATAACTTTTAACCGTTTCTTTGATTAGGTTCAATTGGTAAAAACGCTTGCATTCCATAAACCAATGGGTAAGATGTTGCCCCGGCAAAAGTCCTAGCCAATGTTCAATAATCATAGAGGATAAATGGTAACTTCTTTATGCCAATCCTTACAAGTCTCGGTCATCTTTCCTACAATCCTTGTTTTGTTTTTTGTTTTTTTCTTTTTGGCTGCCTTTGTTGCTCTATGATATGGCGTCTAATCTTTGAATAGACTACAAACTTTTGACATTGTCCTTTTTGGCATTCTTTGTCGGCGCCTGATCTTTTTTTTTTTTACTGTCGACCTTATAAATTTGACATGTGAAGCTACTTTCTCCTTCTTAGTAAAGTAATCGCCGACCACCAAGATAAATCGATGTATACTAGAAATTTTGCCGAGATTGGCCTGCCCCACATAGAGAAAGTCTATGAAGCAATTAATGAGGCATATAAATCTTGTCTCCTTAATAGATTAGCAGTACCCAAACCTCATGATTAGCTTGGCTATTGTAAAACCATTAGCATGTGTCCTTCTGACATCCTTATGAACCTCTTTTAAGATTTCAACGTACCCACGCCTCAATAGCCCATGCATGTCCCGATATGATCGTGCAAAAACATCTTTGAATTCTTGAAAATAACTCAATGGTGTCTCGCCTTATTTTTGTGGTGGGCTAGGCTATAATCTTCACCTCTTTTCTAGGCTCATAATATCCACTGACCCTTTATAGAGTAGGGTCTGTTTTTCATCTTGTTCTACCATTCTTAACAAATCAGAAGATAGGTTACAACCTCTGTCATCTTCAAAGTCCTGAGATCCCTCTAGACACATATCTTACTTGAAAGGAGACTCTGAGTCAGTAGCAGCGTTGCTCACATCGTTGATATCTGGAGACCTATTGTGGGTTCGAAGGAAGATTCCAAAGAATAAATGATTCAAAGAATGATTATTTGTATGATATGATCATGAATGAATAATAAAAGAATATTTGAAAGAAAGTCCAAAAATAAAAAAATCTATACATGGAAAGAATAAAAGAATATTTGTTCAAAAAGATGCATTTTATTGAAATAAAGATTTTAGACACGAGCCTATTTCACAAAAGGATTCTTATTGCCTCTAGGCTTAAGGCAACAAACGTATTTTGAATATTACTCTAAATTAGCTCTAAAAATATAAGGATCTATTCTACAATCCCATTGTTCAAAATACTCCCAAGTATGTAAGGGCAGATGCTTGGAAAAATCCAGTTCTTTCTTTAGATACGTCGTTAATAATCATATTTCCCAATATCAGGTCTTGCACTAAAGCCCTAAACTCGATGCGTTCTTGGATCTCATAGATCTCATAATATTTACCCCTTTATCTAGATTGTTAGGTGACAGATTTTCTGTCCTAGAGGAATCATCAAATTTGACAATACCCATTTTGACAAGTCTTTCGATCATCTTTTTGAAAGCAGTGCAGTACTCAATCGAGTGTCCTGTGATTCCCGCATGGTATTCGTATTGGGCATTCGTGTCATACCATTTAGGGTATGGAGATTGTATAGGTTTTTGGTAGAAAGGGGATACTACATGTGCATCAAACAAAATTTGGTACAGCTCCGTATACGTGATTGAGATGGGCGCGAATTGGGATTTTTCTGTGTTCGGTCTTGGATTGGGTTCTTGCCTTGAGGAGACCTGATGGCTAGTAGTTGACTGGCCTATGGTATTCGGTTTTGAATAACCGTTGCTATACATACTCGTGTTATTCGCCTCATTTTCTTTTTTCTTCGGGGCCCTTAAAGTATTAACTTGGGAGCTCCAGTCTCATTTTTTCCTTTTGTAATGGTCTTCACATTGTTTCGGGATCTCCATACTAGCCTTCCTTGTTTCTTTTATACTAGCCAGATCAATGACAATGGGATTGGTTGGATTGCCCCCCCAAAATTGGGACCTGAGCCTATCGAGTAGTTTATTGGTGCCGACATACCGGCCTGATGCTGTTGGGGTTTGATAGTAACGGGTACCCCTTTCAGATGTGTGTCTGGTTGAGTCTGGACGCTTATTGGAGTAAAACCTGGGGGATAGACGAGGTCTTCATTATCATCCCCACTATTGACTACTGGGCCTTTCCTCTCTTCAAGCCCTTCGACTAGTAACTGACTTAACTGGCCAATCACATTCTTTTGGAATTCTAACATTTGATTCCGCATATCTTGTTGAATTTTGGTCAATTGCTCTTGCATCTGTATTTGCATTTGCTCTAATGTCTCTAACCTTTGTTTCATGTTTTCCAAGTTAACTGAAATAATTTTACCTAATTAAGGCCCTTTTGTAAAAGTCTAATGCAAATGATGCAATGCAATGCAGATGCATGTAATGAATGCAAAAGAAAGAGAGGGGTTGATTCCGAATTCAATTCCATTAGAACAACTTTTCTAGAAAGCAAATTTCTTTACATAAAACGCATTACATATGCGGCCTTGCCCTCATATTCCAAGCAAAAACATCAATCCCCTTCTTCGCAAAGGTCAAATCTTGCAAACTTCTAATAGATGCCTCCATTAGCTCCTTTTTGCTTGGGCCGCGACTTATTACTCACTTATCCTCGCAATGCTTGTTAGAAAATTGAGACGTGACGGCTCTCGAATAATCTTTACCGGCTTGAATCCTCAGGCCATAAAACAAAGTCTTGTATTCCTTTGCAAATTATCAGTCTTCTCTCATTGTGTTTGCTTGGATCATATTCGAACGACCGTATTATAATCCACTTTATCAAGAAATCCGTTCTCCCATGACAAGTTCTTTCTATTTAGCAATTGAATTTGAATCAACACCTCCTTTCTATGATGAGAATGCAATGCAACCAAAACAAAACAAAACACGTTAACACAGGAGAAATAAACAACACAGAACACCTATCTGGGTGACTACTGGGGTTTGGCATGGTTCTACCTAGGGTAGGCTCCTAGGTCTCTCTATATGCGGTTTAGTTCTAAAGAAAAGGTACCTGAACCAGTAGATTCCTCAATCTTCACCCATTATAGGCTCATAGAGATCGAGTTCAGTTTAGGATAATACATTTCCCTATGGCCATGTGGAAGTGAAACCTCACGAAGACATAGGTACAGATGTATCTCGGAAGCAATCCACTAGCCCATGCGAAGGTGAAAACCTCACAAAGACATAGTTTCTCACTCCCACTTAAAGGTGCGACCACAACGGTCATGCAATGCAATGTGCGCTAGAAAATAACAATCATATGCAATGATACAAACAAATGCAACAAAAGGATTGTAATTTTCAAAACAAATTTTCAAATCGAATTTTCAAATTTTCGACAAAGGACAGAAAATAATCAATTTTACGGCTTGACTTTCTTATTAGTCCCCAGCGAAGTCGCCAAGCTGTCGAAACCCGTTTTTTTTTATTTTGAAAAAACGGGGCCGACTTTTAAAACGAAGATGGAGTCGCCACCGATCTCTTTTAAGGTGTGATTGGATCACCTTGAAATTGATCATTTTAATAAAAAAAACATTTGGATTTATTAAAACAATGATTTTGGTCTACGAAATTCAAGAGAATGGGCTCGGGAGTCGGTTAGGCACGAGGAAAGATTAGCACCCTCGTAACGCCCAAAAATTGGTACCTAATTGATTATTTAATGTCCTAATATCGAAAATTTGAAAAGGTTTTAAAATATGACCCTTTTGATTTTTCAAAACTCATGACCTTTAAAAAGACATTCAATTATTTGGATAAAAGAAAAATCAAATCTCAGTAAGTTAGAGCACGACCTTTCGAATTTCCCAAACACCAAATATCATTTGTTTTGTTTTGTTTTTTTTTTTTTTTTTTGAAATCCCTATCTCAAAATATCAAAATGTTACATCCAATAAGTTAGGACACAACATCTTAAATTCACAAAGATAGAATTTTTTATTTAAAAATCATATATTTTAATTTCAAAAAGGGTACTTGATCATTTAGACTTAATGAGAAAAATCGAAGCCCAGTAAGTTAGGGTACGATTCTCTCAAAACCCCAAATGTCAAATATTGCCTTATTTTAAGAAATAAAGTTTTGGATAAAAAGTGGCAATTAAATGAGATATATTTTAAAATAATGATTTGAGTATATTGTATCATTAATACATTAGAAAACACAAATATCAAAGCAATATACTACAATTACATGATATAATAACATTTAATACTAATATAGGCAATTAAGAGAAAGAATAACATAAAATAGCGAATGATACAAGTAATAAAATGACCGTGCTAAAGCAAACATAAGAATAATAAACAAATAAGAGAACATGAATAATAAATAAAAGATATAAAGTAAGCAATGATAATTCAAAAAATCTATGTGAAAGATAAAAAACTAAGAAATGAATATGAAACTTTACATATAAGATCAAATATAAAAGTAAAATAACAATATAAGATAAATGATATATGCAAAACAATAAAGGGATATTATAACAAAAAAATTAAAAAAAAAAACGATATGACAAAATCTAAAATAGTTAATATATAGGGTGAAATACCCAAATATACCAAAAAAAAAAATTAAGGAATTGGGCCGGTTTCTCGAAAATTTACGGAAAAAGGCCGTTTCTCCATAAAACGTGTCCACGTCAGCGCGTTTTGTGGGGAAATGGAAGGAAAGGGCGCCCCTGAGGACGCGCTTTGTGCCACATCAGCAAAAGCGCGCTTACGTGGACGCACTTTGCTGATGTGGCACAAAGCGCATTGTCAGGGGCGCGCATTTGCCTTTCCTCAAATATTGGATATTTATTTTTAAAATTAAATTTCAAAAAAAATTAAACAAATTCTATTTTATAAAAGATATTAAAATTAAATTACAAAAACATAAAGCAACTATTATTTTATTAAATAAAAAAAAAAAAAAATAAAAAATTCTTACTTATTAAATATATTAAAACTAAATTACAAAAAATAAAAAATAAAAAAAACTTCTTATTTATTAAATATAAAACTAAATTACAAAAAAAATAAAAAAACTTCTTATTTTATTAAATATATTAAAACTAAATTACAAAAAAATAAAAAATAAAAAACTTTTTATTTATTAAATATAAAACTAAATTACAAAAAAAATAAAAAATAAACAAAACTTCTTATTTATTAAATATATTAAAACTAAATTACAAAAAATAAAAATAAAAAACTTTTATTTTATTAAATATATTAAAACTAAATTACAAAAAAATAAAAATAAGAAAACTTCTTATTTATTAAATATATTAAAACTAATTTACAAAAAAATAAAAAAAAGAAAACTTCTTATTTATTAAATATATTAAAACTAAATTACAAAAAAATAAAAATAAAAAATAACTTCTTATTTATTAAATATATTAAAACTAAATTACAATAAAATAAAATAAAAAACAACTTCTTATTTTATTACATATATTAAAATTAAATTAAAATAAAAAATTAAACAATTTCTATTTTATTAAAGATATAAAATTAAATTACAATAAAAATTAAACAACTATTATTTTATTAAATATTAAAATTAAATTACAAAAAATAAAAATAACTTTTTATTTTATTAAAAATACAAATTAAATTACTTACATACAAAAAAATAAACAACTTCTATTTTAGTGAAGATATTAAAATTAAATTACAAACACAAATAAAAAATAACTTTTTTTATTAAAAAAATTATTACAATTTAAAAAATAAAAAAGCCCATCCTAATCAATGTTGATACCGGTCGGAATCAGTGCCACAAGGGGCGGTCGGCGGTTACGCGCTGGATTCCTCTTTTTTCTAGCTTCCTGCGGGGGTCGTGGAACCTCGGGCGGAGATTCCGGTTCCTCCGGCAGTGGGTCTGGTTGTGGGTGTTGCGAGGATCACCCACCTTGATAAAATAACGACCCCGGAGGTGTTTGCATAAACCACGGTGGGGGTGTCTGAATCCCGTATGGTGAAGGAGACTGGTAAAAAGAAGTGCTCCCCGACGACGCCTGTGATCCCTTACGCAACGACGGCCTCAAGATCGGCTGGCCAGTCGGAGTAGTCGGGAACGGACTCGAACCCGGCCGTGCATTCCAACCTGGGGTGGGACTGGGAAAAGGAAACATATATGGGTTAGGATACATATAAGGGCTAGGGTACGTACCTGGCATAAAGGCTAAAGGCTGTGATGTCGGTGTCGTCGGCTAAACTGATGGGCCCGGTGACTGTGTGGGCACTGTTGATGGGCCCGTGACTGTGCCGACGCTGTTGATGGCCCCGTCTCATCACCCATTCTCCTTAGATTTAAAGGGCCCCGACGTTCCCTTTGTTGACGAAGTTGCATTCGCCTCTCTTCTTCCGACAACAAATACGGCTTACCATGGATCCTAAACCATGGCATGTATTCTGGCACGCACACTAACTCAGGAACGACGATCGGTTCCCGCATAGGTAAATAGTCATACTGGTTTTCCTACATCTCGATATGTGCTGACCAAAATCTTGTCCAATCCGTGTGCAACTGCCGTAAGTCTGCTTTGTGATCATCATCGAGCACCTCAGGTGGCACGGGAATCGGTTGCCAGAATCCAAATTGTCGCAGAACCCGATCTAACTGATGCATCTCCATGGTCGCATAGTTGATGAATGGGACCTTCACGTGCCAAATGTTTGGATTTTGCAAGAACTCCTCGGAAATTACTACCCGAATTGCCGGATCCTCGTACGATGCCCATTGAAACTATATTAACATTACCAAAATATTAGTTATATACGTAATACTAAACACTAAATACGAAATACTAAATTATAAATACGAAATTCAAAACTTACTTGTGATTCCGACCGTTGGTCCAATAGAAGCCGTATATCTTCAAGCGAGGTAGGTATTCCAGCATAACTCGCCGAATGGTTCCACCTAATTAAATAAATTTTTAGCATACAATTATGCTATAAATCTAAGTAATAATTGTAAAATATAACATTAAATTTACCTCGTTATCAGTAGGAATGAATATGGGTGGTCGAGTCGAGGACGTAAAAATGGAAATCGAAACTGTGCCCATGACTGCAGTAGTAGTAGGTAACCTCCGATTTTCGCTTTACTCGGTCGCGTCGCCCCGCACATCTCCCGATACAATCTTGATAGCATGGCAGACCCCCCACTCAATTCACCGGCTGCTCTAAAATCAGCAAGTTTCAGCAGCCATCTCAAGTGTACGAGGTTTCTAAAAAGGTCTGGCATCAGATAGCCTCCAATTATCTGAAGAATGTATGTCTGAGCATACCGTATTCTTTCTATTTCAGTCGAACCATCATTTTACTCCGAGAAAGTGTCTCGTAACCAGGCCATCTCGATCCGACCTCCTTGAATGTTATCCACAATGGCACCCAGAAGCTCGTAGCATACGGCCATCCAATCAGTAGAAGTTGCGGACTCGGTGACTACCGACCCGTCCACCGGCAATCCCAATTGCAACTGTACATCTTCCAGAGTGATGGTACACTCTCCGCATGGAAGATGGAAAGTGTGCGTCTCGGGTCTCCACCTCTCTATCAACACACTGATCAAAGGCGGCTCCAACTTGAACCCCCGGCCTATTGTGGCCACGTGCCAAAAACTCGCTTCCCGCAGGTAATTCTCGATCAACAGCGATGGGGGACCATGCATATTACAAATATAACATTGCAACACCCGATCTACAGACTGTTTAAAAATTTATAAAATAAAAATTAATTAAAATTGTATAAACCTAAAAAATATTAAATAATATTAAAAAATTAAAATTAAAACTTACCATTTGCATTTGATCGACGGAGATGTGCTTGTTGTCTAGACGAAGTAATTCCCCGGCCATTTGTAATACGATCGAAAATTTTAAAAGTTTCAAAAAAAATATATTAAAAAATTAAAAAAGTGCTTTTTTGTAAATATTACAAGACTATTTCAAAATTTCGGAGGAAGTTTAAAGGACTTAAAGAGAATTTTGAGAGGAATTTGAGAGAAGAATGAGTAAGGATTAAAGTGTGAAAAAAATAAAAGTGTTTGGGGGGTTTTTTATAGGTTTTTTTACCATTGGGCCCCAACGGTCAAAAATATTTTGACCGTTTTTTTTACAGTTGCAGGCTAAAGCGCGTCCCTAGGGGCGCGCTTTCCTGCCATTTCCCCACAAAACGCGCTGACGTGGGCGCGTTTTGTGGGGAAATGACCCTTTTCCGTAAATTTTCAAGAAACAGGCCCAATTCCGTAATTTTTTATTTTTTTGGTATATTTGGGTATTTCACCCTAATATATACATAATAAAATAAATATATATTTAAATAAATAATATAAAAAAACTTTGAATAAAAAATGTATAAGGGATAACTTATAATAATTATACAATATACCATTTAAAAATAGATAATATACATATTTTAAATAAACAATATATGGAAAAAATTTTAAAGCAAATAATCAAACAATTTAAAATGGATGATCTATAAAACGAGTTTTTTTTTAAATAAACAACATGTGTGACATTAAAAACAAATAAAGTATATAATTAATTAAAAAAATAAAAGAATGATAAGAATGGTTAAATGAATGAACAATATGTAAATAAGAAAGTCGACGAATAAATAAATGAATAAAAATAAAAAGAATAATTAATGATTAAGCAATTAAATGGATAAATAAATAAATAAGTTAAAAAACGCCTAAGTCAACCTAATTCTGACAATATGAGGATTCAACGAAATTCCACCACTTAAATCCAACTCAAACGAGAGCAACTCAAAAAGAAACGAAAATGAACGAATAACAAAATAAAAACAAGCCCCAGAAAATAAGAACGCAAGAGAGAGAGAGATTTGTGTGAATGCTCTCAGGAATTTTTATTGCTCAAAACTCCTGTCCCTTACAATGAAGGGAGAGGCCTCTATTCATAGTTGAGCCTCCCCAAACCCAACGGTACAGATCAATTACATCAACGGTGTAACACCTCTAACCCGTATCCATCGTCGGACAAGGGTTAAAGGCGTTACCGGACCGATCAGAAACATTTTCAGAAGTTCATACATTCATCCATCAATCTCAAACATAATGTCCCGTAATACGGTCAACGAGACCTAAAATATGCTTATAAACCGGGTCGGGACTAAACTGATACATATACAAAATTTCTCGAAAATTCAAAAACTTTTCTAAGTTTCAGGGGATACACGCCCGTGGGGGTAGGCCGTGTGCCTCCCACGGCTGCTAGTCACACCCGTATGTCCTCCCCGTGGTTGAAACTGACCATTGCTCCACGGCCACCAAGCGCGCCCGTGTACTTTGGCCGTGGTCGATCCTGTCAAAACCACACGGCTACCAGGCACGTCCGTGTGATGTGGCCGTGTGCTCTTAGGCCATATACTGACTTACGCCCATGATCACTAGGCACTCCCGTGTGCCACAACCGTGTGGCAAAAATAGGCCATTTACAAGGCCAAAATGCCACCCACATGAGTCAATCCTACAAGCACATTTGAGCATTTATATACACACAATTTGGCAACCAATTTCATGTCCAATAATCATCATATCATCACAACGTAATTCATTCTTTTTCTTACTCAAACTTGACCATTTCATAGATCACATAACCATGTGAAAACAGTCCACACATATCATATTCATTCAAGCAAATTCTCAACTCATATCTAGCCAAATCACATAGCTAAGTTCATATAACAACTTATACCAAAATACTAACCTATACATGCCATATCTAGTTTTATACATTTTTAAAGTGTACCAAAATGATTTTAGTAATGTGATGACAATCCTTGACAGTCCCGAACCTTCAGTAGCCTTGACGACCTATAAAACAGAGAAAACACACACACAAAGTAAGCTTTCCAAAAGCTTAGTAAGTCATATACAAATAAACTTAATATGTAAACCTATAAGCATGTAGAACATAGGCACATTTCATATATATATATAACAAACTTCTCGCATATATGCTTTGGTCCATACTTTTGACTACATTTGCCCCAATCATCAATTCAAGAATCATATGTATACACATAACTCTATCATAACCATTCTTGTATCTCATTGACATACTCACACTTAATCACACATTTCTTCAAATCGAAATCACACAAGCACTTACCTTATTATATACACTTTGTGTATATATACCAACGTACCTGAAACAGACAATTATTCACTTAATTGATTATCGCTCGAATTTGTAATTCGTATCATAGACTTGCCCGTTGAACTGTTAGGAATCTAGTAGGATACTCAAACAAGGTCTTACATGCACTCGGATATTGATGCCACTATCCTAGACAGGGTCTTATATGAATCAATACGATGCTGATGTCCCAGACATGGTCTTACATGTAAAGCTCATATCGATGCCAACGTCCCAGACGTGGTCTTACTTGATAAACAGAACAGATACCTATTTCATGACATAGCTAATCCTATCTATTCCTAGGTTCGTATGGGACTTCTCGGACATTGTTACTAAGTAATCCTTATCTCGGAATTCATGAACAGATCATATCCTAAGTATTCATCGATAACAATAGTCATAAAAACATATATAATTCAATACGAATTCGTTTATTTGTATAATGACTTACCTCAGATTTGATTTAATGGAAATAGAAACGGCTACTCGGTTACTATCGCTTTCCCGTGATCTAGGTCTGTTTTCCTCGGTTCTTGATCTAAACATATTCAGAATTAACCCTTTTATTCACTAATTCATTCAATTCAATCCAAGGACACACATTTAGGGCTATTTACAAATTAACACACATGCATAGCCGAATCTCCCTAGGGACTATATAAGTCTATATTTTTCATCAAATTCACAAATTAGTCCTCCAAAATAATATTTTCTCAATTTAGCCCTAATTAGCTAAATTCATCAAAAATTCAAGAACAAAATATATTCATCTAGCTTTAATCTTACATTTAACACCATAAAACATCATAAATCACATGAGTTCATCAAATGCTCATCTCAAAAACACCATCAATTCTCAAAATTAAGACATGGGTTTGATAGTTGACAAAGCAACGATTGCAAAAACGTAAAAATTGTCGAAAACCGACTCAAAATCATACCTTAATCAAGATGAAAGCCAACCGAAACCCTTAAGGTTTTGTTCTTTCTTTTACTTTAAGACATTCGGCCATATGATGATAAAAACAAAGCCACTTTCTCTTGTTTTCTTTTTATTGATATAATATAATAACTTATAAAATAATATACTAATTTAACATATATTATAAACTTATGAAAATATATAATTTAGATATATATAAAACCACATTTAATGCCGTCTACTACCTATAGTTATGGCTTAGTTGCCATATAAGGCCTTCACCTTTGCAAAGTCACAACACATTGGTACTTTAACAAATAGCAAGCAACTTTCACATTTAATGCATTTCAGTCATTTTGTCCAATTAAACACACAAACAAACAAATTAACTTACGAAAATTTAACACATGCTTAAACACTCATCAATGGCACAGAAAATAATATTAAAACATTATACAGACTCAGATTTGTGGTCCCGAAACCACTATTCTGACTAGGGTATAAATCGAACTGTTACAATTCCCCCTTAGGGATTTTCGTCCCCGAAAATCTTACCGTTAAACAAAGTCGGATATTACTGTCTCATTGAACCTTCCAGCTCTGATGTTGCCTCTTCTATTCCATGTCGATTCCATAGTACTTTTCCTAATGGAATTTTCTTGTTTCTCAACTCTTTCACTTCACGAGCTAATATACGGATCGGTTCCTCTTCATATGTCATATCTGATCGGATTTCAATTTCAGATGGGGCAATCACATGTGACGTATCGGATCAATATTTACGGAGCATCGAAACATGAAATACATTGTGTATCTTTTCTAGCTCAGAGGACAACCTTAATCTATATGCAACAGGCCCAACTCGTTCAATGATCTCATACGGTCTGATGAACCTCGGACTTAATTTCCCTTTACGTCCGAATCAGAGTAGTTTCTTCCACGGAGACACTTTCAAAAATACTTTGTCGCCGATCTCAAATTCTATATCTTTTCATTTCAAGTCTACATAAGACTTCTGACGATCAGATGCTGCTTTCAAACAATCTCAGATCAGTTTCACTTTCTGTTCTGAATCTTTTATCAAATCATCCCCATGTAGCTTATTTTCATTGAGCTCAGTCCAATACAGAGGTGTACGACATTTACGTCCGCACAAAGCTTCATAAGGTGCCATTTTGATACTTGACTGAAAACTGTTACTGTATGCAAATTCAATCAATGGCAAATACTGTTCCCACGTACCGTTAAATTCAAGTATAAAACATCTTAACATATCTTCGAGAATTTGAATAATCCGCTCGGATTGACCATCTGTTTGTGGGTGAAAAGCTGTACTGAAATGCAGTTTCGTGCCAAAAGCTTCTTGCAATTTCCTCCAGAACCTCGATGTAAACCTTGGATCCCTATCTGACACAATAGATAGTGGCACCCCGTGCAATCTAACAATCTCAGAAATATAAAGCTCAGCTAATCTATCATGTGAATAGTCAGATCTTACCGGAATAAGATGGACGGATTTTGTCAATTGATCAACTATGAACCAAACCGCATCTTTCTTTCTTGGAGTCTGGGGCAAACCAGAAACAAAATCCATTGTCACTCTATCCCATTTCCATTCCAGAATCAGAATTGGCTGTAGCAAACCAGACGGAACTTGATGTTCGGCTTTCACTTGTTGACAGATTAAACATTTCGAAACAAAGTCAGAAATGTCTCGTTTCATACCAGACCACCAATAGTGTCGTTTCAAATCATGATACATTTTCGTACTCCCCAGATGAACAGATAGACGGCCGTTATGAGCTTCACCCAAAATCAGCTGAGTCAATTCTGGATTTCTTGGAACACAGATACGACCTCGAAATCTCAAGAAATCATCAATAACTCAAAATTCAGATTCAGAATTTGAATCGCACTGAGCTCATTTCGCTAATAACTCATTATCAGATTTCTGAGCATCACATATCTACTGTATAAACAATGGTTTTGCTTTTAACTCAGCTAACACAGAACTAACATCAGACAAATCTAACTGAGTATTCAAAGCACGTAGTGAAAACAATGATTTTCTACTCAATGCATCAGCAACAACGTTCGCTTTACCCGGATGATAATCTATCACGAGCTCATAATCTTTTAACAGCTCTAACCATCTTCTTTGACGTAGGTTCAAATCTTTCTGAGTCATCAGAATTTTAGACTTTTATGATCTGAAAACACATGACATTTCTCACCGTACAGATAATGGCGCCAAATCTTAAGTGCAAACACAATCACAGCAAGCTCAAGGTCGTGTGTCGGATAATTCTTTTCATGAGGCTTCAATTGTCTCGAGGCATAAGCTACAACTTTGCCTTCCTACATCAAAACACATCCCAGACCATTTAACGAAGCATCACTGTATATAACAAATTCTTTACCTGATTCTGGCTGTACTAACACTGGAGCTTCTGTTAACAGAGTTTTCAACTGATCAAAACATTTCTGGCATTTATCTGACCATTCAAATCTAACATCCTTTTGAAGTAATCTAGTCAACGGAGTAGCTATCACTGAAAATCCTTTTACAAATCGACGATAATAACTAGCTAAACCTAGAAAACTATGGGCTTCAGATACATTTCTCGGAGGTTTCCAATTCAGAATAGCAGAAATCTTACTCGGATCCACTTAGATTCCAAAAGCTGATACAATATGTCCCAAAAAACTAACCTCGTGTAACCAGAATTCACATTTGCTAAATTTTACATACAATTGCTTTTCTCTCAAAGTTTGCAACACAATTTTCAAATGTTCAGCATGTTCATTTTCATCACGTGAATAAATTAGGATGTCATCTATGAACACCACAACAATTCGATCTAGGTACGGTCTGAAAATTCGGTTCATCAGATCCATAAAAACAGAAAGAGCATTGGTTAGTCCAAATGGCATAACTAAAAACTCATAATGCCCGTACCTTGTCCTGAAAGCCCTCTTCGGAATGTCTGAATCTTTAACTCTTAACTAGTAATATCCTGATCTCAGATCAATCTTAGAAAATACAGTAGCTCCTTTTAACTGATCAACTAAATCATCTATTCGGGGCAACGGATATTTATTCTTTATTGTCACCTTATTCAACTGACGGTAATCGATACACATCCTCATCGTGCCATCTTTCTTTTTCACAAACAGAACAGGAGCACCCCAAGGCGAGAAACTCAGTCTAGCAAACCCTCTATCTGTCAATTCTTATAACTGTGACTTTAACTCTTTCAACTCTGTTGGTGCCATTCTATACGGAGCTATCGATATAGGTGTAGTACTAGGCAGCAAATCAATACTAAATTCGACTTCACGTATTAGAGGTAAACCTGGTAACTCTTCAGGGAACACATCAGAATACTCACAAACAATAGGCACTGATTCAACTTTCTTCTCAGATACTTTCGAATCAATCACATAAGCAAAATATGCATCATAACCCTTTTTCACATAACTTTGAGCTTTCAAAACAGATATCACGGTAGGCATTCCATTCAAATCATTAGACTCAACTCAAACAATCTCATCATTCGAACATCTCAAATCAATAATTTTTCTTTTACAGTTCACAACAGCATCATGCAAAGACAACCAATCCATACCCAGAATAATATCGAACTCATTAAATGGAAAAAGCATCAGATCAGCAAGGAAACAGATATCTCGAAACATTAACGGATAGTTCTTGCATACTTTGTCAACAAGGACACTTTTACCTAAGGGGTTCGATACTTTTATAGCAAACTCAGTAGACTCTACAGGCAAAGTCTTACTGAATACTAAACTCATGCATACATACAAATGCGTAGAACCAGGATCTATCAATGCAATCGTAGAAGTATCATAAAGTGTAAAAGTGCCCATTATAACATCTGGAGATGAAGCTTCCTCTTGAGCTCGGATAGCATACGCTCTGGCAGGCGCTCTAGCTTCAGATCTAGCAACATTGTCTCTCGTAGTTCTCTGACTACCACTGACATTTCTAACATTCTTCGAAGGTCTACCTCTCACAGGTGCATTATCAGATCTCAGATTCTGAACAGTCTCTGGCTCGACAGGCTCAGGGCAATCACGGATAAAATGATCAAGTGATCCACATCTGAAGCAAGCTCTGTCATTTAATCTACAGCTTCCCGGATGCCTTTTTCCACAATGTTTACATTCAGGTCTCTCAGATCGAACATTACCAACGCTGGCCACTGAAGTTGCTGGAGTTTTAGAACTCATTTGCGATCTAGCTCGAATTCTGTTTGAATGTCCCACATTATTTCTGGAACGACTTTGATCATCTCTGAATCTCTTTGAAGCAGACTGATCTCTTTCTCATATCTCGGGCTTCAGACTCAGCTTTTCTTTTATCTTTTCTGAGCACCTCAGCTTTGCACGCTCGATCAACGAGTACAACGAACTCTTTTATTTCTAAAATCCCGACTAGCAAACGAATGTCTTC
Organism: Gossypium australe; assembly: GCA_005393395.2. NCBI lineage: Eukaryota > Viridiplantae > Streptophyta > Magnoliopsida > Malvales > Malvaceae > Gossypium > Gossypium australe. Next base: position 65,106,311 of record CM016620.1, read on the forward strand.
ATTAAGGCCATCTTCGAATCTTTTACACATTATAGCTTCAGAAGATACACATTCCCGAGCACACTGACTCAATCTTACAAATTCTCGTTCATATTCCGAAACATTCATTCGGTCCTATTTTAATTCCAGAAATTCCTTTCGTTTCTGATCGACGAATCTCTCACTGATATATTTCTTCCGAAATTCACTCTGAAAGAAGTCCCATGTAACTCACTCTTTCGGAACAACAGAAATCAAAGTTTTCCACCATTGATAAGCTGCATCTCGGAGTAATGACACAACGCACCTTATGCATTCTTCCGGAGTCAAATACATTTCGTCGAATACCCGTATAGTATTTTCTAACCAGAACTCAGCCCTTTCAGCATCATCATAACTAGTAGCTTAAAACTCTTCGGCCCGATACTTATGGATCTTGTCAATCGGGGGCTTATTCCACATATTCAGGTTTGCAGTCAGAGGTATATCAGATGTCTGAGGGGGATTAACCGGGGGCGGGGGTTGCGAAACAGTCAGGTTATTCTTTACAAATTGAGTGAACCACTCACTCATCATCTGGAAGAAATCCCTCTTGACCATTCGTAGCCGGTCTCGAATCAGAGGACGTTGTCTCTTGCGCGGGAGCAGGTGCATTACTTTCTACGTCATCTGTTACGGCTCTTTTGGGATCCATTGCTATATCAAAAATCACATTTTATACGTCAGGATTCATCACACTATCACAATTCAGATATATGGCATGTATAGCTAGACTCTGACACGCTACGTTAGTTTGAGAATCGACTAAACCGTTCCTCTGATACCAACCAAATGTAACACCCCTAACCCATATCCATTGCCGGACTAGGGTTAAAGGCGTTACCGGACCGATCGGAAACATTTTTAGAAGTTCATACATTTATCCATCAATCTCAAACATAATGTCCCGTAATACGGTCAACGAGACCTAAAACATGCTTATAAATCGGGTCGGGACTAAACCGATACACGTACAAAATTTCTCGAAAATTCAAAAACTTTTCTAAGTTTCAGGGGATACATGCCCGTGGGGGTAGGCCGTGTGCCTCCCACGGTTGCTAGACACACCCGTGTGTCCTCTCCGGGGTTGAAACTGACCATTGCTCCACGGCCACCAAGCACGCCCGTGTACTTTGGCCGTGGTCGATCTTGTCAAAACCACACAGCTACCAGGCACGTCCGTGTGCCGTGGCCGTGTGCTCTTAGGCCATATACTGACTTACGCCCACGGTCACTAGGCACGCCCGTGTGCCACAACCGTGTGTTAAAAATAGCCATTTGCAAGGCCAAAATGCCACCCACATGGGTCAATCCTACAAGCACATTTGAGCATTTATATACACACAATTTGGCAACCAATTTCATGTCCAATAATCACCATATCATCACAACGTAATTCATTCTTTTTCTTACTCAAACTTGACAATTTCATAGATCACATAACCATGTCAAAACATTCCACACATATCATATTCATTCAAGAAAATTCTCAACTCATATCTAGCCAAATCACATAGCTAAGTTCATATAACAACTTATACCAAAATACTAGCCTATACATGCCATATCTAGTTTTATACATTTTCAAAGTGTACCAAAATGATTTTAGTAGTGTGACGATGATCCTTGACAGTCCCCGAGCCTTCAGTAGCCTTGACGACCTATAAAACCGAGAAAAACACACACATAAAGTAAGCTTTCCAAAAGCTTAGTAAGTCATATACAAATAAACTTAATATGTAAACCTATAAGCATGTAGAACATAGGCAGATTTCATATATATATATATAACAAACTTCTCACATATATGCTTTGGTCCATACTTTTGACTACATTTGCCCCAATCATCAATTCAAGAATCATATGTATATACATAACTCTATCATAACCATTCTTGTATCTCATTGACATACTCACACTTAATCACACATTTCTTCAAATCGAAATCACACAAGCACTTACCTTATTATACACACTTTGTGTATATATACCAACGTACCGGAAACAGACAATTATTCATTTAATTGATCATCACTGGAATTTGTAATTCGTATCACAGCCTTGCCCATTGAACCGTTAAGAATCTAGTAGGATACTCAAAAAGCTCGGAATAGTCGTACAATGCCAACGTCCCAGACGAGGTCTTACATGCACTCAGATATTGATGCCACTGTCCCAGACAGGGTCTTACACGAATCAATACGATGCCGATGTCCCAGACATGGTCTTACACGTAAAGCTCATATCGATGCCAATGTCCCAGACGTGGTCTTACACGTAATCTCAAATGAACGCCAACGTCCCAGACGTGGTCTTACTTGATAAATAGAACAGATACATATGTCATGACATAGCTAATCCTATCTATTCCTAGGTTCGTACGGGACTTCTCGGACATTGTTACTAAGTAATCCTTATCTCAGAATTCATGAACAGATCATATCATAAGTATTCATCGATAACAATAGTCATAAAAACATACATAATTCAATACGAATTCGTTTATTTGCATAATGACTTACCTCGGATTCGATTTAACGGAATTGGAAACAGCTACTCGGTTACTTTCGCTTTCCCGCGATCTAGGTCCGTTTTTCTCAGTTCTTGATCTAAACATATTCAGAATTAACCCTTTTATTCACTAATTCATTCAATTCAATCTAGGACACACATTTAGGGCTATTTACAAATTAACCCTCACATTTGCACAATTTATCAATTTAGTCCATTTTTCTCAAAACATCAATTTCACAAAATTTGTTCACACACATGCATATTCGAATCTCCCTAGGGACTATATAAGTCCATATTTTTCATCAAATTCACAAATTAGTCCTCCAAAATAATATTTTCTCAATTCAGCCCTAATTAGCTAAATTCATCAAAAATTCAAGAACAAAATATATTCATCTAGCTTTAATCTTACATTTAACACCATAAAACATCATAAATCACATGAGTTCATCAAATGCTCATCTCAAAAACATCATCAATTCTCAAAATTAAGACATGGGTTTGATAGTTGACAAAGCAACGATTGCAAAAACGTAAAAATTATCGAAAACCGACTCAAAATCATACCTTAATCAAGATGAAAGCCAACCGAAACCCTTAAGGTTTTGTTCTTTCTTTTTCTTTAAGACATTCGGCCATATGATGATAAAAACAAAGCCACTTTCTCTTGTTTTCTTTTTATTGATATAATATAATAACTTATAAAATAATATACTAATTTAACATATATTATAAACTTATGAAAACATATAATTTAAATATAGATAAAACCACATTTAATGCCGTCCACTACCTATAGTAATGGCTTAATTGCCATATAAGGCCTTCACCTTTGCAAAGTCACAACACATTGGTACTTTAACAAATAGCAAGCAACTTTCACATTTAATGCATTTCAGTCCTTTTGTCCAATTAAACACACAAACAAACAAACAAATTAACTTACAAAAATTTAACACATGCTTAAACACTCATCAATGGCACAGAAAATATTATTAAAACATTATATAGACTCGAATTTGTGATCCCAAAACCACTGTTCCGACTAGGGTATAAATCGGACTGTTACAAACGGCTAAGATTAAAAGGTATCTACAAATTAAGTCTCTATGGTTACAAAATCATATCTTCTAAGATTGCATATCATATCTTCTAGGATTGCATATCATATCTAAGATTTGCATATCATATCTAAGATTGCATATCCTTGAAGATTATGTTTCCATATACGTCAAGCTTGTAGATGGACCTTCAATCTTTTCAAGTAATGGGCCATTCCGATCGGGCCAAATGATATATTTTGGATTGGACCTAGACTTTGTTTTATTATTTTGGGTTTATTATTTTTTTGTATGGACCCGAGCTAAATTGGCCTATTACATAAATTATAATTAAGTTTCAGTTTTTCACCTATTAATTAAACTTATTTAGTCACAAAGTCATTCGACTATAGTATCGTGACTAAGCTCTCCCTAATTATATACCAGTACGAAAGCTACTTAATAATTGCTCATCAAATGACTTTATCATAAGTGTGTTACCCTCGTAGAATATTCTTAAACTCTTTGGGATAAATTTGTTCTCCCAATATGATCCTATTTTATCTCATGGTAACCAATACATCTTTTTTCATGAAAAGTTAATTACCATCAAATAGTAATCAAGTCATTTATAACAAAGACAAATGACTTGTGGCCACATGTACTTTTCATCTATTATGTAATGTCAATTAGAATGATATCATTTACCCTTTATTTGGGATATGAATTCCACTATTGTGGAATGATGCTACATACTGTAGAAGTCGTATACTCAACATACCAACTTTTGGTTCCTTATCTATTTGAACTTAGGTTTTTACTTACGTCAAAGTTTACGAGTCATGCATACATAGTTCATATTCCATTCAAGATTCGGGTATACCACATTATGACTGTCACAGGTTAATAAACCCATAAACAGACCTAGGATCTATTTTACTTGGGTCTTGTCCGATGTACTGTCAATCTAATAAGTCATATTTATGTCTCTACCTTTTGGGAGTCATCCACTCCGATGCTCAAGACAAAGTATTTCCTCAATTGGACTTGATAGATGGCATATTAGTCTTTCAACTGGTTTTCTTGTTTCTGATTAGACTAAGGGCATGTTTAGATTATTTACTAATACCATTGTTTTTCTATATTACAATCCAACTACATAATATCACTCAGTATTGGTTAAACATTAGATAATCAATGAGCCAATATTTGCTTTCATTTTACTTTGCGTGCAAAAATCGTTGAGGAAAATATACAAAAAATATTAATGTAATCAATAGGTATTTTACTAAACTTATTTGTTCAAAAATACAAATGTACATAGACAAAAATACTACACTAAAAGCACTAGATCCCACAGTAATATCTTATACTCAGTATGACATCAAAAATAAATGCATTATTAAATTATGATAGTAATTACATTGACTAAATATTTAATATAACAAATAAATCATAGAATCATTTGATTAAACATAAATAGATTATTGTATCACTACGATATCGTCCTTCTACTAAGTTGTATGGTTTACATTGTTAAACCATCTATTAAAATATCAAATGTTAGTACTAATATAAAATATATAAAATGTAATGTATTTATAATATATGTTTTTAATTTTTCCTTAACAATAGAGAAAGTGGGATTTTGAGAAGGGGTGGGTGTTATCCACGAAAGTTGATACCACCCCCAAAATTGCAAAATTACAAGGCAATCATTTACTTCCTTTCGTCCCACTATATAATATTCTATATAGGAATGTCAAAACTGCAGACTCCCAACCATATGTTTCATCCATTTGAAAATTAGATAACAGTTGAAAATACATGGTACAAACTTTGTTGCTAAACTTTTCTAACATCAATACACCTTCAATCAATTAAAGAATGTAAGCTTTAGCATGACTTTCAAATTCTCTAGCAATTACATGCTCTCAAGATGCATAAAGGTGATCATCAACCATGTTAACTTTACCTAAAGCCTATCAAAATCAAACATATAACAGGTATATGTTTAAGTGCTGAGACAAAGACCTCATCTAGATTGAATTTAAAAATTCCCTTTACTAGATGTCGTCTAGTGAAAGGCTCATCAATGATGATACATCTTCTAGTGTTATTGTAAATTGTTTGCATGGGAGATAAAACATATAGATTACGAGTCTTCATCATTCAATTAAAATATAAATTAATGTTGACACAAAAATACAATTTTCAATTTGACTAACTTAAGTCAACATCTCAATAAGGAGACAATCATTATGGTATGCGTCAAAATTTAAATTTAGAAAATTTAGGTTTGTAGAATAATAGAGAATCTAAAGGAAGAAAGTTTTAGATTTTTTGTGAAAAATCGGCAAGTATGATGAGTTATTTATAGGTTGTAGTGTTAGGGCCCTGTTAGGGTTTTTCATAAATCTTGCCACCGAAACCTCGACACCCATGGATCAAAATCCCTTGAAATTCTAGAGATATTGTCGTATTCAAAAGGCCAGTTATAAATTAGGTAATACATGTTAAAAACTTTTACAAAAATCAATGGTATGGAGGTTTTTTTAAATATTATCCACATCCGTTAAAAAATATATAAGTGGTTACAATTTAAAATTAAAAAATTTAAATGGACTTGTAATCATTCATCAATCGTTTCTCTAATTTCAATGAATCTACAAAAATTTGGAGGCGCAAGACATTTAACTAACTTTATTATTGGGGACATTGGGTAATATCCCACATAACTGTAGTTTCAATATGGAATACTAATACCGAATTGGGTGTTGGGAAAATCTGTTTTAAATAGTGAAAATAAGAACAACAAAATTTTAAAAATTTTCTTTAAAATTGATTATGTTTATAGTAAAAAAACCTATTACTCGAATTATACATATGTTTTCAAACTAGACTGGCTCCATTGATCCCGGCTTTCTACCACTCGATCTTTTCCATTAATCTCAACCTCGATTTGCTAGAGTATGGGCTCTATTCGCAAATCAATGAAAACTTTAGTGAAACTTTCAAGACTAGAAACTAAAGATAAACTCTATCAAAAGATAGAATTTATTTTGGAGAATAACTTAACTATATTTTAACAAAATATCGATGTAGAGAAGTGTGTATTTGACTTAGCCCATAATCTATAATTATAAAGATAATAACAAGAGTCTCAATAAAATAAGGTATAACCAAATAATAATATTTTAATAGCAAACACAACTCTCACATGGAGTGTATATGTAAGGGGCAACGACACACTATCTTTAGGACTAGGGTTTGTCGTCCCTTGCTTCTAAACCAAGCCTAGATAGGCCTCGTCATTTATCGAATCAATTATATGTATTATTTGATCTTTAAACCAACTCATAAATTATTCAATCCAATACATGTATTCCTTATGCCCAAAAATATAATTTACTGAATTAATTAATTAAATTAATTAAACTAATTAAATTACTTTCTCAACCTGATTCTAATTCTGTTAAACTCATGACAACTTTATCATTCTAGAATATATGAGTAAATCAATTTAATTTACTTGTTCTCATGAAATTATCATGACTTGATTAATTTAAAATTCAATTCAAACTTAAATTATTTAATTAAAAATTAATTAATTAATAATTCAAAAAAATTTAATTTAATTATCAAGTCATCTCTTGTTCATGGTAAGAAAACGAATGCACTGCGGATAGCGATATATGTAGTCTATTTTTCTAGTTCATCATTTCACATTTTCATATCATTTATTAATGGAAAATATCATGGTTGTTTCGAGCTAAGAGTGAGACCGAGTAGACATATATAATTAAGCCTCAAATAATTTATCATTAAGTTTCGATATTCGTCTGTTAATTAAAACTTTAATTAGTTATGAAATCATTCCAGTAAAGTATTATGACTTAGCTCTCCCCATTATATATCATTACAAAAGCTACTACATCAAATGCTCGTCCAATGACCTTATCATATATGTGTTACCCTCAAAGGACATCATTAACCTTTTTGGGATAAAATTCGTTCTCCCAATATAATCCTATTTTATTTCATAGTAACTATTACATCTTCCATCATGCAAAGTAGGGGTGTGCAAAAAAATATCAAACCTAAAAAATCGAAGTGAACCAAATTGGAAAATTTGATTTTTCGATTTATTTGTTTTTTTTTTAGTTTAATCGATTTTTTTTAGTTTAATCGATTTATGTTCGATTTAATTAGATTATTCAATCGATTTTCAATTTTGACATTTTAAACCAAATAAACTGATTAAGTCCATAAGCCTGTAACCGATTTATATACCCAAGTCCAAATTTAAACCTTAAATCCAAATACACATAAAAACTTAATATTCTTAAAGCACAAATCCATTAAATCCAATACCCATCTTTTGACTCTATTACCAATTAAATTCAAGCTATCAATATATCAAAGCATACGAGTCATGCACACATAGTTTGTCACTTACTCAAGATTAAGGTAAGCCACACTATGAACATCACAAGTAAATAAATTCATAAATGGATGTAGGGTTTCTTCTACTTAGGTCATGTCCAATGTACTATTAGTCTAGACAATCACACTTATGTATCTATCTTTTAGGAGTCATCTGCTTTGATACCCAAGACAAGGTATCTCCCCAATTGGACTTGATAGACAACATAATAGTCTTTTAGTTGACTTGCTCAATTTCGATTAGGCTATAGGCTGGTTTAGATTATCTAGTAATACAAGTCAACTTCTCAAATTATGATCTAAACTCATAATGCAACTTAATATTAGTTAAACCTTAGATAATCAATTAGCTAATATTGCTTTCATTTTGCTTTGCATGAAAGAACCATTTGAAGACATTTATACAAAAAATATAAATGATAATGATGAAATTTATTAAACTAATTTGATCAAAAATTTATAAGAACATAAAGTACATGGATGATGTCACTACACTAAGGGCACTAGGCCCTCAACATTAGGAACACCAATACCAAATTGAAACTACCCAAGCACATCAAGTTAACCCAAACAAATAACTATTGAATGATAAAATGCGATAGAAAAACCAATAAATGCAAATATAATAGATAAATGAGAGAATACACCAAATTTATGTGGTTTAGCAAATTTCTTATGTCTTCAGGCACCAACACTAGGTGATAATTTCACTAACACCAAAAATTTTACAAACTAATAGAGACCTTAATCAAAAGATTTCACAAAATATACTTGAAGTCTACTAATGAGAGTGAAAGACAAATTGTTGGGACAATACTAAGTGAAGGCTCAAAGCCTTCGTATATAAGGTGAGGCAACAACTGATTTATCCCAATTGACATGGGATTAAATGACCCAACACTAACAAACCTCTACCTTTGGCAAGTTTATCAATCCCATTCAACTTCTAATGTCTTACATTCTTCAACTTTGTTGAAGTCATCTTCAACAATACCTTCAAATGTGCTCATGAGCACCATACACCTGAAGGTGTTCAAACTTGTGGGATATTAATCAAGTTCAAATAGTGATTTTTCACCACCTTGGTCATCATATCTATAATATTTTTAGTTGTTTCAATCTTTTGAAGTAGAATCTTTCCTTCGTCAGTGATTTCCAACACAAAGTATACCTCACATCAATGTGCTTAGTTCTTGAATGGTAAACTTGGTTTTTTTCTAAATGAATAGCACTATGATTGTCACAATAAAGGCTAACGTGATTGTGAACAATTTTTAAGTCTTTCAACAACCCATTAAGCCAAACAACCTCTTTAATAGCTTTTGAAACTACCATATACTCTACCTTTGTAGTTAATAAAGCTAATGTAAAATGTAAAGTAGATTTCCAACTTACCTGAAACACCCCAAACCCGGCCCACAAGCCCCGACCGGATCTGGTATGCTCCTCGATAAAAACTCGTTTTGTCATTTTGCAAAAACATGTAATTTTGGAGTAAGAGAATAAATTTGAAATATGAACTTGTTAAAAATCATTAAACTTTATGTTTTTAGAAAAATCATTTATCAAAAGAAAATTTAAAATTTAGGTCTTATTATAACTATTTAAATCCATAAGTATTTAGGTGTCAAAACAATTTTTATTTTAAAATACAATTATCGAAAATATTTAACTAATTAATTGAAGATGATCGTAGCAGAATATAAATTAACAATGTAAAGAAACATAGCTAATGGCGGCCTTATTACAAAAACATATCCCAAATTAAAATCCCGAAATATATAAGAAAACTTAATAAGTTTAATAAAAAGGAAAACCCAATTACTGAGTTGAGCAATGGCCACCACGTAGTCCTCGCTGACCCGGTCCAAATCATTGTGTATCACCTGAAATGATATCCCATAAAAGGGTGAGTCCATAGACTCAATGTGTAACAATACACTAAAAGGTCCAATTGATCATAGCAAATAATAATTGATTAAAAATCACATGTACATATAGATTGAAATGCAATCCCGAACCCAACTTAGATATCCATCCGCTACACACCACCCGTACCTACCAATCACACCGTGGGGATTACTAAATCGACCCTCCATCCGCTACACACCATCGAAGGCAGTTGCTGCAGTCAACATGCACATCGCCCTTATAATCGTGGCATAGCCACCAGATAATTGTGACAGAGTCACCGGATTCATAGTATCGTGACCGAAGTCACCGGATTCATAGTATCGTGACCGAAGTCACCGGATAATGTGGTAAAACCACCGGAACACTTCCCCTTTCAAAATTACCCATATGCCCATGCAATAACATATTATTTCATTAACATGTCATATACCCCATAATCATATCGGAATCGGACACATATCATATTATGCATATAGCATTATTAACGATGTAAATATCATGCCTTGTACATTATCCCCAAAAATCATAATCAAATATCGAATATGTTTCATATTAAAATCATACATAGTACGAAGGAATAACGTACCTCAATTCACCGTACCATTGAATGGTACCCGAAGCCATAATCATTTATATTTCTATATAAACACATTTTTATCATTAAAGCTATTAATCTATTAGAAGTTTAGTATAAGTTACACACCTTGTAAACACAAAGAGCGATAGAATATTTAGGATTTCCGACTCTTGCCTACAACGTCGACAGAACCTACATATCACTATGTGAGAAATCGGTTATCACTAAAAGATATGGCCTTTGGCCGAATATCAACATCTTCTTACCTTGGATTAATCAAATCCCGAACGATCTCTCCCTAAACGTCGACTACAAGAAACCCCGAAATCCTCCTTCAAAGATTTGGCCATGGAAAAGTAAGAGAATTAGATTCCTAAAATCGGTTAATCCAAAGGAAAATAAAGAAAAATGATTGATAGATAATCCTTACCCGAAACACGAAGATTGATTAACCCCTACTTGAACTATAAAGGAATTCGGTCTTAACAAATTAAAAGAAGGAATGGTGATTTCGGCTTTAACAAAAGAAGAGAAAAGATGGTAGTTTCAAATATAATGGTTTCGGTTTTTAACAAAAAGAAAAGAAAGAAAGAAAAATGGTGAAAAGTATAGGATAGTTTCGGCTATGAGAAAGAAAGAGAAGAGAAAAAGAGAATGTAAAAGAAAAAGAAAATATGAGAAATGCTTTTGGTGATAGGATGAATTCGGCACTAGAGAGGAAGAAAAGAATGATAAATGTCTTCAAAAGTGACAATATTTTGGTACCAAAAGAGAGTAAAACTTGAAAAGAAGAAATTAAAAGTACCAATTTGGTCAAAAATGTAATGGCCAAAACAAAGCAAAGTTTTTACCAAATGCCAATTGACAATTTCGGCTAAGAGAAAATATTTGGACAAAGGAAAAAGATGCACAATTTGACAACTTTTGGTCAACTAAAACCTCCCTAAACCCATACCACATTCGGCCAACACTTTAGCCAACACAATCCCCCCTTTTCCTCCTCAATTCTTCCCTATCAACCCCTTAATCTCCATCACAATTAAACCACCCCCTTAGCCCCTTATGCCGTCTAGGTTCATGGTCAAATGACCATGGAAGAGCTTTCAAAACATCACCCACTCTTCAAGCCTTTTGTCCCCTAAACCTTCCTTAACAACTTGATTCCTTACCATAACTACTAACTTGCCTTTTTCCTTTGGTCTACTATCCAAAAATAAAAGAAGAGTCCATCCAATCAAGATAAGGTTTGACCGACACTATAGGAAAAAGAACAAAATTAAAACTCCTTCCAATTGCTAGCTAAGGGATTCGAACCTCTCACCTCATGCATTCACCCATGCGCCATCACCACTTTACCAATTACTCAACTTGTGATTAAAACCTCAAATTAATTCTCTTAAGGCCAAACTTGCTTAGCTCCTCTTCTAAGATTAAAATCTAATATTTTCTAAGGCAATCCCTTACATTCTAAAATTCTCGAAGTCCCTAAAACTCATACAAAGGGCACACAACAAAACAATGCACACATTCAAACGAAAATTTCATAACCCCTAAATCCTGGATATTACATTACCGGGGCTCTAGCAAGAGTAAATAGATACTTGTAGTAAATAGACAATTATACAGATCACCAGTAAAATCAAAATCAACATATCCAACTAAACACTGACCAAGCATCTTATTTTGCTCAAAGATTAAACTAATATCTATAGTTTTCTTAAGATACCATAGAATCCATTTCAAAACTTGTCAATTTCCTTTACCAGGATTATGCATATACCTACTCACAACACCAACCACTTGTGAAATGTTCGTCCAAGTATATACCATCACATACATTAGGCTCTCAACTATATTAGCATATAAAAACTTTGTCATATATTGTCATTCTTCATTACTCTTAGGAGATAATTGAGCACTAAGTTTCAAATGAGAAGCAAGTGGGGTACTTACATGTTTTGTGTGTAACGACCCGTTTTCAGTGAAATCGGAACAGTGGTTTCAGGACCACAAATCCGGAGTCAATATTTTATTTTAATATTTTTTATGTGGTCTACAGCATGTTAAAAATATGGTATAAAAATTTCGTTAAGAAATTTTACCGTTTGTTTGCTCAATTTGTGAAAAAGGATTAAATTTCATAAAGTGCAAAATTTGTGTTCTATTAGCTAAAGGTATTAAATAGCTATAGAATGTTAAATTAGAGGCCCTTATTGAGTAATTAGACCATTAAAGAAGATAGTAGATGTACATGGGGTGATATCTTGAATAGTCAAAATTGGTAAGGGGTTAGTAAATTGTTGACTATTGTTAAAGTAAATAAAATAAAAACAAAATGGCCATCTTCTTCCTTCTTTTTCAACTGAAAGTATCAACAATCTAAAAGCTTGAATTTTTCATCCACAAAGTCCCTTGCATGTAAGTGAAATTGGTATTTGTTTTTGTTGATTTTTATGTCTTTAGAACCCTTGTAGCTTAAGCTAGCTAATTAGAGGACTAATTTTCAAAATGGTTGAAAGGCTAGGGTTTTGCCATGAAAGCATGATAGTTCTTTGTGAAGTTTAATGGAAGAAAATGAAACCTTGTTGGGTGTTAAACACTTTTTGTTAAGTGATTTTTGTTGTAAAATTCATTTAGGGGTTAATTTATAAAGCATGAAGATTTGGAGTTATATGTGTGAAATTGGGGCTTATATGGGCTGCTATGAGCACCTAGATAATTCGGTTAGGCTTTGGTGTGAATGAAATTGCATAAATTTTGTTTTACGAGCCTAGGGACTAATTTGTAAAAAGGTTAAAAGTATAGGGGCAAATTGGTAATTTTTTCCTAATATGAAATTGGATTAAATTGAATAGAATACGTATTGAATTAGTCAATTTGATTATATAGATCAAGAAAAGCAACATTCGGACCTAAATCGAGGCAAAGATAAAGTGGTTGATTGATTGGTCGATTTAATCCGTACAATTACGAGGTAAGTTCGTACAGTTAAACATGTAATGTTTATTTATTTAATTGATGAATGATATTATACACTTGTACATATCTATTCTTGAACTTTGAAATGGAATTAAATGTTCAAACAATTACATCGCAGGATTGAGTACAATTGTTTTATGCAAATGAGGAATTTACGGATAAGACCATGGTTGGACCATGGCAATTTTAGTATGTAAGACCATAGCCAGGCTATGGCATTCTAATGATAAGACCATACTGGGTTAAGGCACTACGAATGTAAGACCATGGCAGGGCCATGGCATTTCGCGTAAAAGACCTTAGTTGAACTATGGCACGAGGAAAAATGATGTACTCATATCCGTAAACCGATCTCAGATTCAGAAAGATGAGGTAAGTGCATTCGTCAATATTTACATAACTCAATGAGCTTAGTAGAAATGTGAGATGATTTGAATTTAAGTAAATTAGTGCAGGTATTTGCAAGAATTATAGAAAGTAATTCATAGTGGAGGTAGTGATACACGATTAACCTAATTACGATTATGTTATAAGCTTTGAGCCGAATTGTAAATTACCTATGTATTGATTTTGCTTAGTTAAATTGTGGATGCTTTGGAAGGTTGTTTTTAATAGTCATACGAACTTACTAAGCTTAATTGCTTACTTGGTTTATGTTTCCATGTTTTATAGTGAATTGGAAGCTCGCTCAAATTGGAAGTCGTCGAAGATCGTGTTGCACTATCAAACTCTCATTTTGGTACTTTGGACTTTGTATATTTTTGGGTTAAATGGCATGTATAGGTGTTTTGGTTAAGGTAGCCTATATGTTGGTTATGTAATTAGCCAAGTGAGTTGGATTGAGGATGATATATGTTTTGATATGTGATGTGTCTAAAACTAACTATGATCACAATAAAGGCAAGCGCACCTATCATTTATAGTATAGTTATGGTAAGACCGGTAATATTGTTTCCACAAGGACCAAGAGTACTAGAAATTACTATCTTTCTATTATTTAGCCTAAGAATTGGGGTGATTTCTTTTAAACTAAATCTTAATTAAAAACACGACAAAGAAAGAATTAAGAAAATACTTTTAGACAACTTATATGATAAAGACAATACCCAAGGAAGAATCCACCTAGACTTCACTTATTACTTTTGATTCATATGATTTATTCACTTGACTTAATCCTTAGAAATCCCTAATTTATATTAATATCTTTTTCAAGACTAAAAAAAACTGACTCTAGGTTGATTAATTGAAATCTCTTTCTAATTAAAACCCCTATTGTCGTATTAACTCGATCTATGGATTCCCTTATTAGATTTGACTCTAATCCAACAGATTTTCGTCACCCTATTTCTAGGGTTGCAATCAGCTCCGCTTAATTGTGTTGATCTACTCTTAAACAGGGACTTTTGCTCCACTGAATAAGCACATTCGACTTGAATCAATAACCTGAATTATCAAAACAAGAATAAGAACTCACAATTAAGAATAAGAACAAGTATTTATCTTATAAATCAAATAATAATAAGATCTGTCTTAGGTTTCATCCCCTTAGGTATTTAAGGGATTTAGTTCATACTGATAGAGAGGAACATCTTAAAATAAGGAAAAAAAAACATAAGAAAACCCAAAAACTTCTACAGAACTTGATGGGAGATCTTCAGTCTTGATGAAGATCCTTCTTCCGAGCTGCTCCCGATGGTTGTCTTCGAGTATTTTTTGCCTTCTACTCGGTGTCCTCTTTTAGGCTGCCCCCATGGTGTTTATATAGGCTTTGGAACGCCTTTCTTGGCTCACAAATAGCCTTTTCGGAATAGGATTAAACCTTGTTTCGGTAGGGACACGTCCGTGTGACACGCCCGTGCGTGATGGCTTGGGCCGTGCTCAATTCTGATCGTCACACACGGCCGTGTGATCTGCCCGTGTACGTTGGTCCAGGCCGTGTCAATTTTCGAGGTAGGCCCATTTTGACCCTTTTTGGCTCGTTTCTCGTTCTTTTCGGCTCCCTAAGCTCTCCTGAGTGTAAAACATGAAATTAAAGGATTAGGAGCATCGAATTTATCAAATCTAATGAAAACTCGTCCAAAAATAAGCTAAGCATGGGGTTAAAAAATGTGTAAATTATGGTTTATCAATATGTAAGTATGTATATATGGCCTTTTGATATGTTGTGTATAGTGGCTTTGTGAATGCCTTGTTGTGGATTGGTATCTTGTGTAGCAAATGGTTGGAATAGAGATGAGCATGCATGCTAAGTTAGGCACAAGGTCTTAAGCATGTAATTGACAATTTAATTATACTTTAGTAATATCTTTGGGGTGTTTAAAAGTGGTCAAATGAATGTGCTTGTGGATACCATGTTATATGTGTTGTTTGTATATGGTATGAACTTGATATTGGTTGGCTTGAACTACCTATTCATGCCTTGGTTGTATGTGCATTGTTGAATTTAGGTTGGCACCTCTTTGGGTAAGGAAAATGGCTTGGAAAATAGCCTATTTTTGTCCACACGGGCGTGTGTCTCGGCCGTGTGTGACACACGGCTAGGTGACACGGTCGTGTGTCCCCTGATACTATTCAAAAATCAAGTTAATGGCTTCACATGGTCTAGCACACGGGTGTGTGGCTTGGCCATGTGGCACAAGTCAATATACCCTCCAGTTTTAGCACGGTCTAGCACCCGGCCTGGACACAGGCGTGTATGGCCATTTCAAGAGGCACATGGCCTGACACACGGGCATGTGGTGTAGCCGTGTGAGCCAACTCAAAGAGTTACACGGAGTCGAACAGGGGCTGGGACACGGCCATGTGATCCCATTTCGAATGCCCACACGGCGGGGGTACACGGGCATGTGATTGAAAATTTTTAATGTTTTCTCAAAACTTTCCTAAGTCATCGGTTTAGTCCCGAACCACTTCTAATGCTTGTTTTGAGCCTCGAAGGCTCTTGTTAAGGACCTTATCATTGTATTTGAATGATTTTTGTCTGGATTGATTTTTGAACATGAAATGTATGATGGTTTGAGTTATAAGTCCAGTAATACTCTGTAACCCTGTTCCGACATCGGATACGAGTTAGGGGTGTTACGTTGTGTTTTCATTCAAGCCAAAACATTGTAATACATTTCTCACATATTGTTTTTAAGTTAAACAAATTTTTTCTCTCTTTTGTCTTTATGTATCTTCATGTTGAGAATTTTCTTAGCCTCACCTAAACCCTTCATCTCAAACTCTTAATTCAGCTAAGCCTTCAACTCATCTATTTCTCTTTGAATGTTTGAAACAATCAGCATATCATCAGCATAAAAAAAAAAGAGATAAATAAAATGTCCATCTTGTAACTTTCACAATCACTGCTCAAACGATCATAGAATCTCCATTAAAACTTTATTTATTGATAAGTTACTAACATTTCGTCTATACACGACCCTCATGTAGGGTCTTCCACTTAAAACATATTGTTCTTACATCTTTTCAACGTCCCTACTCTTTATTGTCATAACATGCAGAGCTATTGAACTTACCAGGAGGTTGAATCATCCACTTACTTACAAAACCTTAGCTTTAGCTTATCGAAGAAAAATAATAGAACGTTTAGAATGAAAAGAAGTAACCAAAATGCAATCAGAAGAGAAAAAGACCATCTAAATGCACCCCCTTGACCATATATATACACTCTCAATCGCTTATAGTGGATTTTGACAAATGGCAATATTAACTGAATTTGTCCCCTGATTTCCCTAAAAAATTTGGGGAAAATAAAAGGGAAATTCGACTAGTTTAATGTTATGGTAGACCAATCAAGAAGAGAGTTAAATAAATCTGATTAACCCCAACTAATCCTGTTACAAGAACCAACTGAACAATGCTCATACAAACCAAACATACTTTATCTTAGTGATGACTCTCTTATAACGTGATCTTGAGGACAATTAATTCTTCCTACAGTTTTCTCATGCATTTAATAGACTCTTTGTTTTTCAGCCAAAAACTCTGATGCGTAATATTTCTTCACTTGAAGATATCCTAGAGCAACTTCTTAGATACTGACAACGGGCAAATACTTTCATACTAGAATGCGCCAATACTCGATCTCGCTAACGGATCAGCTGGGTGGTGGATCATACTACTATAATGCGCCAAAATAGTTAATGTGTATACATTATTCTCTCAAATTTGGATCCGTCGAATTTAGGGTGTGACACATGGGTAATCTCCAATAGTGAAAAATTCTTTTTTGATGTTGAAAATCAAACAAGTTATAACTATAGAGCATACTAAGAAAATTAATAATTCTTCACTGAGGCTTTGATAAGGCTTTGGTACCAATTGTTAGGGACAACAAATAATATTGCACACGATTGTAGCTTCAATGAAACACCAATACCAAATTGGGAACATCGATACCAAATTAAAACTACCCAAGCACAATGGATTAACCTGAAAAATAATTATTGAATATTAAAATGTGACAGAAAAACCAATAAATGAAAATAAAGTAAATAAAGGAGACAACACACCAAATTTACGAGGTTCAATAAATGCCTGCATCCTCGAGCACTAACACTAGATGATAACTTCACTAACACCAAAAAGTTTTCTAACTAATGGAAACCTTAATTAAAAAATTTCCCAAAATATACTTAAGATGTGTTTGTGTAAGGAATTTATAGGAGGGGTTCAATTGTATCAAGGTTTTTAAAATTCTAAAATTGAATTTGTTTGTTTGGGTAAATATATTGGAGAATTTTAAATTTTGTAAATAACTTCAAGAGGGAATTTTAGTAACTCAATTTCTTTTTTTTCAAATTCCACCTAAAGAGGTGGTTTTTCATAATTCTTCATAATTTTATTTGATTTAATACACATGTTTCGGCTATAAGATAAAAACTTATACTTCAAAAATCATTTTTCTTTCATTCCAATATTTTTAAAATGTTAATAAAACTATTTATATTTTTTTCAAATATAAAAAATCCATATTGAAATTTTTTATATTTTTTTATTTTTATAATTATTATCCTTCTATAATTATTTTTAAATTTATAACTTTTCAATAACCTAATTTTTCTTAAATTAATTATTTGTCCAAAAATAATAATTGGAATTTCTAGTATTTTCAATTGATTAATTTAAAATATTAGTACTTTAAATTTTTTAAAACTTTAAAATGTATATTAATGAGAGAAAAATTGTTCGGATTGATACAAGGTGAAGGCCTTCTTATATAAGGTGAGGCGGCAACCAATTTATCCCAATTGAAGTGGGATTTTATGTGCCAACACCAAACTCTTATCATTTAGAGTGGGTTTAAATCAACGGTGTGTTTATCTATAATTAGTATAAAAAATAGTGGTGACAATGAGATTAAATATTGTAATAGGCTCAATTTGGCCGGGCCCATTAACCTAGTATTAACCCATTTAAAAAACCCAAATATAAATAATAAACCAAATTATTTGAAGTGTCCATAATCCATTACAAAGTCCATAAAACCCCTAACCCAAATACAACTCAAATTAAAAATAAGCCTAAGACCCGATTCTATTGGCCCAACCAAAACAAGCTCGAGTGGCCCAAAACCATTTGAAGCTTCGGGAAACCTTCACGCCGTGGCTCTCACACAGAGCCTCCTCGCTGCCTCCGTACGACACTAGAACTTGCGAAAAGAAATGAGATAGCAGTACCAATAACTGAATACAGCACAACAGAAAAGAAAAACCGTGTATTTTGATTTTTGTTCTTTTTATTTGGCTATAAAAGGCCAGATACAGACTGTAGATTTTTCCTCACGCATACTGAATGCTAGAAAAAGGCAATCAAAAAAATTATCAAAAGGTGATTTCAAATTCTGTTTCCTTTCTTTTAAGTTTTTTTTTTCTTTTTTTTTTATTTGTTTAGATATTTTAGCATGGAAAAATGGAAAGAGGTTACCTAAATCGATGCCGATGAGAGCCCAAACACCTCAGAAGCATGGAGGTTCAGGCGAGGGTCGAATGGTGTTGAAATCCTTTTCATTCTTTGAATCTCGCTTTGTTTTTTTTCATAGGATTTGAAGTTTTTTTAAAAAAAAGTATAAAGGAGAGAATGAGACTTACCAAATCTCTATGGGTATAGTCAAAGTTCTCCGTCGTCGGTAAGTTCAGGCCATCATCTGCGCGCTGTCGGCCACCGTATATGGTGGTGGTTTGGCTGCTGCAAGTTTTTTTTATTGGAAACCTAACTGAAAGGGTTACGAAGTTTGGGGGTTTTTGTTTAGAAAAGGGAACTTGTAAGCTTTTAATATATATATATATATATATATATATAAAGGTATTAATTTTTAAAGTGGTGCAATTAAGGGGGAAAGCCTGTGCGTTGACCCGATTTCTAAGCTGAATATGCGCATTTTCACCTTAAGTGGGGAATTTACGTGGTCAGTCCCTCCCATTTGTGCCACCTTTAATTTAATCCTATCCTATTTCTTTCATTTTTGCCCTGAAGTTTGCGCGCCATTCCAATTTAGTCCGCGCATGAGTGCTATTTTTTTGGGGGTTGGGAACATTTGCACTTTTAGCCCTTGTGCATTTGCGCGCATTGTGTTTTAGTCCTTAATTTTTTTACAATGTTTTTTTATTTCTTAATTACCCCTTTTAGTTTATATTTATTTCAATTGAGTCTTTTTATTTTTATTTTTGTAATTCTTTTATTCTTTCGAATTTATTTATTATTCATGTTTTTTTATGAAATTGTCTTAATATATTATTTTGAATTATTATTTTAACTGGTTATCTTTATACCTTCATTTGTATATATATATATATATATATTTTTTATTTGTTTAATTATATAGCTATTTATTTTAAAATTCTATTTTATCTCTTTGTTTTAAAGATTTGTATAATACTTAATTTAAATACTCTTATATATTATTATTTTATACGTACATATATAATTTATATTAAAATTATTCTATTCTATGTATGTACTATTGATTTCATATTATTTTATGTATATATTTTCGTTTATTTAAAACCCTTTCATATATTATTATCTCTTTTGTACATTACACTACACCAAAACAAACTTTTAGCGGCATTTTTAGTGGCGTTTTAATAAAAAACGCCGCAAATATTATACATGTAACATCCTGAATTTTAGGGCCTGTGCATTTTGTGTAATGAATGCTTAAATATGTTAAATTGAGAATTGATGTATTAATTGGGCTCAGGAATGGGCTGAGACCTCATTTAAAATATTCTGTTTGGGCATTATAAGTTTTATAAGTTTTAAAGATAGTTATCTATGTTAAAAATATCAAGATTGGGCTTGTGGCCCAGTGGCAAAATGGCACCACTAAGAGGGAAGGGAGTTGGCGTCACTGGTAAAGGAGGAGGCCCAAGTTTTGGCCACTTGGAGCCCATGTTTTTGGGCCAAATCCGGCATTTAAAGAGGAGCTAGGGGGGACGGCACAAGGCTATTATTTAGGGATTTATTTCATGTTTTAATATATGTATAATTAAGCTGATAAAGGAAGGAAGAGTTAGAGATAATTAAGTCTCTTTTAGATGAGTTAGTAGATTAACATAAAGGAGAAAAGATAGGATTTATCTGCAAGGTTAGACAAGTGCCGAAATTTCTATAAATAGGGGGGATAGCTAATCAATTCTGGCATTGGAACCCTACTCTTTCTTC
This sequence comes from Gossypium australe, assembly GCA_005393395.2. NCBI lineage: Eukaryota > Viridiplantae > Streptophyta > Magnoliopsida > Malvales > Malvaceae > Gossypium > Gossypium australe. Next base: position 65,127,467 of record CM016620.1, read on the forward strand.
TCTTTCTGTGCCGAAAATTTGAAGGCCATCTCACTTGTTTTCTTTTCTCATCTTTTCTCTTCCAAAAGCCAAAAATCACCATTGTTTTCTCACCTTTTCTTTCTTTTTCTTTGAAATTTCCTTTTAGCCGAATCTTCTGATCTTCATTTTTATTCTTCTCCCATTCACTAAAAGCCGAAACTCCTCATTCAATTCTTCTAAAATCTGAAAAACACATCTAGTTCATCTTTTCGGGATTTCCTTAAAAAGCCAAAAACTCCTAGATCTCTAATCTTCTACGCTTCAATCTTCTTCTGTGATTGCTGAATCTTTCTACAAGGGATAGCCGAAACCTTCTATAGAGGTAAGTATCGATTTGGGTTTTCTTTTGATCTTTTTCGGCTTTTGGAGACTATAGCCGAATGGCTAAGTAGTTGGCTAATCTCGTGTTTTCTCTCACTTATGGCATCCCGGGATTTGAAGGGGATTCATTTGCTTAGATCTCTAAGTTAGAGTTCAGTAACACTTGAATCGTGTTACTTTCAGGATTTCAAGGTAAGGAGATTTTTAATGTATAAATTCGGGTATTTATTAATTCTTGGCCGAATGTAGGGAAGCTCAAATCTTCGTATTCTTTCGGCTTTTGAGCAAGATTTTAGACTAAGGGTTGTAGATCCAGATAGTAAGGATTTAACTAAGGGAGTAAAACTACGCGATATCAGGTGTGTAACACTTCCACACCATTTAGATTGCCTGTTAAAATATGTTTATTAATCTGTTATATTCCGATAAATGCCAAAATCCCGGCATAATAATTGAAACCCAAGGAGGGTAAAAGCGAATCACCAGGTTAGTGATCTCTGTCATTCCTAAGTGAATGTTCCTGTTAAGATGACATATGTGATAAGGATGTTGTTTTCTGTGATTGCATGGGGTTGGGTTTATTGAAAGGGGAAGTGTTCTATTGTAGCGACTTCTGTCGTGACCTGTTGTAGCGGCTTCTGCCGTGACCTGTTGTAGCGACTTCTGTCGTGACCTGTTGTAGCGGCTTCTGTCATGACCTATTGTAGCGGCTTTTGCCGTGACCTGTTGTAGCGGTTTTTGCCGTGGCCTGTTGTAGTGGCTTTTTCCATGACCTGTTGTAGTGGCTACGGCCATGATCTGACGATGAGCAGCAAGACTGCCATCAATGGCGTGTAGCGGTGTGGGTTGATTGTAGAAATCCCCAATGGTGTGAATGGCTAGTACGGGTGGCGTGTAGCGGATGGAAACCTAGGATTTGGGTAGGGCTTTGCATATTTTCTGATATATTATATTTTGTTATATGTTCTGTGGGGTTAAGGCCCAAGTCTAATGGTGCATGAGGGTTGCACACTGAGTCTCACGACCCACCCTATTATTTAACAATTTTAGGTAGTACCTAGTCCATTGGACTGGGCTGGAGAGGAGCGCGAGGTGGCCATGCAAGAGAGTACTTGATCCAGCAGAAGATTTCACTTAGAATATTGTTTTCTAAATATTTTTGATTAAGGGTTTTAAATTTCATTGTAATAAGGCCATGGGCCACTAGACTATTATTTATGTTTTGGTTTTATGTTGAGCTTTTATTACTGGGCATTTAAAGTTTATATTTAAATTAAGTTAAGACATGTATAAAATCTCGGTTCTTATTTAAAATTCACCAAGGTAATTTATAACTTTATATCTTAGATGACTTAATAAACTATTAAGTTTTCGGTATAATTATTTAAACCTGATAATTGTTTTCTAAAGTGCTACATCTTTTTATGAAATTACTTTAGAGACATACCAGATCCGGTTTGTAACACCCCAAACCCGGCCCATTCGTTACGACCGAATTTGAAATGCCACTGCGGAAAAACGTTTGAAAATATCCTGACTTGTGGTGGAACTTGAAAATTTTGTTCTTATTCAAAAGCCATGTCCATTTAAAAATTTTGGGTAATATAAGCTTGATAAAAATATCTGGATTAAAACTTTATTATATATATAGATTTAAATAAAATCGTTTGCAAATGATATTTCAATTGTCAATCCATAATAAATCAAAATATTAAACTTAACGAAAAACACTTAGACAAACTTTAAATACTTTTAGGGGCCTTATTACAATAATTGAATAATCAAAATACTGAAAATATAAATACTTAAATAATCAAAAATATCCTTCTGCATGAAAATCTGCTTCTGCATAGCCACCCTTGTATCCACTTCAACCCGGTCCAACTTCACGATCACCTGCGATGTTGGTAAATATTTGGGGTGAGTCACATGGACTCAGTGTGTAATTAATCCACTGGATTCCACCCACATGTTATACCACAATTTAATCCATATAACAGATAACAAGATAACATGTTCAGATAATATCACATACTGGGCTTGGCCCATGTTCAAATCACTTATCAGATAAATAGGTAACTAACCACTTGATTTCACATATTGGGCTTAACCCATTTCCACACTGATCCACATTCTTATATTGGGCTTGGCCCTTTTCACATTAATCCACATATCACTGGGCTTGGCCCGTTTTACATTAAATATTCATATCACATTAATTCACATATCATATTGGACTTGGCCCATTTTCACATATGTTCACATACGAAATCATGCAATTATGAAGCCCAACCCAAACCTAGGGTCCATCCGCTACACACCCCCTTATCCAGCCTACCACACACCAGGGGATTATCAAATCACCCTCTCCTTTTCACTCCAAAGGCAATCACTGCCGTCCACGTGCATTTAAGCACAATAATCCACAACGCGACCTCAGTCAGCGCCAATCCACGATGTAGCCGTAGCTAACACCAAAACCACGATGGGACACATAGTCACTCATCAACCACGATATGGCACATAGCTGATATCAACCACGATGAGGCACACAGCCACTCATCAAGCCACGCGAACTAAATCACAATTAATCCACAACGTGACCTCAGTTAACGTCAATCCACGATGTAGCTCAAGGCTAACATCAAACCACGTACTCGAAGTACACCCGTACCTTCTTTCATATCCCAACCCATGCACATGCAACATGTAATAGTGGCATAATGATAAATGCATGCACATGTTATTAAGGCAGACAGTCATATTTCTATAGGCATTGTCACATTCACATCGACACTGTCACATTCTTATCAACAGATAATACTAACCTGATTATCGATATACCCCTTTTTAGGGTATCCATCTCATAATTTTTACTGTATTTGTTAGTACACAGTCAACACATACAGATATAGCAAAAACCCGGAAAACGGTGGGTTAATCACACACCTGATAACTTGTAGCGTTACGCCCTCAATCCCGATACTATCACTAAGCGACACTACGGCTATCTGCCTACTTTGCTGTTCGGACGCTGGCCCACACCCCGGTGGCCAATCTCGCACTGCAGAGACTGCTCTCCTCTTAAACTTAGGGATAGGAGTTATCCCTTGTCCTCCTTGACTAGCACTCGAATCCATCGACAACACTTAATCAGCATCAAACGGTTAATCATCCATATTATAATCTAACATAACGAATCCAAGGGCTTATCGAATAATCTTACCCAAAACGAATAGAAATCCCGAAAGTTCCTCTTAACCACTGTCGATTTGCCCCTATTCCATCATAATCAAATCGGTCACACTTATAAGATAAGATATAGCCTTAGGCCGAAACTACGATGGCTTACCTTGCTGTAATCGAGTCCTTATAAGCTTCCTTAACGGTCCCACTTATGATACTTCGGTCTCTAAAACTTGCGACAGAAGAACAGAGAATAGAGCACCTTGTTATTCGGCTATGGCTTAACAATTGAAGTTGGAATATTCGGCCTTCAAACAATAATGTAGAGTTGATGTTTGAGAGAAAGAAAAAGAGTATGGAAGAGGGTTGTATGAAATCGGGAATGGTGAAAGAATGGTGGAGTTCCGGCCTTAGCAAAAAAATAAGTGAGGAAAGAATAGGGAGAAGAAGTGAGAAGCAATTCGGCTCAAAGAGAGAATTAGAGGAACAATTTTCGGCCAAGGAAAATAAAAATGAAGAAAAGAATAATTAAAGGATGGTCACCCCTATTTATACTACTCAAATTCGACACTCCTACCTCCTCTCAAATTCCACTTCCTTCTCCTATAATAACTCTTGAACATATTTTCAAAAATATATAAAATAAATCTATAATTATCTTCTATTTATCAACTCAAAATAAATCCACCTTTATCACCTTAATTAATAGAATAAAAATTATCCATCATTAATCCCTCCTTTAATCTCTTATCTTATCACCTTATAATCCAAATAAATAACAAATAAAACAATAATAATCTTCTATCTACTAATCTAAACTAAAAATAAATAAATTAACAATTATCCTATTTTTAGCCGAATTTAATAAGAGAATTAGAATCCTTCTCCAATTGGAAATCCCAAGTGCCGTCCACTTCCTTCCTTCTTACCTGGCGCCAAAAGCCAAAAATAAAACACCCACTGCTGCTCCCACGCCTTGAACCCAAGACCTGCTGGAGCTTCACTGCAGATAACGCCCCAGCCACTGCGCCAAGGCACCTCTTGGTGATATAATACACCCTGAACTTCTTTTAACACCACTTTCCCAAGCTCCCCCTTGTCCTAACGCCAAAGCAAAATAAAAACACGCCCATGTCACCAACGGGATTCGAACCAAGGCCCTTGTTGCCGCAAGCAGCATTTAGCGGCCCACGCCACTCTGCCAAGGCGTTTTCTTGTGACATAAGCTCGCCACAAAATCTTTTAAGACCTCTTTATCTTGCTCCCCTTTAACGCCAAAAACAAAATAAAACACCCATTTGCTTTCCACGCTACTCGAACCCAAGACCTGCGCCAGGCGTCACCTCCAGGCCCTTAAGTGGCGCCTTGCAGCCACTTTACCAAGGCCTATTTTATGTCCAAAGACCACTGCATATTTTCTTAAAGCCGTCTTCAGTCCAACCTCCCTTCTTGATGCAAAATACAAAAATAAAACACTCCCATGCTGCCCTCAAGACTCGAACTCCAGACCCTTGTTGGCGTCATTCCCAGGCCTTATGTGGCGTCCTTAAGCCACTCTACCAAGCCCCTTTTTATGACCCAAAATGCCCAGAAATTTTTCTTAAGGCCTCCTCAGCCTAATTTCCTCTTTTTACACTTAAATCCAAAATTTTTTCCAAAGCATTCCCTTATATTTTAAAGTTCCCAAAACCCTTAAAACATATCCAAACATACTCCAAGCCTATTATCACTCGAATTATGCACGAACGCATGTTTGGGCCAGGTTTGGGGTGTTACAATACATTAGCGGCGTTTTGAAGAAAACGCCATAAAAAGTTGAGCAATAGCGGCGACGCCGCTAAAAATGGGAAATAGCGGCGTTTTTTCCCACACGCCGCTATAGGTCTGAACATTAGCGACACTTTTGTAAAAATGCCGCTATAGATCTGACCATTAGCGGCGCTTTTTTAAAGCCGCTATAAATCTGAGCATTAGCGGCGCTTTTGTAAAAACACCGCTATAGATCTGAGTATTAGCGGCGCTTTTAGAAAAATGCTACTATATGAAGCGTATTAGTGGCGCTTCGCCAAAAACGCCGCAAAAATGTTAAGCTATACGACGGCGTTTTGTAGTTGAGCTGTAGTGGCTAGATCGAGAATTAGTGGCGTTTGCTGTTAAGCGCCGCAAAAAGTCTTCATTAACGCCGCAAAAAGTATGTCATTACCTGTGTTTTTTTTTAAATGCCGCAAAAATATTTAATTTAAGGGTTATGATTTTAGTAGCTTGGCTATTAGGCTTTAGAGGTTAGGGTTATTAATAAAAAATTAATTTATTTTAGTGTCTAGGTAAACATTAATGTTCTATTTAATTACTTTTGTCCCTTATAAAATTTATATTTAGGGTTTAGCCACTACAAGAAAACAAACTTTATATATATATATATATTATAGTTTAAATTATTTAATTTCTTATATATATATATATATATTAAATTATACTTATAGTTTAAATTATTTAAGAGATAATAGATAAGCTTTATATATATTAAAGTTAAAAAAAATTGGTAACTCATGCATCTATAGAGAAACAAAATTAATTAGTAAATTGAAAATGTTATTTAAATTTCCTAAAATATTGAAAGAATATATAATAGTCAAAAATTATCTAATTAATTTAGGGTTTAAGGTTATAATTAAGGGTTTAGTGGTTTGTATGGGCCGACCAGGGTTTCGAGTTCAGCCTTTCAAGATTTAGTGTTTAGAGTTTATGGTTTACGGTTAGTTTTAAGATTAGGGTTATGGCTTGGGTTTATGGGTTTGTGGGTTTATGGTTTTAAGGCTTAGGCTTTAGGATTTAGGGTGTATGAGTTTAGGGTTTAGGGTTTATCGAATGAAGACATGGTGAGATATATGCTATAATAATGGTGAGATTGCATTTTTTACTCACAAATTGATTTAAGCCCCTAACAAAATCTGATTGTGCATCTGTTTATCCCTAAACCCTAAACTATAAACGGTCTAGACCCTAAACCATAGATCTAGATTCTAAACCCTAAATCATAACTTTAAATACTCTACCATAAACCCCCAAACTACAAACATCAAACAATTAATCCATTAGACCCCAAAATATTAAACCCAAAAACTCTTAATTTAGGATTAGTTATGACCTAGGATTAATTATGGTACTTAATTTAGGGTTATGGTTTAGGGTTTTAAAGTTTGGGGTTTAGTGTTAGTGATTCGTGTTTGTGGTTTAGGGTTAATATGTTTAGGTATACGATTAAGGGTTTAATTTTGGATTTTTTAGAATATAAATCTAAATAAGATAAATATATATAAATTATTATTTTTAAAAATATATATATCTATCAGAATTAATGGGTTATATCCCAAAGGCATACATGAACAATAGTTTAGTGTGCAATTGTATACTTTAATTTGATCCAGATGTTATAAAATATTAACACATGCAATTATTATATTGATATAATTAATTAACACCATTTTATTATATTTAGATATGCATGCATAAATATTTATATTTATTCAATATAAAAATATATCGATGTATTTATTTTTTAAAATGTGTATGATAAAATCAAAACTAAAGTTTCAACTATACTTAGGGTTGAGAGTGTGTTTATGGTTTGAGGTTTAAGGTATACTATTAAAAACTAAAGTGTTTATGGTTTGAGCTTTAATGTATATATACTGTTGATAACTTAAGCAATATGCTTAATATTTAGAATTAACTAAGATTCATGCCATTTAATTTGTACTATACCCATATTATTTAATATATAAGTATATAATATATATATATGTTGTTTATATTAAAAATTAAAATATAGGAAGTGGTTTATATTCAAATTTAAAAAATAGAGAACTTTAGCAATTTTAGTAGCATTTTAATGAAAACGCCGCAAAAGAGTCAGCAAAACGTTACCGTTTTATGTGTACTTTTAGTGGCATTTTTGCTTAAACGACGCAAATAAGCTTCGGGGTATAAAAACAATGACGTTTTCAGCTTGTTTTTAGTGGCGCTTTCAAACAAAATGCCGCAAAATATGGTGAACAGCGAGACGGTGCCGTTTTCACTTGTGCGGTGTTAGTGGCGTTTTTTAGAAAACGCCGCAAAATGTTATAAATTACCGACGTTTTACAAAAAAATGCCGCAAATTTGTAAACTAATATTGTAAACGTTGCCATTTTATCTTGGTTATTCGTGGCATTTTATCCTAAACGCCACAATATGTTTATACATTACTGGCGTTTTTAGCTTAAACGCCGCAAATATTGATAACTGTTCGCAATACAATGTCGTTTTTATTCTTTGTTTTTACATTTCACTTACCCTCTTTCCTCCAGTTCAGAAATCCCGATTTCTTTCCCCTAATTTCCTAACTTCCTAAATCCCCAATTCCAAAAATCCCAATTTCTTCCCCAATCTCCCAAATTTGAGTACCTTCTTACTCAATCTCTACAAATTATCAAAACTATTAAACTTCCTAAATCCCCAATTACGCTCGTGTGTCTGGAAACTGTTCAACTCATCTCTCCGCCGCTTCAAAAGGAAGTTCTTCGCCTCTGCTCTCTGTCGATGCATCTTCTCTCCGCCGCCATCGTTGGATATTCGGGTCGTAGAGGTATTTTTAAACCATTTGCATGTAACCATTTTTAAACCATTTGTATGTTCGACCCATATTATTATTTTCTTTTTCGTGTCAGATATGTGTTTTAAAATAGTATATAGATTTTGAATCAGTATACTATGTTGCCCTAAAAGGGTAGATTAAAAAAAATTAAAAACTAATATATTTCCCAGAGCAAAAACCCATTTAGCTAATTATCTGTTTAGTATGTTTCATTGGATTTTCTTTCACATGTGAAAGTTGAATCGGGTACAACAAAAAGAGATATTGTTTTTTCTTTTTTTAGTTCTTCTTTGAACATTAAGTAATCGCTTTATATTTTGTGTCTGTTTGCGTTTGATATATGCTTTATGTATTTGTTCTTTAGATACTTTTGGTGTTGAAGAAATTGACATGGGTTACAAAATTTTAACTCAAATCACTTTGGGATCTATGATTTTGGACTATTATTGAATGTTGGGGGATTTAATGGCATATGTTTTATTTGTGGTATGTTGAGTCAGTGTCCAAAACTCTCAGTGTTTCAGTACTGTCTCCTTTGATATCTCTAGCTACTAGATTAAGGAACTGTGTTTCAGGCTGTTCAGGTCTACCGGACATTGTCAGTTTGTCACCTTATAAATGAAACACCACGACCACTGGGAGTAGGCTGGCCAAGCCCCGGCTTCACCTTCCTTTGCCTTTGCCTTGGCAGTGTTTAAGTCTGCCACTGTTTCCAATTTCCCCCTTTATTAATTATATATTTTGCATTTAAATGCTATTCTCTTCACTTCTTATCTGTTTTTCAATACAATGATTGGTGTCTTCTCATATTTGGCCTGGACTAGGTAGAGCATTTATCTGTTATTAATGCTAAACCAAAATCTAAACCCTTTCTTATTCTTGCTTCACTCTTGTTCCACTGTGAAACTTTACTTTCCAGAACATGTTTTGTTTGATCACCTCTTACTGAAATTATTTAAAGTGCATACTTTGAAAATGATTAGCGAGAATGATATCATCTCGGGTTCCTTTTACAGAGACATCTTGTGCTTGGATTGATTTCTCAAATTATAAAGGTAACTTGATCTCTCAAATTATTGTCTAATCTAAAACAATTAAAATTTTGCAACCTTGATACTTAAAATGGCATAGGCCATTCTTGCTAAAAAACTATGTTGTTTTAGATACAACTGTTGGCAGACCTCAACTTGAAGAAAACACCTCAGTTAGTGTAGCTTGTTGATGATAGTAAGGTAATGTATTGTTTCACAAGAATATCAATTCATTTGACTATACTTGTTTTGTGGAACATTTTAAGGAAAAGTACTACTTATATTTTTTATATCATACACCAATATTTTAAGGAAAAGTGCTACAATTATGATGAATTTTTCAATCTTGTCTATATTTTTTTTCTGTAAAGAGCTTAAAGCGTTGATTCATTCAGTATTTCTTTTCACGATTCAATATTGAGATATATAATTCTATGCTATTTGGTTCCTGGAGATAGAACGCATAACTTCTTGGATTTTTTCCAAATTTGAGATAGTAATCTGCAAGGTAATTGCAACCTTAATTTATTTTTTATCCTTAATTTGGTTATAGTTTTTGGGATTGTAACTTTTTTTTTTGTCGAGATTAGTTCATTAGTTCGAATCAGCTGGAGGCTATCCCCTTCGCGTAAGCCTTTTCATGTGTTTCTTTCTTCTTCTTTTTTAATGAATTCATTATGTTGTATAAAGTTTTTTATTGTAAAGTCTTCTATATAAAGTTTTATGAATTCATTATGCTATATGAAGTGATTGTTTTATATAAATATATATATTTATGTAGTCAGTATTATATTTTTTTAATGCAAATATAAAGTTGTCTTTTCTGCAATTCACCTAAGCACTACAGAAATCATCAAAATATTATCAGTAACCCTAAGTATATGTCTAGCAACCTACTTCTTTTAGTGTCAGTGGCTCTTGAGATGATATTATGATAAATTTCCATTTTACAAAACCGGTTCCTTGAAGAACATAGACAATCTCACATCAATCTCGTATGAGTAGAAAATGTTTCTTTTGCTTACACTGCACCTTTTTTAATGAGAAGGTTTTGCTTGTAGGAATTTATCCGTGAAGTGGACCCTGATTTTATAATTGGATATAACATTTGCAAGGTTGATTTGCCATATCTTATTGAGGTAAATGAAAAATTAACTTCTGTTTTATTCTCCATGAATGTTGCTGCAGGAAAGGTTTCTTTTTGGTTCATTATGTAGGGTTTCCTTTATTTGTATAGGAGTTGTGTGATTGAACCATCTGACATTTAATCTTCTGGTTAACAGAGAGCACAAACACTTGGAATAGCATTGTTTCTGATACTTGGCCGCATCAGGAATTGTAGGGTTCGTGTAAAAGATACAACATTTTATTCAAGGTAAAGTATCTGTTATGGGTGTTTTTCATCAAGTTTTGGTTGTCTTCCATTGCTTAGATGCCAATCAATAATTTGGCTTTCATTTCGAGGTTCTTTTCATCAGTTTTAAACGTGATAAGTAACTAATAAATAATACTAGTATGTGTTGTCCATGATATTTCCAAATAAAAATAAATAATGATGATAATTTAGAATTTTCTAGACATTGACTGGCCAGACTTTTAATTAATATAATATTAAGTGAAAAAAAAGAATGAAAAGTTTGAGTCCTTTAATGATGATAATTTAGAAAGCAGTGGGATTTTGAAGTTGAAGCAAGGGTTGGGAGCTAGCATGCAGCAACAATCAATTGTCTAATTAGATATGAAACTGAGTTAAAACATCTATTATTTAACTTTGTATTGCTTTGAATGTGGTGGTTGATTACATGCAAAGTTAAGTCATGTATAGAAGAAAGGAGTAAAATGGTAATAATAACCAATTGAATGTGAAATGATAGTATCAATTTTTCAAACACTTAAAATCTTTTTTTAGCACAAAATAACAAAGCATCTATGGTGGGACAGTTTTACAAACCTTTGTTGTCAATCCATAAAATTTTATTTTTTACCTTTAATGTTGTTTGATATTATTTTAATTTTCTGTTTTTTTTAAGTATTAGTTGGTTAATGTTGTTTGTATTTCTGAATGCAACCTCTGTTTCTTGGTGGGAGTGGAGTAGACCAGCTTCTTGAAATTATTAAGATACGTTTTAGTTCATAATTCTTATCAGTAAGAGTTATATAATGATGAAATTGTCCAAATTGTGGTCCATTATCCTGCTTTATACATAGATCCTAAGTGGTATTTTAAAAATATTACATAAATTGATTTAACAAAATTAAAAGTAGAGATATGATATAAATAGTAAAAGCATAATTAGCTTTATCAAAAAGACATTGGATCCAGGGCAAGTATAAATGAAAATTTTTCAATTAGATTCATGAGATTTTAATATTCAATATTTTTAAATGTTTTTAAAACTTATAATTTTCTTTATCAATATAATAATAATAACGATCATTATTTAAGTAGCTTACATAATTCACATAACTCACGTAATATACATAACTTACATAACTCAGATAACTTACATAATACATAACTCAGATAACTTACATAATACATAATACATATTTTAAAGATCAAATTTCATAGCTTTCATCAAATTATTTAACTTACATAATACATAACTTACATAATTTTAAGATCAAACTTCATAACTTACATAATTTACATAACTTACATAATACCTGTATAGATAAACAACTTACCCGTGTAATTTACTGTCAACTTTAGACTTCAACAACTACGAAATGGATAGAACTTGGATGAATTTGTCAAGGGTAAGCAACGGCTATCGATATGGAGTAGAAACTTTTCTAAATTTTGCATTTCAAAATGCAAGCCAAGAGAATATGATTCTTTGCCCGTGTAAGAAGTGTTGTAATATAAATTGGCATTATCGTGAAGTTGTCTACGAACATCTAGTTGTTGATGGCTTTGTTCGAGGGTATAAAAAATGGATTTTCCATGGAGAGTGTACATCTAGTGGAGCCTCTTCATCAATGAATCTGGGTTATCCTCATAGTGCTTACAATCAGAATGTTAGAGAAGATGACATGGATGGCATGTTGCGGGATGCATTTAATATGCGCGGTGATGGTTTGCAATCATTTCCACCTGACTTGGGTGCAATCGATGATTATAATTTTGGTGGAAATACTTTCACCGAAAGGGGAAGAAGTGTACCTAATGATCAGCCAAATGAAGAAGTGGCGAAGTTCTACACGTTACTTGGTGAAATGAACGAAGAATCGAAACTGTCTTTCTGTATTCGTCTTTTTCACTTAAAATGTTTGGGAGGGTGGACCGGAAACTCTTTGACAATGTTGTTAGAGTTTTTGAGAGAAATGTTCCCATTTGCGAAAATCCCTCAATCTTCCAAAGACATGAAGAAACTGATCAAAGATTTGGGCCTTGGCTACAACAAAATTCATAGTTACCCAAATGACTGCATGTTGTATTGGGGCGATCGGAGAAATCAACAGTGCTTTCATGTATGCGGTCAATCCCGTTGGATGAATGGAAATACAGAGGATGGTAACGAGGATGAAAATGATACACAGTCAAGGAAGCAGCCAGTTAACATTTTTCGGTACTTTCCGCTAATACCAAGGCTTCAAAGGCTTTTCATGTCGTCGAAGACAGCTGAGTTAATGACGTGGCACCATAATGGACGAACCGATGATGGATTGTTAAAGCATCCTGCAGATTCTTTAGTTTAGAAATCATTTGACTCCAAATTTCCAAGCTTTGCAAGCGATCCTCGGAGTGTGAGGCTGGGGCTAGCATCTGATGGATTTAACCCTTACAAAATCATGAGCACTGCGTACAGTACTTGGCCTATGGTGCTTGTTCCTTACAATTTGCCTCCATGAGTTTGCATGAAACAATCATCATTTATCTTATCTATGATTATCCCTGGAGAGAAAGGGCCCGGAAATGATATTGATATATATTTGCAGCCACTTATTGAAGACTTAAAACAATTATGGGCTGGTGTTGAGACATACGATGTACTGAGAAAGGAGAACTTCAACTTACATGCGGCTTTGATGTGGACTATTAATGACTTCCTGGCCTATGCCAATTTATCTGGTTGAAGTACGAAGGGACGTTATGCTTGTCCTTGTTGTGTTGTGCAAACATGTTCGCAATGGTTATATAATAGGAAGAAGTTATCTTACATGGGGCATCGTTGGTGGTTACCGAAAAATCATAGATTTAGATTTCAAAGTACTCAGTTTGACGATACTGAAGAGTTCAGAGAAGCTCCTTCGCAGACCGGTGAATCCAAAATATTATTCATGTTGAAAGATATGAATTTCATTTATGGAAAGATGAATCAACCGCCCAACACGCAAAGAAATAGAATATCAAGGGAAGAATCTGATGATGAATTTGATGAAGAGGATGATCCTAATGAGGTAGACTTGCGAAAAAAAAGAAGTATTTTTTTAGTTGCCTTATTGGGAGCATCAGCTTTTAAGACATAATATTGATGTCATGCACATTGAGAAAAATGTCTGCGAGAATATCATTGGGACTATTTTGAATGTCGATGGAAAATCGAAAGACAATCTTCAGAGTCGACTTGATTTAGTCCACATAGGAATTCGGCGTGAGCTTCATCCTCAAGCACTTCCGAATATGAAATATCGGTTGTCGTCTGCTATTTTTTCAATGTCAAAGATGGAGAAAGAAGTGTTTTGTAAGAAGTGTTTTGTATGGTGTTGAAGGATATAAAGGTCCCGGACGCGTATGCATCAAATATATCTCGATATGTGAGTCTTAAAGATCGAAGACTATATGGTTTAAAATCGCATGACTATCACATCTTGATGCAAGACTTACTGCCAGTTGCTATGCAGTGTTGTATGTGGAAAAAGGTGACGTCTTGTGTAATTGAACTGTCTAATTTAATGAAAGGCATTTGTGGTAAAGTTTTGGATGTTCACCAACTTGAGACACTACAAGGTCGAGCCGCATTGACTTTATACAACCTGGAGAAGACCATCCCGCCTTCCTTCTTCACAATTATGGTGCACTTGTTAATTCATCTCCCTCGTGAAGCAATACTTGGTGGACCCGTTTTCTATCGATAGATGTATCCCATAGAAAGTCTTAATTTATTTGTAAATTCTTCCTTCATTCACCTAAATACCTTTAGTTGCAACTTTTGATAATGTTCTATACCGTGTTTAGGTTCCTATCCAAATTGAAGTCTTACTGCCGCAATAAACGTTATCTGAAAGGATCAATTGCCGAAGGCTACTTGGCAGAGGAATGCATGACTTTTTGTTCAAGGTATTTGGAAGATGTTGAAACAAGAATGAACAGACCAAGTAGAAATGATGGGCTCACAGATCATAACTTGGCCGAAACTTATTTATTTCAAAGTTTCGGAGAACCAATCAGCAAAGTCGAAATTGTAGATTTAGATGATAGATCGTGGGTCCAAGCACATCGATATGTTCTTTTTCATCACGATTCAATGGAACCATTATGCAAGTAAGCTGTAGAATTTGATCAAACTTCATCAATTATAATTTTTCTGTCTTCTAACAAAGTAAACCTTTTTTCAACATAGTGAGTACAAACAAATATTGAGAGCTCGTTCACGGTCCCGAAGATTACAACAACGAGAAATTAATAAGTTGTTCACAGAATCATTTCATAAATGGTTAAGCCAAACAGTATGCAATTGAAGTTTTCATTGACAAGTAATAATGTTTTCTCATAACATTTATAATTACTCAATTTACTTTGAATTCAATAGGTTTGGAGCCGGAATGAAGTAAATGGCGAAGTTAAATGGCTTTCACAAGGTTCAAATAGAATAGTGAAAAGATATAGTGCCTTCCTCATCGATGGATTCAGATTTCATACAAAGTATCGCGAGAGATTGAGGAGAACCCAAAATTGTGGAATTGTTGTTAATTTTTCAATTACAAGTTATGCTAGTGCTAGGAACAATAATTCTATCGAGGGGAATGTAGAGTATTACGGACTTCTTACTGACATAATTGAGTTGGATTATTATGGCAGATGGAAAGTTGTTTTATTTCGAGGAGATTAGGCTCGCGGAATTAAAAATGATCAATATGGTTTTACAATGGTGAATTTTTCTCGATTGATTCACACTGGAGAACAATTGATGGACAAGCCGTATGTATTTTCTTCTCAAGTGAAACAAGTTTTTTACTCAAAAGATCCAACTGATGAGGGTTGGTACGTTGTACTCCGGAACACCCCTAGAGACTTATTTGACATGGGCAATGGAAGTAGAGATGACATAGTCGAAAGATCAGAAAATTTGCCTTTTCCAGAACAAAACTTAAATGAAAATATCCCTAGTACTAGTCAACAATTTCAATGGGTTCGTCAGGATATAGACGAAGATATTTACGAAATATGATGTAGTAAGATTTTACGATTTTTTATTTGTATGTAATATTATAATTTTAATATTGGTCATGTTATATAATTTAACTATTTTAAATGTACTATTATTGTTGTTATTTGTTACTAAAATTTTGAACTATTTTATGTGTATTGCAGGAAAAATGCCAAGAAGACGATTACGAGATTTAAGTATTGTCCACAATACTCCAAATTCAGAAGAAGCAAATAGTGAACAGCAAACAGTTGTTGGATCTTCTAGTGTGCCGTACATAGATGACGAGCCTGCAGAATTTCAAAGTAATGTTAAGTTTATTTTACATGCATGTTGAATTTTATTATTGATTCATTTTTCAATTCTAATATAATAATATATCATTTTTCAGCTGAAGGTGGTGGGACGCGAAAAGGTCGGCGACGTACACTGCTTAAGGATTTATACGAACTAAATCCTGTCAAGCGTGTTAAAGTAAGGAGAAACAGTCATGGCCAGCCTGTTGGATTTGAAGCTCGACTGTTAGCAGGCTATTTGGGCATTATAGCACAAAATGCCAATATGTTGCCCATTAACTACGAATCATGGCATCACATGCCTTATGCCAACAAAAATCAAGCTCTCGATGATATTAAGGTAACAAAATGTGAATGTAATTTATAATACTTTGGTTTAACTTTCATTTATAAGTACTTTAATATTTGACAGAATTAATAATTTATTAATTCACGCACACGGTAGGGTCTAGAAGTTTTGCTTGTGTAGCTGAGGCCGAGTATTATAATTTATTAATTCTGTCAAATATTAATGACTTTATACTATTAAATTATATTTTTACTGCTACAATGTAGGAAGTCTCGTCTGGTCAAGCAGTTGGACGCCTTCAGTTTTTTGACATTACGCATAGGAAGAAGGATGGATCTCTGATGACATCCGAAGCTGCAAAAATTTTGGTATATTTACTTAATAAAATTTGATTTATTATAAATATTTATAATGTTTAATTATAATAGTTTAATTCATCATTTCGTTTCTAACTCTTTCATTGATTTATTAGGATAAACTAAAGGAGAAGAAGGCGGAGTATGAAGCGGCTGTTTCGACTGATAGTTCTGTTAATCTTGAGGATATTGATAACAGAATTATTACTGATGTTTTGGGTCCTAAAAGGCACGACTGCTTCGACTGATAATTCTGTTTATTTTCATTATATTATTTATTTCAAATTCTTTCATGTATTGCTTATTTTAAATTTTTATACATTCTATCTATTTTTAATTGTTTTTACATTGTGTTGATTTCCAATTTTCCATCCTTCACAATATTATTTTGATTTTATTCATCCACATTTGAAAGCTTACTACATTTTGCTTATTTTAACCTTTTTTAAAATTGGTATTGTGTTTTAAAAATCTCATTATTTGATTATTAATGTTAGTTTTTCAAATAGAATTGCAAGGTTACCACAATTGCATATTTCGAATTGTATGTTCGCATTGTTATTTTTGTCATTTTTTGTACGATGTTGTATTCACATATTATTATTCCATGCTCGATACTATATTTTTGTTTCTCATTATCGGATAGTGATTCAATAAAAGCATTTTGAGTCGATTTTAAAATCGCTTATTTAAAAGTTTTTAAAACAAGGAAATATTTGATGTTTGGAAATTCGAGGAATTATGCCCTAACGTGCTGGGTTTCAGTTCTTCATTTGACCAAATAATTAATTACCCTCTTAATCACATGATTTGGAAATTGTGAGATGATTTCGGTTTTGAGGTTTAAAATGTCATTTCCTAATGTGTTGAATATGGTGTTTATTCATTCGGAACGAGATAATCTTAAATTCCAACTTAAATTAATCAAACATTTTTCAAAAGGAATTACATTTTAATTTATTTTTTATTTTTTTATTTATTTTTTTAATTTTCAACATAAGGACATTAGTTAATCAATTTGGTACCAGTTTTGGGCGTACGAGGGTGCTAATCTTTCTTCGTACGTAATCAACTCCCGAACCTATTTTTCTATTTCGTAGACCAAAATTATTTTTTATTAGGTGAGCCGATCACACTTAAACAAAAAGGATTGGTGGCGACTCCATATTTCATTTTAAAGTCGATCCTCCTTTTCCAAAATAAAAAAAAAATGGTTTCAACAACTTGGCGACTCCACTGGGGACTGGTTGAGTGTCAGGCCAAAGATTGATTAATTTTTGTCCTTTTTGATTGAAAATTTGGAAAATTGTTTTGGAAAAATTATGTTTCTTTTGATGCACTGGCTGGTACTATGATGTTGAGTTTTTGTAGAATACTTGCATCTACATTGCATGACCGTTGTGGTTACGCCTTTGAGTGGGAGTGAGAAACTATGCCTTCATGAGGTTTTCACCTCTGCATGGGCTAGTGGACTGCTTCCGGGATACATCCGTACATATGTGCTTTGTGAGATTTTCATCTCCGCATGGTCATAAGGGAATGTATTCCCCTGAACCGAACTCGATCCATATGAGCCTATAATGGGTAAAGATTGAGGAATCTGTTGGTTCAGGTACCCATTCCTTAGAACCAAGCCACATATAGCAACCCTGAGAGCCTACCCTAGGTAGAGCTATGCCAAATCTTAGCAGTCACCTGGATAGATGTTTGATTATTTTCTGTTTTCTACCATATGTATATGATACTAACGTGTTTTATTCTGTTTATGACTACATCGCATTTCATCATCATAGAAAGGAGGTTTTGATTCACATTCGATTGCTAAATAGAAGAGTTTGTCATAGGAAAATAGATTTCTTGATAAAGTGGGTTATAATACGTTCGTCCAAATATAGTCCAAGTAAACACAACGAGAAAAGATTGATAGTATATGACTTTGCCTTGCTGCCCAGGGATTCAAGCCAACAAGGATTATTCGAGAGTCATCACGTCGCAATTTTCTTAAAGAAGCTTATGAGCATCGCGGAGGATAAATGAGCAAAGAGTCACGGCCTGGATCAAGCAACAAGGAGCTAGAAGAGGCATCTATCGAGAAAGTTCACAGGACACGACCATAACATCCGGATACGAAGGAAAGGATTAGTGTCTTCACTTGGACTATGAGGACAAAGCCGCATATGTAATTCGATTTATGTAAAGAAATTTATTTTCTAGAAAAGTTCTTCCTTGTGTGTTCCCTTGGGAACTTACCATTGCCATGTCTTGACATGGTCTTATTTGGTATCCTTACTCATGAACTGGTCAATACTGAGCCTTGGCTTGGACTTGCATGAAATTTTTTTTGTTACTCACCAATGTCATGCCTTGGCTTGGACTTACATGGGTCTTTATCTCATAATAACTCTTCAATGCCAAGACTTGTCTTGGACTTACATGATAACTTTGCTTGATTGCCGATGCCATGCTTTGGCTTGGTCTTATACGGACTTTCTTATCTCATGTGGTAGATCGAGTATCCTAAGTAATTCAACTTCAATCGGGACTTTCTCATGCTTAATCTCATTGATTTCTTTGTATAGCATACCATTAAACATTCTCATGAAAGTAATGTATATTTAACAACATAACAAGCAATTCAATGAAATATTCACGAAGCTTGGAAATCATACAAACTTACTGAAATTAGCTCGGTTAGGAATCATCACTGTTTTAACAAAACAATTTCGTTAGAGCCGAGAGACATCACACTATCATGGTCCGCATATGGCATGTATAGCTAGACTCTTCCTCACGCTAGGTTAGTCCTAGAACTGACTAAACTATAGCTCTGATACCATTAAATGTAACACCCCATACCCGAGTCTGAGGCTAAGACCGGATACGAGACATTACTATGCTTGATCTTTCTTAAACATGTACTTACGGGCTATAAAATTTCGTTCCAAATTAAAAACTTCTCTTTCTTAGTCAAATCATACATTTCATGAGCCTACGAGGCCTGAGATTTTTGTCCCGAAACTTTCAAAACCCATCTGGAAACTTTATCTCAAAACAGGGGTCACACGCTCGTGTAACTTGGGACACGCCCGTGTATCCCTAAGACATGCCCGTGTCTCCCACCAGTGGTAGATACTGACAAATCACACACGGCCTTGGCACGCCCGTGGCCCTAGCCTGTGTGTCATACTTTGATATACTGACTTATTCACACGGTCTGAAGCACGCGCCCATGTGCTAACTGTGTGTCTCACACTGCCTGAACAAATGGCCGTGTGGTTAGCCCGTGGTCTATTCTGACTTAAGACACTGAGGTGCAGGGGACACACGGCCTAGACACACGCCTGTGTGTCTGTCCGTGTGGGTACTTAGTGGCTATCTACCAAGCCTTCCACCACCCTCATATGCATGCATTCATATATCATCACATAATTTCACATAGCTTTAACATAACTCTTGAATTAAAGACATTTAATCAAAGGAGAAATAAAGCCTTCATCCCATACACTAGGGAGAACTATATCCAATACAATTACAACTTAAGCCATCATCGATGGCTATACACAACCAAACTATAAATTCTCTTAGGCCAACACAATTTGGCTACATCAGTTAAAATTTATCAACTTCAAAAGAATCCCTATACATGCCATGACTCATAAGAACTCGAAACACCATACCAGGAGTCTACTCGATAGCGTGAAAACATCTCCGGCGACCTCCAACCCGAGCCAGTTAAAAACCTATAATGGATGGGAAAGAGAAAAGGAGTAAGCAAATATGCTTAGGAAGTTCATCTGTATAAAACTGACAATTTCTAATATTCATTGAATATCCATGACCACAAGGTATTATAATAAATTTTCTCGTAATTTCATGGTTACTTACTCAACCACTTTTGAAGCTTACTCATTCTACCCCTTACCACATTCTTACCATGCCACAAGCTAATTGCTCGTTTAATTAGCATACATTCCTACACTGATCACCACATGATCATATAAACAACATATCAAGCATTCTCAATGAGTCATTCATACTACTAATCTCTCGGTGGTTTCGCACTTAGCCTACCATTGAATCTCTAATAGGGTGGTATCACACACAGCCCAACAATTATTCACACTTATGGTGGTTTCGCACTTAGCTCACCAATCATTTATAAGCGATGGTATCGCACACAGCCCATCAATTACTAATTAATCAGGTGGTAATGCACATAGCCCACCGATAACAATATAATTGATGGTATCACACTTAGCCCATCATTAACATCAATAAGGTGATATCGCACATACCTCACCGTTATTTTACACTCATGGATGGTAAACCACATGTATCTTTATTTCAAATGTTCAACCGAGAACATCCTCACACATTTCTATTCTTACTTAACTTTCTACGATGCAAGCACAGATGCAAGAGCAGCTAGCTAAGATCCAGCAAGAGATAAGGGATCAAATGATGGAGTCCCAAAGAAACATGATGGCTGAATTGTCTCAATTACTGGAGGGAGGAATAGACAAAGGAAAGACCCCCATGATTAACACTAAGGAAGATAATGAGGGACCACTTTATCCTCGGGTTTCACCATAATTCATCCTGAATCATATCCTCGAAGAGCGTCCATCACAACTAAACCTCAACAATTTCAAGAGGGTGTTTCGATACTGGTGAATTCCCAAACGGGATCAGGCTCTAATCTAGAGGGTAATCCTGCTAATCTCGTTGTTCCCAATCTAGATAATGTAGCAGAAAGAGAAAGAGCAAGAATAGAACTCCCAAAGCAGTTAGAGGACCGATATAAATGGCTGGAAGAAAAATTTAGAGCAATGGAAAGCACTGATAATTATAGAGGAATCGATGCTAAGGATCTAAGCTTGGTTCCGGACCTAGTACTTCCCCAAAGGTTCAAAGTGCTGGAGTTTGAGAAATACTGCGGAAATAGTTGTCGTGAAGCTCATATCACCATGTTCTGTAGACGTATGACTGGGTATGTCAACAATGATCAATTACTGATTCACTGTTTCCAAGACAGCCTAACTGGGGCAGCGTCCAAATGGTATAACCAATTGAGTCGTACCAGGATCAGTTCATGGAGAGATTTAGCTCAAGCTTTCTTGAAGCAGTATAGTCATGTAACATATATGAACCCCGATAGAATCACTTTGCAGAATATGAAAAAGAGAACAAATGAGAGTTTCCAACAGTATGCCCAAAGATGGAGGGAAGTTGCTATACAAGTCCAGCCACCTCTACTGGAAAAAGAAACCACGATGCTCTTCATCAATACTTTGAAGGCCCCGTTCATTACTTATATGTTGGGAAGTGCCACCATGAGCTTTTTAAATATGGTAATGTCCGGCGAGATAATTGAGAATGTTATAAGAAGCGGAAAGATAGACGCGGGAGAAAGCATCAAAAGATCAACTTCGAGAAACAAAGGAAATGAAGTAAATATCCTGAGCACGCATAAGACTAAAACCAATAGCTATCAAGGTTCTTCAAAGCAGGAATTCAACTTGAGGCCAAACACAGAAAGGCTCCAGTTCACACCCATCCCGATAACATATAAAGAGCTATATCAGAATCTTTTTGATGTGCATGTAGTGTCTCCGTTCTACTCGGAACCTGTGCAACCTCCGTACCCAAAATGGTATAATGAGAATGCCCAATGTGAGTACCACGCGGGAATAACGGGGCATTCAATTGAAAACTGCACTACACTTCAAAAGTTGGTCGAAAGGCTCATTGAAAGGGGAGTCGTGAAAGTCGACGATTCCTCAGAATCTAATCACTCAGATATGGTAGTTGAAAATGGAGGCAGAAAATTTGCAATTCCTTGAAGAAGTCAGAGGCTATGAAGGAATATTAGGGAACCTAAACATTAATGACATATCCGAAGAGGGAATCGGGGAACAAAGTTTTCAAGCCCTTACATACATGGGATGATTTTAAACAATGGGACTGTGGAAGGGATCCCTGTATTTTTAAAGCTAATCTAGAGTAATATTCAAAACATGCTTGTTGCTTTAAGCCTAGAAGCAATAAGAATTCCTTTGTGAAATGGGCTTGTGTCTAGAATTTTATTTCAATAAAATGCAACTTTGTAAGCAAATATTTTTTTCATTCTTTCCCTTTCATACTATACATTCTTTGCTTTTTTTAGAATATTCTTTCATTCTTTATTCATGACCATACCATACAAATAATTATCCTTAAAATCATTTATTCTTTAGATTTTTTGCCTTTGTACCTAGGTACCCAGATATCAATGACATGAGCGACGTTGTTACTGACTCCCTTTTTGAATGGGATATGGGTCTAAGGGATCTAAGGACTTTGAAGATGACAGAGATTGTAGCCTATCTTTCGATTTGGGGTAAAGATCAAAGCCTAACTCACCACGGAAATAAGGTGAGACATCATTGTGTTATTTTCAAGAATTCAAAGATGTTTTTGCACGATCATATCTAGGCACACCAGATTACTAAAATGTGGGTATGCTGTTAAGATTGAACCCATGTTAATGGTTCTACAACGGCCAGGCTAATCAAGAGGTTCGGGCTACTAGTTTACCAAGAAAGGGAAATTGCATCAGTTACGACATAAACGCCAAATTTAGGAAAACAAGACTTATGTGCCTCCTCCATTTTTTTCTCTATATGTGGGGCATAGATGTTATGGGGAAGATCTCGTCAAAAGCATCTAGCCGATACCAATTCATCTTCGTGGTTATCAATTACTTCACTAAGAGGGTGAAGGTTGCTTCATATGCCAAAGTTACCAAGTCAGCAGTCATCAAATTCAAATCCAAATTCAAATCCAAATTCAAATTCAAATCCAAATCTAAATTCAAACTCAATTTTAGATTTAATTTAAATTTAAGTTCAAATGCAAATTCAAATTAAAACAAAAAACAAAAGAAGAGGCAATAAAGAATGCTAGAAAGAAACATGTTTAACATAATTGCACAATGTCAAAGATTTACAGTTTGTTCAAAGATCAAACACCATATCAGTGCAGCGAAGGCAGCCAAAAACCATCCAAGATTTTTGAAAAATGACTAAGATTTGTAAAGGTTGGCATAAAGAAGTCACCATTTACCCTTTATGCTTCTTGAACGTTGGTCAGGACCTTCACTGGGGCAACATCTTTCCCATTGGTTTATGAAAGGGAAGCAATTGTTGGAGGTTAGGATTCCTTTTCTCCAAGCTTTGATTGAATTAGATAAAGCAGAATGTCTCTAGTAAATTTGATTGAAAGTATTCAGGGTCGAATGTACCAAAAACGGATGATACAGGCTTATGACAAAAAGGTTTGCCTAAGAGAATTTTATGAAAGGGACCTGGCATTAAGAAGGATTCTTCTCATACAAAAGGACTTCAGAGTAAAATAAATGTCAAAATTTGGAAAAACCTTATGTGGTGAAGAAGGCTTGTTCTAGAAGATCATTAACCTTGACCAAGATGGATGGAAAGGACATGCTCAGATTGGTGCATTTAGATTTTATCTAAAAGGAGAGGCCAAGGTGAAAACCCACAAAGGGCGTCTTGAGACCTTACAAAAACAAAAAAGTAAAAAAAAATAAAAGAAATAAAAATTAAAAAAACCAAAAAAAAAGAATAAAAAAGAAAGGAAATAAAAATTTGTTTCAATCAAAAAAGAAGAAGAAAGAAAAAGGAGAGGCCAAGGCGAAAACCCGCAAGGGGCGCTTTGAGACCAAAGGGGATTTGAGTTGAAAACCCGAAAAGGGCGGCTCAAATTTTGATCGAAAGTGGGGCATACAGTAGTCTCGCTACGCTTGAATTAACAATGAGGAAGTATGTGACAACCTGGGCATCGACAAAGTACTCCGGATCCCCTAAGCACATATTGAGCTTAAACTGGTCCTCAAGAAGTTTGAACAGAGAAGCTCAGGCTGCGATATCTGGGACACCTAGTTTCCATCTTACCCATTCTGAATTTGTTATCTTTAATTATTTTATTCGTTTCAAAATACAATACCAATAAATTTCCTTCTGGATTGCATTTGCTATTTTTGCTTAACTTATTTGTTTCGAGCTATGCTCCTACTTAGTTTCCTTCTTGTCCATTGTTATGATATTTTTCAAACATTTTTGCATTGAAATAACGATTAGTGGACTAATAATACTTTCGTAAAAGGAGTTGCGCATATTACTTTAGAAGCTTCTGAATAATAAAAGAACTTGAAATAGGACTATTGTTTAAAACCCACCAAGTTTAAGGGATGGAAATATTGGTAGAGGATGAGTCTAAACTGAGACTATCTCTCTGGATTTTTGTCAAAAATGGTGATTGGACAAAATGACAAGATATTGCGTCAGTAATACAATTTTGACGAAAAATGGGCAATGTTAAATTCGAGTGAAAAAGGGGAATCATTCTCGAGGAAAAATGATATTCTGCATCCACGCAAATATCATGCATACACATTTGGTTAGGTCACCCAGGGAGTGATCAGTTGATGGACCAAGTTGCAGATCTAATACTCCTGATTTACAGCAGGATTGGATTGAAGATGAAACAAATTCTATACCCTTGAGTTGCAATGGGATGGATTGGAAAATATTCAGATCCTATACCCCTAAGTCACAATGAGATGAACCCTGAAGTTGTAGTAGGGCAAATCTGTTGAGCGGGATATAATTGTTTTCTCGAGTTTTCTGTCGAGAATACTAGCCGAACAAGATGGTAGCATAATATATCAGTGATAAAGCCTTGATAAATAATAAGCGATGTCACTTTAAACATTTAAAAAAGGATCATTCTCACAAAATTCTGCATTCATGCAAAACACATTTAGTTAGGAGCATTTGATTCATTCCGACCATTGCATCCTAATCATTCTCATAACAATCTGCATTCATGCAAATGTCGTCCATAATACATTTAGTTAGTGGAATTTGATTCATTTTGATCATTGCATCCTAATCATTCTCATAACATTCCGCATTCATGCAAATGTCGTCCATAGTACATTTAGTTAGGGGCATTTGATTCATTCCGATCATTGCATCCCAATCATTCTCATGACATTCTGCATTCAGGAAAATGTCATCCATAATATCATTTAGTTAAAAGCATTTGATTCATTCCAATCATTGCATCCTAATCATTGTATATTAAAAAAATATGATTCATTTTCATGACATTTTGCATTCATAACACATGTGGCTAGGAGCATTTGATTCATTCTGATCATAGCATCCTGGTCATTTGACATAAACATATGGAATTGAGTCTACAGGACATGTCCCTCAGAGGACGGTGTAGCAACATCAGTGAATTCACAAATCTTATCTCACTAAGCAGTAGTGGAGCAGATCAAATTTGGCGAATCTTATCTCCATGTCTCGGCAATAGAGTAGATTCAAGTCACCAACATTATCTCCCTGAAGTTGCAGCGGAGCTGGTTGAAGATACATGTCTTATCTCCCTGATGTAGCAGTGGAGCAGACTGAAATTTGTAGATCTTATCTCCCTAAGCAGTAGTGGAGCAGATCAAATTTGGCGAATCTTATCTCCATGTATCGGCAATAAAGCAGATTCAAGCCACCAACCTTATCTTCCTGAAGTTGCAGTGGAGCAGGTTGGAGATTATAGTCTTATCTTCCTGATGTAGCAAGGGAGTAGACTAAAGATTGTAGATTTTGTCTCCTCAAGATAGTAGTAGGGCAGATCGAAGATGGCGAATTTTATCTTCCCGAGGTAGTAGGGGATCAGATTTTAGCCACTAGCCTTATCATCCTGAGGTAGCAAGGGTGCAGGCTGAAGATTAGTCTTATCTTCCTGATGTAGCAAGGGAGCAGACTAAAGATTGAAGATGTTGTCTCCTCAAGATAGTAGTGGGGCAGATCGAAGACGGTGAATCTGATCTTCCCGAGGTAGCAGGGGAGTAGATTTTAGCCGCTGGCCTTATCTTCCTGAGGTAGCAAAGGAGCAGGCTGCAGTTTGTAGTTTTATCTTCCTGAGATAGCAAGGGACCAGACTGAAGATTGAAAGACGGTGAATCTTATCTTCCCGAGGAAGTAGGGGAGCAGATTTAAGCCACATCTCTAAATTCCTTGAATTGGATCGAAGCGCTAGTTCTCAAGCCCCTAAAGATGCAGCGGGATAGAACAAAGCTACTCGAAGAAAAAAAGCACTGAAAGAGGTCAAGATTTCGCAAGACCGGACAAATTTGGCCCCTTTTTGAAGTCTTTGCTCTATTCTCGTTACACGACAATGAGCAAAGAGTGGCAGCTGTAATAGGCCCAATTTGCCCGGGCCTATTAACCTAGTATTAACCCATTTAAAAACCCAAATATAAATAATAAACCAAATTATTTAAAGTGTCCATAATTCATTACAAAGTCCATAAAACCCCTAGCCCAAATACAACTCAAATTAAAAATAAGCCTAAGACCCGATTCTATTGGCCCAACCAAAACAAGCTCGAGTGGCCCAAAACCATTTGAAGCCTCGGGAAACCTTCGCGCTGCAGCTCTCACGCACAGCCTCCTCGCTGCCTTCGTACGGCACTAGAACTTGCGAGAAGAAATGAGATAACAGTAACAATAACAGAATACAGCGCAGCAGAAAAGAAAAAACGTGTATTTTGATTTTTGTTCTATTTATTTGGCTATATAAAAGGCCAGATACGGACTGTAGATTATTCCTCACGCATACTGAATGCTAAAAAAAGGCAATCAAAAAAATTATCAAAAGGTGATTTCAAATTCAGTTTCCTTTATTTTAAGTTTTTATTTTTTTTTATTTGTTTAGAATTTTTAGCATAGAAAAACGAAAAGAGGTTACCTAAATCGATGCCGATGAGAGCCCAAACACCTCAGAAGCATGGAGGTTCAGGCGAGGGTCGAATGGTGTTGAAATCCTTTTCATTCTTTAAATCTCGCTTCGTTTTTTTCATAGGATTTGAAGTTTTTTTAAAAAAAGTATAAAGGAGAGAATGAGACTTACCAAATCTCTATGGGTATAGTCAAAGTTCCCCGTCGTCGGTAAGTTCAGGCCATCATCTGCGCGCTGTCGGCCACCGTATATGGTGGTGGTTTGGCTGCTGCAAGTTTTTTTTTATTGGAACCCTAACTGAAAGGGTTAAGAAGTTTGAGGGTTTTTGTTTAGAAAAGGGAA
The DNA here is from genome assembly GCA_005393395.2 of Gossypium australe. NCBI lineage: Eukaryota > Viridiplantae > Streptophyta > Magnoliopsida > Malvales > Malvaceae > Gossypium > Gossypium australe. The sequence continues at coordinate 65,155,128 of CM016620.1, forward strand.
CTTGTAAGCTTTTAAAATATATATATATATATATATATATATAATAAAGGTATTAATTTTTAAAGTGGTGCAATTAAGGGGGAAAAGGCTGTGCGTTAACCGGACTTGTAAGCTTAATATGCGCATTTTCACCTTAAATGGGGAATTTACGAGGTCAGTCCCTCCCATTTGCGCCACCTTTAATTTAATCCTATCCTATTTCTTTCATTTTTGCCCTGAAGTTTGCGCGCCATTCCAATTCAGTCCGCGCATGAGTGCTGTTTTTTTTGGGGTTGGGAACATTTGCACTTTTAGCCCTTGTGCATTTGCGCGCATTGTGTTTGAGTCCTTAATTTTGTTACAATGTTTTTTTATTTCTTAATTACCCCTTTTAGTTTATATTTATTTCAATTGAGTCTTTTTATTTTTATTTTTGTAATTCATTTATTCTTTTGAATTTATTTATTATTCATGTTTTTTCTGAAATTGTCTTAATATATTATTTTGAATTATTATTTTAACTGGTTATCTTTATACCTTCATCTGTATATTTTTTTATTTGTTTAATTATATAGCTATTTATTTTAAAATTCTCTTTTATATCTCTTTGTTTTAAAGATTTGTATAATACTTAATTTAAATACTCTTATATATTATTATTTTATACGTACATATATAATTTATATTAAAATTATTCTATCCCATGTATATACTATTAATTTCATATTATTTTATGTATATATTTTTGTTTATTTAAAACCCTTTCATATATTATTATCTCTTTTGTACATTACTTATATTAAGTTTTTCATTTCATGTACATTATCAATTTTAAATCAATATATTCTATTCTGAATTATTTTGTATAATATTCACTTCAACTTTCTTCTTACATAATATCTATTTTAAAAATCATTTACGCATTATTATGTTTATTTTTATTATATGATCTATTTCAAATTCTTTCATGTATTGCTTATTTTAAATTTTTATACATTCTATCTATTTTTAATTGTTTTTACATTGTGTTGATTTCCAATTTTCCATCCTTCACAATATTATTTTAATTTTATTCATCCACATTTGAAAGCTTACTACATTTTGTTTATTTTAACCTTTTTTTTAAATTAGTATTATGTTTTAAAGATCTCATTATTTGATTATCAATGTTAGTTTTTCAAATAGAATTGCAAGGTTACCACAATTGCATATTTCGAATTGTATGTTCGCATTGTTATTTTTGTCATTTTTTGTACGATGTTCTATTCACATATTATTATTCCATGCTCGATACTATATTTTTGTTTCTCATAATCGGATAGTGATTCAATAAAAGCATTTTGAGTCAATTTTAAAATCGCTTATTTAAAAGTTTTTAAAAGAAGGAAATATTTGATGTTTGGAAATTCGAGGAATTGTGCCCTAACGTGTTGGGTTTCAGTTCTTCATTTGACCAAATAATTAAATACCCTCTTAATCACATGATTTGGAAATTGTGAGATGATTTCGGTTTCGAGTTTTAAAATGTCATATCCTAACGTGTTGAATATGGTGTTTATTCCTTCGGAACGAGATAATCTTAAATTCCAACTTAAATTAATCAAACATTTTTCAAAAGGAATTACATTTTAATTTATTTTTTATTTTTTATTTATTTTTTTAAATTTTCAACATAAGGACATTAGTTAATCAATTTGGTACCAGTTTTGGGCGTACGAGGGTGCTAATCCTTCTTCGTACGTAATCGACTCCCGAACCTGTTTTTCTATTTCGTAGACCAAAATTATTTTTTATTAGGTGAGCCGATCACATTTAAACAAAAAGGATTGGTGGCGACTCCATATTTCATTTTAAAGTCAATCCCCGTTTTCTAAAATAAAAAAAATGGTTTCGACAGCTTGGCGACTCCACTGGGGACTGGTTGAGAGTCAGGCCATAGATTGATTAATTTTTCTCCTTTTCAATTGAAAATTTGGAAAATTGTTTTGGAAAATTATGTTTCTTTCGATGCATTGGTTGGTACTATGATGTAGAGTTTTTGTAGAATACTTGCATCTCTATTGCATAACCGTTGTGGTTACGCCTTTGAGTGGGAGTGAGAAACTATGCCTTCGTGAGGTTTTCACCTCCGCATAGGCTAGCAGACTGCTTCCGGGATACATCCATACCTATGCGCTTCGTGAGATTTTCATCTCCACATGGTCATAGGGGAATGTATTCCCCTGAACCGAACTCGATCCATATGAGCCTATAATGGGTGAAGATTGAGGAATCTGTTGGTTCAGGTACCCATTCCTTAGAACCAAGCCGCATATAGCAACCCTAAGAGCCTACCTTAGGTAGAGCTCTGCCAAACCTTAGTAGTCACCTGGATAGGTGTTTGATTATTTTCTGTTTTCTACCATATGTATATGATACTAACATGTTTTCTTCTGTTTATGACTACATCGCATTTCATCATCATAGAAAGGAGGTGTTGATTCACATCCGATTGCTAAATAGAAGAGTTTGTCATAGGAAAATGGATTTCTTGATAAAGTGGGTTATAAAGCGTTCGTCCAAATATAGTCCAAGTAAACACAACGAGAAAAGATTGATAGTATATAACTTTACCTTGCTGCCTGGGGATTCAAGCCAACAAGGATTATTTTAGAGTCATCACATCTCAGTTTTCTTATGAGCATCATGGAGGATAAGTGAGCAAAGAGTTACGGCCTGGATCAAGCAACAAGGAGCTAGAAGAGGTATCTATCGAGAAAGTTCACGGGACACGACCATAACATCCAGATACAAAGGAAAGGATTAGAGCCGCATATGTAATCCGTTTTATGTAAAGAAATTTATTTTATAGAAAAGTTCTTCTAACGGAATTGAATTCTGAATCAATGCCTCTCTTTCTTTTTACATTCATTCAATGCATTTGCATTGCATTTCATGCATTTGCATTACATCATATGCATTAAAATTTGTAGAAAGACACTAATTATTTAAAAATTATTTCAGTAACCTGGAAACCGAACCAAATACGCATCCCTGCGGAACAAGAAAAAAGACCAAGTCAATGGACAAAAGACTAGAAAATTTGGAGCAAATGCAAAAGGATATGCAGGAACAAATGCAAGCACAGATGCAAGAGCAGCTAGCTAAGATCCAGCAAGAGATGAGGGATCAAATGATGGAGTCCCAAAGAAACATGATGGCTCAATTGTCTCAATTACTGGAGGGAGGAATAGACAAAGGAAAGACCCCCATGATTAACACTGAGGAAGATAATGAGGGACCACTTTATCCTCGGGTTTCACCATAATTCATCCTAAATTGTATCCTCGAAGAATGTCCGTCACAACTAAACCTCAACAATTTCAAGAGGGTGTTTCAATACCAGTGAATTCCCAAATGGGATCAGGCTCTAATCTAGAGGGTAATCCTGCTAATCTCATTGTTCCCAATTTAGATAATGTAGCAGAAAGAGAAAGAGCAAGAATAGAACTCCCAAAGCAGTTAGAGGACCGATATAAATGGCTGGAAGAAAAATTCAGAGCAATGGAAAGCACTGATAATTATAGAGGAATCATTGCTAAGGATCTAAGCTTGGTTCCGGACCTAGTACTTCCCTAAAGGTTCAAAATGCTGGAGTTTGAGAAATACCACGGAAATAGTTGTCCTGAAGCTCATATCACTATGTTCTGCAGACGTATGACTGGGTATATCAACAATGATTAATTACTGATTCACTGTTTCCAAGACAGCCTAACTGTGGCAACGTCCAAATGGTATAACCAATTGAGTCGTACCAGGATCAGTTCATGGAGAGATTTAGCTCAAGCTTTCATGAAGCAGTATAGTCATGTAACAGATATGACCCCCGATAGAATCACTTTGCAGAATATGGAAAAGAGAACAAATGAGAGTTTCCAACAGTATGCCTGAAGATAGAGGGAAGTTGCTATACAAGTCCAGCCATCTCTGCTGGAAAAAGAAACCACGATGCTCTTCATCAATACTTTGAAGGCCCCATTCATTACTTATATGTTGGGAAGTGCCACCATGAGCTTTTCAGATATGGTAATGTCCAGCGAGATAATTGAGAATGCTATAAGAAGCGGAAAGATAGACGCGGGAGAAAGCATCAAAAGATCAACTTTGAGAAACAAAGGAAATGAAGTAAATACCCTGAGCACGCATAGGACTGAAACCAATAGCTATCAAGGTTCTTCAAAGTAGGAATTCAACTTGAGGCCAAATACAGAAAGGCTCCAGTTCACACTCATCCCGATAACATATAAAGAGCTATATCAGAATCTTTTTGATGTGCATGTAGTGTCTCCGTTCTGCTCGGAACCTGTGCAACCGTTATACCCAAAATGGTATAATGAGAATGCCCAATGTGAGTATCACGCGGGAATAACAGGGCATTCAATTGAAAACTGCACTACATTTAAAAAGTTGGTCGAAAGGCTCATTGAAAGGGGGGTCGTGAAAGTCGACGATTCCTCAGAATCTAATCACTTGGATATGGTAGTTGAAAATGGAGGCAGAAAAGTTGCAATTCCTTGAAGAAGTCAGAGGCTAGGAAGGAATATTATGGAATCTAAACATTAATGACATATCCGAAGAGGGAATCGGGGAACAAAGTTTCCAAGCCCTTACATACTTGGGATGATTTTACACAATGGGACTGTGGAAGGGATCCCTATATTTTTAAAGCTAATCTAGAGTAATATTCAAAACATGCTTGTTGCTTTAAGCCTAGAAGCAATAAGAATTCCTTTGTGAAATAGGCTTGTGTCTAGAATTTTTATTTCAATAAAATGCATCTTTATAAACAAATATTTTTTCATTCTTTCCCTTTCATACTATACATTCTTTTCTTTTTTTAGAATATTCTTTCATTCTTTATTCATGACCATACCATACAAATAACTATCCTTAGAATCATTTATTCTTTGGATTTTTTGCCTTTGTACCTAGGTACCCAGATATCAACGACAGGAGCAACGTTGTTACTGACTCCCTTTTTGAATGAGATATGGGTCTAAGGGATCTAAGGACTTTGAAGATGACAGAGATTGTAACCTATCTTTCGATTTGGGGTAAAGATCGAAGCCTAACTCACCACGGAAATAAGGTGAGACATCATTGTGTTATTTTCAAGAATTCAAAGATGTTTTCGCACGATCATATCTAGGCACACCAGATTACTGAAATGTGGGTATGCTGTTAAGATTGAACCCATGTTAATGGTTCTACAACGGCCAGGCTAATCAAGAGGTTCGGGCTACTAGTTTACCAAGAAAGGGAAATTGCATCAGTTATGACATAAACGCCAAATTGAGGAAAACAAGACTTATGTGCCTCCTCCATTTTTTTCTCTATATGTGGGGCATAGATGTTATGGGGAAGATCTCGTCAAAAGCATCTAGCCGATACCAATTCATCTTCGTGGTTATTAATTACTTCACTAAGAGGGTGAAGGTTGCTTCATATGCCAAAGTTACCAAGTCAGCAGTCATCAAATTCAAATCCAAATTCAAATCCAAATTCAAATTCAAATTCAAATCCAAATCTAAATTCAAACTCAATTTCAGATTTAAATTTAAATTTAAGTTCAAATGCAAATTCAAATTAAAATAAAAAACAAAAGAAGAGGCAGTAAAGAATGATAGAAAAAAACATGTTTAATACAATTACACAATGTCAAAGATTTACAGTCTGTTCAAAGATCAGACACCATATCAATGCAGCGAAGGCAGCCAAAAACCATTAAGATTTTTGAAAAATGACTAAGATTTGTAAAGGTTGGCATAAAGAAGTCACCATTTACCCTCTATGCTTCTTGAACGTTGGCTAGGACCTTCACTAGGGCAACATCTTTCCCATTGGTTTATGAAAGGGAAGCAATTGTTGGAGGTTAGGATTCCTTTTCTCCAAGCTTTGATTGAATTAGATAAAGCAGAATGTGTCCAGTAAATTTGATTGAAAGTATTCAGGGTCGAATGTAACAAAAACGGATGATACAGGCTTATAACAAAAAGGTTTGCCCAAGAGAATTTCATGATAGGGACCTGGCATTAAGAAGGATTCTTCTCATACAAAAAGACTTCAGAGTAAAATAAATGTCAAAATTTGGAAAAACCTTATGTGGTGAAAAAGGCTTATTCTAGAAGATCATTAACCTTGACTAGGATGGATGGCAAGGACATGCTCAGGCTGGTGAATTTAGATTTCATCTAAACGGAAAGGCCAAGTTGAAAACCCGCAAAGGGCGCCTTGAGACCTTAAAAAAAACCAAAAAAATCAAAAAAAGAAAAGAAATAAAAATTAAAAAAAAACCAAAAAAAGAAGAAAAAAGAAAGGAAATAAAAATTTGTTTCTATCAAAAAGGAAAAAGGAGAGGCCAAGGCGAAAACTCGCAAAGGGCGCTTTGAGACCAAAGGGGATTTGAGTTGAAAATCCGAAAAGGGCGGCTCAAATTTTGATCGAAAGTGGGGCATACAGTAGTCTCGCTACGCTTGAATTAACAATGAGGAAGTATGTTACATCCTGGGGCATCGACAAAGTACTCCGGATCCCCTAAGCACATATTGAGCTTAAACTGGTCCTCAAGAAGTTTGAACAGAGAAGCTAAGGCTGCGATATCTGGGACACCTAATTTCCATCTTACCCATTCTGAATTTGTTATCTTTAATTATTTTATTCGTTTCAAAATACAATACCAATAAATTTCCTTCTGGGTTGCATTTGTTATTTTTGCTTAACTTATTTGTTTCGAGCTATGCTCCTAATTAGTTTCCTTCTTGTCCATTGTTATGATATTTTTCAAGCATTTTTGCATTGAAATAACGATTAGTGGACTAATAATACTTTCATAAAAGGAGTTGCGCATATTACTCTAGAAGCTTCTGAATAATAAAAGAGCCTGAAATAGGACTATTGTTTAAAACCCACCAAGTTTAAGGGATGGAAATATTGGTGGAGGATGAGTCTAAACTGAGATTATCTCTCCGGATTTTTGTCAAAAATGGTAATTGGACAAAATGACAAGATATTGCGTCAGTAATACAATTTTGACGAAAAATGGGCAATGTTAAATTCGAGTGTAAAAGGGGAATCATTCTCGAGGAAAAATGATATTCTGCATCCACGCAAATATCATGCATACACATTTGGTTAGGTCACCCAGGGAGTGATCAGTTGATGGACCAAGTTGCAGATCCAATACTCCTGATTTACAGCAGGATTGGATTGAAGATGAAACAAATTCTATACCTTTGAGTTGCAATAGGATGGATTGGAAAAGATTCAGATCCTATACCCCTAAGTCACAATGAGATGAACCCTAAAGTTGCAGTGGGGTAAATATTTTGAGCAGGATATAATTGTTTTCTCAGGTTTTCTATCGAGAATACTAGCCGAACAATATGGTAGCATAATATATCAGTGATAAAACCTTGATAAACAATAAGCGATGTCACCTTAAACATTTAAAAAAGGATCGTTCTCACAAAATTTTGCATTCATGCAAAACACATTTGGTTAGGGGCATTTGATTCATTCCGACCACTGCATCCTAATCATTCTCATAACATTCTGTATTTATGCAAATGCCGTCCATAATACATTTAGTTAGGGGAGTTTGATTCATTCTGATCATTGCATTCTAATCATTCTCATAACATTCCGCATTCACGCAAATGTCGACCATAATACATTTAGTTAGGGGCATTTGATTTATTTCGATCATTGCATCCCAATCATTCTCATGACATTCTGCATTCAGGAAAATGTCATCCATAATATCATTTAGTTAAGAGCATTTGATTCATTCCGATCATTGCATCCTAATCATTGTATATTAAAAAAAAGATGATTCATTTTCATGACACTTTGCATTCATAACACATGTGTCTAGGAGCATTTGATTCGTTCTGATCATAGCATCCTGGTCATTTGACATAAACATATGGAACTGAGTCTACAGGACATGTCCCTCAGAGGACGGTGTAGCAACATCAGTGAATTCACAGATCTTATCTCCCTAAGCAGTAGTGGAGCGATCAAATTTGGCGAATCTTATCTCCATGTTTCAGCAATGGAGCAGATTCAAGTCACCAACATTATTTCCCTGAAGTTGCAGTGGAGCAGGTTGAAGATACATGTCTTATCTCCCTGAGGTAGCAGCGGAGCAGACTGAAGTTTATAGATCTTATCTCCCTAAACAGTATTGGAGCAGATCAAATTTAGCGAATCTTATCTCCATGTATCGATAATGGAGCAGATTCAGGCCACCAACCTTATCTCCCTGAAGTTGCAGTGGAGCGGGTTGGAGATTATAGTCTTATCTTCCTGATGTAGCAAGGGAGCAGACTAAAGATTGTAGATTTTGTCTGCTCAAGGTAGCAGTAGGGCAGTGTAAGAGTATGCCCAAAGATCAATCATGAGATGGTTGTAATAACATACTTAATTTACCATGTTTATTAATATAAAGCGTTGTCATTATTATTTCAGTTTTTCTTTCTGTGTGTATAGATAAACTGCTTTATAATAATGTCCTGAGAATAATATGATTATTCTTAAAAGATCCTTAGTCGAGTATTATTGTTGACTAGGACAATAATAATGCATTAAGACTAACATGTAGTTGATTGATGATAAAGAGTTGTCATTGATATGAAGTGTCAAAATCAATGCATGAATATGTGTGTTAGAGAACAACATATTGGATTGACCCGCTATGAGTATGTTTCTTGGATTATTATGTAATTGTCACAACATTACTCATAGTGATTAATATGTATATGATCCTCAGACTTGAGATCATTATTATCCCAGCATCGTGAGTTGTATATTTTGATACAGTCAAACGTACACTATAACAGGTTGTTCTATAAAGGCTGATGCTGGATATACCACAATCTATGTAGAGGGATATGGTTGATCAATAAAGGATAAGTCCCCCTACATAATAGGAGTAATATCTTAGGCCACTTGATTGAGTGAGACTAGAAATGCATGGCCATGCTCAAATAAGTTGATATGAGATGTCATACTAATTTGTATATCATAGTCTACTCAAGATATCAAGAAACATGGGATGGACTATGCAAGTGTGACTATCCCATGACTTGTATCCATTCCAGAGATAAAGGACTTAAGGATTAATGCATGAAAGGTTAATCACGAAAGGTTATGTCGAATCATGACTTCTTGTAACTTAGGTAGCAATGATGCATTGCTAGATGCCACTCATTGTCTGTGACAATAGAATCGTTCTAGTATTACTGCTAACGTTGCAAGAACCTACAGGGTCACACCCTATGGTTGAAATGAACGGAATAAAATATAGTTGGTATTGTGCTTGGTTGTCACATAAATTAAATTAATTAAAGAATTAATTTAATTGGGCAATCAAATATTGAACATATTATATGTACAAGGATGTTGTACACATAATGATAACATAATTTTATTAATATATGAATTTGATTCATATATAAATTTAAATAAATATAGTTTACCGGAATCCTTATTATAATTAATGTAATTATAATTTTCAGATATAATTAATGTCATTATAATTTTCGGTTAAAAACTTTATTGTATTTATTTAATCTTGTAATACATTCAAGAGATACCAATTATAAAAGGCCCAATTAAGAGGATACCTATTATAAAAGGCCCAATGAGAAAGACACCCATTATAAAAGGTATTAAAAGGAGACAAAACTCAACATGAAAACCCTAAGTGATTGCTTGTTAGGTCTAGCAGCCGTCAAGCAAATAAGCCTCCAAAACAGTTTTGGAGATTTCTTTCGTTCATAGTCAAACCAGGTGGATTACGTAGAGGCCGACATCGGAAAAGGCTGAGGCTTGATTCGACAATAGATCAAAACTCTTGTTGCCAAGGCGTCGCTGTCTACTCAGATTGAAGTTTTGGTAATTTCGAAACCTTTATTTCACCCTGATTCGTTCCTCACACATGGATCCATGATTTGGATCGCCGGATCTAATTTTATTCTGCTGCGCCATGGGGTACCGGCGTTCCAACAGGCAGATCAAAGACGGTGAATTTTATCTTCCTAAGGTAGTAGGGGAGCAGATTTTAGCCACTATTCTTATCTTCTTGAGGTAGCAAGGGAGCAGGCTAAAGATTAGTCTTATCTTCCTGATGTAGCAAGGGAGCAGACTAAAGACTATAGATGTTGTCTCCTCAAGATAGCAGTAAGGCAGATCGAAGACGGTGAATCTTATCTTCCCGAGGTAGCAGGGGAGTAGATTTTAGCCACTGGCCTTATCTTCCTAAGGTAGCAAAGGAGCAGGCTGCAATTTGTAGTTTTATCTTCCTGAGATAGCAAGGGAGCAGACTAAAGATTGAAAGACGGTGAATCTTATCTTTCCGAGGTAGTAGGGAAGCAGATTTAAGCCACGTCTCTAAATTCCTTGAATTGGATCGAAGCGCTAGTTCTCAAGCCCCTGAAGATGCAGCGGGATGGAACGAAGCTACTCGAAGAAAAAAAGCACTGAAAGAGGTCAAGACTTGGCAAGACCGGGCAAATTTGGCCCTTTTTGAAGTCTTTGCTCTATTCTCGTTACACGACAATGAGCAAAAAGGGGCAGCTGTAATAGGCCCAATTTGCCCGGGCCCATTAACCTAGTATTAACCCATTTCAAAAACCCAAATATAAATAATAAACCAAATTATGTAAAGTGCCCATAATCCATTACAAAGTCCATAAAACCCCTAGCCCAAATACAACTCAAATTAAAAATAAGCCTAAGACCCGATTCTATTGCCCATCCAAAACAAGCTCGAGTGGCCCAAAACCATTTGAAGCTTCGGGAAACCTTCACGCCGTAGCTTTCACGCACAGCCTCCTCGCTGCCTCCGTACGGCACTAGAACTTGCGAGAAGAAATGAAATAGCAGTACCAATAACAAAATACAGCACAGCAGAAAAGAAAAAACGTGTATTTTGATTTTTGTTCTTTTTATTTGGCTATAAAAGGCCAGATACGGACTGTAGATTTTTCCTCACATATACTGAATGCTAGAAAAAGGCAATCAAAAAAATTATCAAAAGGTGATTTCAAATTCTGTTTCCTTTCTTTTAAGTTTTTTTTCTTTTTTTTTTTTTTGATTTGTTTAGAATTTTTGGCATGGAAAAACGAAAAGAGGTTACCTAAATCGATGCCGATGAAAGCCCAAACACCTCAGAAGCATGGAGGTTCAGGCGAGGGTCGAATGGTGTTGAAATCCTTTTCATTCTTTGAATCTCGCTTCGTTTTTTTTCATAGGATTTGAAATTTTTTTAAAAAAAAGTATAAAGGAGAGAATGAGACTTACCAAATCTCTATGGGTGTAGTCAAAGTTCTCCGTCGTCAGTAAGTTCAGGCCATCATCTGCGCGCTGTTGGCCACCGTATATGGTGGTGGTTTGGCTGCTGCAAGTTTTTTTTTTTTATTGGAACCCTAACTGAAAGGGTTAAGAAGTTTGGGGGTTTTTGTTTAGAAAGGGAACTTGTAAGCTTTTTGAATATATATATATATATATATATAATAAAGGTATTAATTTTTAAAGTGGTGCAATTAATGGGGGAAAGCCTGTGCGTTGACTCGATTTGTAAGTTGAATATGCGCATTTTCACCTTAAATGGGGAATTTACGCGGTCAGTCCCTCCCATTTGCGCCACCTTTAATTTAATCCCATCCTATTTCTTTCATTTTTGCCCTGAAGTTTACGCGCCATTCCAATTCAGTCCCCGCATGAGTGCTGTTTTTTTTTTGGGGTTGGGAACATTTGCACTTTTAGCCCTTGTGCATTTGCGCGCATTGTGTTTTAGTCATTAATTTTGTTACAATGTTTTTTTATTTCTTAATTACCCCTTTTAGTTTATATTTATTTCAATTGAGTCTTTTTATTTTTATTTTTATTTTTGTAATACTTTTATTCTTTTGAATTTATTTATTATTCATGTTTTTTTTCTGAAATTGTCTTAATATATTATTTTGAATTATTATTTTAACTGGTTATCTTTATACCTTCATTTGTATATATATTTTTTTTGTTTAATTATATAGCTATTTATTTTAAAATTCTCTTTTATATCTCTTTGTTTTAAAGATTTGTATAATACTTAATTTTAAATACTCTTATATATTATTATTTTATACGTACATATATAATTTATATTAAAATTATTCTATTCTATGTATATACTATTGATTTCATATTATTTTATGTATATATTTTTGTTTATTTAAGACCCTTTCATAAATTATTATTTCTTTTGTACATTACTTATATTAAGTTTTTCATTTCATGTACATTATCAATTTTAAATCAATATATTCTATTTTGAATTATTTTGTATAATATTCACTTCAAATTTCTTCTTACATAATATCTATTTTAAAAATCATTTACGCATTATTATGTTTATTTTTATTATATGATCTATTTCAAATTATTTCATGTATTGCTTATTTTAAATTTTTATACATTCTATCTATTTTTAATTGTTTTTACATTGTGTTGATTTCCAATTTTCCATCCTTCATAATATTACTACATTTTGTTATTTTAACCTTTTTTTAAATTAGTATTATGTTTTAAAGATCTCATTATTTGATTATTAATGTTAGTTTTTCAAATAGAATTGCAAGGTTACCACAATTGCATATTTCGAATTGTATGTTCGCATTGTTATTTTTGTCATTTTTTGTACGATGTTGTATTCACATATTATTATTCCATGCTCGATACTATATTTTTGTTTCTCATTATCGAATAGTGATTCAATAAAAGCATTTTGAGTCGATTTTAAAATCGCTTATTTCAAAGTTTTTAAAACAAGGAAATATTTGATGTTTGGAAATCCGAGGAATTATGCCCTAACGTGTTGGGTTTCAGTTCTTCATTTGACCAAATAATTAAATATCCTCTTAATCACATGATTTGGAAATTTTGAGATGATTTCGAGGTTTAAAATGTCATATCCTAACGTGTTGAATATGGTGTTTATTCCTTCGGAACGAGATAATCTTAAATTCCAACTTAAATTAATCAAACATTTTTCAAAAGGAATTACATTTTAATTTATTTTTTATTTTTTATTTATTTTTTTTTAAATTTTCAACATAAGGACATTAGTTAATCAATTTGGTACCAGTTTTGGGCGTACGAGGGTGCTAATCCTTCTTCGTATGTAATCGACTCCCGAACTTATTTTTCTATTTCGTAGACCAAAATTATTTTTTATTAGGTGAGCTGATCACATTTAAACAAAAAGGATTGGTGGCGACTTCATATTTCATTTTAAAGTGAATCCTCGTTTTCCAAAATAAAAAAAATGGTTTCAACAAATATTATAATGATATTATAGCATGAGATAAAAAATAAACTAAACACATCGCACTTACTCATTTATCCAAATCTACCCTTATAAATAGTATCCGTTCAAAAAATATTTTATGTTGTGAATTATTCAAGTAAAAAAGAAAAAGAAAAACCTACGCGGTTCGTTACTAGATCAAAAGATTTCTTTGATCATGAACCCCACCACTGTTTCCTCGATTAAAAGTAAAGCATTGATTGGGACATGCTTCGCAATTTTAAGCGAACCCATGTGGGGCCAGCGCGATTGTTGTGGATGCCTTTTCAAAGCCTAAGTGTGAACATGATGCCATTCGCAATGGAATTTCATATTTGTAAATTGGTTAAATTTTTCCACAAGTCTCTGTACGTTTTGAAAATTAGGAATTTAGTTCCTTCACTTTTATTTCATGAAATTTAATCCTTTACTTTTCAGATTTCAAATTTTAGATCTAACTGTTAATTTTTTTTATTAAATTCTAGTTAATTACAAAGTCATTTTTTAATTCCATGACTACCAAGTGAATATATTTTTTATTTCAAAAATGTCACAACAGCAAATTCAACAACTAAAAAAAAGTTTAACACTGGTAACAGTAGGACCTAACTTTTAAAATCTAAAAAGTAGAGAGACTAAATTCTATGAAATAGAAGTATAGGGACTAAATTCCTAATTTTTGAATGTATAAGTACTTATGGTATATTTTAACCTTGTAAATTGTGTGAACCCAACTTGCACGGTGAACTCAAAATATCAGGAAAAGAAAGGTTAAAATCTTTTGTTAATCCCCATACTTTTGATAAAATTTAAGATTTAGTCCTTATATTTAAAAAGTTAAAAAATTAAATCCTCTTACTTTTTTATTTAAAAATCTTCGTCCAGTCATTACTACCGTTAGTATTTTTTATAAAAAATTACCAACTTAATATGTTGATTAGACTATTCTCATATAATGTGACATATATTAATGAAAACACATATGCCAAGTTAACAAATTTTGTTGGCAATTACTAATATCATTAATAATTAAACTAATATTTTTAAACTTAAAAAAAAAGTAGAAATTTTTGAATTTTAACTTTTAGGAGTGCTTGATAGGTAGAATCTTATTTTAAGGCTCGTAATGTTATATTTCATAATCTCAACATTTTGATCATCCTGTAATCTCATATTTTCTAGCAATATGAAAATGTCATAATATAATGTATAATCTCATTATAATCTCCTTTTTAGATTATCTAAATTTCTAGACAAAATTTGAAATTCAAAACAAAATTACCCTTTGTTTTTATTATGTTAATTAATATTTAAAAAGAATAAAAAAATATAACCCAAAATATTTCTTTTCTACCAATTGAGGTTTATGCAAGCAAAGGAGACCTGGAATGAGTTTAGAGCTAGTGCAATTCCGTTTAATTTGGTGTTGGCTGTTTTATTTTTAATTTTACTATTTTTTTATGGTTTTAATAATAAGTTGTTTACACTCATAAAAAAAAAATAAAGAAAGTGAGCTCGTAAATGATAAAATTCTATAACAATGATAATATAATAAATTTGTTTTTAAACAATCTTATATTCTTATATTCCAACTAAATAAATCAAATAAGATAATCCTATTCTACTTAATATTCTTATATTTTTGTAATGCTATTCCGAAACTTAATTTAAGATTTGATGAAGACTAAAACTCAAATTTTATAAAAGAATAAACACAAACATTTGAAAGAAAAAAAAAACACGTGCTTGGACTTTATTAGGGGTGTGGGGGCTCCATATGTTGCTTCAGGTTTTATTTTCTACAAAAAAGAAAAGAAAATACGCTGTTGTTGTACCTTAAAATAATGCACTTCGCTGTCTTATTCTAATTGTTTGATTGTTTTTCATGTTCTCCTTCCAATAGTAGCCAAATAGATGGATTAAACACAAGTTGATTAAGTAATTTATCCTAAAGAAAGAAAGTTATCATGTGTCAACATGTGTAACATCCTAGGAAGGGCCTATGCATTTTTCAGATCAATTGTATGAAATGACAAGTCTTAAGTATTATGAATAAATTTTTGATACTTTTGGAAACCTAGAAATGAATGAAAATGGAAATGAAAATGGAGATGGAAATGAAAATGGAAATGGAAATGGACATTTTTGGAAACTTAGACATTTTTGGAAACCTAAACATTTTTGGAAATGATCCAAAAATGGAAACTTGAACATTTTGGGAAACTTGGATATATGAGATAAATAAAGGAGTTTTATTCACATAAATATGTGAATAATAAGAGATAAATAAAGGAGTTTTATTCACATAAATATGTGAATAATAAGAGATAAATAAAGGATTATTTTCTAATGAGATAATTGAGGAGATAATTGATGGATTAAAGGCTTTTATCTTTTAAATAAAAGAGATAATATTATCAAAAAGAGGAGTGGTGGCCAAGTAAAGGACTCCTAGGCTGATAACTTTGGCTATAAAAGGAGGACAGGAGGGCTATTCATCAACATTTGCTCCCTCTTCCTCTCTGCCGAAATTCTCCCTAGGCAAAACCCCTCTCTGCCGAATTTTCATTAAGCAAAAATCCCTCTCTTTTTCTTCTATTTTCTTCTCCGTTCTACTGTTAAGCTGAATCTTTGTGGATTCTAAGAAAGAGGGCAATCATCCACAACATCAAAAGGGGATCTTTCGGGAAATCTAAGGATCTAAGGTAAGGATTATAAATATAAATATGTGATTAAAGATTATGATTCACGTTTTCAAAGTTAGATCTAATCTAACACGAAGTTATAGGATTTCAACAGGCTTATAAAGGAATCCTCTTCAGATTTGGAATCCCATCATAAGGTAAGGGATATTCGGCCAAGGCATAATTTGTTTAAGTGTTTTCCATTATTTCAAAAACCGAAAACTGACATGGTTACATACCTAGTATTAGCCGATTTCAAGGAAGAGGAATTCTAGCAACTGTTGGATTATTTATATGTTTTAATTAATGGCCGAATATAGGAGTGAAAGATCTAGATCGGTAGATCGCTCTACGGGAATTCACGGAAACTATTAAGCGAAAAAGGTGTGTACTCTTACTAACTTTCAATAAATTGCATGGCAATCATTAAATATATAAATATGTAACAGTATGTGAATGTGGCTAAGCACCACAAATGTGGTAAGGAGTACCCAGGTACGTTTCCTACTTTTGATAGGATTGTGAATGTGGTATATTTTGAACATGTGATTAGTAACATGAATGAAAATTAAGTATGTGAAATATGTTATGAAATAATTGGGGCATTCGGGATATTTGTGGAGGAAGAAAGTGAAGGTGATGACTACGGTCTCACCAACGTAAAGTGGTGACTACGGTCACATAAAGTGAAAAGTGGTAACTTCGGTTACATCCAGTGAATACAGTGTCTAATGACACAACATAAGTGGGCGATGAGCACGTCGACTGCAGCGACTGCCTTCGATGGTGTGTAGCGGATGGAGGGTCGACTTAGTAGTCCCCGCGGTGTACAGGTTGGTACGGGTGATGCGTAGCGGATGGACAAATAGGTTTGGGTTTGGGTTGCATCATCCTTTATTTTGTATGAACATGATATTGATATGACTTGTATGCCTGATTTGTTGGAAATTAGTACTATGTACACATTGAGTCTGTAGACTCACCCCGTTGGGGAATTATTTTTCAGGTGATGAGCAGTAATGGACCGGGTCGGCAGGAGCTAAAGGTGGCCATGCATCGCTTGAAGAAATTATTTGGAATTTGGACTTTATGAAATTTTAGTACTTTATTTTGGGTTTGAATGATGTAATAAGGCCATAAGGCCCAGTTGGATTTTCTTTATTCCTGTTTATTTTTATTTGAATATGATACAAATTATGTTTGATTAAAGATAAGTAAATTTATTTCTTTTAAAATAATAAACCCAAAAATTATTTTGTCACCTTATTTAAGTTGGATTTCCAGAATTTATTAAATAGGTTTCAAATTAAGCCCAACCCAAAACAATTTTTTTAAAATTACACAAATTTTCTCTAAGTCATTTAGAACATTGAAAACCGATTTATTTAAGGAACATACCAGATCCGGTTCAAGCTCGTGGGCCGGGTGTGGGGTGTTTCAGTTGGTATCAGAGCCCAGTTTTAAAACTCTCGGCCTGCGGGCTAAGGCCCAAAACGTTTTGAATTCGAGCCCAAATGATTTTCTTTGAACATAAGCAGGTTTTATGGCATGGCACCTAAGTCTCCGACCCGCAGTCCACCAGGTAAGTACCCCTAACTTTATGTGTGATTCTGTGATTTATGAATTGTGTAGGGATAGAACAGGCATGGAACGTAGAATAGAATGATAGGAACTTGAACCCTAGGACTAGACTACTCAAACACTTGAAACTCATAAGACTTAATGAACTTAACAAACCTATGACTAAGTTATTAAGCTAGGGTGTGGCAACCCCTGTACGCATGTCTAGGATTGGATCCGGAAGAGCCTGGTATTTAAGCAGTCCTAGTGACTCACCTCCTCTTCCCAGGAATCCTACCTGGTGCGTAGCTTCGGTTCACCCTAACTCAGAGGGCTCAGTAGGTGTGGCAACCTCTGTGCGCATGTCTAGGAATGGTTTCGGTGGGAGCTTGGTATTTAAGCAGTCCGCGTGACTCACCTCCTTTCCACTCGAATCCTGCCTGGTGCGTAGCTTTGGTTCACCCTGACCAAGAGGGCTCGGCCATAGGCTAAACATAATGACTAAAACCTGAAAGGGAACTAGCCATGTTTTAAAAAAAAAAAAGAGAAGGGAGAAGAAAACAATAAACCCTAGTTTTTCAAACTTTTAAAATTTTCTTTTAAATCTGAGAAAAATTATTTTACAACAATTTCTGAAAAACTCCTGATTTGCAAAAATTACAAAAATGCCCTTAGTGGTAAATTACCAAAATGCCCTTGGTTTATAAAATGTTCAACTACTCAACAGCTTTACCAAAATTTCATTATTTTAGAAACATTCAAAAACCCTAATTTGTGAAATATCAAAATACCTTAATTTTGGAAAATTACAAAATTGCCCCTAACTTACAAAATTACCAAAATGACCCCGATTTCCAAAATTTTTGCAACATCCCCATTTTTGAAGGAACACTTTTCAAAAAGAACCCTCAAAGTTTTACAACTTTTGAAATATCCCTGATTTATTAAATTTACAAATTTACCCTGATTTGTGAAAAATTACCAAAATACCTCTGAGGTCTAAAATTACTGAAATACCCCCGAATTTCAAAATTTTTCCAAATTGCCTCGAGACTTTGAAATTTCCAAAATACTTTTTGATAAAAACACCAAGGAACGTTTTTATTCTGAAAAAAATTACGAAAATACCCCTGTAGGATAAAATTACGAAAATACCCCTGGGTAGTGGAAAGCATCAACGATGAAAACTACAACGTTTCTCTGAATGAACGAAAGTTCATATTTGTTTGATGGATGAATGAATGAATGGAAAAGACTGTGTGTTTGTATGAATACGAAAGAACCACTCTTAAATCCCTTTTCATAAAATCCTTCGCGGGTAAATAAGTGGAACAATGACTAATCCATAAAATTCTTTAATCAGATCCCGACGCTAGAAATGAGCTCTAGAGGACATGGCCGTCGTGGACGCGGTAGAGGAAGAATGACTAGGTCAGAACCCGTTAGATCGGGTCAAGGGTCTGATAATGAGGTACCACCACCCCCACCGCCCCAGCTGTTGGTGTGGAGCAGCAAGCTCAGACGGGGGACGATGCTGTGTCGCGGGCTGTGCTGCGAGTTCTGGAGTTGGTGGCGGGGGTAGGAGGAAATTCGGGAACACGTAAGTCTGTGCCTGAACGGCTCCGAGCTAATGGAGCGGAAATGTTTTGAGGAGTATCTGGAGTGGCACCCAGTACAGCTGAGTACTGGTTGGAAGCAACAGAGCGCATCATGGATGAGCTTGATCTGACCCCTGAAGAAAAGTTAAAGGGAATGGTGGCACTGTTACGCGATGAAGCGTATCAATGGTGGTTAACCGTTCGGGACGGTGCCACGGCGGAAGATCTGACCTGGGAATATGCTAAGGAAGCATTTCAGAAGAAGTATGTGGGAACCAGGTATATAGACGAGCAAAGGAAGGCTTTTCTGGGGTTGGTACAAGGAAGTAAGTCTGTCACCGAATATGAAGCGGAATTCTTGAGGTTGAGCCGATATGCCCGAGGAGGAGTGGCGACTGAGCATGAACGCTGTGTTCGTTTTGAGGACGGACTTAGGGACAATTTGAGACTTTTGATAGCACCACATCAGGAGCGAGAATTCTCTGCCTTGGTGGAAAAGGCTAAAGTGGCTGAGGGAATTAAGGACGCCACCAAGCAGGCTGTGGACAGAAATAAGCCCAAAAGAGGTTTTGGGCCATCTGGAAAAGGCCACAAGAGGCCTAGAGTTGACAGGCCACAAAGTCAACAGGCTGGTACGGGCTGGCAATTTCGCCCTTGTGAACATTGTGGAAGGAAGCACGGGGGAGAGTGTTGGAAAAAGGCGGGACGATGTCTCAAGTGTGGGTCCAAGGACCATATGATTAAGGATTGCCCCAAGCTATTAGATGAGAGCCAACCAGCAGCTCAGAATGCTAACCAGGCTGGTAGAGGCGGACAGCAGCCTCAAAGAGGTCGTGGGTCGGCCAACAGAGGTAGTGGCAGAGGCCGTGGAGCTCAGGGCCGAGGTGCAGCTAACGCCGAAGCAAGGCAACCGGGTTTGGTTTACGCGGTTCATCGGAGGGAAGAGGGAGACGCGCCGGATGTTATAACCAGTATGTTCTTTATTCATGACAAACCCTATTTTGCTCTTATTGATGTGGGCTCAACTCATTCCTATGTTGCATGTAGTGTGGTTGAAACACTAGGCCTAGACTCTGAACTTTCGGATAGGCAGATAACTGTAGTAAGCCCTTTAGGCCAAACGGTGAGGATAGATAGGATCTTTCGGAATGTACCCCTAGAGATTCAGGGAGCGAACTTTCGGGCTGACTTAATGGAATTACCCTTCGGAGAGTTTGAGCTTATACTTGGAATGGATTGGCTAGTAGAGCATCGAGCCGTGTTGGATTGTGCGGCTAAACGTATGGAACTAAGAACCCCGGAAGATGAGGTAGTAGTGATGATCGGAGAAAGGAAGAACTACTTGTCTAACGTAGTTTCGACACTGAAGGCCGAGAAAATGGTTAAGAAAGGATGTAAGGCATTCTTAGCCTTCGTGAGTGCGTTAAGAGGATAAGAGGAAGGTGTCAAGGGAGTTAGAACAGTAAGGGATTTTGAGGATGTATTTCCGGAGGAGTTGCCCGGAATACCCCCAGATAGAGAAGTGGAATTTAGAATAGATTTGCTACCAGGAACAGCTCCTGTGTCAATCGCTCCCTACCGAATGGCACCAAAGGAGTTAGTGGAGCTCAAGGCTCAAATCCAAGAGTTGTTGGATCGTGGGTTCATTCGACCCAGTGTGTCTCCGTGGGGAGCACCGGTTCTCTTTGTGAAGAAGAACGATGGAACTATGCGGATGTGCATAGATTATCGTCAGTTGAACAAACTGACCATCAAGAACAAGTATCCTTTGCCAAGGATAGATGACTTGTTCGACCAACTGAAAGGGGCAGCTGTGTTCTCAAAGATCGACTTAAGGTCGGGGTATCATCAACTGAAAGTGAAGGAGGCTGATATTCATAAGACCGCTTTTAGGACAAGGTACGGTCATTTTGAATTTGTGGTGATGCCGTTTGGGTTGACGAACGCACCGGCCGCATTCATGGATATGATGAATAGGGTTTTCCAACCCTACTTGGATAGATTCGTCGTGGTGTTCATCGACGACATTTTGGTGTATTCCAAGACGGAGGAGGAGCACGATGAGCATCTCCGAGTTGTGTTAGAAGTGTTAAGGGAAAAGAAGCTTTATGCCAAATTCAGCAAGTGCGAATTTTGGCTCAAGGAAGTGGCGTTCCTAGGACATGTGGTATCCGCAGAAGGAATAAGAGTGGATCCTAGGAAGATCGAAGCAGTGTTGGATTGGAAACCACCTAGGTCGGTGGCTGAAATCAGAAGTTTCTTAGGCTTGGCAGGCTATTACAGAAGGTTCGTGGAAGGATTCTCGTCAATAGCCGCACCTTTGACAAAGTTACTAAGGAAGGAAGTACCGTTTGTGTGGACGGATAAGCAACAGGAGAGCTTTGAAAAGCTTAAAAAGGTGCTGACAGAAGCTCCGGTGTTAATTCAGCCGGAGGCAGGTAAGGACTTCGTAGTATATTGTGATGCTTCGCACACAGGGTTAGGCTGTGTGCTAATGCAAGAAGGAAAGGTAGTCGCTTATGCATCTCGACAGTTAAGGCCGCATGAGGTGAACTACCCAACTCATGACTTGGAACTCGCGGCAGTGGTTTTCGCCCTCAAAGTTTGGAGGCACTACCTTTATGGAGAAAGGTCAGTAATTTACACGGACCACAAAAGCCTTAAGTATTTGTTGACTCAGAAGGAGTTGAACTTGAGGCAAGAAGGTGGGTGAAGTTATTAAAAGATTATGACTGTTCGATAGAATACCATCCGGGCAAGGCGAATGTGGTAGTTGACGCCCTAAGTAGGAAGGTTGTGTCGGATTTAAAGGCTTTGTTCGCTCACTTAAGTTTGTATGATGACGGAAGCCTGTTGGCAGAGTTACAAGTCAAGCCAACCTGGCTGAAGGAGGTGAAAGAGGGACAGTTGGCGGATAAGGACTTAAGTACTAAGTTACAGCAAGTACGGCAAGGAGGATTAAAGGATTATGGCGTCAATGATGAAGGAGTACTGTGCTACAAGGAAAAGGTTTGTATGCCGAGGGATAAGGAGTTGAGACAAAGGATTCTTCAGGAAGCGCATGGTAGTCCTTATGCTATGCATCTAGGAGGCATCAAGCTGTATAGAGATCTAAGGGAACAATTTTGGTGGTCAGACCTGAAACGAGAGGTGACTGAATTTGTGGGGAAATGTTTGACATGTCAGCAAGTAAAGGCTGAACACCAAGTCCCATCAGGATTGCTTCAACCAATTGAGATTCCCCAATGGAAGTGGGAAAGAATTACCATGGACTTAGTTAGTGGGCTTCCCCTTATGCCCACTAAGAAGGACTCGGTATGGGTGATAGTGGACCGTTTGACCAAGTCCGCACATTTTATCCCTGTGAGGATCGACTATTCCCTTCAAAAGTTAGCCAAGTTATATGTGGCGGAGATCGTGAGGCTACACGGGGTACCGATGTCGATCATCTCCGATAGAGACCCAAGGTTTATGTCTCGATTTTGGAAAGCACTTCATCAAGCATTAGGCACTAAGCTAGACTTCACTACGGCTTTTCATCCACAATCAGACGGGCAATCTGAACGGGTTATACAAGTGTTGGAAGATATGCTAAGAGGCTGTGTGATGGATTTCCGAGGAAGTTGGGAAGATTACTTGCCTCTAGCTGAGTTCGCCTACAACAACAGCTATCAGGCAAGCATTCGAATGGCACCATACGAAGCATTGTATGGAAGGAAATGTAGAACACCAACTTGTTGGACCGAGTTAGGAGAACGCCGCGTTTTGGGTCCAGAGTTAGTGGCGGAAACTGAGGAGAAGGTGGAATTAATTCGGGCACGGTTGAAAGAAGCTTCTGATAGACAGAAGTCGTACGCAGACCTTAAGAGGAAAGAAATTGAGTTTGAAGTAGGAGACCAAGTGTTTCTAAAGGTCTCACCTTGGAAGAAGGTTATGCCGTTCGGTCGCAAAGGGAAGCTAAGCCCAAGGTTTATAGGGCCCTATCAAGTACTGAAGCGAGTTGGGCCAGTGGCATACCAATTGGAGTTGCCACCAGAGTTGCATCAAATGCACGACGTATTTCATGTGTCCATGCTACGTCGCTATCGATCGGATCCGTCTCATGTGGTACCTGTTGAAGAAGTGGAGTTAAGGCCAGATCTATCCTACGAGGAGGAGCCGATTCAGATCTTGGAACGTGACGTGAAAGCACTACGAAAGAAGTCGGTGCCTTTAGTCAAGGTGTTATGGCGCAATCATGGATCGGAAGAAGCTTCGTGGGAGCCAGAAGAGACAATGCGACAGCAATACCCTCAACTGTTTAGTTAGGAAATTTCGAGGACGAAATTTTATTTAAGGGGGGTAGAACTGTAACATCCTAGGAAGGGCCTATGCATTTTTCAGATCAATTGTATGAAATAACAAGTCTTAAGTATTATGAATAAATTTTTGATACTTTTGGAAACCTAGAAATGAATGAAAATGGAAATGAAAATGAAAATGGAAATGAAAATGGAGATGGAAATGAAAATGGAAATGGAAATGGACATTTTTGGAAACTTAGACATTTTTGGAAACCTAAACATTTTTGGAAATGATCCAAAAATGGAAACTTGAACATTTTGGGAAACTTGGATATATGAGATAAATAAAGGAGTTTTATTCACATAAATATGTGAATAATAAGAGATAAATAAAGGAGTTTTATTCACATAAATATGTGAATAATAAGAGATAAATAAAGGAGTTTTATTCACATAAATATGTGAATAATAAGAGAGAAATAAAGGAGTTTTATTCACATAAATATGTGAATAATAAAGGAGTTTTATTCACATAAATATGTGAATAATAAGAGAGAAATAAAGGAGTTTTATTCACATAAATATGTGAATAATAAGAGATAAATAAAGGAGTTTTATTCACATAAATATGTGAATAATAAGAGATAAATAAAGGATTATTTTCTAATGAGATAATTGAGGAGATAATTGATGGATTAAAGGCTTTTATCTTTTAAATAAAAGAGATAATATTATCAAAAAGAGGAGTGGTGGCCAAGTAAAGGACTCCTAGGCTGATAACTTTGGCTATAAAAGGAGGACAGGAGGGCTACTCATCAACATTTGCTCCCTCTTCCTCTCTGCCGAAATTCTCCCTAGGCAAAACCCCTCTCTGCCGAATTTTCATTAAGCAAAAATCCCTCTCTTTTTCTTCTATTTTCTTCTCCGTTATACTGTTAAGCTGAATCTTTGTGGATTCTAAGAAAGAGGGCAATCATCCACAACATCAAAAGGGGATCTTTCGGGAAATCTAAGGATCTAAGGTAAGGATTATAAATATAAATATGTGGTTAAAGATTATGATTCACGTTTTCAAAGTTAGATCTAATCCAACACGAAGTTATAGGATTTCAACAGGCTTATAAAGGAATCCTCTTCAGATTTGGAATCCCATCATAAGGTAAGGGATATTCGGCCAAGGCATAATTTGTTTAAGTGTTTTCCATTATTTCAAAAACCGAAAACTGACATGGTTACATACCTAGTATTAGCCGATTTCAAGGAAGAGGAATTCTAGCAACTGTTGGATTATTTATATGTTTTAATTAATGGCCGAATATAGGAGTGAAAGATCTAGATCGGTAGATCGCTCTACGGGAATTCACGGAAACTATTAAGCGAAAAAGGTGTGTACTCTTACTAACTTTCAATAAATTGCATGGCAATCATTAAATATATAAATATGTAACAGTATGTGAATGTGGCTAAGCACCACAAATGTGGTAAGGAGTACCCAGGTACGTTTCCTACTTTTGATAGGATTGTGAATGTGATATATTTTGAACATGTGATTAGTAACATGAATGAAAATTAAGTATGTGAAATATGTTATGAAATAATTGGGGCATTCGGGATATTTGTGGAGGAAGAAAGTGAAGGTGATGACTACGGTCTCACCAACGTAAAGTGGTGACTACGGTCACATAAAGTGAAAAGTGGTAACTTCGGTTACATCCAGTGAATACAGTGTCTAATGACACAACATAAGTGGGCGATGAGCACGTCGACTGCAGCGACTGCCTTCGATGGTGTGTAGCGGATGGAGGGTCGACTTAGTAGTCCCCGCGGTGTACAGGTTGGTACGGGTGATGCGTAGCGGATGGACAAATAGGTTTGGGTTTGGGTTGCATCATCCTTTATTTTGTATGAACATGATATTGATATGACTTGTATGCCTGATTTGTTGGAAATTAGTACTATGTACACATTGAGTCTGTAGACTCACCCCGTTGGGGAATTATTTTTCAGGTGATGAGCAGTAATGGACCGGGTCGGCAGGAGCTAAAGGTGGCCATGCATCGCTTGAAGAAATTATTTGGAATTTGGACTTTATGAAATTTTAGTACTTTATTTTGGGTTTGAATGATGTAATAAGGCCATAAGGCCCAGTTGGATTTTCTTTATTCCTGTTTATTTTTATTTGAATATGATACAAATTATGTTTGATTAAAGATAAGTAAATTTATTTCTTTTAAAATAATAAACCCAAAAATTATTTTGTCACCTTATTTAAGTTGGATTTCCAGAATTTATTAAATAGGTTTCAAATTAAGCCCAACCCAAAACAATTTTTTTAAAATTACACAAATTTTCTCTAAGTCATTTAGAACATTGAAAACCGATTTATTTAAGGAACATACCAGATCCGGTTCAAGCTCGTGGGCCGGGTGTGGGGTGTTTCAACATGCATCTTAAATTATAATCATCCAATCTGCTTGCATTGGGATTCTTCTCTGTTTTAAATTAAAAAAGTCAGTTAGCTTTCTTAATTACCAATAAAGCTCCTGCTTGCAGAATTTCGAAACAGGTAGTGGTATTTACATAAAGACAATGTTCGGTTGATGACTATGGGAAAATAATAATAGTGAGAACCCCTTGGTATGGACATAATCCTGCCGTTTTTAAAATCCATAATTATATCTCTTTTTAATTTCTCCTTTGAACCAATTTGAAAAATTTCTCGTCTTCCAAACAAGAATTTTTCAAAATTCGTTTAACGACGACCCAATATGTTCCTTTTTTCTCTCCATCTACTTTGTTTTGTTTTTATGTTCCGCATGTAATATATTACGTTGATTTCATTATATGTTTTCTGTAGTTAAATAAATTTATATAACTTAATAATTTTTACCCGTAAAACCCCTTGAATATTATAGTAAAAATGTTTTTAATTTTTAAACTAATTTGTGAATTTGATGAGAGTAGTTTGTTAAATAAAAATAAAATAATATTTTTGAAAGTAGAATATAATAATATTTTAAAATTTCTTGAAAGTGCTTATGTACATAACACTTGATCACTCTTTTGAAAATTTTGATTACTCTTTTAAATTTTATGTTGATGTCTAAAGTATATAGTAGTTCTATTGCATCAACAAGAAATTAAGATAAGAGTTTGAAATTCAAAATAAAAGGCTTTTATGGATAAAAATATAGGATAGAGGCTTATTTAACTATAAAGATCGTTTAAAGGCTTATTTATTTAAAGTGTAATAGTTTAAGACTTTTTAGTATATTAACCTATTAAAAATTAAAATATTCTAATAATAAAAAAATTCAAATTAGAATTAAAGTTGTATAGTCTTTAAAAGATAACACCTTAATTAATAATAATGGTTAATGGCTTAATATATAATTTGGTACTTGAGTTTGATATTTTTTTCAATGTGGTACATGTGCTTTTTTTTTGTCCAATGTGGTATTTATATTTGACAAAAGTTATACATTTCGGTACTTGAAGGCAAAAATGTTAACTTTTTGGTATTTAATTGGGGTTTTAGAGTCAATTTGATGAAAATTCATAATTAGCTAATAATATTAGTAAATTAACTTTTTTATCAAATCTACCTAAACCCGAATTAAATCATATCCATCATATTATATTTGACAAAGTAAATGAAAAATTAAACAAATTCACAATTAAGCCTAATTTTATTGTATAAATAAAATCATGAAAAATTCAAACCTAATAATATTAGCAATTAACTTTCATCGAATCAACCTTAAGCCCGAATTAAACACTAAAAGCTAACATTGTTACCTTTGGGTATCAAAATGTATAACTTTTGTATAATACAAATATTGGATTGGACCAAAAAATAACATAGATGTCACATTAGAAAAAATTCTCAAACTCAGATACCAAATGATATGTTAAGCCATAGTTAATTAATATTTTAATGCTATGTTTGATAAAAGTATTATTTTTTACGCATATTTTAGTACATGAGTTAGCAATAAGCTAATTTAATTGGTAAGATTTAGACACTCCAATAACTTATTTTTAAGAATGAAAAAATTTCCGCTTATTTTTCACAAAAATTATTACTTACCTTTCTAATTCCAAAATTTAATTTACACTAAATATTTTTTATTTTATATCTAATTATTATAAATAATTTTTTTTATCATATTATTACACTAAAAACCAATAATTACTATGCGAGAGGAGAATGACGCAACGAATTGACGTCTGCTGTCTTTATCTAAACTCAATATAATGTGAACTTTAGTAAGCAACAACGCGGAAAAAGATTTGAAGATTCCTGCTGGTTTGCTCCTAAATTCCTAATAATTTTCCCTTCTCTTTTCTTTCATTCATCTCTGACTTTCCACTACTCTTCCTCTCTAGAACTTCTCTCTTTTTCACTTCATCTTTAAACGTTTTTCTTTTTAAATTTTTTATTCAGTTTGAATCGGTCATCAACTCGGCCTTCTCTCTCTTCTCTACACACTATAATACCACATCCACTCCCCCATTTCGTCACTATCCTCCATCCCCTCCTCTTTCCACTATCCTCATCCTTTCCGGATTTCTTCTCCTTTGCATGCATACCTATGCCATCCACACTCACCTTTTCCCTGCCTCTGCGTTCGGGTTTTCTTTTTTTATTTCTGACTGCCATTTGGCTATCTTAACTTCTTCTATGCGGTCTTTATATATATACAGTATTTTGTTTTAAGTTAATGAAAACTTAGGCAAAACTTGTCACCGTTGTTGAGAGGGGATTGTTTAGCAGATATTTGGGTGTGCAATATTTGTGTTTTATAATGGAAAAAACGATGGATTGGGAGCAAAACACTCTTTTGAATGAGCTAACACAGGGGAGAGACTTCACTAATATGCTAAGGAAGCACCTCCATCCATCTTCATCCCCCGAAACACGCCAAGTCTTGCTTGACAAAATACTCTGCTCCTATGACAAAGCTCTTTCGTTGCTGAATTGTAGTGGTTTTATGGTTGACACGAAACCCAGGGTTAGCACGTTGGGATCCCCTGAAAGTGACGCCTCTGA
Organism: Gossypium australe; assembly: GCA_005393395.2. Lineage (NCBI taxonomy): Eukaryota > Viridiplantae > Streptophyta > Magnoliopsida > Malvales > Malvaceae > Gossypium > Gossypium australe. The sequence continues at coordinate 65,183,654 of CM016620.1, forward strand.
TAAAAAGGATATGTTTAAAAAGAGGTAAAATGGAGGACTTATGCCTTTCTTTTTTCGCCGCTTTTGTTAAATAGTGGGTAAGCTCCGAACTTCACTTATTAACCATTGGGTCCTGTTTACAGGAAAACATCTTCAGGGTGGAGTGAGCAAATAAGGGTTTGCTCCGCGACGTCATTAGAAGGGCCTCTTGATGATGGATATTGCTGGCGAAAATATGGGCAGAAAGATATTCTTGGATCCAATTTTCCAAGGTGAGAAAATGTTCTATTACTGTTACTATTCGGTCCAAGGACAACGAAACAGTATAAACATCATACTGGTTCTACTCCTACTCCTGTTTCACTGTCTCGATTTTCCTTCATATAATAACATAGCTTGTAAACTAATATTGAACTTGCACGCCCAATTTTAGGGGATATTATCGATGCACTCATCGTTACTCGCAAGGCTGCTTAGCCGGTAAGCAAGTTCAAAGATCAGACGAGGACCCAACAATCTTCGAGGTGAAATATCGTGGAAGACATACCTGTAACCAAGTCCCTCACTTGGTTGCTACGCCCAAAGAGAAAGGCAATCATTATCGGGAAAAGCAGCAAGTTGAAGAGAAACAAAAGCAATCCAAGGAAATGTTATTGAGTTTTGAAACAGGGCTTAAGGTTAAAACAGAGGACTTGGACAACAGAGAGGACATATTTCCTTCATTTTCTTTCCCCATTGAGTCAGAGGAAGTTCAAAATGGGTTATTGCTTAATTCCCTAATGAAAAACATATCTCCGGCATTTGTGTCACCAGCTACATCTGAATCCAACTATTTTTCAGTGTCAGCGTTCCACATGGGCAACTTTGATTTCGGCCAAAATGTGCAGACTTCGGAATCTGAACTTACAGAAATAATCTCTGCACCAGCTTCAGTTACTAATTCACCCATTGTCGACCTCGATATTTCATCACTTGAGAAGCTGGAGTTCGATCAAAGCTTCCCATTTGATAATCCTGAGTTCTTCACTAATTTTTTACAGTAAGCTCTCAGTCTGCATTAGAAAATAGATTGACAAGTGTCCATGTTTTGGGTGTGACCAGACTTCAATATCAGTCGATTAGGCAGCTCAATTCTTGGAAATATTTGGTTTTCCCTTCATTTGCTTTGAGCTATTCATTTTTACTTTTTAGCATTGAGAGTGTTCTTGTACTGATTCAAATCGAAAAAAAAAATTGTAATCTCTTATGTAAAAATTTGGTCAAATTCTGCTATTAGCCCTTGTACTTTAAGTGAGTTGTGGATGTAGTACATGTAATTTAATTTGATAAAATTTAGTCATTTTACTATTTAGTCAAATTTAATCCTTATACTTTTCAAGGACCAAAAATTAGCAATTAAATCTATTTAGTTAAATTCCACTGTTAGTCATGTATTATACATAAAATTATAGATTTAGTTCATGTTCTCCAATTAGATCATTCTTAATCACTATTTTTTTAATTTCAATTTTAATACAAATGATAGTTGCTAAATATATTAATTAGTTTTTTTGCGAGTAATATATAAAAATAGGAAATTAATATGTTTTCCGCATTAAAATTTAAAAATAATAAAATTTAAGTTAATAAATTTAATAGCTACCAGATCAGGATTAAAATTATAAAATTATAAAAATAATACAAAAATTAAAAATGATGAAATTAAAATACAAAAATTAAATTTATAACTTGGATGACCAACAGCAGAATTTAACCTAAAATTTTCTTCTTCTAATATCATTTTGACGTCACATTTTCTTCTTTTTAAATCTGAAGAACAACAAAGCTTATTTAGCGGATGTTAGATTGTTTCTTAATCCTTTTCATTATGGGCTCCCCGTATCAAATACAAAACTTTTTATTTACTAATTTATATACTACACCTGATATGAATATATTTATTAACGAGGAATCCGTGTTAAATCGAGGGCGAGCTCAGAACAATTATTGAAACTGTAAACAGCCTAAATTGTTCGGGCCCAAATCAAAAAATAAAAAAAGAAATGGCCCAAATAATAACCTAAACCTTAGCCAAAACAAAACAGAATTTTCTTTCAAAACCCTAGCTAATATGCGCCGCAAGCCACCGCACTAAGCCACTACCTGTTCTACTTTGGTTTGTCTGCCACCACCGCTGGCCTCCAAGAGCACCTGCAAAGAATGAATAAAAAAAAAAGGAGAAACAAATAGCTTAAATAGGGGATTTTCTGTATTCTAGTAAAGGGGGGGATCGGCTATAAAGCCAAGCAAAGAAATTGCAAACAAGGTCTTCTTTTTTTTGGAAAAAAGGAATACAAAGTACGTTTTTTTCAGAATATACACAGATTAATCCAAAGCAGATATCAAGTCGATTGAGGTTTTCATTTTTTTTCTTCTTTCTTTATTTCGTCACTCTCGAGCACTGTTGTTTTCTGCCTTTATGCACTATATTCTTTTTTCCTTTTAAACTATAATAGATATATAGATTAAAGGATTTGAAAATATAAAAAAGGGGGTAATTTTTACCTGTTCTGAGGAATTCTGCCACCGCTCGCGGTGGCCGGCGACGGTGGCGAGCGGCGGCGCCGGTGACGGAGTTTTGCCGGAGGGCTGGTCGGATTAGGAGACCTGCAGAGAGAAAATGAAAAGAGGGGTCATTTTTTTTTTTGAAAGAAAAGGGAAGAAATGAAGTTTTACAAAAAAAAAAGGGTTTATAAAGCCGATAGAAACGACGTCGTTTCATTTGGGCCCCAAACGCCCAAAACGGCGTCGTTTTGGAGGCCGACTCGAATTCGACCCGACCCGACAAAGGATCCGTGTGTTTTCGTTTATTGGGCTAATTTCCCTTTTGGTCCTTCTGCATTTTTTACCTTTCTAATCAAGTTTTTTTGTTATTTTCACATTTGCCCCAGTAGATTTTCTTAGGTTCCAATTTGGTCCTATACAACACGCAGCGCATAGGAGCTAGGGATATTTTCCCAAATGGTCCCCTCTCTCTTCGCGCGCTTCATTTTATATCCCTAATCCTTTTTTCTTTTTTTAATTTAGATCTGTAGTTTTATTTCTTTCTCAATTTAGTCCTCTTTATTATTTTCATCCTTTTACTAATTTCACTAAATTTATTATTATTATTATTATTATTATTATTATTATTATTATTATCATTATTATTATTATATTTACTATTATTATTATTACTATTATATTCACTATTATTATTATTATATTATTATATTGTACATATTTTATATCATTATTATTATTATTTCATTATTATTATTATGCTATTATTATTATGTTATTATTCTTTCTATATTACTATTATTGTACTATTACTTGTATATACTTACTATTATTATTATTATTATTATTATTATTATTATTATTATTATTATTATTATTATATTGTACATGCTTTGTATCAGTATTATTATCTTATCATCATTACTATATTTATATTAGTATATTGTACATATTTTGTGCCAGTATTATTGTTATCTTATTATTACTATTATTATTATATTTATTATTATTATTATTATTATTATTATCATTATTATTATTATTATTATTATATTCCCATCATCTCGATCTTTACTAACATCTTGTTTTTTTATTATTATTTTAATGCCATATTTTACTTTTTTATATTTTTTATATTATTGTATCTTTTTATTATCAGTATTGTTAATTCCTCGTTTTCGTCATTTCATGTGGATCAACAGTTTTAAATCGCAACCTGACATTTTAATTCATACAAAAAGAGGTAATATTTGTGTGTTTGGAAGTCCGGAAAATTACATCCTAACGTGCTGGGTGTCGATCTTTTCGCTCGACTAAATATTCAAATACCCTCTTCTTTCACATGTCTTGAAGATCAAAGATGATTTCGGTGTCAAAATATAAGGGTGTTATATCCTAACGTGCTGGGTATGATACTTTTATTCCTTTGAAGCAAGTTAATCTTGAGATTCAATCCTAATTCAATTAACCATTTTTTACCCTAAATATTTTCGAGTTTTCGACATTAGGACAAAATTAATCAATTTGGTACCAACTTTGGGCGTTGCAAGGGTGCTAATCCTTCCTTGCACGTAACGGACTCCCGAACCCGTTTTCTCAAATTTCGCAAACCAAAATAGTTTTATAGGTGACCCGATCACACCTAAACAAAAAAGATCGGTGGCGACTCCATATTTTAAAAGTCGATTCCCGTTTTAAAAAAAAAACCCCTTTTTGAGGAATGGTTTCGACAGAAACTATTATAAATGTTTCCAGTTTATATAGTGATTAAAAACTCATTTTAACGTCTCGATTGAATCTTAATTCAGTTGCTAAAAACATTGTTATCAGTATAATAGTTTGTGGGTTCGAACACGCATACATATTTATCTTCTTATTTAAGGGTTGTTGAGAGATTATGACTAGTTTTAGGTATTGTATAAAAAAAATCATCACATGCCAAGGCCCCCACCCTCCTTAAAATAGGAAATTTCTTTTTTAGCCATTATATAATTTATAAATTTTAAATTAGTAATAGTAAATTGTACTTTGACCCCAATAATAATAAAATTTTGATTTAATTCTTTAAAATTTATTAAAATATAAGCTATTTGTTTTTATTTTTACTTAAATATCTTTACGCACCCACGCAAGTAAGTGCGGAGCCAGGGGGTTGGTAAGGGCCCGACCTCCCTAAAATAGAAAATTTCTTTTTTAATCCTTTTATAATTTATAAAAGTTTGTATTAGTAATAGTAAAAATTGCAATTTAACCCCACAAAATAAAAAATTTTGATTTAATCTTTTAAAATTTATTAAAATATAGGCTTTCTTTTTTTTACTTAGATATATTTACACACCCACGCAAAGTAGGGACAGAGCTAAGGGACTGGCAGGCCCCAATCCCCTAAAATGGGAAAACATGTAATCCTTTTAAATTTTATAAAATTTTATAGTAATAATAAAATTACACTTTGACCCTAAAAATGATAAAAAGATTGATTTAATCTTTAAAAACTATTAAAATATAGGCTATTAAAATAGTAAAATTACATTTTTACTACCATAAAAATATGTAACTTAATTTCATTCTTTTTTGGCTTTGTCCTTACACGCAAGTGATAAAAAAAAATTTATATCTTACTCTGTAATTTAAATAAACATGCGTATAATGCTTTTAAATTAAGGGAAAATATTTGGTATACTACCAATAAGTTTTTAGACTCTACTAATAAAGTTAAGAGATTGAAAAATATATTATAGAAGTATAGTAAAATATTTAAAAAAAAAGAGACACATGACAATTTTTAAAGTTATTTGTGGAATAAAACAAGTATAATATCAGTGTACCAAACTTAAACCCTTAAATTATTGATAACTTTTTTATATGAAGAGTTGTTTTAAAGGAGGCTAGTAGTTATTTCAAAGGAAGTAATTTTATTTTTATTTTAAATTAAATTGCTTATATAACTTTAATAATATACTATTCTTATATAAATTTGATTAATTTACCTTTTCCCAACTGAGTTTGTCAAAGGTTTTAATATAGTACTAGTACTATCTCTCCCCCTGCGCGGGGTTTTTCCAGCTTTTATTTATAAATTTTATTTAATAATATTAATAAATTATAATTACTTAATTTTTGGTTAATTATAAAAAATAAAATTACTTGTTATTTAGAATTGGACATGGATTTTAAACTAACGAGCAAGAATCATTTTAAATATATTATTTTAAAATAAATAATAAAATTTTGATCAATTGCAAATACTTAACATTTTTAATTAATTTATTTTAATCAAATAAAAGTTTATTGTGGAATTTTTTTTCACTGCATCAAATAATAGCTCTTAATTAAAGATGGAACTCAATTCCAAGATTGAGATTTTGGCGTCCACTTCTTCAATTCCTTAATGTTTGATTCGAGTAAATTTTGCTAATGAAGATGACATTAGAGATTTAGTAAACAATGATCCTTTTGCAGGGACAATTGAAGTTACGGTAGAATTTGTAGAATATAACTTCTTATATCAATTGAAAATCAACTCAAATCTCATTAAATTATTATTTTTTATATAAAATATTTAGAACAAACACAATCATTGAAATATTGAAGGAAAAACAACTTCGGTTTAGAAATAGATAAAAAAAATTACAAATCCCTTGAAGTTTGGGATTTTTTTTTTGTTTTGTCATCATCTTATTTTCTAAGGGAATTTTTCATAAACAGGGTTTTGGGTCTATTTTTAGTTGATTTCGGCATAAATGATTGGGTAGTCAAATCTTTTGGTGAATGGAAGTTTATAAGAGTTTGTTGAGCTAAAATCTCCAAAATAAATAAAAAACACAGGGACGGGCAGTTTTTTTCACAGCTGATTGAAGATATGTGGAATGATATATCTAACCAAACTTGCTAAAAAATTACTCCTTTCTTTTGCCACATGCATCTATTTCTTGAATATTTATATACTCTTAATTTATCTTCAATTTACTTGTGTAAAATGATTTCTTATGCAACTTTATATTAATTAAAATATACTACTTGAAAAATTTATTCAGAGTATGGCATAATTATCACTAATTTACATACTAAGAACATGACATAATTATCACTAAGAATATAGTTTACAATTATATTGATACACTATTAATATTTATCAACTTCCATAAGGTTAATATTTGCAAATAAGGAACTTAAAAAAATGTTTATTTAAATTTTCAAAAATATTCACTAATTAATTTCCATAATAGATGTTTTAATTCCTTGGCAATAGTGTTTTATTTCAATAATTTCACCCAATAAAGACTAAAGTATTATAAATAAATAAATACTTAACAATAAAATATGACATGCCCTTATTTGTCATTTTACACATATCGGCTTTAGCTACAGCTAAGTTTTACCAAACACTTTTAAATAAACAGTTAATAGAATCAATTGGTCAAATCAATTAATAGAATTAATTGGTCAAACTAGCCATTACAATTAGCAATCAGCTATCAACCAGTTGTCAAACAGGACCTAATTTTTTTTGTTATAATAATTTTCAAGGTATTTAATAAAGGTCCTTTCTATTATTTTAAATGATTTTTTAACAAAAAGTGGCATATTGACACCGTACAGTTGGACCACATGTCTTGATAAGGTACCAAATTGATAGAAAGATTAAAAGTTTGAGTAATAAAATAAACATGTTCAATGTAAATGAACTATATTAGAATATATGAAAAAAATACATATACCAAATATGCCATTATTCTTTTTCTTTCCAGGCTAGACCTAATCATGTGCTGGATTGGCCAGGCTAATGCAAAATTTTAGGCCCGTTTTCTAGAGCTTAACCCGGAAAATGAGCCTAATTGTTTTGTCAAAGTCTGGCCCAAATAAAAAATGCTAAACTTAAGCCCGAACCAACCTCACCATATTAAATTTTTTATATTATTTTTTATATAAATACAATTTAAAAAAATAATGGCAAACTACCAAAATAATCACTTTTGTTATGTTTTAGTCACTTTTGTTATCGTTTTGTTACGAAATGGTCACTCTGCCTTTAAGATCTATTACCTCCCAAACGACAGTCTGACGTGGCAGTTAAAATGGGTTTTAAATGTCAACGTGAATGTCCAACTAGAATGAGAAAAGCACGAAGAAGAAGAAATGATACAGAAGGAGTTAGACCACTTATTGGGCTCAGATATTTGGGGTTTATGAGATTATTATGATTAGTAACAATAATGAGGATTTGAAAAATGACCTGGATTCTAATGAAGATGGGAATGAAAGTACCCTCTATTCAATCTTGGCTAAACACAAAATAAATTGAACTTTTAACGTTAGAATTTTAACTTAAATAACTTGATATTAACATTACAGATGTCTTTATTGAATATTTGAATACGTTTGAAAATGATTTAAATATTATTCTTATTAAAAATAAGGGGTAAGTATCAATATTTAAACAAAACGTATCAATACCTTATGCAAGTGGAAACTCGAAAATATATAGACTTTTTCAACACTTTTTTTTAATTGATAATTCGTGTAAATCTCGAATCCCTTTTAGCATATTTTTGTAATTTTATTATAAAATACCTAAATTGGACAAAGTAAAGACAAATTTCTCTTTTCAACTATTACAAAATTCTGCCAATTTCAAGCAATTTTACACAACGAAAGAAAAATCAACCGTGGAGTCACTTTGGGAAGAGCAAATTACTGAAGCATCTTTCAAAGCATTGGATAGCTGAATAGTATACATCCATGGAAGATTCAAATTATCATTCTTGGGCTCTCTAAAAAATTTATTTGATCTAATTAAAAATTGAGTTGATGAAATTAGATAGCCTGACGCAAAAGAAGAGGCCTGAAGTGTCCAATTGAAGAGGAAAGAAACACAAGCCCAAGAGCAGCCCAAACCGTCCATTCACATGCCTAAATCAACACCTAAAGTTGATTAAAAATAATTATAAAATAACCTCTAAGCTTTTCTATAAAGCTGTTCCAACCCCTCAAGTTTTCGAGCCTTCTATTTCAAGCACCTAGCAAAATTTAGCAAAACCATTCAATCCCTTTTTCCTCAAATCATAGTCGACCATTTAAAGGAGAAAATCAAGGCTCTCCCATGCTATTTTTAGCCGTCCCATACTAGTATAAATAGGACCCTAATTTGCCTTTCAAAAACATCTCATTCATTCATCCATTCTCTTTTCATTTCCTCTCCATTTGTGTTCTCTTTTCTCTATTTTCCATTCCTTATTTCTTCCCTCTTAAAAAAGAGTTTTGCATAGCCTTGAGAGCATCCTATTCGACTATATTGAGAGTTTCCTGACTTAGTTGTGGCGGTAAAAAGAAGAACACAAGAAGGAACAAACAATGTATGCCTCGAGAACTTCCAGAATCGGCTAGAGTTTCTTCTTCCCTTTTTATCTTTGTTTTTGTTCAATTCATAAACATGATTTCAACTAAGTGTTTGATTTTCAATATAATCATGATTTCTTAAACTCGTTGATGTTAGAATGATCTGATTTCCATAGTTTTCTTTATTCAATTCCATTAAAAGGTGTTTTGTGCTTTTGATCTATTTATTCATGCAAGTAAAATCACGATTAAGTTTTTTATGCATGTTTAATGTGAAGAAATGTATGGATTAATTAATTAATCTGAACAAGGTTTTAATTAATTGACAAAATACTTGTATGGTGTAATGTTTAATCATGTATGGATTAAATTTGTAATAATACCAAAACTGTTATTACCTTACATAACCCTGTAATATGTTTTGCTTATGAAATTTTAAGTCTCTTAAACATAGAAATATGTGAGATAGGTTTAGAAATTAAATAAGTTATATATTTTCACTTAATTTGGTTAGGGTTAATAAATGATCAATTTAGCCATGGAATCTCTTGTAACATCTTTTAACAGTGTGAATAATTCTAAGCTAGGAAGGATGGTTGTTTTAACACAAGCATGCCATTGTGATAAATTTTTAAGACTACATTTTCTGTGTTTATTTTTAATTACATACTTAGATAATTTTTAGTTCATTAAATTAGTTAGTTAATTCATTTTTATTTATTTACACCATATTTTCTGCTCATATTATTTTTCCATCACCAATTTGTTCAAGTTCTAATTTTTCACAAAGAAATGCTTGACATTCCCTGTGGAAACGATACTCGATACTTATCACTTTATTATTTGTCACGACTGTGTACACTTGCACATTTTCGTCGTTCCAAGATTTTAACGTCGTTGTCGGGGACTATGTTTAAAGACATTATTTGTGAATTATTATTTTTGCAAGTTGGTTTAAATTTTCTATTTAGTTTTAATTTAGTTTTTTTTTTGTTTATTTCATGTGTTTATGAGTATTAACCGTATCATTGACTTACTTCCCGTAGATCCTGAAATTAAAAGAACATTTAGACAAAGGAGAAGACAAGCAACTCAAAGACAGACTGAAGAATTGAATCTTGAGAATCATAATCATGATCAAGGAAATGGAGCTGCAAATGCTTAAAATCTGATCCTTTTTGCTGATGATAGGGACCGAGCCTTAAGACAGTATGTCGTGCCACTTTTCTATGAACTTAATCCGAGTATTGTTAGACCCAAGATTAAGGCACCACAGTTCGAGTTAAAGCCTATTATATTCCAAATGCTTCAGACAATAGGCCAATTCATTGGGATGCCTACTATGAATCCCCATTTTCACCTTCAATTGTTTATTGAGTTGAGTGATTCTTTGCACTAAGGTTGAAACTGTTCCCATACTCACTAAGGGAAAAAGCAAGAGTTTGGCTAAATTCATTGCCACCTAGTTCAATTTCTACATGGCAACAATTAGCAGAACGTTTCCTAATGAAGTACTTCCTATCTAGTAAGAATGTTAAGTTGCGAAATGAGACCACTACTTTCCAACAAATAGATGATGAATCTTTTTATGAGGCATAGGAGAGATTCAAGAATTATTACCAAAAATCCCCTATCACGGAATTCTGCATTGCATTCAGTTGGAGACATTCTATAATGGTATCAATGTACACACGAAAATGGTAGTAGATGCTTTTACGAATGAGCACCTCTCTCTAAGTTTCATAATGAGGCTTATGAAATCATTGAACGGGTAACTAGTAATAAATACCAGTGGCCAACCAACCAAGCCGCCACAGGACGTAGTGTTACAAGAGTACATGAAGTTGATGCGCTTACATCCCTTGCAACTTAAGTATCTTCTATGTTCTCAATGCTTAAGAATCTTACTACTAACCGTTTCAATAATAATATGATAAGACAACAGTCTAGCCAATTTGAAAACATCTCTTCTGTTTTCTGTGGAAATGGACACATGTTTGAAAATTGCATATCAAATCTAGAGTCCATCTATTACGTGGGAAATTCGAATAAGAATCAAAGTGGGCCAGGACCGCAGTCAAATTTTTATAACCTTTTATGGAGAAATCATCCGAACTTCTCATGAAGTAACCAAAGAGCGGGTCCTAACAACACTTACATGCAATCGAAGCCAAGTTAGTCGACAGGATTTAATCAACAAGTTCAAAAACTATCCCAAGCTAAATCCTCCAATAGCTTGGAGAACTTATTGAAAACATACATAACAAAGAATGAAATAGGTCAGATATCTAATGAATTATGAAATAAACTACAAAGTGTTTTGCCTAGTGACACGGAGAACCTAAGAAACTCGTGCAAGGAACATTGTAAAGCGGTCACTCTACAAAGTGGAGGAACATTAGAACCCAATGCTATCGAGGTTGAAGATGAGCCCACTGATGCTCAGGAACAAGAAACAGTTCAACCAATTATTGAAACTCCAGAGCCATAAAAGTTAAAATCTGAAAACTCTGACAAGATAAACCCTAACTTGGTCAATTTTGATAAACTAACATCTACGTCAGATACAGAAAAAATGCCGCAAAAGAATTGTCGAGCACAAGTTAAGAATCTTCCACCACCCTACCCTCAAACACTTTAGAAGCAAAAGCAGGAAGTCCAATTCAATAAATTTTTAGACATACTCAAGTAGCTTCATATCAATATTCTGTTGGTGGAAGTCCTTGAGAAATTATGTGAAATTTATGAAGGACATCCTATCCAAAACAAGAAGCCTTGGAGAGATTGAGATTGTAGCGTTGACGAAGTAGTGCAGTGCACTCTTGCAAGACAAGCTACCCCTCAAAATGAAGGATCTAGAGACCTTTACCATACCATGCAACATAAAAGATTTGTAATCATACCATGAACCTAAAAGGATATATGTGATTTGGGATCAAGTATCAACTTGATGCCAATGTTTGTGTTTAGGCAACTAAGGATTGGTAAGGTCAGACCAACGACAGTCACACTCTAATTGGCGAATAGGCAATTAGCACATCCTGAAGGAAAAGTCGATAACATACTGGTACATGTCAATAAATTTATCTTTCTTGTTGTCTTCATTATGTTGGATTTTGAGGCAGATAAAGAAGTTCCTATCATTCTGGAGAGACCATTCTTGGCCATCGGTAGAACATTGATTGATATGCAAGAGGGTGAACTTAGCACGAGGGTTCACAATGACACATTAACTTTTAAAATATTTAGTGCTATTAAATCCCCTGATGAGATTAAATAATGTTCTATTATTTCCAAGTTGGAATCACTAGTCTCCCTAGAGTTGGAATGCATGTTATTATTTGATTCGACAGATGACGAGGAAGACAATGAATGTTCAGCTTTGTTAGAAGCGAATTCAAAGGAAGTCATTTTTAAAGCTCGGTTTGATTCATTAGAGTTGTCATCATAAGGATTCAATGCACCAAAATCATCCGTTGAAAAGCCACATGAATCGAAATTGAAGGAGTTTAATGAAGGATGGGAGAGATTGACCAAATCTTGGGTATTTGACTCGGGAAAACTCAAGTCTCGATGGTTAAAGGCCAAAGTCATTTATCCTAATTCTTACAATCCTTGGGAAAGCCCAATTGAGCGTAGACTAGAAAAGGATGAAATTTCTATGATTATGAATGATGACAATGAGTTGATTTTGACAAGAACAGACACGAGTTGAGTGATTAGCAATAAGCTAAACAAGAATACCGGGAAATATCATCTTTTGTTTCTTTTCTTTGATCAAATGTTGAACAGAATTGTTGGGTGATCGTTGATGCAAAGTTTTAAAATTTATAACTAGAATGATCAAACCTGGAAACTAACTATGACAACGATTTGAGGCAAGCACACCTATCAAACAGTAATATAGCTTAGGCAAGACCGGATTGTCGAACCCAAAGGAACCAAAAGTACTAATACTAACTTTCTTTTTATTATCTAGCCTAAAATAAAGGGAATTGTTTATCTAATCTAAAATTAACTAACTACTAAACTAAAAACTCTAAGACAAAGAAGAATGAAATTGGGAAATTAACTTTGAGGAAAAACCAATTGATTAAGACGATACCCGAGGAAGAATCCACCTAGACTTCACTTGTTATCTAACACTGAACTAGACGATTTATTCATTTGACTTGATCCGTAGGATTCCCTAAGTTATATTAATCCCTCTCTTTAAGGAAACTAACATCTAACCCTAGGTTAATTAATTGAAATCTCTTTCTAATTAAAACCCCTAGAATCGCATTAACTCGATCTATGGACTCCTATATTAGGTTTCACCCTAATCCGGCAAAATCTCGTCACCCTATCTCTAGGCGTGCGAACAACTCCGCTTAATTATGATAGATCTACTCTTAGGCAGGGTCTATTCCTCCTCCACCTAAGCACATCAAACTTGAATCAATATCCCGGAAATATCAACACAAGAATTAAGAACACATAATTAAGAACAAATCAAATATTTATCATATAGTTCCGAAAACAATAACAAGATTCGTCTTAGGTTTCATCCCCCTCAGGTATTTGAAGGGTTTAGTTCATAATAATAAAAGAAAACATCTCAAAAGAAAAGATAAAACAAAACATAAGAAATCCCTAAAACCCCTTGAAAGAATTGAATGAGAGATCCTCCATCTTGAGTATGATTCCGGCTTCTGAGATGGATCAACTGGCTATCTTCGAGTGAATCCCCACAAATCTGCCTTCCTTGGCCTAGCTGGACGCCCCCTGACAAAAGCCTTGGGTTCCCCCGACAAAGGCCCTGGCAGAAGGCTTCTGTCGAACTCCCCTTCAAGTTGCCCCCTTGGGTGTTTATATAGACTTTGAGATGCCTTACTTGGCCCTTAATTATCCTAATTCAAGTAGAAGTCCTACTAGGGTGTTTGAATAGGCTTTGGAATGTGTTTCTTTGCCCCTAAGTATCCTAATCCGAGTGAAATTTTGCTTTGCCGCGACAAGGACATGCCCATGGCACACGCCCATGTGAATTGTGGCCAGGTCGTGTTCTAGTGGGTAGGGAGGCACGGCCGTATGGTCTTGGGCCCAGGCCGTGTCAATTTCGTGATATGGCCCATTTACTCTGTTTTGGGCCCGTTTTCCATTCTTTTCGTCATCCGGTGCTCTTATGAGTATAAAACATGAAAACAAAGGATTAAAAGCACCAAATTACATAATTCAAGGCTTAAATTATCCAAAAGCATGCTAAATGTTGGCTTAAAATATGTTACTTTTACGGTTTATCACTGGGCAAGATTATTTCTTCTTTCTAGATGGGTATGATTGGTATGAAAAATGGCCATTTGACACTACCTTGGTCAACGGTGATCCCTAATAACATTGAGGGAGTTCTTATTACTTCCTCTGTCTTTGTTTTATATTTTCAGTTTTTTTTTTCATTTGAATAAAATGACAGACTTAGATAAAATATCCTTTGGATCATTACATTAATTAAAATTTTGTCTAGGACATTGGAACTTAAGTGGGACTATCTTGACCCCTCCAATCTTTCCTGGGAATTCATCTTAATGTAATTTTCTGAAAAATATTCTCTAAGTAGCTAAATAAATTAGTTGAATAAAGGGTCACTCTTATCCAAGTGCTAATGTTCTGTTCTTCTTGTACAGGTACTTTATTAATTACTTCTAAATAAGAGGTTCCGTTCCTTGTAAATATTTTTAATAGCCAATAATAATAACAATATATATACACATATATGATATGTATTTATATATTATTTGTTATTAAAGTTTATTTAGGACTAGGATTAAGATTTTTTATTTATTTTCTAAGTGCTTTAAATTTTGTATCCAAACCCCTTAAGTTTGCAAACCTTAATTAACTCAAAACCCTACCACATTTTCCCTCTCCACCATCGCACCTCCATTAACCCTTCAACCGTCACCCTTAAACTCTCAAAAGCTACCACACACCACCCTTAAATCGCTCAAAACCACAACCTTTATTTCCCTAAACCACCAATTCTCGTACCTTGTACCCAAAATTGCTACAACTCCAACATACCTTAAAACTGCAACCTCTATTCCCTTGAACCACCCCGAACACTTCCCTTCAAAACCATCTACCACTGCACTTTCAAAACCACCACCCAAGCCACCGTTGATCACTCTACACCCCTAGCTCCGATGCTTAGAGCCTCTTCATCTAACACCATTCCACGAAGTGGACAGTTAACTATAATGGACATACTACAGTACATGCATTGGCAGCAACAGACTTATTGGTGATACGCAAAAATACAAGATGATTCGATCAGAGAGGCATTTAAGAAAATATTTCATAACTTGTTTGTTTTTGTGCCTAAATTTCCAGACTTTATATTTGAGCCATGGACTCCACTGTCGAGGAAGGAACAAGATGACTCAAGCAAGACAAGAATGATGAAGCAAAAGCTAGGTCGGATATTGAGGGGTCTGCAAATAAATAAAAGGGGGGGTTTTACTTTTCTTTTCTTTTAGAATATTTTAAGTTGTAATTTCTTTATAGGTTTTTTTTCTATCATAATAAACATTAAGTTGGAATCATTAATAAAATTGAACATACTGTGCTTTATTTATTAAAATTCTTGAAAAAAAGAAGAAGTATGGTAATGGATATGTGCATGTTAAGGATTGGATCTATCTAGGAAAGGCTTGGTATTTAAGCAGTTAAATTTGATTCACCTCCCTTCCTTGGGATCCTACCTGGTGTTCAGTATCCATTCACTTTTTTTTATTTTTGTTCCTTCTATCTTACATTTTAAACAACGAGGACATGTTTCTCCTAAGTGAGGGGACCAGAAATTAAAATTTCTTTTTCTTTTAGGATTTTTCTTGTTTTTCTGGGTTCCTTGAAATTGCAATTTTTTTTTTGAGATTTTTTTCAAAAATTATTTTTTTTCCCATCAAATAATGATTAAGTAAACTTTGCTCGAAAATTTAAATTTTTGTCTAATTATGTTAGCTTTTGTATATACAAAATTTCATTATTTCAATTATTTTTATGTTAGCTTAATTTTGACAAAAATGCTTATTTTAATAAATCTGTATAAATCAAACCATGAAATTTTATTCCTTTAATAAAATTAAGTATGCATGAGGTTTAAGCCTTTAGTATTGATCCAATAACTTTCTTGAGGCAAAATCTTAGGAGGCATAATAGTTTCAAAATGATTTGTACAAATTTTTATTTGGATCGTTTGAGCCTTTCGAACCTACCCTATTAAAATTTATCCCTTAAAACCCATTTTTGAGCCAAATGGCCTATTCTTTTAAGTCCTTACATTAAAACGAACCATCCCTTATTTGAAAAATTACTCATCTTGATCGAAAATAGTGTTGGGAACCTAAAGTGTAAAGGGTGATTTTATGCTAAAAAAAAGTGCCCTTATTATATTGTTGCCTTAAAAAAAGAGAGAATCCCAGTTGTTGTGCAAAAAGGCAAAATGTAACACCCCAAACTCGGCCTAGACGTTAAGCCCGAATCTGGTGTGTCACATGGAAGTTTTTTTTTTTTCAAACCATCTTTGAGATTGTTAAAAACTTGTTTGAGAATTACAGCCTCTTTGTTAAAACCCAAAACACTTAAACAATTGTTATTTACTTGAAAACGTAATTTTCTTTAAAAACCTTTTTGGTTGTGAAAATATATTTGAAATAAACAATTTACGAAAACGGGACGTTTGGGAATAGAGTTGCAGAAGCATTTTGAAAGAAAATCCGAGGCCTGATTACAACATTTAACCCAAAATAGTAGAGTAATAAAATAAACAAGAAAGTAGTCCGAAGTCCAAATAAACCATTTCTAAAGTATGGTCTCCATCTAGTTATCCAAGGCCCAAGTCCACGTCACTGAGCATTACCTGAAAAGGTTAAGAGAAAGGGGGGTGAGTTACAAGAACTCAGTGTGTAATACCCTTACCATCATCCACTGGGTCGGAACACACATAGCAATATTTTGGGCCTAAGCCCATTTACAATTATAACATAATAACATGTATATAATATGCATATGATATGCAAATCCCAAACCAAACCTAATTTCCATCCGCTACACACCACCCGTACCAACCAGCACACCTGTGGGGATCAAGTCAACTCACCCCGCCAACACACCAATCGCAGGCATAAAGCCATTTAAAATGTTTGTGGCAGAGCCACCGAACTAGATTGTGACAGAGTCACCGAACTAGATTGTGGCAGAGCCACTAGCACTTCTCTTCAATTTTATCCCAACCCATGCAATCATGTATGCATATACAAAGCATAACAATATTCATAGAATAATTTCATCATAAGGCCCATAATACAAGTTGGCCCATTAAGCAATCTAGCAATTTGGCCCATTAATCAATCTTAACAATTTGGCCCATTAAGCGATCTAGCAAATTTTGGCCCATTAATCGATCTAGCAAATTTTGGCCCATTAATCGATCTAACAAATTTTGGCCCATTAACCGATCTAGCAAATTTTGGCCCATTAATCGATCTAGCAAATTTTGGCCCATAAATCGATCTAGCAAATTTTGGCCCATAAATCGATCTAGCAAATTTTGGCCCATTAATCGATCTAGCAAATTTTGGCCCATTAATCACATGAGGCCTTTTTTTTTTCAAATTTCACACTTGGCCAATTTATCAAAATAATTCATATGGCCCAAAATATCACTTTTTAACAAAATAACCCATTAAGGGCAAATCTGTAATTCCCACAACCTTAATACCGGTTTCATGCATTTACACAAAAAGTATTATTATACCGTATTTTTCGATTTTACAAATTTTACGATTTATTCTAATGCTTACGGTATAATATCTAACCCATGAGATAAGTGTGAAATTACACACTCTGGCCCATATCACAAATATCAAACTGCCCATATATCAAATATCACATTTCGCCCATAAAGGGTATTTTCGTAATTCGATCCATAGGGACATTTCGTAATTCGGCCCATTAGGGGCATTTTCGTAATTCGGTTCATAGGGCATTTTCATAATTCGGTAATCGTACCCACTAAGGGTAATTCGGTAATTTACTCTCTAAGGGAAATTCAGAAATTTTACCCACCAAGGGTATTTCGGTAATTTTGCAACCCAGGGGTATTTCAATAATTTACCCTCTAAGGGTATTTCGGTAATTTTGCAATCTAGGGGTATTTCGGTAATTTACCCTCCAAGGGTATTTTAGTAATTTCGCAACCCAGGGAATTTCAGTAATTTACCCTCTAAGGGTATTTCAGTAATTTTACAACCCAGGGGTATTTCAGTAATTGCACAACCCAGGGGTATTTCGGTAATTTACACAACCCAGGGATATTTTGGTAATTTACCCTCTAAGGGTAATTCGGTAATTTACCTTCCAAGGGTAAATTCGGTAGTTTTACCCACCAAGGGTAATTCGGTAATTTACCTTCCAAGGGTAAATTCGGTAGTTTTACCCACCAAGGGTAATTTGGTAATTTACCTTCCAAGGGTAAATTCGGTAGTTTTACCCACCAAGGGTAATTCGGTAATTTAGCCTCCAAGGGTAATTTCAGTAGTTTTACCCACCAAGGGTAATTCGGTAATTTACCTTCCAAGGGTAAATTCGGTAGTTTTACCCACCAAGGGTGATTCGGTAATTTACCCTCCAAGGGTAATTTCGGTAATTTCCTATTCAACGGTGTTTCCGAAGGCCTACTATCACCTCGAGTGGCAGAGAATTCTAATTGGGTCTCTTCGGAACTATTGGGTCAAAAATCCATTTTAGGCCCAAACGGGGTAATTTCGCAATTCTGGACTTAACTACTAATTTGGGCATAAAAATTTAAAACTGTCCATCTGCGTCATACTAACTAAATTGATTATAACTCGAGTTAGAAAACTCTAAATGTAGATCCGTAAAATTTCATTGAAACTAGACTCATATATCTTCTTACTGTAATTTTTCCAGAATTTTTGGCCTAGCCATTTAGTATAGTTTATTCCTTAAAGTTTCCCTTGTTTCACTGTCCAATGATTCTGACCTCTCTTACCTTAATTACAAATATCTCACTGTACGGTTTTCATATACTGTTCCAACTTGTTTATCTTGAAAATAGGCTCACTAAGGAATCCATACATATAAATTATAACCCATAATTCATTTTGTAAAATTTTATATGATTTTTCCAAAACAGATCAGTGAACCCCAAAGTTAATCAGAACCAGTCTTACTAAAATCAAGATATCTCAAAATATAAAATTCATTTTCCTTCTCTGTTTCTTCCATATTAAAATAGACATAGTAAGATTTAATTTGATATCTTATTCACATTCCTTTTCTCCTATTTTTAGTGATTTTTCAAAAACACGTCACTGCTTCTAACCGAAACTATTTTATTACGAAATACGATTACCACTACGATCATACACACACCCGAGTGATTACGGATGCCGGTTTTTAGTTTTCTTCGGTATTTCCACCGATTAACAGCATATTTCATACAAAATTTCAGAGAAGTGTGAGATTACACACCATTTCAAATATGTATATGGAAGGGTATGAGATTACACACCTTATTCGGAATCCGTAACGCGATGCTCTCCGCGACACCAAAAATCCGAGTCACCTATTACAAGGGATAGGTTTTTGATTGAACCTTTGATAAAGTACTTCGAGACCTTGGAACCAGCATAAAATCTCTCATGACAAGTCCCTAGACTCTTAACCATGTTACAAATTAGTCCCCTCATTAGCTAGCTTAAGCTTTGGGGATTCCAAAAGTACAATTTTTTATCAAGCAAGATCATAAAAATCACTTACTTGTGAGGAGAAATGTTTGCTGAAAATTTTGAGCTCTATAACCCTTATTTCTCTTCAATTTTCGGTGGATGAAGATGTAGGAATAGTGAAAAGATGATAACATCTTTATTCCTCTTATTCTATTCATTTAAAACACCTAACATCACCAACTTTTGACCAAAATAAATGCTCTTGTCCCTATATATTTTTTTTTGGCCGGCCTACTCATTTAGACAAGGCCAAATTGTACTTTAAGGACCTCCAATTAATATTTCTTAGTCAATTTGCACCTCTAGCAATTAAAATTAAACTTTAGCACTTTATGCGATTTAGTCCTTTTTCCGAAATTAAGCCCTCAATCGCTAAAATTGAGACACCAAAAATTTCATGCATGTTTATAAACATGTTATACACATAGAATAACATGAAAATAATTTTCTCTATCCTCGGTTTAGTGATTCTGAGATCACTGTTCCTACTATCCCCTAAATCGGGCTATTACATCCTCCATGCATTTTTTTTTCACCTACCCCATTCTTTTCAAATCTCATCATTATATTTTTTTTCACCTACTCCATTATTTCAAATTCCATCATTATTATTTTTCCCACTTCTTTATTATCCTTTTTCTTTTATTTCTT
This sequence comes from Gossypium australe, assembly GCA_005393395.2. Classification (NCBI taxonomy): domain Eukaryota; kingdom Viridiplantae; phylum Streptophyta; class Magnoliopsida; order Malvales; family Malvaceae; genus Gossypium; species Gossypium australe. Next base: position 65,203,954 of record CM016620.1, read on the forward strand.
TCCTTTCTTTTTCCTTGTTTTCCTCCTTACCTTATCTTTTTAGTCATCATTTCATTTTTCTTTTATTTCTTTCCTTTAATAATGTCATGGTTGACACTTGGAAGAGCACACAAAAATAAATCCAAAATTTTCAAAAGATGGGATTTGAACCTCTTCCCTCAAGGTACTTCACTTGATGCCATAACCTCCTTGCCATATGCTCATTTATGCTAGCAATTTACTCTTTTATTTCCATAAGCCTTGATGCCACTTACTATCTCTCCTTAACAGGCTTAAACACAAGCTTTTACTAAGGCCCAACTTGAACTCGAACCTTCATAGAACCTCGTAACTTTCTAAAATTATCTTCTTAATAAGTCCAACTTGAAATAATGCAATTCTCTTGTTCTCAAAATTTTTAAACACTCCTACGCCCAAGGCCCAATGGGCCCAATCCTATTAGGCCCAATTTAGGGATGTTACACAAAATGGGCATATGGTTCCAAAATTGAGAAATAAGGAATTGGGTAGTCAAGAGGATGATTGTGTAGTTTCGAAGGCCTAAGGTAAGTTGAGTTTAAAGGTATTTAGCGCAAAATGTCTATATCTTTTTCCTACCTTAGAACCTAGCCCCATTACAATCTTACAAAAGACCTATTGATTTGAATTGTTATGTTTGCTACATTAGTGGAGAGAAATTATTGAATTCGACATATGAAGACATCATTTAGATCTAAGGATTGCTACTTAGCTTAATTAAGGGAAATAAATTGATTGGAAAAAATTATATACACCTTAATTAGGAGAAGACATTTAGTTCATCTCGTTGTTAGCATGCTAATAATTGAATGATATATATATATATACTTAAGTTCCATAGTAGCGAAGTATTTATTTTTTTTACATAGTTTCACTGAATGCATAACTATGGGATAGATTGATTTTTCGAAGGGAATCTCTAAAAAATTAAATTCTTTTGTAAGTTAGCATTACTCGAAATGAGTAATGAATTAAGTTTGGGGGTGTGGAAACTAGAAAATATATAGACTTTTCAACCCTTTCTGATTGGCAATTCGTGCAAATCTTGAATCCTTTTTAGCATATTTTTGTAATTTATTATAAAATATCTAAATTGGAAAATTTAAAGACAAATTTCTATTTTCAACTATTTTTATGCTAAAATTACAAAATTTTGTCAATTTCAAGCAGTTTTACGTAATGGAAGAAAAATCAACCACAAAGTCACATTGGGAAAAGCAAATTGCTAAAGCATCTTTCAAAACATTGGATAGCTAAATACTATATAGCCATGGATGCCCCCAAATTAGCATTCTTGGACTCTCTAAAAAAATTATTTGATCCAATTAAAAATTGTATTGATGACATTGGACAGCCTGATGCAAAAGAAAAGGACCGAAGTATCCAATTGAAAAGGAAAGAAACACAAGCCCAAGAGTAGCCCAAACCGTCCATTCACTTGCCCAAATCATCATACAAATCTAATTAAAAATAATTATTAAAAAACCCCTAAATTGTTCCACAAAGCCATTCCAACCCCTCCAATTTCCAAGCCTTCCATTTTCAAGCACTTGGCTAAATTTAGCAAAACCATTCAACCCTCTTTCCTCAAATCATGGTAGACCACTGGAGGAAGAAAATCAAGTCTCTCCCATGCTATTTTTAGTTGTCCCATACTAGTATAAATAGGACCCTAATTTGCCTTTCAAAAGCATCGCATTCATTCATCAATTCTCTCTTCATTTCCTTTCCATTTATGTTCTCTTTTCTCTATTTTCCATTCCTTATTTCTTCCCTCTTGAAAAAGAGTTTTGCACAGCCTTGAGAGCAACCCTGTTCAGCTATATTGAGAGTTTCCTAACTTAGTTGTGGCAGCAAGAAAGAAGAACAGAAAAAGGAGCAAGCAGTTTACGTCTTAGGAACTTCCAGGATCGGCTAGAGTTTTTTCTTCCCTTTTGATCTTTATTTTTGTTCAATTCATAAACATGATTTCAACTAAGGGTCTGTTTGTTTGCCAGTAAAATGTTTTTCAGAAAATGATTTCTGGAAAATGATTTACTTTTTTGGAAAATGATTTATTGAAAATATTTTCTGGTGTTTGGATGAATCTGTGTAAAACATTTTCTGTTGTTTGGCAGATTTCCTGAAAATATTTTCCAAAAAAGTTGTTTTTACATATATTAATAAATTTATATACATATTAATAAAATTTTATATTTTAAAATTTTTTACATATATTGCAATTAATTATTTATAAATAAATAAATCAAATTAAATATATAATAATACTCAATTATTAAGCTACATTATTAATCGTCATAAATTGAAAACAACCAAAGTCAAATAAATTATTTGTAATTGTGTTAAAAAATAAAAAACAAGGATTGAATAATTATTAATAAGCTTCCAAACCACAATTAATACTAGAAATTAATAATATTATCCAAATGCATAATTAGTAGTACACCACATAATAACAACAACATTGTTCAAGTGCATAACTAATATTACACCACATAAAAGTATCAATATCTTCAACCTTGAGAAAATTTTTGAAGCCAAATTTTTTTATGTTTCTTGCTTTTAACTAAAAAAGCTTTGGCCCCGGATTCATGACTCATTAGATAATCAAACACAGAACACAAGAAGTCATCATCAAATCATTCTTCCTCCATCGACATCACTTGTTCGTAAACCTGTGGTGTCTTATCCGCAGTAAATTGTTTTAAAACATTAGCAATTTTGCCAAGTTGTTCACCCACAAATTTAATTTGTTCATCAACGACACTTTCTTGAACATTTTTTCTTTTACGTTTGGATGTGCTAGATGAAGATACATTTGTTCTTACCTCTTCAGCCTCTTCATTGTCGCAGTCTAGAGGCACTGAATCTTGGTTACCATCATCCAAATCTATGTCAGCAAATGTTCTGGCAAAACTCCCTGTTGCCATATCTTTGCCAACAACCAAAGCCATTTCATCATAATGATCAATGCTTTTATTCAAAAATGGTTCATACTTCTTGTGTGCCTGTTGGATATTATACACAATTAGAATAACAAGTAAAAAATAATTGAAATATACTTAACATATATATACATATATTACCATCACTTCTGCATCATATGTCGCTCTATCACATGTGATCATTTTCATGTTATCATCCCATCCAAAACCACTTTCACCTCGAATTTTGCATATAATCTACCACTGGTTTTTTACAGTCCTCAAATGATTTTCCACATGCTTCGTATCGCATTGGACTTGGAATCTTTCAAAAATAGCTTCGACAACTCGATTAATAGAAACTGCTTTAAAAGTATTAGAAGGCTTATTTCCTTTCTGGGCCTCCTCTGCTAGAATTTCAAGAAAAACATGTTCCATCGGTTTTGTCCACCTAAATTGCTTGGAGGTCCCTTCTTTGTTGCCCTTACAGATTCTACATTAATAATTGTCATTGTCAATCATTTCAATATCCAACAAGCTTAAAACATAATAAATTCAATATATAACAAGCTTAAAACATAACCAATATCTAACAAATTCAAGACATAATAATTTCAAAATCCAACAAACTAAAATTTCAATATCATTATCCAACCAACATTAACAAAAAAAAAACAATTTTAATACTAAAACATACATAACATAGTAACAATAACCCTAAGCCCTAAACCTACCTAATATTTCTAGCCATATAATCAGTCCACATAGTTTGTGCAATTTCGTCTCTCTTAGCAGACCATTCTCTTGCTTCTTCTCTTTCTTCTCGTTTCGTAAGAATTGGTATTATCAAATCAGACTCAGACTCCTCGTATAATCCTTGATTAAGTAAATCATTAGGATCAACTCCCATTATATGATTATGAATGATACAACAAACCAAAACTATATCTACTTGAGTTTGAAAATTCCGAAATGGTTTAGCATCTAATACACGAAATCGTTTCTTCAAAATCCCAAAAACACGTTCAATAGTGATTGCAATGATGAATGTCGAAGATTAAAGAGTTCATTTGCATTTTCATGCCCCTGAGCACTAAACTCTTTTAAATGATATCGGACACCACGATATGGGGTAATATATCCATTTCGAATGCCATATCCAGCATCAGCAAGATAATATTTACCTACAATTTTACAAAACATAATTAATACTAATGAATTATGAGTTTACTAGAACTATTTGGTATTTAATGATAATTATTACCTTCCGGAATTCTTAATCCTCTTGGGCGTGAAAGTGCATCACTTAAAATACGAGAATCATGTGCACTACCTTCCCAACCAGCTAGAACATAGGAAAATTTCAAATCAAATGTAATGGCAGCCAATACATTTTGTGCCATCCCCCCTTTACGGCTACGAAATCTTCCTTGAATGCTATGTGGAACGGATGCACGAACATGAGTTCCATCTAATGCTCCAATACAATCTTTAAAATATGGATAAAACCTTGGATTGTTTCTAATTTCACTAGGAGTTGACTCATCAAGTAATCTAATAACTAGTCTATACAATTTCAAAATAGCTCTCAATACAACCCTAAAGTAACGGTGAACTGTCTCAGTTGATCTATAATATCTAGATCCAATCACTCGAAACCTTACATTATGACCAATTATATGTAAAAGTATCACTACTTGATCCCTAATATTCACAGATTTAGTTGATTGTAACAAATTATTCCTACTAAGAATATCACACAAATTAAAAAAGGCAATCAGTCTCATCCTTATCATATTAATATAATGTTGGTCACCACTATATAAAATACTATTAATATAATTTTCTCTTTCATAATCCCAATTCACACGAGGGTGAGAAGTAATTTCCTTCCTAGTTTTTAATTTTTTAATCCAAAGAGCCCCAAAAGCTAAAACTGAAGCCACGACTCCGATAATTGCATTTTGATCTTGACTACGATCCATCTACACAAAACAATGCCACACAAATATTTTATCACTACAAAAAAGGTGCAAGATTTTCATAAGATCACATATATGAATAAAGTTACCATGACTAAAGTGCATACATACATATATGAAAATTGATATCTAATACACTAATAGCTCATGAAAATATCTGACATTCATTTATAATTAATTAAAATACACCCTTTTTATATGGCTTTTTAAAATTATTTAATAATAATTATAGGTAGAATAGTAAAAAAATTACATATAAATTTTAAAATATGTGTTTTATCCTTGGATATATGATTTTAAGTTTTAATGGGATTCCTAAACCCCATTTCCCAATTGGCATCAATATGCGTATTGTCTAATGTATCTCTAATCTGTATATCTATTATAATAGATAATCTGTCATTCCCAAGAGCCCATTTGGAATTTTTGGAGGGAGTTAGGGAATAATAATCAGTCTATTTGTGTGATTTACCATACCCAAATTTTCATACAGCCCATTATTCTAGCCAATCCAATCTATATGCTACTAGAATGCTTTGCCGACCATGCACTATTTTAATTGTCTTAAATAATAATTTTTTATTTAAATAGTTATGAAAAATTCTGATATAAGTTGCTGAATTCGAGTGATTTTGATATTTTCTTTACTAGTTTTTTAAAGTAATTTTTTTTAAAAGAAAAAGAAAAAGAAAAAGAGTGTACCAAAAGTTCATTGATGTTCACTTGCAAGATATTCATTCAATTGCAACGGTATGAAATAATTTATAAAATTAAAAAAATAGATATAATCAATTTGTTTGGGGAGTTTTGAAATTAAAAAAAACATCTCTCATATTCAGTTACAATCAATATCCATATCTAATTTCATTAAAATACACCATTAAAAAGTATATTTTCAGCAATGGTTTTTCATAAGCAAGGAAAAGCCAGAGCCTCAACCTGTTTCGATGAAGGATTAGCATCCATTAGACAGAACAAGCAACCAAAGGACTATTGTAACTCTTCTAAAAAAAGGTAGAGATAAACCACACAACAAACAGATACAAGGATGGTTAGCTGATTCAAATTCCATCGCACAAGCAAGAAAACAAGACAAAATGAAATAAAAAATAGACACCATTACTAATTCCCTACAACTTTAATACATAAAAGGTTGAAAAAACAGCAGCAAGTTGAAAAAAAGCAGCAAATATACACCATTACTAATTCCCTATAGCTTTAATACATAAAAAGTTGAAAAAACAACAGCAAGTTGAAAAAACAGCAGCAAATAGACACCATTACTAATTCCCTACAGCTTTAATACATAAAAAGTTGAAAAAATAGCAAATAGACACCATTACTAATTCCCTGCAGCTTTAATACATAAAAAGTTGAAAAAACAAAAGCAAATAGACACCATTACTATTTCCCTACAGCTTTAATACATAAAAAGTTGAAAAACGGCAGCAAATAGGTAGAATTTGGACTAAAAAATGTGTAGAATGAAGTTGGAACTCTAGAAAACTCATGGTCATGGAAAACCTCTAGATTCCTTTATTAATTTCATAAATAATAATCAGGAAGTTATGACTGTAAATATACTAAATTGTGGAAAAACAATTTACTGCGCCATATCTAATTCATAAGAAGTGTTCTTGTGAAGGTTATCCTTCTTCTATCTTTTTTTACTTGCAAACCAACTTTAATTTGTTACTATTACTCATACATGGGGCACTAGTTTCTTTTGTTTTCATTTTACTGCACTGTTCATTGTCTGTTGCTTTCTCTTGGATTACTGCACCATATTTAGCCTTAGAAATGGTTTCATTCACGCATTACACCATATCTAATTATAACTCACACTCAAAATTCTTCCCTCTTAACTTTTTGAACAAAATCTTAGCAATATATCAAGCAAAAACAACAGACTTAACACTCTTCTTTAATCCATGCATTTTTAATTGTGAATTCCGGAAATCATTAAGATATCAAAATACCCTTAATAGAAAACAAGCTGTCAAAACAAACTTCATGTTCAACAAAAATAACTATCTTCTTTAGTAAAGAAAAAAATCCATGAGCAGAGTCATAATGCAGAGTCATAAAATGCAGCAATATGGGGGCCTTCCCACGTTTATACATTGCAGTCATAAAATCCCTAATCAAGCTCTGTTACATACAATACCTCTACCTGATTCAGAAGTCTATGCTAAAGCTATTTTGCCTTTTTTTAGGGGAATATTTGGCGAATAAGCAAAGATAAACAAAGAAAATTTCACAGTAATCTGATTCACAGCACATACCATCGAATCGGTAGAAGAAAAATCTAACAAAAATTCGATTCAAAAACAGAAGAATTACCTGAAACAACAACAAAATCTTGACGAATCGCAACAAGAAGGTGAATCTGAAGAGAGATCAAAAGAAAAAAAATGGGTTAAAATTTCAGTCGGCTAAAGAACAAGAAAAAAAAACAAATAGAAGAAAAAAATGTGGACAAGAAGAAAGGCATAAAATTTCAAGCTTAAAATCTGTTAAAATGTGGACAAGTAAAGAACAAGAAGAAAAAAAAAGCTTTACCTTAAGCCAAGACCCAAAAAAATGAGCTTTATGCAGGAACCAGAAAATGCCTGCAAAAGAGAGAGAGAGAGAGATTGCATGAGAAAGAGAGAAAGAGAGGGAGAAAGGAAACGAAATACCAACCTGAGAAAAGAAGATATGCGACTGATGAGTAGAAGATGAAGAACGAAAATTGAATAGCAAGAGAAGGGCCTTACCTGGATGAAGGAGAAGCACGGGAAAATGTCTTACAGAAATTGAAACGGTAAGACATTTTCCCCAAAATGTAAAGGATTTTACCCTTGATTTGGAAAATGTTTTCCAAATGGAAAAGGATTTCAGGCTTCCAAACACTGGAAAAGAGGAAAATATTTTCCGGAAAATCAACTACAACCAAACAAACGCACCCTAAGTGTTTGATTTTCAATATAATTATGATTGCTTAAACTCAGTGTTATAATGATCTGATTTCCATAGTTTTCTTTATTCAATTTTGCTAAAAGGTGTTTTGTGCTTTTGATCTATTTATTCATTCAAGTAAAATCACAATTAAGTTTCTTATGCATGTTTAATGTGAAGAAACATATGAATTAATTAATTAATTTGAACAAGATTTTAATTAATTGACAAAATACTTGTATGGTGTAATGTTTAATCATGTATGGATTAAATCTTTAATAATACAAAAACTATTATTACCTTACGTAACCCTTTAATATGTTTTGCTTATGAAATTTTAAGTCTATTAAACATAGAAATATGTGAGATATGTTTAGAAATTAAATAAGTTAAATATTTTTACTCAATTTGATTAGGGTTAATAAATGGTCAATTTAGATAGAAATATGTGAGATATGTTTAGAAATTAAATAAGTTGAATATTTTTACTCAATTTGATTAGGGTTAATAAATGGTCAATTTAGATAGAAATATGTGAGATATGTTTAGAAATTAAATAAGTTGAATATTTTTACTCAATTTAATAAATAGTCAATTTAGCCATAGAATCTTCGTAATATCCTTTAACAGTATGAATAATTCTAAGCTAGGAAGAATGGTTGTTTTAACACAAGCATGCCATTGTGATAAACTTTTAAAATTGCATTTTCTGTGTTTATTGTTAATAACATACTTAGATAATTTTTAGTTCATTAAATTAGCTAGTTAATTCACTTTTATTTATTTACACCACATTTTCAACTCTTATTATTTTTCTATCACCAATTTGTTCAAGTTCTAATTTTTCATAAAGAATTGATTGGTAGTCCCTGTGGAGATGATATTCGATGCTTATCACTTTATTTCTTGCCACAACTTTATACACTTGCACATTTTTGTCGTTCCAACAAGGTATCTATGCCCCTAGCAAGTATCGATACCAAAATCAGCCTCTAGAGAACTCCAAAATTTCAATTTTTTTGTGAAGGTATTAATACCTTAAGCTTAAGTACTGATACCTTGTCTTCAGAATCGATACCAAAAATGATATTGATATAAAAACATGCATTCTGTTTCGAAAATTTTAATTTTCAAAGCCTAGGTACCGATACTAAAGAGTAAGGTATCGATATCTTGAGTAAAAAATGTTAAAAATGCTTTGAAATTTGCTATAAAAAAAACCCATGTAAAGCTTTGAAGACAATTTGACTGCTTTGAAACATTTTTAATGCAATCCAAAATCCTTCAAACAACCCTATTTATAACCATAATTCTTATCACAATCATTTTATAACTCCAAACTCAAGCAAACTAATATTAAACATACTATATTTTCACATAGTTCAACTTCAGAAAAGTTCATATTAACATTTTAGTTCTTTCAAGTTTTGCACCTACATTTACCCCTATGTACATGCCATTCTATTTTCAAAATATAAGATCATACTCTTTCAAACTTGGGGATGTGATGGAATAAGCAGGTCACCAACCACTTCTATCTTCTCTTCCGATGTCAACCTACGTGTTAAAGAAAAACACGTTAAGCTAAAGAGCTTAGTAAGTATTACAAGAATTTAATCCCAAATCTTCATATTATAATGAATATATATAATAACTATAAAAATAATCATGCTTACTCATGATACACTTACCAATCTACATTTCACATACAAAGCCCAAGTAAGCTGACTAGAATAATTAGAACACACGGAATAGAAGTGAACACCGTCGAAGTGGATAACTGATCGTCGTCAAAGTAGATAATTGAACACTGCCGAAGCAGATAAATGGTAAGCACACAAGGTATTTCTTAATGGCATGTCATAGTTCATATTCATCTACTTGGGCTTAATGACAATTATACAACTTCCAATTTTTACTGGTTAATCCATAGACTCATAATTTTTCACGTATAACTTCATTTAACTTCACATCTTTTCACACACACACACACACACACACACACACACACACACACACACAGATATATATATATATATATATATATATTTATATAAATATTAATATTTATAACTCACTTTACTAATTAATTCACATTCATGTTCTTATACTATAATTTACTATCTTTGTAATTTAATCCTTTACTTTACTCCTACACTTAAATTTAAAAATTATTCATCTATTTATCAATTCCTAATATAAATATATAAAGAATTGAAATTAAATACTTATAATACTTACAACCCAAGCTTGAATATTGAGTTTACTTCTTCCTTCACTCCTTGGCCACACTTTTCCCCTTGTTTACAAGTTGGTCCTCTTCTTTCTTCTCTTTCTCTTCATTAACATAACAAATACATAACACCCTCTTGTTAAAAATCATAATCACATAACATATTCATGCTTAAATAACACAAAATAACATGAACATCATGAAGAATTTTCATCTCTTACCTTGGACCTTTGTTACTACAAACTAACCCTATCTTTCTCTCCTTTTAAGTAACTATCCACTTTATTTTCATGAACTAAAGTAAATACCTTGATCTTCTCTTAATTTGGTTGAGAAATCATGAAAGAAAATTGAAAAAACAAGCTTGAATGACTTAAAAATTGTGAAAAGAACTTAGATGGTATAAAAGTAAAAGATTGGCGTTGGGAGAAAGGAAAGTAACGGTGGGTTTGGAAAAGAAAGATGAAAGCATTCTTATCTTTCTTCCTTCTTCTACACTCTTAATAAAAAAAATCTCACGATTTTTACTTAAAAATGGCTAAATTGCTACCTAGTCTTTCATCCTCTCATCTTTACACTTCGACCTAATCATTAACCATAAATATCTTATTTTACTAATTACCATTTTGGCATTTATCATCATTACAAATCCCATGTATGGTTCACATTCTATTTGGTAAAATTTCTTCCTAGTGGTTCCTTGTTTTCCACCAAATACTATGTTACTAACTTAACTTTTAATTTTCATATATTTCCCTACTACTTTTCATTTTCCTACAATTTAGTCAATATTACGAAATAACTTTTTTCCTATTTCAAATACGTTTCGATCTTTCTTCGACTCTAACTATATACTACACTATCACACTGATATTCCTGATAAATTTATTTCCTAAAATTTTCTAATTCTCTCAACTGAATTGGCCATTGTACTACCCACAGGTTACATATGAGGAACCCTATATTGATAAAGGGTTTGGTTTTCCCTAGTAGAGACATTTTAAAAGATGCAATTAAATAATAAGGGAGGGTGAATAGGTTGGTGCATCCATTTCTTCTTATTCTTCTTCTCTGTCGTTCTACCCTTCTCTTCTCTTCTCTTTTTTTATGGTAACAAAAAACCCAACTGTTGCTTCTTTTTAAATCGAAAAAAATGGGGATTTAGGGAAAAAATTGTATTTTATTTTCATAAAAAAATTTAACTTTTCTCATCCCAACTAGACATCCACGTTGGTATTTAAAACCCATTTTAACTGCCACATCGGACTGTCGTTTGGGACGTAACAAATCTTAACGGTAGAGTGACCATTTCGTAACAAAATGATAACGTGCCATTTCAAACATATGTGACTAAAATGTAACCTGAGGCAAACAAAAGTGACTATTTTGGTAGTTTACCTAAAATATAATACATAAAATACACTAAAAAAATTAAAATAAATGTTTCCTAATAAATTGAAAATACATTTAAAAAAATATTATACTTAAATAACACTAAAATAGTTACAATTTAACAAGCAAATGCCTCTAATATAGTAGCAAAATTAATAATAATATAAGCGCTATACAATATCCAAATAATAACAAAATGGTAGCAAACAACAACAAACTAGCAGCAAATAGTAGCGAAAAAAATTTTAGGCAAATTCGGGCCGGGCTAGATCAAAAAATTTAATTCGAGGCTTAGCCCGTTTTCTTTATTTTTTGTCCAAGCCTATTTTTCAGACTTATATTTTTACCAAAATATTCCTATTTTTCAAGCAAACCTTTAAACTTAAATGGATAACTCGATCCATGATGATATCTATTTCAGGCTTTCCTTTCTTTCCTCCCATCAAATTCTAATTAAAAAAAAAATAGTTAGTCAATCGTTTGAAGGCCAAACATCTACTGGCGTCTCAATGTAAGGCTTTTTCTTATACATGAGGAAGCCAGGACATAAGATCCAGCGAAGCTATCCAATGTATGTTATAAATTAGGTTTTTGTACTTAGCTTTGCTCGGGATTTAACAATTAAATATAAATAAAATAGATTTATAATACATATGATAGAATTATTAATTATTAATTATTAATTAAATAATTTATGTAAATAAATTTAAAATTACCTTTGAATAATCAATGATAAATTACATCAAATGAGAGCTAACAAATAACCCAATAATTTTATGAATTAACTTATATATTTAAATAATACTTAAAACTCCCTGAAAGATATTACGCCCTCAAAACATTGGAATTCAAATATGTAATAACTATGGCACAGAGTAGTTGATTTTCAATATATTATTACTATTTCCTTTATTCCTTCTCTCCCTCCCCATCTCCCCGCGTTCCAGTTCAAAAATCCAAAAAAGTCAAGAAAACAATCACGGAATACAAGTCCAATGTTGGTTACTTCAATATCTACTTATATGCATATCTAATATTATTAATAAATTTTTTGATTCATCGTGTATTAATTTAATTATAAAATTATAAAAATAATTTTTCGTATTTAAAATAAGTTATATTATTTGAAAATATTTTAATCATTTTTATTTTTAAAAAATAAAAATATGCATATTGTGTGATCTATAACAATGTCAATTAAATTAGAAAAACTTTAAATTTATCACTCAATCAAGTCTTTTATTTTAATTTTCTTATGTATTTTAATTTTATTATCCAATTTCATATATTATTTATTGTATGTTAATTTCAAATATGTTTCTATTTTTTAAATACATGGTAAATGGGTGTGATAATATTTCTACTAGTATAAAAGATTCTTAAAATGGGCTTGACGTAGGTGTGCTTATCCATGCTATGGACTAAAGTGACGCTAGCTGTTTAAGGATTGTGATGTGTGGAAGTAGTACAAGCAAAATAAGGCTAATTTGGGCCAACCGAAACACAAATTGAACTGCAAGGATCTTAAGCCAATAAAAAACAGTGTACAATCGAGACGGCTTGGACTAAAGGTCCAAATCCAATTAAAGCTCACGAAGTGTAGCTTAAATTTCATAAAACAGACCACTACTCTCGACACCAATTATTAGTGCTGAAGATCGCCAGTCCTCCTTGCACACCTGATGGAATCATCTATTATCATCTTCAAATCACATTTATATTCAAATCCCTTTTCAATAAGCTTGGTAGACCCCCATTTGATATCTCCTTTTGCTCCATCCAATTTCCTGAAATCCATTTTCCATTAATAAATATATATAGATCATAGCATGCAGGAGAAACCAGATACCACTCAAGATGAATGGTTTGGGATACTTACTCTGCTTTAACATTAAATTCTGGGTAATGCAGTTGATAGCAACCAGCAAGTTGTGCTGCCGAAACAAAAGCGCTGGCAATTAAAAATCTACCGCTGATGGAAGGCTTCTCCATGCAGAAAATATGAGCTTCGCAAACATCATTTATGTGTACAATCGGAAGTTTCCCCAGCAGTTCTTCCGCGTATTTCACACTTCGGTATGAACGCGCGTTATGTGTAACTTGGGAAATGAAAGCAGCCACACTTCCAGGTGTATAAGATAAAACAGTATCTCCTCCAACAATGCCACAAGCTAGGGTTACCACCTTCATTCCACCATCTTTTTCACTGCTCCCATACCCCAAAACTTCTTTCTCTGCCAATGTCTTTGATACTGTGTAATCCTACCCGGCCCCCAACAATAAACATACAGAATTCTTAGCTATCGTGATCTCATATATTGTTTTCAAGTAATAAAATGTACAACTTGCCTTAAAGAAGCCATTAGAGGAAGCAAGTGAAAGATTAAGGGGCGTCCAACAGGTTTCATCTATGGAGTCCTTGTAACCACTCCCATCGTCTTTCAATGGCGATGCAGCACAAACAGAGGCTGTGTAGATTAATCGTTTCACACTACCTGATTTTATACAACACTCTGCAATACTTTTTATTGCAGAAACTGCAGCCTCACTCGTGTTTTTAAACTGTTCATAAATCGTCAAAACCGGCATGGTTCAAAGTTTAAACTATAAAGAGGATGAAAAAGTAATGTCACAACAGAGAAACCTGAGAAGCATCAGAGGGTTGCAAGGGAGTCGCAACATGGAAAACGAACGTACAGCCATGAATAGCTTGCTCAAACTCATTTGGCCTGTTTATATCAGCTTCAAACAAAACTAATTCTGTGTCCGCATGAGGAAAGCTCTTAAGGAGTTGAACCTTTGAAGCATCGCCTGTCATGAAAATATTGCATTAGAAACACAATCAAACACGATGACAGAAATGGAAGAGAGATACTAAGCGTACCCAAATTTCTGAGGGTGGCGTGGACGGTATATCCTTTCTCTAGTAGCTTCTCGACCAGTGAAGAGCCAATGAAACCAGCGGCTCCTGTAACGCATACCCTGCACTTACCCTTCTCCATTGCAGCTAAATTCTCTCTCTTATGCATGTATATATCATATCTAACAAGAAGAGTGACCCCTCGCGTAAAATATAATTAATCAGAGAAATACTTATTTAATTGTAATCTTAAATATTATAATTTATTAATTATGAAAATTAAATTTATGTCAAACTATACTTTAATTATTTTATACAAGATTGAGGATCAGCCTATTGAAATATAAATAAAGATGAAAGTTTAATAAATATATTTGTTATATAAAATTGATAAACTCCCTCCTTCCCTTTCTTCCCTGCCAAATGAAAACAATATAATAATAAATAAAAGTGGCATTTCTGTTAGGATAAAATGTGTATCTTCCCTTAACTATTTTATAGAGAATATAATCAAAAGACGGGGGGATTTACACGGCATTGCGAGGAGAAAAACAAGCCTTTGGAGGACAAATACCAAACAACGAAATCCTGCCTGCTGTAATCATTTCACTATGCTTTGTTTCGTGGAACTTGTCTCTATATGTTTTCTTCCACAATATTTGCATCGCCTCGATTATGTCACTCTATGTTTCAACCTAAAGCTGCCGTCAAACAAATCTCTACCGTAGATTATTTCATTAATAATCATTTTATTGTATATGGATGTTGTCATGAATGATTTTGTAATCTTTGCATTATTATTTCAAAAGTTGAATGTGGCAATGTAAAGTGGATTAATCAAATATTTTTCCTTCATACCTTAAACTTTGTTTTTAGTATAATTCATACGTAATTTAGAGGTTTAGATTTTTCTCTTTTTCAATTTTTATATTTTAGTCCTGAGTAGATAGTAAATTTGTTGAATTAAAATATGCTAGTTTTAAAATCTTATGTAACAAATATATTATTACATATAAAATGCCATGTAAGTTTATTACTGTCATATATTACTCACGAAAAAGTCACGTCATTCTCATTAATGAATTTAATGGTTCAAGATTTAAAATCCGAAAAGTATAAATATTAAAAAAAATAGAAAACAAAGATAAACTCACAACTTAAATAAAATACGGGACTAATAATACAATTTATTTTAATGAATTTAAATGCTACTTCTTGGGTCAGGACTAAAATTTTAAATTTCTATAAATATAAAATCTAAAAATAATTAAACTAAACTCATAATTTACAACTAATGGTAGGGTGATCGCAAGATAAATTCGTATTTTTATATATATTTATTTTTGGCTAATTATCAAATAAAATGCTATTAAATTTAGATTTTTCTTGTCAGAAATGAAGTTGGTGTACTGAATTCAAACTCTTACAAAAAGGGGCTAAATTGGAACAAAAAGCAAAGAGGAGGGCTTGATTGAAAGATTGAAGATTCAAAGATGACAATATAAAGATTGAAGGATTAAAGATTTATTTTAAAAGTGGCTGGATAAAAATTGAAAGATTTTTTATATTTTTACAACTCTGTAATTAGTTTAAATTCTAGTTTAAATTTGATTTTTAAATTTAGATTTATTTCATGATAATATTTAGTGATAATATTTAGGAAAAATCTAGCTAAATTTTAGTACTAAAAATATGTATAAATACCTACCGACTACAATCAATTGAACACACTTAGCTTTACGCTTTAATAAATTCTTTTATTTTATTTTCTTTTTTCCTTTCTATTTCCTGCGTCACTTTTCATTATGCCATTTTAAAATTCTTTTTCTTTTACTTTCAACTTTTGGTTTAATTACTTTCTAAGGCCCTTTTCCTTTCCACTTTCCACTTTCCACAATTTAACTTAAACCATTTATTTTCAAGCATGATTCTTTCCATGATTAACTAAACCCTTTTTAGCTTTAGCTCGAAAATTACTCCAACAAAACAATCATGAGATTCGAACCCGCTCAAAAAACTTCTCAATGAAATATTTTCTATCTCTCGGTATATGGGATAGTACAAATTCGTCCCTTAAAGTTGATTCAGCTTCGATTCAAAAAGTGCATGTTAGGTTGGAGTTGTTTGGCGTACAGTTGGGAAGATAAATCGACCGTGCTGTGTTCGAATTCCAGCGAACAAATTGGCGTGTCTAGGTAGGAAAAGCCAGTTGCATTACGTCAAGGGAGATAGAGATCGGATTTAAACAACCCATGTGGTTGAGGCCGTTGATTCGAGTTAGGCTTTTCAGATTGCAAGGCTGTCGAAATCTTAAATTGCGAACATGTGTATCGCAATTAGAAATTTGGCAAAAAGTCAGTTTGCAAGTCGTACCGGGATTGACTACAGAAGGAAAAGTTGGCGACGAAGACGTTCTTGGTCGCTATAACTAACTTATTACTTAGGAAGGGAACTTTTATTTTAAGGATCGATTCAATATTGAAGTACACCGAGGCTAAGGCTAAGCTTAAAAATATTTTACTTACCAATTTATTTTATTTTCTTAAATTTATTTTTGCATTTTTGAATCTATTTTATTCTATTTTTTTACACTTCATATTTCCTTATTTTATTAACTTAATCAATTTAAACCCCCTCATTTTTTATTTTTTTCAGCACTACTATGCACAAGTCGTGGGCACGACTATAGCCGTGATCATGCCCACGACGACGAATCTGTTCACAAGAAAACGTGAAATTAGATAACCAGTCCCTGTGGATCTGACCCTACTACTCTATATTTCAATTTATTGTTATATTTGTCATAGAAATTAATATTTGGTGGTTTCGACGCCCATCAAATTTTGGCATCATTGCCGGGGATTGGTGAAAATTTCTAATTTTTGTTTGTTTTCTTTATAACTAGATCAGAATCGGGGACTCTAGCATTTGAACCGGAGATAGAAAAGTTGGCTCGTACACTTTCAAAAGAAGCTATTCGGCGTGGTAAACAACCACAACCCGATTTTGAAGAAGGATCTTACACCGAAGATATCTAATCATCCAAAGATTCAGACGAAATGGCAGATTAAACTATACGCCAACTTGCAGCTGCACCAAATGAACAACAACCGCTATGCATAACTGTAACAATCCGGTTTAGACCCTAGTCAGAATAGTGGTTTCAGGACCACAAATCCGAGTCAAAAAATATTTTAATATTATTTTCCGTGCTTACAATATGTGATTAAGCATGTGTGAAAGTTTCGTGAATTAATTTGCTCGATTGTGTGCTTAATTTGATAAAAGGACTTAATCGCGTAAATGGTAAAAGTTGCTAACTATTTGTTTAAGTGCTAAATTGCTTTGTTCTTTTAATAGGAAGGCCTTAAAATGGAATTAGGCCATTATAATATGGCATGGATGGTAGTGGACATGTATTTTAAGTATGTTATAAAGTTTCATTAAGGGTAAAATGGGAAATGAATAATAAATATGATAATTAATAAAACAAAAGCTTAAATTAAGTCATTATGGGTGTTCATCCACCGAAATTACAAAAGAAAAAGAAATTTTGAAGCTTTGTGATGTTCGGCTATTACAAGTCTTGATTAAGGTAGGTTAGTTGTTCGGTTTTTGATAATTTCTACGTTTTTGTAATCATTGCTTTGAGTTTTAAAAAATCCATGTCTTAATTTTGGAATTTGATGAAGAATTTGAAATGTGCCATTGATGAATGTTTAAGCTTTGTGATGTTAGTTGATGAAATATGAAATATATGTGTTAGATTAACATGTTTTGTCTTAGGATTTTTGATGAATTTGAGTAATTTGGATTAAATTGTGAAAATAATATTTTGAAGGACTAAAATGTGAAACAAATGAAATGTGTGGACTTATATGAAGCAAGTGAAAATTTGGCTAAGCATGGGTACAAAGAAATTATGTGTATTTTGTGACTTTGTGAAATAAGGACTTAAATGTCAAAATGTCAAAATATGATAATTTGTAAAATGCCCTAAATGTGTGTTTTTGGATTGAATTGAATGATTTGGTGAATAAAAGAGTTAAATTTGAATGGTGTATAGATCAAGAACCAAAAGAATATAGATTTAGACCGAGGGAAGTTGAAAGTGATCAAGTAGTCGAATCCGCTCGTTTAGTCCGAATACGAGGTAAGTCTATATACAAATAAATGTATTTAAGCTGAATTAATCATGTTCATTTAATATTGAATTGTGATGAAAGGCTTTGGATGAGATAAGTGTGAAATTTGAGAAAGTATCGACAATGTGTCAATGACCGAAGTCTCGTACGAACCTTAGGAATAGATAGGATTCATATATCATGACATAGGTATTTTAATATGAGATATCACGTAAGACCACGTTTGGGATGTTGGCATTGATTTGAGATTTACGTGTAAGACTATGTCTGGACATTGGCATTGTATTTGATTCGTGTAAGACCCTGTCTGGGACAATGGCATCGATATTTGATTACATGTAATACCACTTCTGAGACGTTGGCATTGTACAAGTATTCCGAGTATCCTATTTGATTCTGAATGGTTCAGCGGGCAATTCCGAGAAAAGAAAGGCTATGTGTAATGTTTGATCATTTCGGGTACGTTTGAAGTGTATGCTATGATTGAGTATGAAAGGTAAGTATATGTGAATGTGCACAAGTAAAATATGTGCTAGACTTGTTGAGACAAATGTGATATATGTATGACTGTGGTATGAGAAAAAGAGATACTTTGAGGTATGAATTGTTGGTAAGTAATGGCTAAACAAATGAGCCAAAGAAGAATTATGAATTTGCAATTGAGAAATATTAATGATCTTGTATTTGATATGATTATGTATGTTATTTGTTAAGTTTATTTGTATAAGGCTTACTAAGCTTTTGAAAGCTTACTTTGTGTGTGTTTGCATTTTTTTATAGATCGTTAAAGCTACGGAAAGCTCGGGGATCGTCGAAGATCATCATCACACTATCAATCTCTATTTTGGTACCTTTTGAATATGTACATATTTATGTATGGCATGTATAGTCTAGTTGAAATGGTTGATATTTTGAGTTGTATATATATAAGCTATGTGATATGGCTTGTAAATGAATATGCATATGGTAATATTTGATCTATGTTTCATGATGCAAAGTTGGCTTATTATAGATGAAAAGATGTCATTATGTATTGGTAAATTTGTGGATGGATTTTGCTTAGAAATGCTTGTGATTAGATTGAGCTAAATGGTACATAAGTTGGTGTGTTTGTTATGCTCTTGAATGATTAGAAAAGATGGTCATTTTAGTATGTTTTGGTAGCTTTTGATGCTTCGAATAATGCTTAATTGTGCTTGTAGGTATAACCCAAAGTGTGGGTGGCAAATTGGCCTTGCAAATGGCCTATAATTGCCCACACGGTTGAGCACACGGGTGTGTGGCTCGATCGTGTCCCTTGTGGTTGCATTTCAAAACAAATCAGTTTCGACCACGAGCTGGACACACGGGCTTGTGACTGGCCGTGTGGTGCAAGTCAGTGACGACCACGGGTGAGGCACACGGGCGTGTCTCAGGCCGTGTGAGGCACACGGCCTGCCCACACGGGCGTGCGACCTCTGTAGCTTTGAAAAATGTTTAATTTTCAGAAATTACCATATGTGTTCGGTTTAGTCCCGACCTCTTTCTAATGCATGTTTAAGGTCTCGTAGACCTGTTTAAGGGACACTTTGATTTGATAGGTTAAATTATGACATGAAATGTTTGTATAAGATCTGATTTGTTCTGTAATGGCTTTAACCCTAGATCGGCGATGGTTATGGGTTAGGGGTGTTATAATAACTTATCCGGGGGCAAAACACCATTCGTGTTAAAGTCGAGATTAATACATTTATTGCCTGCTTTCCGCTGTTTGAAAAATGAGAACCCACATACTCATCTAAAAAAGTTCCACATGGTTTGTCTCAACATGAAACCAAAAGGAGTAACTAAGGATCAAATAAAACTACGAGCTTTTCTTTTTTCATTAGCTGACTCTACTAGAGAATGGCTATTTTATTTACCTTCGGGATTTGTTAATACTTGGATTGATATGTCTCAATTATTTTTTGACAAGTTTTTCCTAGCAGCTCGAGCAGCCGAATTAAGTAGGAGTATAGTCGGAATATAACAAAAAGAAGCAGGATCACTCTATGAATATTGGGAGCGATACAAGAAGTTGTGCGCAAGTTGCCTATAACGTGGTCTTTCTGAACAGTCGCTCCTACAGTATTTCTACTAGGGGTTACTCCCAATTGAAATGAAGATGATTGATGCCGCTAGTGGAGGAGATCTTGTGAAGATGACTCCCCAAAGAGTTAGGGAATTAATTTCAACTATGGCTGCAAATTCTCAACAGTATCGACCACCTATGGAACCTACAAGAAGGGTTCATGAGCTAAGTACTCCTTCTATAATAAATAAGATTGATGAACTTACTAATGCGGTTAAAAATATGCTTGCAGGATAGACAAACCCAGTTCGGTTGTGTTGGATTTGTGCTAAACATGATCATCCTACCGACTGGTGCCTAATTTTACTTGAGGATACAGCTGTACAAGTAGATATCGTTGGGAACTTCCCAGGACCACCTCAAAGGCGTTATGATCCGTATTCGAACATGTACAATACAATGTGAAGAGATCACCTAAATCTAAGCTATGGATCGAACCCTTGATACAATCAACCATATTAACCAAGGCCACATCCACCTCAACAGTGTCAACCTCGAAAGTCATCTCTTGAAACCATAGTAGAAAGGCTAACCGTTGGCACTGAAAAGTTCCAACAAAAAACTGAAGCACATCTCCAGAAAATGGATCAGCAAATAAGTAAGTTAGCTCTTATGGTTAGTCGTTTGGATAACCAAGGAAAATTACCATCTCAAACCGAGCCGAATCCACGTCCAAATGCAAGTGTTGTGATTGTAAAGAATGGGAAAGAGTCAGAACTAGTGCCTGGCACGAGTCGTAACCACAATGTTGAACAAGAAGCCAAACCAGCAGCTCCCACTGAACCGACACCTCATAAACTACTTGTTGTACCTCCCCTATACCATGGAAGGCTCGCCCAAGTTAAAAAGGAACGAGAGGAAAAAGAAATCCTGGAGACATTCCAAAAGGTAGAAATTAATATTCCTTTACTTGATGCAATTAAACAGGTTCCATGCTATACAAAATTTTTGAAAGAACAGTGTACCGAAAAAAAAGAAGCTCCAAGGAAATGAATGGGTAAATGTAGGAGAAAATGCTTCTGCAGTGCTACAACAAAAAATCTTGCCTAAGTGTAAAGACCAAGGTATGTATTCTATATCTTGCAAAATAGGTAATATTGGCATAAAGAAATCCATGTGTGATTTAGGAGCATCCATTAATGTAATGCCTTTATATATTTTTAAATTTCTAAACACGTCCTTTAAAAAAATCAGGGGTGATTATTCAATTGGGAGACAGGTCATGCATATATTTAGAAGGGGTACTAGAAGATGTCCTCGTAAAGATAAATGAACTAATTTTTCCTACAAACTTTTACATCATTGATATGGAGGATGACCACTCAAAAAATGCTTCTGATATTCTACTCGGGAGACCATTCCTAAATACCGCACGTACAAAGATTGATGTTTGTAGTAGAACCCTCACTATGAAATTCGACGGTGAGGTGGTAAATTTTAATATATATAAGGCAATGGGCCAACCCAATACAATGTTGAATATTTCTAGTGTTGATATTATTGAACCACTAACCAGATTTCATTTTGAGTATCATGAAAGGGATGGTTACAAACTGTACTTTCCAAAAGTTTAGACCTCAATACGATGGATAAATTGGAGGAGATAATGATGTTCAGAGAACTGATTCGAGAAACCGTTGTTCTATTAGAGACTCCTAAATTCCCTAAAAGTCAAGGTAAGTATTTTTGAACTTTCTCCTTCTAAAACTAAACCGTTGCCTTCTATTTTGCAGGTCCCTAAGTTAGAGCTTAAACCATTGCCGAAACACTTGAAGTATGTCTATCATGGAAACACTTTACCAGTAATAGCTTTCAGTAAACTTTCGGGATTGGAAGAGGAGAATTTAATTCGAGTCTTAATAGACTACAAAGGGGCTATTAGATGGACGATCGCCAACATAAAAGGATTAAGTCACTAAACTTGTATGCATAAAATACTGATAGAAGAAAACGCAAGCCCAAAGAAAGACGCTCAAAGATGCATTAATCCACCAATGATGGAGGTTGTCAAAAAGGAAATTCAAAAGCTACTGGATGCCAGGATGATCTATCCAATTTCCGACAGTAATTGGGTTAGCCTAATTCATGTGGTACCCAGGAAAACTGTTATGACTGTAATAAAAAATGCAATAAGAGATTTAGTTCCCACTCGAATCTAAAATGGGTGGAGAGTCTATACAGATTACAATAAGTTGAACTCTTTAACTCGAAAAGACCACTTTCCACTTCCTTTTATTGATCAAATGTTAGAACGTTTAGCGGGAAAAACTCATTATTGTTGTATTGATGGTTATTCAGGTTTTTTTTCCAAATTCCAATGGTACCGAAAGACCAAGAGAAAACAACGTGTACATGTCCCTTTGGCACATTCGCCTACAGACGGATGTCGTTTGGACCTTGCAATGCACCAGCCACATTCCAAAGGTGTATGGTAAGTATATTTTTCAACTATGTCGAGAAAATAATTGAGGTATTTATGGACGATTTTATAGTTTATGGTAATTCTTTCAATGAATGTCTGTCAAACCTCGTTAAAATTTTGGAGAGATGCCTAGAATTTAATTTGATTCTTAATTATGAAAAATGTCATTTTATGGTAGATAAGGGATTGATTTTAGGGCATATTGTTTGCACTAAAGGGATCATGGTCGATAAGGCGAAAATTGATGTTATCAACTCACTTCTATACCCCACAACTATGAGGGAAATTCGTTCTTTTCTTAGCCATGCAGGTTTTTACAAGTGCTTTATTAGGGACTTTTTTAATATTTCGCGACCACTCTGTAATCTTTTGCAAAAAGATAAAGAGTTTGAATTTGATCAAGCGTGCAAAGATGCGTTCGACACTCTCAAACAAAAGCTTGTTTCAGCTCCTATAGTACAGCTGCCAAATTAAGACTACCCTTTCGAGCTCATGTGCGATGCAAGCGACCAAAGTGTAGGAGCTGTCATTGGGCAAAGATTTGGGAAGGAACCTCACGTCATATCCTACGTCTTTAAAACACTAGATGCTGCCTTGAGCAATTACTCAACTACTGAAAAAGAATTACAGGCTATTATTTTTTCTTTGGAAAAATTTAGATTGTATTTATTAGGCACTAAAGTTATTTTTTTTCTGACCATGCAGCGTTGAAATATTTGATCGAGAAAAAAGAGGCAAAACCTAGGTTGATTCGGTGGATTCTTCTTTTACAAGAATTCAATCTCAAGATTAAGGACAAGAAAGGAAATGAGAACTTAGTAGCTGATCATTTAAGTCAAATTCGCTTCAAAAAATGACACATCTCTTAAAAATCACTTCCTAGATAAAAGTCTTTTGTCAACTCAGACAGTTTACCCATGGTTTGCAGATATGGCAAATTACCTCTCTACAGGTATTATTTCTTCCAACTTATTACGTTCTGAAAAGGACAAGCTCCAAAGAGACTCACGATATTATATTTGGGATGATCCATACCTATGGAAACACGGTTCTGATCAGGTAATATGACGATGTGTCGTAGAAACCGAGGTACAATTTATGCTTTCTTTTTGTCATTCTTATACTTATGGAGGGCATTTCGGTGCGTTTAAAGTACTTGAGTGTAGATTGTTTTGGCCACAAATATTTCTTGACGCTTATTTATTTTGCAAAACTTGCGAGAGTTGTCAAAAAGTAGGGAATTTAGGTTGAAAGAGTGAGATGCCCCTAACACATATCATTGTATGCGAAATTTTTGATGTGTGGGGCATTGATTTTATGGGACCATTTGATTCATCATTTAATAATGTTTACATTATTCTCGTTGTAGATTACGTATCTAAATGGGTAGAAGCTAAAGCTACCCGACATGCCGATGCTAAAACTGTAGTGGATTTTCTAACAAACTCTATCTTTTCCAGGTTTGGCACACCGAGAACATTAATCAGCAATCGAGGAACTCATTTCTGCAAATTAATACTCTATTGAAAAACTATGGGGTGACACATCATGTAGCCACAGCGTATCACCCACAAACAAACGGTCTAACGGAAATTTCGAATCGCGAAATAAAATCGATTCTAGAAAAGACCATAAAACCAAATAGGAAAGACTGAAGCTTAAGTTTAAACGATGCATTGTGGGCGAACCGACTCATATTCGGTAAACCGTGTCACTTTTCAGTGGATTTAGAACATATAGCATTTTGGACAGTAAAACGGTGCAACATGGAGTTGGACGCCGCAGGTAATTATCAAAAATTAGACATTCAAGAACTCGAAGAGATCCAGCGAGACGCATATGAAAATGCCCAAATTTATAAAGACAAAACCAAGGTGTTTCATGACCAGAAAATATCTCGCAAACAATTTTCAGTTGACCAGGAAGTGTTACTTTACGATCCTACACTAAGAATTTTTTCAAGTAAGCTTTGAACCAAATGGCTTGGTCTTTTTGTTATTACTAAAATATTTCTTCATGGTGCAGTTGAAATTAAAACCGAGGAATTCGGGAAATGTTTTAATGTCAATAGTCAAAGGTTAAAACCCTTTTACGAGAACTTTCAAGTACACATGGTGGAGGAATTATTTTTCGAGGAGCTGAACGATTAAATTTTCCAGGTCGTCGAGCTAACGAAGTTAAAAAAAACACTTTATGGGAAGGCAACCCATATTTATTTTTATTTATTTTATTTAATTTTGAATTCTAGTTTAGTTTGAGAATTAAATATATATTATTTTAATCCATATATCGTGTTGTTTTCCAAGAGCAACCACTTTCTACTATAGATAAACAATTTCATTGCATTGAAGCTCTCCTCGAAACTGTGGAAACTAACATCTCAAGCATCCTCAAAATACTACAAAGCGATCACTTCCACCACCCTCCGGCCTATTAAATATAAACGGGGAGTACACTTTCTCCACTCATATTATTCATTTTGCACATTGGGGGCAATGTAGGCTAAGTAGGGGGAATTTTGGATCATGTCATACTTTCTTTTTGCATGTGTTTTGCTAAGAATAATTTCTTCATTCGTTTCAGAAATAAACATCTAATTCTTATGTTTAGTTTGTTTAAATAAGTGGGTGAATCATGAATAACTATTGCTAGCTTGATCAATAAATATTTTGTAGAATTGAAAATGTGATGCCTTAGTCAATATTTCATGAAAATTGTTGGTTTTGTTGAACTTGCCTAATGAAAGAGCTCGGTTAAAAAAATAAATAAGTTTGCTAATAGCTTGGTTAAGAGTGAAGATTCGAAAATGTGACCAAGTTGAGTAACCGCGATGAGGTGCTTGGGTTGTCATCTCATTTCGCGTCAAAAGGTTTAGTGACAAGCCGAATCTTGTAACATTCCGCTAACTGAGCTGCCTTGAAATAAATCAATTAGGGACATATGAAATTGAGTAACTGGGATTAGGTGCTTAGGTTGTCATCTCATTCCGTTAAAAATAATTAAAAAGAACGTGTCGGGTTGAGTAATCGAGGTGAGGCGCTTGGTTGTCATCTCACTTCGCGTCAAAAGACTTGACTACATTTGGAAAAAAATAGAAAATGTATATAGATATAAATAAAAATATATATTGGTTTAAATGCTTATTGATTGAGTTTAGCAATTGTTTATTTTTTATTCACCTAATTGTTTGATGTATGCTTGACTAGGAAAGGGGGTTTTGATTTTGAAAGAGATTGACAAATTATTTTTAGTGGATATCATGCTTGAGGACAAGCATCGGCTAAGTAGGAGAAATTTGATAGTAAGATAAATTCGTATTTTTTATATATTTATTTTTAGCTAATTATCAAATAAAATGCTATTAAATTTGGATTTTTCTTATCAGGAATGAAGTTGGTGTGCTAAATTCAAACTCTTACAAAAAGGGGCTAAATTGGAACAAAAAGCAAAGAGGAGGGCTTGATTGAAAGATTAAAGATTCAAATATATGGATAAAGATTGAAAGGTTGAAGATTCTTTTTTAAAAGTGACTAGATAAAGATTGAAAGATTTTTTATATTGTTACAACTCTATAATTAGTATAAATTCTAGTTTAAATTTTATTTTTAAATTTAGAATTATTTAGTGATAATATTTTAGAAAAATCTAGCTAAATTTTAACTCTAAAAGTATATATAAATACCTAGTGGCTACAACCAATTGAACACACTTGGCTTTAGGCTTTAATAAATTCTTTCTCTTCTTTTTTCCTTTCCATTACCTGCGTCACTTTTCATTATGCCATTTTCAATTCTTTTTCTTTTACTTTCAACTTTTGGTTTAATTACCTTTCAAGGCCCTTTCCCTTTCTACTTTCCACTTTTCACAATTCCACTTACCCCATTTATTTTCAAGCATGATTCTTTCCATGATTAACTAAACCCTTTTTAGCTTTAGCCCGAAAATTACTCCAACAAAACAATCGTGAGATTCGAACCCGCCAAAAAACCTTTCAACGCAATATTTTCTATCTCTCCGATATATGGGATAATATAATTTCATCTCTTAAAGTTGATCCAGCTTCGATTCAAACAGTGCACGTTGGTTTGGAGTTGTTTGACGTACAGTTGGGAAGACGAATCGGCCATGTTGTGTTCGAATTCCCGCGAACAAATTGGCGTGTCTAGGTTGAAAAAGCCAGTTGGATTCCGTCAAGGGAGATAGAGATTGGATTTAAATGACTCACGCAGTTGAGGCCATTGATTCGAGTTGGGCTTTCAGACCGCAAGGTTGTCAAAATCTTAAATTTGGCAAAAGTCAGTTTGTAAGTCGCACCGAGATGAAAAGTTGGCGATCGGGACATTCTTGGTTGCTATAACCAACTTATTGCTTGGAAGGGAAAATTTATTTCAAGGGTCGATTCAAGATTGGAGTACACCGAGGCTAAGGCTAAGCTTAAAAATATTTTATTTATCAATTTATTTTATTTTGTTAAATTTTTTTTGCATTTTCGAATCTATTTTTATTTTATTTTATTACACTTCATATTTCCTTATTTTATTATCTTAATCATTTTAAACCCTCCGTTTTTTTCAGCACTACTACGCACAAGTCGTGGGTACGACTGTGGCCGTGACAACGAATCTGGTCACAAGAAAAGGCGAAATTAGATAACCAGTCCTTGTAGATTCGACTCTATTACTCTATATTTCAATTTATTGTTATATTTGTCGTAGAAATTTATATTTGGTGTTTCGACACCCATCATAGGGTCTGACCCATAAGTTTTGAAAGATTTCCTATTTCCAAAAGAAAGAGTTGAGAGAAAATGAAGGAAAGCGGAGTTTAGGCTTCATTGATTTCTCAAAAACACAAAAAGCCTTGTGTTTATACCCAAAAGAAGAATGTTGCAGAGAAAGTTGATATGATAACCAGTTATGCCGTCAACATTGCTTTTGTAGCGTGGAGATTGCAACTCAATTTTTGAAAATTAATTAATACAATAAGTCCCAAAATTTTACTTCAATTCTTTTGTATAAAAATATAAGAACCTTCATAGAATTATATGTGTATATAATGTTATCTATGACCTATAAATCATATTTTATATAAAAGAAAAAGACATTTAAAATTATATTAAAAAATAATTTGTGTCCTACATTTAATATCAAAAGAGAAATAATTTAGGTGTGAGAGTCGTTTCATTTGAAAAATATTGTTGTCGTAACCATTTTTTGACAAAATGGAAATCGACTTGGGTTTTGGAAATAAAAAACGGGGAGTCGCCACCGATCTTTATTTGGTATGATCGGATCACCTTTGTTTTAGTGAAACGTTTTGATTTACTAAAACAGTGTTTTTGGTCTACGAAATTTGAGAAAATGGGTTCAGGAGTCGATTACGTGCGAGGAAGGGTTAGCACCCTCGTCACGCCCACAATTGGTACCAAATTGATTAATTAACGTCCTTATGTCGAAAGTCGGAAATTGTAAAATGATTTTTCAGAAATATGATCCCTCTAAAAGTATTTGAATTTTCTCGAATTGAATCAAAATTTTCTTGTTTCGAAGGAGTAAAAGATCACATCCAATACTTTAGGACACGATAATTTAAATCTTCGAATCCAAGGTCATCTTAAAATTCTCGGGACTCGCGCATTAAAAATATCAAGAGGATATTCGATTATTTGGTCAAGCGGGAAACCGAAACCTAACACGTAGGGCACGATCCCTCGAGTTTCCAAACATAGAATATTGTCTTGTTTTGAAAGATTTTTGGTTTTCGAATAATAGCGAATACAACATGTAAAGGCATATTGTTTCGGAGTAAAATACGACGATCTAAATCGAAGGAATACGTTAGAGTTTAATGCACAATATGATGGCGTGAAATAGAAATATGCAATGAGCATGGAACAACAACACATGATTAAGATACTACGCAAGTGAATGACAATAATAATGTGAAAATACAGATAAGTAGTCGCCGTACATGCTATAGCAATAATTTCCCAACTTACACCACCCAACTACTAATATTGATGATCAAGGACTCGTGAATTAAATAATGTATACAACAATTTTTTAAAAATATATATGGCAAATTAAAATAAATCACATGTAGAACAAATTTTAGATTGATAGCAAATGAATTTGAAATGGGTAATGCGAAGGAAAGAAATTTGGCATCAACAACATACAGACAATTTAAAAATAGATAAAATGCATGAGAAGATTTTAAAGTGTATGTGAAGAAAATATTTAAGTGAACCATATGTAAAAATAGATAAAAATAAATAACAGATAAAAGTATGAAAATAATTTAAAATGAATAACATAATAAAATCTAAAAAAAAATCAGTAATATACACAAAAGTTTTGGGGAGAAAGTATGTAACCGTTTATAACAGTCGGCGATCCAGAAATATATACATATATATATATATGAAAACAATATAATAAAAGTAACAAAAATAATAATAATATTAATAATAATAATAATAATAATAATATAGTGATAACAAAGGTAATAATAATAATGATACGAAATATACCTATACAATATACTAATATGAATATAGAAATAATAATAATAATAATAATAATAATAATAATAATAATAATATTAATAATGATGATGACGCAAATAAATAAAAGAAATCGCAAGATAATCGAAAAAGGAACCAATTCGAATTTAAAACGGAAGTTTGGGGCTTAATTCGAAACCAATGGAAGCACGAAGGACTTAATTGTAATGCGCATAAACCCTCAGGGACCTAATGGGTGAATAACCCGCCCTTTTAATGCGCAACGTTACAACTGGCCCAGGTGAGGATCAAATTAAAAACGAAATAAAATAGTGGAGCAAAATTTAAGAAGGGAAAAAGCTAAAACGGGTCAAAATCGGAGGCACAAAAAAGGAGAGGGGGCCATCGCGCAAATATTCCTTTTAAGGAACATGCGCAGTAACCCCCTTTACCAAACGGTGCCGTTTTGTTTTGATGAAAGCCTTCTTTTAATTTTTATTTCCCTGCCCTAAAAAAGAAACAGATGACTCTCTCCCCCCCAAAATCGTTTCTTCTTCCCATCTCTTCTCTCTTTCTCCGGCGAATGGGCTTCTCCCATCACCGTAGCACCACCACCGTTTCAGATGGCCGACGTCGTATAGAGGTGGGGGTTTAAACCCGTTCGAAGGCCCATTAGAAGATTTCGCCTCCAAATCCCCCACCAGCGCTGAAGCGAAGAGTCTTTGCCCCCCCATTTCGCCCGATTTTGGCACTGGAGAAAGGGGTTCCGACGATTAGGGACGATCAAGGTATGTCCCCCCTTTTATCCTTTGTTGTTTATTACTTATTTACAAAGCATCGACAAGAAAGAAAAATAAAAAAGGAAATCAATAAAATAACAGTAGACCGTAATGGAAAATAAGAAATCGACCTTTAATCTTTTCTTTTTTTGCTTCTTAATTGTTGAAATTTTTTGTAAAAGCCGAAGAAGAAGTTACAAGGTTTGTCTCGGTCGTTTTATAACCGATTTACAAAAGCATCGGTTCCTGTTTCTGCCCTGTTTTGTTGTTCGTTGTTGTTTTCTCTGGCAGGGCATGGGCGAGGCGCTGGTGGGGATGGAGGCCGAGGCGCACGGGCGCTGAAGAGTCAGAAGCATGGGGCACGGGGAAGCCGAGGCGCACGTGCGTGGGAAGCCGAAACGAGGTGGGTGTGCGTGTGGGAGACGCGCGGGGCAGACGAGGGGTCGGTGGCGGCGCTGGAAACAGAAACCCTAGGGTTTCTGATTAGTTTGTGGTCTTGGGCCTCTGGGCTGCTCGGGTCTGTTGGGCCGTATTGGGTTTGGATTATCATTTGGATTGTTGTAATTGGGCTTGGGTCTGGCTTTGGGTTATTGTAAATGGGGTTAATGTTTTGTTTGGTTTTGGGCTTGTAATTGGACTGTTATTTTTTGGACTGTTTTAATGGTATTTTATTTTATTCCAATTTTGGTTTTTCAATTAGGCTCGGGTTCGATTTTTAATTGAGGACCCGGGCAAAATTTGGTTATTACAATTGTAACACCATGCAATATCCAAAAATTAAATATTGAAATTTTAATTTTTAATCATGATGGCTCCACATATTTATAAAAATGATAATTTGAGATGATAGACAAGAATAAAAATGGATGGAATGAGGAAGCTATTAAGAAAAATGGAAGGGCAAATGAAAGGAGAAACATGTGGGACAAACCTTTGTCAATGTTTGGAACACAATTTGAAGGACTAATATTGTAAACACTTTTTTGTCCGAGCCTAATTGGAGGTTCATTTATTCTTTTTAAATTTTTGTTTTTTTTTGGGCCCATTCGAAGCCCACTCGATTTTGATCAACTGGAGGCCTTTGTTTTTCATTTTTTTTCTTTCCTTTTTGGGTCTGTCAATGGTCGAAATTATTATTATCATTACTACTATTATTATTAATTTTTTTTTACAAATAAACAAGATTGAAAAACAATATATATACATGAAATAAAATGAAAGGAAAAAAAAGGCTTTTCGTATTTTTTTAAAAAAAAGGTAAAAGAAAAAAAAACAACAACAACAAGCATGCTATTTCTTTTTCTTTTCTTTTTGCCATAGATATGTCATGAGGGAGCGGGTTTTGGGCTCCGATGGACGTCACCAGACCGTTGGTCCTCCGCCCCTAGGAGCCCCAAAAATCCCATTTTTTCCCTTCCCCTTTCTAAAATAAAGGTTCTTTTTTAAATGGCTTGATCTTGGGAAAAGTTTTGGTTTTTTTTAACAAAAGGAGAAAGTTTAGATTTTTTAAAAATAAAAATCTGTTTTTAGTCATTTTAAAGGAAAATTTAAATTTTTAAAATAAAGTTTTATTTTTTTTCAACTATTTCAAAATAAAATATTTTATTTTTAAGAAAAATAATGATTTTTTAGAAAAGAAAAAGAGAAAGTTTAGATTTTTAAAAATAAAAATCTATTTTTTTAGTCATTTTAAAGGAAAATTTTAAATTTTTAAAACAAAATTTTGATCTTTTTCAACTATTTCGAAAAAAAGCTTTGATTTTTAAGAAAAGTAGTAATTTTTTTAAAGAAAACTTTGATTTTGCAAAAAAAAAAAAAAAAATTTCTGACCACTGTATGCGGCGACTTCACCACCGGAAAGTAACACACCTTATTTTCCCTTACATACATTTTAATATTATTTGTTTATGTTACTTTAATTCTTTTATTGTATTACGAATAAGGTGTGTTATTGTTATTATTATCATCATCATGTCTAAGTTTTATTTATTTCATTTATTTAAGTTTTCTTTTTATTATTGTCATTTTGAAGGAGTTTTAACTTTTCACTAACTTTAGCCAATTTAATTAATTTTACTATTTTATTACTATTCATTTTAAAAGAGGGAACTTTAGGCCGTTTTTTCATCCTATAAATGTTGACATGAAGTTAGTTAAGTAGGTATTATATTTTAATGAAACCATAAGGTTTTTTACATTTGAATTTAGGTTAGTCTTTAAGATCTTATCTACCATTTATCCTATAAAAATTATAAATAATATGTAGGATATTTTTTAGGGTTTTAAACTAATTTTAAATATCGTATAGGATTCCTCTTTAGAATCTTAAATTAATGTGTAAATATTTTTTAGAACTTTGTTCAAGATTAAAACTAAAGATTTTCGTAGGTGAATTGTAAATCATGAGTAGGTCTTTATAAGTATTTTATTTTAGAAACTTTTTAAGAAAGCTAATAAATGTTATTTAAGATGTATTATTTTAGGATTTTGACAAATTTAAACCTTAGATCAAGAATTTTAAAGTAAGATAAATCATAAACTCGGTATAGGATACATGCGTAAAATCTTGATAGGTTCAACGTTATTAATTAAATCTTTTAAATAATAATAATAATAATAAAAGATCGAATAAGTTGTAGATGGATTTTAATATTTCTCTTAATTCATTGGTAATTTCTAAGTTTTTTTTAGAATTCTAAGATAGAACAAATTTTAGGAATTGAATGTATTTTACTAGAATTATTTAGGTATCTAGGGTTCCCATTAAAAGTAAAAATCTCTAATTTAAGTTTCAAATTAGATAAGTTTGGTGAACACATCTTAAGTGAGTTACAAGTAAACCGGAGGCATTTTCTTTAGAGTTTTTCTATTTAAGATTTCCATACACTACAACAAAGCAGGCCTATCGCGACACTTTTTTTCTGACATTTTCTTAAGTGTCAGGATAGACTTGTCTATATATACTTTGGCCAACTCTTGTGTAGGGGTCGGGATATCCATACCAAAGGCAACACTTAAAAAAGTGCCGATTTTGCCCAACACTATGCCGACATTTGTTATACGTTTCCCAACTACATAAAAGTGTTGCCATATGAAAAGCCTAATACAACTCTTTTTGGACTACGCCAACCCTTTCTTAGGTTGTTTAAATTTGTATCTTTAAGCGACTTTTTAGGTGTTGGCAAAATCTGATTATATCCCAACTTTATAGAAAGAGTTGGGAAAATATAACCTATCACAACCTTTTTTTATGTGTTGGCAAATATTTTATTTAACCCCAACTTTTATTTGTGTTGCATTTGTGATTTATCCTAACCTTTTTGAACTAGGTCGTTTTAGATTTTTCCCTTCCTAAAACCCCTAAAATCAAATCCCTAAAACTTCCTCTCTTCTTTTTTTTCTCCGTTTTTCCTTTTTCTTTCTTTTCTCTTCCTTCCTTTTTTTTCATTCGTCTCATCCCTCATCTCTTTTCTCCACTTCCTGAGCCCTTACCCCTCAAAACACTAACTCTATCCCCTTTCTTACAATTTCGACCCAAAAATCAATCAATAATCTCGTGGGGGAAGCCGATATAAATGTTGAAGATTCTATGGACCAAGCCCTTTCTCTGCTCACTATCGCGCTCAACCACTCTGATTTGGCAATGAAGCTTTCGTCTCTTAAATAGGCCAAAGACATATTATTTATAATTAAAACATGATTAATTAAAGTTAATTAAGTTTTAATCCAATTATAAAAGTGAAATTTCAATGGAAGGAAAGATAAATACATCTTCTCCAACCGGCTTTTAGAAAAGAAGTTTGAGTGATTTTTAAGTTTTGAAGCTTTTGGTCCTTAAATTCAAGTAAGTCTCTGGTCACTTTTTTTTAAGCTAACTTAAGGATGGTTGTTTGAATTGATCAATTCTTAAGACTCATGTAACTTACTGTGACCCACTTAGGCTCGAAGGCTCGCCTGAAAAATGTGAGATGTTGGACAAAATACAAGGCTCAAAAAATGAGTTTGGGTAAAATTTAAGGCCTGTTTTTTATATGGGTTAGGCTTTGGGCAAGCTTTTTTCGCTGAAGTCTGGCCTAAATATATTATTTTATAAAAATATTATATAATTATATATATTAAATCACTAACCCAATATCAAATAAGTCCATTACCCAAAATCTAAAAAAAAAAAAAATTACCCAACTACATAACCCAACCCAAAATGTAAAATTTTTAAATTTCTATTTAATACAATAAAATATTTATTATATTTATTGTGTTTTTTAATATAATAAAATATTTATTATATTTAGAGTTGTGTTTTTTAATATAAATATTTTTTAGTGTATTTTTAATGTGATAGAAAACTTTTATTTTAGAGTTTTAGTGTATTTAGTGTATTATATTTTTTAAAAAAAATATTTTTAAATAAAAACTAATCTAAAAAACTCAAATATGGGCGAATCAGGTCGGGCCCGAGTTTACGTTTCTTAAATTGGGTCGAACTTGGATAAAAAAATAAATTTATTTTTTAAACCAAACCAAACCTAAATTTAAAATTTTAATTCAACCCAAATCTAATCCGACTTAACCAATGAACACCTCTCTTTCATCACCATATTTTGAATTCCCAAATACATTTCATTTGGTAGCATGAAATTCTAATGACAACAACAATTTTGTACACAAATATATATATATATATATATATATATATAAACGCATACATTTAAAAGTTTTTTAGAAAATCACATCCAAATATGTTAAATTGAAATTTTAATAATAATTAAAATATTCTCTTTTTATTCTCAAACTGCATCTCTTTATACTTAAAAAAAATAGAGAAATTTATGTTTTGTGTTCCACAATTGGCTTCAAAGATTAATGGGGAGCAAAGTTGTCATGCCACTTGCATATGAGTAGACATTGTCTTCTTAAGATTAATTTGAATAATATTTGTATATATAGATTATAGATAGGTGACGTGAGTAGTTAATTATTTGAGAAATAAAATTGGAAGTCAAAGGTATTATCTAATACGTGTGCATTGATATTAGATTACCTTCATCTTCATCAACATCATCATTAATCATTATCCATCACCACCCATCATAATTATTGATGAATTAAACAATAAACAATTTATTGTAATTAATTGATTTAGTTTTAATTTTATTAATATAAAAAAATATAAATTTATATATGCAGAAATATATTATCTTTTTATTTGCGAAAGAAAAGAGAGAATATAAATAATTTTAAATATTGTATAATAAAAAAAAGCGTGAAATTATATGCAATAATGAAACCTTTGTCTTCCCTCTCTCACCTACTTGTTTGACCTCCAGCAGCCGCTATGACAATATTTTTGTACAGAATCTTTAATCACAAGTCGTACATGCTCTCGTTCGTGGGGTCAAATAATGACTAGCTGTTAAAAGATAAGGGGAAAAGTCGAGTTTAAAGTGTTTGGAAGAGCAAACATATTTCATCCCAACAAATATTTTGTACTTTATTTTTTTTTTTGTTAAATTGACAATAACTTTATGGTAAATGGAAATGGGTGCGGTTTCGGATTCTAGATGGCAGTCTGATTCCTCCACTTACTAGCCACCTGAGAGAGTGCCTTGGTGGAACACCCATTTTCACCCAGTACCTTCGAAGCTGCTTCCTTGAGGTGTTTCATTCTGTTTCGAACACCTTTACCCTCTTCACATTCCATTAGAACCTTAACAGCCTTTGCGATCTCGTCTTTGCAAACTAAACCGTTTTCATTGGGTTTTGGTCTCAATGCAACTTTAATATCCTCAATTAGCATCAGGGCATTCATCTTTTGTTCCGCGTAGAGTGGCCATGCGATTAGCGGCACCCCGTTCACAACACTTTCAAGAGTCGAGTTCCATCCACAATGGGTTAAAAACCCACCTGTAGAGCCGTGGCTCAGCACTTGAGCCTGTGGTGCCCACGATGCCACCACTAATCCCCGCCCTTTGGTTCTCTCGAGAAATCCGTTGGGTATAAAATCAAAAGGGTCCTCCTCACTCTCTACGCTGAAATATGTGGCGTTTGCAACCGCATCATTTGGACTTCTCACCACCCATAGAAATCGTTGCTCACTCATTTCCAACCCCAAAGCCAACTCATGTATCTGTTTATAAGAAAGGGTCCCCCCGCTCCCAAATGAGACATACAAAACCGACCCATGTGGCTGATCATCTAGCCACTTCAGACAATCCGAGCCATCATCCACTTTACTAGGCCAATGTTAACAAATGGCCCAACTGGATAAACTGGAGGCTTACCCGGTTCTTTCTCCTGCAAAGCCTTTATTGCACCCGCTTCCAAGTCCACGAAACTGTTGACCATAATTCCTTCAGCCAATCTATACCGCTTTGTATGATGAAGAAGCCACTTGTAAGCATCGTTTTTCCTGTCTTGAGTCGGGTCCAATAGTTCTTTACGTAAATCGGTATGCACCCTGGAATTCTCACCAGTTCCGGCCGGTCCCTGTATTCGCATGGAACCATTTGGTCGAGCTTTGGTAAGTAAAGCAACAGAGACAAAGTCATGGCCGTGTCAGGGAAAAATATATAGGGGGAGACGTTGAATTCTCTCGCAACATCGAATGCGCCAGTCCCGAAAAGATCAACCACCAAAGCAACAAGGTTAGTTTTATCAACCACATACTTGAAAGCATCCCGAAGGAAAGAAAGGGAGCAAGCCAGGGTTAAAGAAATGACAGTTTCAATCTTTGAATCCAGGGAAAGGTCAGACAAGTCAGCAGGATGAAGAAAGATATGAGTAATGGAGGTGGGAAGAGAGTCAAGAACTGATTTTTGAGCTTTAGAAGGAGAATCATTGGTGGGGATAACAAAGGTGACAGTGAAGTTGTGTTGGTGAACGAGTGACCTGGCGAACTGAGCGAGTGGAATGAGGTGACCCATTCCAGGACTCGGCAGAATGGCTATATGGGGTGTTTGCAACTTTGCCATGAAAATGAAAACTAAAACGGAACTACTCTTTCTTGCTTTCCTTTCTCTACTGTTTATAGGGTGTAGTTTTTGGCACGAAGGCGAAAGAAGAAAGCTGAGGTTTATATAGAATATTGAGAGTTATTTTGTTTGGGTAAATTATGTTGACTCTAAAATAGGTAGTTTGTTATTTTTATCACTTCATTTTATTTATAATTATGTGAATTAGTCACTATTATCAAAATTTACAGTTTTTTCAACAGATTGATATTACGAGACATTAGCACGTTGAGTAATTGACACATGACATTTTTTTTTTATATTTGACTAAAGTTTAAGAATCTCTCTATAATTAATTCAAAAGTTTTCATTTAAATTTTAATCAAAAGTCAACAAAAAAAAATCGCATGCCAGTTTTTTATTAAATAATGTGTCATGTAAGTAATTTGTTAAAAGAAAACAAAAATTTTAACAACAATAATTAATTTACACAATTAATTCATTTAAAACAACTAAATTAAAAATAAAAATTTAGAATAATCAAAATATAACAAATTCTATTTTATAATAATGACGATGTTTGTCTGTTTGTTGGTGGTGGTGGGATTCATTGTATAAATATAGGACGAGATTCACAATGATATTTTATATGATACTATATACATGTATGCATGTATGAGATGGTGATGTCAGTTGAAACATATGGATTAGGTTAGTAATAAAACTTCTTCTATACATTTAATTTATTTGTATTTACACATTCTGCTGTATGCTATTTTATCAAAATAATCGGCTATAAGTTAATACGAAAATTTCTAACATTATATTAATATTTTTAATATATTAGATATTTTGGCATAATTAAGAGTTTATATTTTTAAGCGTTTATATCCAAATTTTTAATACATACTAATATTTCTAACGTGTATCAAAAATTGGAATTAAATATCAAAATTTATAATTAAATTCTAAAATTTCTAATGTAGTGACACTATTTTTAACAAAAATTATTAGATATTTTGGTATACTAAAATTTTTTCATTCGTGTTTGGAGATCAATACCTTGTACCAAAATTTGTAACGTTATACCTATATTTATAAAAATATAAGTAAATCTCAAGCCAAAAATTAAAATTTCTAACAAACACCAGAATCTCTAATAAATACCAATATTTCTAACGGATACCAAAATTTTTAACTATTCTAATCAAATACCAATATTTTTTACTGATACTAAAATTTCTAACCAATACAAATATTTCAGATGGATACCAAAATTTCTAATTAAATACTAAAATTCTTAATAAATACATAAATTTCTAATGGATGCGGAAATCAAAATTTATAATGGATAACAAAATTATATAGAAAATATATATATATATATATATATATATATATATATATATAACTCGTTAAAAAATTGTAAAAAGATGTTATAAATAAAAAACTAAAAAATGGAAAAAATTAAGAAAAACTACAAAATTAATCATCTTTCTTTCGCATATACTATAAGCATTTCAAATTTTCTCATTTTCATCAAGCAAAGTATGAAATTTATTAAAAATTCAAAAGACGAGAAAAAGAAAGATAGGCCCAATTGAATAGAGAAAAGCGAATGAAACATAACCCTTACAAGAGAGATAAAATTTCGTTACATCATCAAATTATTATTATATACTCATCCATAGAGAAATGATTTTATGAAGCCTTCTCACCACACTATTTATGGTCCATTTCCAATTATTTATTACATTTAAACAATTTATTTTTATGTCATTGACACATAATTTTAATAATCTCATACCTTGAACCCAAAATATAGAACCTAAACCCCGAATTCGTAACCCTAAACTCTAACACTATATTTGGTTGGGGGGAATAGGAATGCATCCCCCAATTCGATGGGCCCACCACCAAACCTTTGTTTGGTTGGCTGTAATGGCATTACAGCCTGATTCCATTCAGGCCCTATTACACCCATGGGTTGTAATAGCCATTCCCTGCCTTCAGCTCTGATTAGGTATTCCATTCGCCGTTTCCTATTTTCTTTTTCCTATTTTCCATTTTCTGCCCTCAGCTTCATCTTCTCTTACGTTTTTTTTTCCTTTGATTGCAGAGGTAATTTTTTTTCTTCTTTATGATTTTTCCTTCTAACATTTGGCTACTTAGAAACTGAAGCAAAGGCTTTTCTGCCCTCAGCTTCATCGTCTCCTACGTTTCTTTTCTTCATTTTATCAGGAACAAAAATTGTTTTTTTAAGTTGCCTTCATCCTCTCTCACAAATGGCTCGTGGAAGCTGGGGTTTTCAGGTTTAAATCATACATTCTCTTCATCCACTGTGGAGAGAAGAAGCAATGAGTTGCTGAGCCTGCAAGAG
Organism: Gossypium australe; assembly: GCA_005393395.2. Classification (NCBI taxonomy): domain Eukaryota; kingdom Viridiplantae; phylum Streptophyta; class Magnoliopsida; order Malvales; family Malvaceae; genus Gossypium; species Gossypium australe. Next base: position 65,243,594 of record CM016620.1, read on the forward strand.
GTGGAGAAGGTTCTAAGCGAAGTGAGAGCAGACGACGTGGCGGTGGTTCCGGTTGGTAACCAATGCGATTGGGCAGATTTCATGGTGATTGCCACCGGTAGGTCCCCGTGACACGTCAAAAACATCGCCCAAGCCCTAATTTACAAGGTGCGGTTTCATGGGTTTTCTTTTTCTATTTTGTTCCCTAGTTTCCGACTGCGATTATTTGTTTATTTTGCTGGAACAGGTTAAGCAGAAGCAAAAAGGAGCTAAGAGGATGTATTACCCAGCGTGCAAGGGCAAGAGACGGGAAAATGGATTGTTATCGACTTTGGTTCGTGCTGCTTTCCCTCTTTCCTTTAGCTTCAACTTTGTTGTTTCTTATTAGCAATTTCTTCGCATGCTTATATTTAGAAATGTAATGCATAAGGTTGTGAAGATATCATTGTCGGTAATGATTTTTATGCAAAATCAAAATGTTTCTATTTGCTTCTGCATTTTTACAATTTTTGTGAAGATACCTTTTTAATTAGGCGCTTACATTTGTTCAAATATCAGTAGGGTAAGTTTGTGTTCTGAAACTTGTATTCCTATTGCAGGAGCTGTTATAGAGGCGTTTATTAAACTTCACGAAAAAGGATTAATTTATCAAGGTATATGCTAAAATTCCATTGCTTACTATCATGTTTCACTTTGCTAACTGATATTTTTAGCATGTTTACTTTCTCATTTGATCATAATTTTCTATCTTCCTCCTTTACTTCAGCTGCCTATAGTAGGGAAAAGAAAAGAACGTCAATATTATCTTTCTGTGCACTAAAAATCTAGAAGAAATAAATGAGAAATCATTTAAATGCTGATGTTGATTCTGAATTTGGACAAAGTATATGAGTTGAAATTTGACAGAACATATGTCTTTGATATAAGAAATACTTTTGTTGCTTTATTTGTCTACATGTTTGTACTGTCAGATTTTAGGATTTCAAGACTACAATAGATGGTTTTCCATTAACGTTGTTATTAATTTTACTTGTTTGCGCTAATGTTTAGTGTATAAAGATTAAATCACTCAGTTCTATGATACATGGATTGAATTACATATTCGACCATAATTCAGTAGTTCACGAACTGCTTAATTTATCTTTTTATGTTTGTGATTTCTGTTTATGGTCTTCTTTATTGTTTTATCTTGATGAGTTTTTCAATTTGTTTGATTAGATGGAGATGAAGGAATAACTCCTCAAGGTGGGCTCATTGCATTGTATGGGAAAATACATAAAACCATTTCAGCTTTGCCTGAGATTAGTTGGAAAAACGTTTCCATTATCATTGATGATTTATCTCTTATGGAGGTGGCTACAAATGACTCTTCGGATTATGTCTTGGATTTCTTGCACTATTGCCGCACTTTAACATCTAGGTTTGTAAGATAATACCTTGTTTCCCCTCATTTTGTCATATTTTTCTTGAAGCATCCTTGTTCAATACTTGTGTCCAATGCCTATTCTGAAATGGATATGGGGATTTGAACCTCTAAGGGTGCTCCAAATACATAGAAAAATGGGAACCCCCCCGAATATACTCGTCAGAAACACATACTTATATCCGACACTCTCACTTGAATTTAAATAGCATAATTTTTGTCTACCTTTCACCCTCTATTCTTAAATTTTCTCTTGTTGAATCATTTTTGTTAGGACTGTTCATTAATCACACTCAACCATGAAGATATTTATTCTAGTGAAGATAGGCCAACATTTTTTATACAAATGGAGTACCTTGCAGACATTTTGATAAAGGCAGAGCCTTTGGCTACTGGTTTAGCAACCGATGTGCATGGACAGGTACCAATATGCTATTCCTGTTTCATTGTTGGATAATTGTGTCATTTCTATTATGTATTTATGTTGTGGTTTACGGTTTAGAGTAACATAGACTACAATTGGAGATGCCATTGTTTCTTGAATATAGACGTTCCTATAAAAATGGGAAATGTCTTGTCTTTCATTTAAACTATTGATTTACTAAATTAGGACTTAGAAGTAACGAATTACGGTCTCATGATCGCAAGGTTTTTATTATGTTCAGTTGATGGTTTCGAGTAACAAGGTTATAATTGGAAATACAATTGTTTATTAAAAGTTCCTATAAAAATAGGAAATGTCCTACCTCTGAATGTGGTTTTTATTCATGTTTCAGTTGACAATTTTGAACAAGGGTCGGAACAAGGTTAGTAATTTCCATTTCAAGGTCAAGGAAAATGTTGTCGAATGCTTCTACCCCGGAAGAAGCCGAGGTTGATGAAACCTGAAATTAGTAATAGGCTTGAAAGTTATGGGTTTTCATTCGATATTCGTAGATGATGAAACAAAGGAAACCTTAGATGGTAATAGAGAAGATATCATGAAAAAGTTCCCTTTGTTGGGACAAATAAATTCAGCCCTTTTGTTGCATCGATTATTAATGTACTTCTGTTAGTTTTGCTGAAGATGTGAGTTCCGGCTTTCATTAATCCCTATTATGTTAGTGTATTTTATTGGGTTATAATCATGTCTAAGGTATTTTATATTTGTATAAATTTTGATATATTTATAATTATGATTGAGAATAAGAAGGAGAAAATTGAAAAGCGGTTCAAACTATAGTGATCAATTCGATTTTGATTTAATTTGTATTGAATTTGATTCAGCTTTATTTTGGTAATAATTAAAAACTTTTAAAAAATAAACCATGAGATGTGGTATGTGGTATGACATGTAGCAATAATTATGTGTTCTTTTTCATTCAAATGCAGTGTTTTTAATCTTAGATGGGACGATGGCATTTGCATTAGTTAAAGGGTGTTGATGCTAAATTCTAATAGACTATTGCTTTTTTGTTTGAATTGCTACAATTTTCATTAGGAGGTCCCATTGGTTCCTGATAATTTCATGAAAGATTAGCAAATTGGTCCATGCATTATCAGAAAATGATAGTTCATTTTGATGTCAATGAACAGTTAAGGTAGGCACAGGCTGTAAAGGCTTGGTACTGATTTTTATTTTATTTTGAGTAATATAACATATTTTTGATAACTTTTTGTGTTTGTAGTATTTGGGACGGTATAATGACATGATATATGTCATTACAATGTTGTAACTTTTTGATGTTGTAACATATGGATTATAACATATAAACTAATGAAATCATGTAATCTTTTGTTAATATATGAATATTATGTTTATGCAAAATATAATTCTCAAGTTATTTATTACTTCTAATATTTTTTTATTGTATAATAATTAAATTATTTGTTTCAATAATGATATTTTAGCACATTAAATATATATTGCAGTTTAAAAATAAAGATTATATATATTTTTATAGTATTATATATTTTGATTTTTTAATTCATATAATAATTATGGTAGATCCATTTATGGTAGCCGATTGACGTTGGGTGGAGTTTGAGTTGGTTGTGGGATGGCAGATTAATTTACGGATCAGTTAACTTGCGGAATAGTAAGAAGTTTGTTTGTGTCCTAGTTATTTGGTTTTAGGAAGGAATGTAATATGATATAATGGTTATAAAGTTGAAGGTTGATGTATGAATTTTTGAAGCAAATTGAGCATTGATTTTTCTGTAACATGAATGGAGTTATTTTAAATAAATGAGTTATTTTTGAAGTAAATTAATTACTTCTAATATTTAATTTTTATTGTAAAGTAATTAAATTATTTGTTTCAGTAATGATATTTTAGCACATATATATATATATATTACAGTTTAAAAATAATAAAATAGATTATATATATTTTTATAGTATTATATATTTTAATTTTTTAATTCATATAATAATAATTATATTAAGCATGTTATTAATGTAACACCCCGAACCCGGCCTATGCGTTAAGACCAGACTTGGCATGCCACACAATTCAAACTTACGTCTAGCCATCAATGCTTTTAATGAAAACAATTCTTCAAAACGATTTTGAAGTTTGAGTTTATCAAAAATCGAGATTTATTTGAAAATCATGATTTTTAAAACATAAGAGTTTACAATTTGATTTTCAGAGAAATATTTGGTTAAAACTTTAATAATTGGTTGAAATAAATTTATAAAAGAGTTTTCACAAAATTTTACGAGTAAGTGATATTTAAGAAAAATCCCCTTTTTATACGCAAGTTTAAGAAAAACATTTATAAAAATTTAACAACCCCATTTAAGTAATTAAAACATATTAAAATCCATCCACGCATAAAAATCCATAAAAATAATACCAGAGGCCTTATTACATCGCAATTGAAATAGTACTTAATTAAAAATACTTAAAAGAAGTTCAAAGTTTTTATAACTCATCATTCGTAGCATGGCCTCCACACGAAGTCATCCCTGGCCCAAGCCTCCGTCAATTGTCATTACCTGAGAAGGGTAAGAAAACGGGGTGAGTTACTTAGAACTCAGTGTGTAACCCACTTACCGTGTCCACTGGGCCATAACCATATAAACATATTTTTGGGCTTGAGCCCATTTACAAATGTACATTATATAAATCAAATATAAAAATGCATGTGATATGCAATTCCCAACCAAGCCTAATTTCCATCCGCAACACACCACCCGTACCAACCAATACACCTGTGGGGATCAAGTCAACCCACCCCGCCAACACACCAATCGCAGGCATAAAGCCATTTTAAAAATTGTGGTTAAACCACCGAACTAGATTGTGGCAGAGCCACTCGAACTAGATTTTTGGCAACAGGCCTTTCTTCTCTTCATCAATTTTCCCAACCCATGCAATCATGTATATATATAAAACATAACAATACATTCACATGATGAATTTTAACAAAAGGCCCATATATCGATCTAGCAGTTTTGGCCCATTTGTCACATATCAATATGGCCCATTTATCAAATAACACATTTGGCCCATATAGCAAATTATCAAATTGGCCCATATAACAATTTATCAAATTCGCCCATTAAGGGTATTTTCGTAATTCGGTCCATAGGGACATTTCGTAATTCAGCCCATTTGGGGCATTTTCGTAATTTAGCCCGTAAAGGCGTTTTCATAATTCGGTAATCGTATCCACTAAGGGTAATTGGTAATTTACCCTCTAAGGGTATGATGGAAATTATCGCAACCTAGACTTAATTACTAATTTGGGGCATAAAAATCAAAACTATCCATCTGCGTTGTACTGACTAAACTGACTATAACTCGAGTTCGGAAACTCAAAATTTAGATCCGTAAATTGTTCCTGAAACTAGACTCATATAACTTCTTACTATAATTTTTCCAGAATTTTTGGCTTAGCCAATTAGTACAGTTTATTCTTCAAAGTATCCCTTGTTTCACTGTTTGACAGTTCTACCCTCTCTTCACAAAATCTCATATATCTTATTGTACAGAACTCAAATACTGGTTTCGTTTGATCCAAATACAAATAGACTCACTAAGGATTCTAATAATATAAACCATGTCCCGTAATTGTTTTTCTACAATTTATAGTGATTTATCCAAGTCAGAGCAGGGGATCTCGAAATCACTCTGAACCAGTCTCACAAAAATCTAAAAATCTCAAAACATACTAATCCTTTGCTTGCTCCGTTTCTTTTATAAGAAAATAGACTCAATTATCTTTCAATCCATATCTCCTCCACCTTCTAATTCAATTTTCACTATTTTTGGTGATTTCTAAAAATCACGTCACTGCTGCTAACCAAAACTATTTTGTTACAAAATATGGTTACCACTTCGAACATACGTACGCCCGAGTGGCCATAGATGCTGGTTTGCGGCTTTTCAGTCCTTCAACCGAATCATAGAACATTTCATGCAAACATTTAGAGAGGTATGAGATTACACACCCCATTTCAAACATGTATTCGGAAAGTAAGAGATTACACACCTGATTTCGATTTCCTAACAAACCACTCGTCGTTGACCACTATGTCCGAAGGTAGAATATATCGAGTGTTAATACGAATGAGAAGAAGAAATAGAGAAGGGATGAAAGTTCGGTTATGGAGGAAATAGGGAAACCAAATGAGAGAAAAGAACTCAAGGGGACTAGCAAAAATTGGCACTCTCCCCCCCTTAATGACCGAATATGCCAAAAATAAAGTGAAATAATTGCCTAAGACCTATAAAATTTTTCAGCACACTTTTAATAATTTGTCTTCTTTGTTAATAATGTCCTAAGTGCTGGAATTTAAAATAGCTAACCTTAAAATTAATGGGCTAATATATTACTTGTATAGGTGCATACAATGGACGGTTGGAAAATGCTTGGAAGGTTGGTGTTGTTGGAAGGCATGAGTAAGTGGACTTGGGGAACAAGATTAGTATTAAAAATATAAGACATATGGAGCATATGGACGGCAATGGGAATATACAATCATGAGAATAGTGGAAGGAAAGAAAAAAATTGAAGATAAAGCATCACGGAGTGGACGACAATGCAATATGAGTAATGGATAAATTTTTTTTTTAATTCCTTTAAAAATGCATGAGTGGGATGACAAAGCAATATGGAAGTTTGAATTTTAATCTTCTAAAAGGACAGCCACAGCAATGGAGGATAGAAAGCATGGAATTAAAAATAAGAATAAATAAATTAGTAAGCTAATCTAATCTTTTAATCATGGAGGAAAAATTAATAGAATGCTTAAATTATTTGCTTATGGGATAGTGTGGAATGGACGGCAACACCTTGTCCATACTCCCATATTGGGCGAAAAAATAGAATTATGGGATTCGATTCTATCTTTAAATAGTCCAAAATTTCACCAAGGTTCTGGCTTGACCCCGAACCTCTCCAAAACTCCCAAACACAAGAAATAGTACAAAAATACAGAACTCTTATTTTTAGGATGTTACAGTTCTACCCCCTTAAAGAAAATTTCGTCCTCGAAATTTACATCATTAAAAGAGATGAGGATATTGCTGCCGAATTGTGTCCTCAGGCTCCCACTAGCTTCCTGCACTCCGCGATTGCGCCATAAGACCTTGACTAACGGTACAGTCTTCCTTCTTAGTACCTTAACGTCCCGATCTAGAATTTGTACCGGTTCCTCCTCAAATGACAAATCAGGTATTATCTCAATTTCTGCTACCGGTACAATATGAGACGGATCCGATCGATAACGCCTCATTATAGAGACATGGAAAACACTATGAATCTGACTCAACTCCGAAGGTAATTCAAGCTAATAGGCCACTGGTCCTACACGCTTCAACACACGGTACGGTCCAATGAATCTAGGACTTAACTTGCCCTTCCTTCCAAATCTGAAAATCTTCTTCCAAGGTGAGACTTTCAGAAAGACCTGATCTCCCACACAAATTCAATATCCTTACGCTTCAGATCCGCATACGACTTTAGTCGATCCGAAGCTTCCTTTAACCGCGCTCGAATCACCTTTACCTTTTCTTCTGTCTCAGATATCAGCTCAGGACCCAACAACTGTCGTTCCCCCAATTCAGTCCAACAAGTAGGAGTACGACACATACGACAGTATAACACTTCATAGGGTGCCATTTGGATACTGGATTGGTAACATTATTATACGCGAACTTGGCCAACGGTCCTCCCAACTACCTTTGAAGTCAATCACGCAACCTCTTAACATGTCTTCCAAAATTTGGATTACTCTTTCTGACTGACCATCTGACTGAGGATGAAAAGCCGTACTAAAGTTTAACTTTGTTCCCAAAGCCTCATGTAGAGCTTTCCAAAACCGCGATGTAAACCTGGGATCCCTGTCCGATATGATAGACACTGGTACCCCATGCAACCTCACGATCTCAGATACATACAGCTTAGCCAACTTCTAAAGCGAGTAATTCGTACGAACTGGTAGAAAATGAGCAGTCTTCGTTAATCGATCAACTACCACCCAAACAGAATCTTTCTTAGTAGGTGTTAAGGGTAACCCACTAACGAAGTCCATTGTTATACACTCCTATTTCCATAGAGGAATCTTTATCGGTTGCAATAAACCCGATGGTAATTGATGTTCTGCCTTCACTTGTTGACAAGTCAAGCACTTTCCCACAAAATCAGTAACCTCCCGCTTTAACCTTGGCCACCAATATTGCTCACAGAGATCCCGATACATCTTATTTCCTCCAGGGTGCATAGCATAAGGGCAACTATACGCCTCTCGAAGAATCATCTGTCTCACATCCGAATCCATGGGCATACAAACTCTTCCACGAAAACACAGCACACCATCCTTGTTCAATCCAAAGTCCCCTATAAAACCACTTTCAACTTGCTGCATCAAAGGACCCAACTTTTCATCTGATAACTGCTTTTCCTTGATTTGCTCTAACCACAATGGCTTCACTTGAAGTTCTGCTAGCAGACTGCCATCCTCATACAAACTGAAATGAGCAAACATTGCTCTCAACTCCGATACAACCTTACGACTCAGTGTGTCCGCCACAACGTTAGCCTTTCCAGGATGGTACTCGATTGAGAAATCATAATCCTTTAACAACTCCACCCATCTCTGTTGTCTCAAGTTCAACTCCTTTTGGGTAAGGAGGTACTTAAGACTCTTATGGTCCGTATAAATGATCGACTTCTCACCGTAAAGGTAATGCCTCCAAATCTTTAAAGCAAAAACTACCGCAGCCAATTCCAAGTCATGAGTAGGATAGTTGACTTCATGCGGCCTCAACTGACGAGAAACATAAGCCACCACCTTCCCACTTTGCATCAGTACACATCCTAAACCCGTATGTGACGCATCACAGTAAACGGTAAACTCTTTTCCAGCCTCAGGTTGAATCAGTACTGGTGCTTCCGTCAAAATCTTCTTCAGTTTCTCGAAACTTTCTTGTTGTTTATCGGTCTATACATACGGTACTCCCTTTCTCAACAACTTAGTTAGGGGTGCAGCAATCAACGAAAACCCCTCAACAAAGCGTCTATAGTAACCAGCCAATCCCAAGAAACTCCGAATCTCAGCCACTGACTTCGGTGGCTTCCAATCCAACACAGCCTCTACCTTCCGAAGATCAACTCTTATTCCTTCGGCTGACACCACATGCCCCAAGAAAGTCATTTCCTTCAACCAAAATTCGCATTTACTGAATTTGGCATAAAGTTGCTTATCCCGCAAAATTTGCAACACAATGCGCAAATGTGAGTCATGCTCTTCTTCATTCCTCGAATATACCAAGATATCATCTATGAACACCACTACGAACCGATCTAGATAGGGTTGAAAGACTCGGTTCATCATGTCCATAAATGCAGCTGGTGCATTGGTCAAACCAAGCGGCATCACCAAAAACTTATAATGTCCATAACGAGTTCGGAATGCCGTCTTATGAATGTCCACCTCTTTCACTTTGAGTTGATGATAACCCAATCTCAAATCAATCTTGGAGAAAACTGAAACTCCTCTCAATTGATCAAATAGGTCGTCAATTCTCAGTAATGGATACCTATTCTTGATCGTCAACTTATTCAACTGCCTATAATCAATGCACATACGCATCGACCCATCCTTCTTCTTAACGAACAAAACCGGTGCTCCCCACGGAGACACACTCGGTCGAATAAATCCCCGATCTAACAATTATTGAATCTGGGCTTTAAGCTCCGCTAACTCCTTCGGTGCCATTCTATAAGGAGCAATGGACACCGGAGCCGTTCCGGGCAAAAGCTCAATACCAAACTCTACTTCCCGATCTGGAGGTAGACCCGGAAGTTCTTCGGGAAAAACATTTGGAAATTCTTTCACAGTTCTCACACCTTCCACCGATAATTTCTTGGCATCCGAAGCACTAATGAAGGCTAGGAATGCTCCATACCCTTTCCACACCATCTTTTCTGCCTTCAAAACAGATACCACATTTGCCAAAAAGTTCCTTCGCTCACCAATCATAACTACCTCCTCATCATCCACAGTTCTTATCAACATCCGCTTTTCAGCACAATCCAATTGCGCCCGGTGCTTCACCAACCAATCCATTCCCAAAATAAGATAGAACTCGCCAAAAGGCAATTCCATCAAATCCGCCAGAAATATTTTTCTTTGGATTTCTAAGGGCACGTCTCTAAACAGTTTATTCACAATTACCGACCGTCCTAAAGGACTAAGTACCGTCATCTCTCTATCGGTAATCTCAGATCTAATATCCAGGTTTCTGAATATGGCACTAGCAACATACGAGTGGGTAGACCCGATATCTATCAAAGCAGTAACAGGTACATCAAAGATGAAGAACGTACCAGTTATCACATCAGGTGCATCGCCATCTTCCCGACGCCTAACCGCATAGACCAACCCCGGCTGTCTTGCTTCAGCGTTACCTATAAAGTCATTACCTCGACCCGGTGCACCTTGACCACGTCCAACACCATTACCACCACGACCTGGTCCACGGCCTCTCGGTGGCTGCTGAGTGCCTTTAGCTAGCTGAGCATCAGGGTTACGAGCTTCCTGAGTCGTATCAGTCCGTCGAGGGCAATTCTTATACTGATGATCCTTGGAACCACATTTATAACAGGCACCAGTTTTCCTCCAGCATTCTTCGGGGTGTCGCTTCCCACAGTCGGCACAGTCTCGACTCTGATTGATAGTCACAGGTGCTCTAGCTTGAGCTGGCTCGTCATTCTGTGGCCTTTTCTGAAACCTTTTAGAAGAACCTGAGTGCTTAAAATCCATCTTGCCTCTGACTCTTTCCCGGTTCTGGCGTTCTGAGTTCTTAGCCTCTTCGGCTATCTTGGCTTTCTCTACAAGCGAGGTAAAATCCCGTACTTGCTGTGGGGCTATCAGTACCCGCAACTCATCATTTAGCCCATCTTCAAAGCGTACACAGTGCTCATGATCAGTTGGTGCTATTGTGCGAGCATAACAGCTCAAGCGAAGAAATTCTGCCTCGTAAGCCGCCACCGTCTTACTTCCTTGAACCAAATTCAGGAATTCCTTCCTCCGGGTATCTACATAACTTGTCCCGACGTACTTCCCTTGAAAAGCAGCTTTAAAGAAATCCCAAGTAACCAATGCAGCCTCGGTGCTTTCTCGAACAGTAAGCCACCACTGATACGCCTCGTCCCTTAACAAGGACATGGCTCCTCTCAGTTTCTGCTTGAGTGCACTCCAGATCATCCATAATTTGTTCTACAGCCTCGAGCCAGTATTCCGCAACTTCGGAGCTACACCGGAGACACCTCTAAAAACCTCGGCACTACTTGACTTAAGTCGTTCCGATATTGAACCACGAACTGCTGGACAAGTTCTAGTCCCAGCAACCCTCTCTAGGACTCGCAACATTGCTTGAGTCAAAGCATTATCCTCTCTCGTATGATCATGAGATCCAGTCCCACTCCCAGGTGACACAAGTACATCCATTTCCGGCATAAGACCCGACGCCTCAGACGCCACCCTAGCACCTCGGCCTCTACCACGGCCACGTCTACCACGTCCACGTCCTCTAGTGCTCATATTGGGTATTTCAGTTTAATCTGATTACAAGTTTTATGAATCAGTATACTATTTCAACATTTATTAACGATATTTTATGAGATATAAGAGGTAAATTTGTTTTCGCAATCACTTCCTATAGTCTCAATCTATACCGTTTTCAACATCTAAAACTAGAAGTTCTAGTGTGTTCCTATGCTCATATCACAATAATAAATATTTAATATACAAATACTTACTTGACTTGGTGCCGGATGCTCGTGGTGCCATACTACCTTTAACACATAAAATCTAAAAATTTAAACAGTTTTTAAACAAAATTTGTTGTTGAACCCAAACCACAGCCGAGTTTTGAAACTGGCTCTGACACCACAAAATGTAGCACCCCGAACCCGGCCTATGCGTTAAGACCAGACTTGGCATGCCACACAATTCAAACTTACGTCTAGCCATCAATGCTTTTAATGAAAACAATTCGTCAAAACGATTTTGAAGTTTGAGTTTATCAAAAATCGAGATTTATTTGAAAACCATGATTTTTAAAACATAAGAGTTTACAATTTGATTTTCAGAGAAATATTTGGTTAAAACTTTAATAATTGGTTGAAATAAATTTATAAAAGAGTTTTCACAAAATTTTACAAGTAAGTGATATTTAAGAAAAATCCCCTTTTTATACGCAAGTTTAAGAAAAACATTTATAAAAATTTAACAACCCCATTTAAGTAATTAAAACATATTAAAATCCATCCACGCATAAAAATCCATAAAAATAATACCAGAGGCCTTATTACATCGCAATTGAAATAGTACTTAATTAAAAATACTTAAAAGAAGTTCAAAGTTTTTATAACTCATCATTCGTAGCATGGCCTCCACACGAAGTCATCCCTGGCCCAAGCCTCCGTCAATTGTCATTACCTGAGAAGGGTAAGAAAACGGGGTGAGTTACTTAGAACTCAGTGTGTAACCCACTTACCGTGTCCACTAGGCCATAACCATATAAACATATTTTTGGGCTTGAGCCCATTTACAAATGTACATTATATAAATCAAATATAAAAATGCATGTGATATGCAATTCCCAACCAAGCCTAATTTCCATCCGCAACACACCACCCGTACCAACCAATACACCTGTGGGGATCAAGTCAACCCACCCCGCCAACACACCAATCGCAGGCATAAAGCCATTTTAAAAATTGTGGTTAAACCACCGAACTAGATTGTGGCAGAGCCACTCGAACTAGATTTTTGGCAACAGGCCTTTCTTCTCTTCATCAATTTTCCCAACCCATGCAATCATGTATATATATAAAACATAACAATACATTCACATGATGAATTTTAACAAAAGGCCCATATATCGATCTAGCAGTTTTTGACCCATATATCGATCTAGCAGTTTTTTTTTTGCCCATATATCGATCTAGCAGTTTTGGCCCATTTGTCACATATCAATATTGCCCATTTATCAAATAACACATTTGGCCCACATAGCAAATTATCAAATTGGCCCATATAACAATTTATCAAATTGGCCCATTAAGGGTATTTTCGTAATTCGGTCCATAGGGACATTTCGTAATTCAACCCATTGGGGGCATTTTCGTAATTTGGCCCGTAAAGGCGTTTTCATAATTCGGTAATCGTATCCACTAAGGGTAATTCGGTAATTTACCCTCTAAGGGTATGATGGAAATTATCGCAACCTAGACTTAATTACTAATTTGGGGCATAAAAATCAAAACTATCCATCTGCGTTGTACTGACTAAACTGACTATAACTCAAGTTTGGAAACTCAAAATTTAGATCTGTAAATTTTCCCTGAAACTATACTCATATAACTTCTTACTGTAATTTTTCTAGAATTTTTAGCTTAGCCAATTAGTACAGTTTATTCTTCAAAGTATCCCTTCTTTCATTGTTTGACAGTTCTGCCCTCTCTTCACAAAATCTCAGATATCTTATTGTACAGAACTCAAATACTGGTTTTGTTTGATCCAAATAAAAATAGACTTACTAAGGATTCTAATAATATAAACCATGTCCCGCAATTGTTTTTCTACAATTTATAGTGATTTATCCAAGTCAGAGCAGGGGATCTCGAAATCACTCTGAACCAGTCTCACAAAAATCTAAAAATCTCAAAATATACTAATCCTTTGCTTGCTCCGTTTCTTTTATAAGAAAATAGACTCAATTATATTTCAATCCATATCCCCTCCACCTTCTAATTCAATTTCCACTATTTTTGGTGATTTTTCAAAATCACGTCACTGCTGCTAACCAAAACTATTTTGTTACAAAATATGGTTACCACTTCGAACATACGTACGCCCGAGTGGCCATAGATGCTGGTTTGCGGCTTTTCAGTCCTTCAACCGAATCACAGAACATTTCATGCAAACATTTAGAGAGGTATGAGATTACACACCCCATTTCAAACATGTATTCGGAAAGTAAGGGATTACACACCTGATTTTGATTTCCTAACGAACCACTCGTCGTTGACCACTATGTCCGAAGGTAGAATATATCGAGTGTTAATACGAATGAGAAGAAGAAATAGAGAAGGGATAAAAGTTCGGTTATGGAGGAAATAGGGAAACCAAATGAGAGAAAAGAACTCAAGGGGACTAGCAAAAATTGGCACTCTCCCCCCCCTTAATGACCGAATATGCCAAAAATAAAGTGAAATAATTGCCTAAGACCTATAAAATTTTTCAGCACACTTTTAATAATTTTGTCTTCTTTGTTAATAATGTCCTAAGTGCTAGAATTTAAAATAGCTAAACTTAAAATTAATGGGCTAATATATTACTTGTATAGGTGCATACAATGGACGGTTGGAAAATGCTTGGAAGGTTGGTGTTGTTGGAAGGCATGAGTAAGTGGACTTGGGGAACAAGATTAGTATTAAAAATATAAGACATATGGAGCATATGAACGGCAATGGGAATATACAATCATGAGAATAGTGGAAGGAAAGAAAAAAATTGAAGATAAAGCATCATGGGGTGGACGACAATGCAATATGAGTCATGGATAAATTTTTTTTTTAATTCCTTTAAAAATGCATGAGTGGGATGACAAAGCAATATGGAAGTTTGAATTTTAATCTTCTAAAAGGACAGCCACGGCAATGGAGGATAGAAAGCATCGAATTAAAAATAAGAATAAATAAATTAGTAAGCTAATCTAATCTTTTAATCATGGAGGAAAAATTAATGGAATGCTTAAATTATTTGCTTATGGGATAGTGTGGAATGGACGGCAACACCTTGTCCATACTCCCATATTGGGCGAAAAAATAGAATTATGGGATTCGATTCTATCTTTAAATAGTCCAAAATTTCACCAAGGTTCTGGCTTGACCCCGAACCTCTCCAAAACCCCCAAACACAAGAAATAGTGCAAAAATACAGAACCCTTATTTTTAGGATGTTACAATTAAATTATATTTTTTTATTAAATTATATTTAATAATAATTATGTTAAAATATGATTAAATTATTTATTATTATTATTAAATTATTTTCAATAATAACCTTATTAAAATTTAATAACAATAACAATAATAATCTACCTAACAAAAATTTTGCTAAGGGTATTCTGGTCATTTTAGTTCTTTTCCTTATGCTATTACAACATCATTCCATTCAACCAAACACAAGAATTCTATTACAGCTCTATTCCATTACATTCAACCAAACAGTTGAATTACTTATTACAGCTCTATTCCATTACACCTCTATTCCATTACAGCGAACCAAACGTGGTGTAAATCTAAACCTTAAATTTGAACCCTAAACCTAAACTTGAATCCCGAACCCTAAACCTTTAATCCCAAACCCTGAACCTCAGGGTTCGAGGTTCTGGATTCAATGAGAAATAATTACCAAAATTATGTGTCAATGACATGGAAAAAATTTCACAAAAATTATTATTATTATTTTTAATTGGTTGCACAAAAGTAAAAATTATTAATTTATGGAAAAAAATGAAATAATTAAAATTTCAAAAAAAGAAAAAAATTATTTATAATTTAAAAAGTTAATTATTTAAGTAATTTAATTAAAGTTAAATTAAGTTGGAGAAGATATTAGATATAGATGAGTATATAATAATAATTTTTTATTTTTAAAATTTAATGACATGGCACTATTTTATTGATGCTTAAAAAACTATACTTTTTAGGATGATCCTAACATAATTTATTCCAATTTTTTATTTAATTATCAAGATTTTGTTTTATAATTAATAGGCTGAGCATTTAACTTTTAGATATTTCTACTTTTTAAATTTAATTTTCAAGTTAAAATATATAATTTATTAATAATATTAATTATTGAAATTTAGATAATTTATTTAATAAAATTTATGATTGCAATTTTATTTATTAAATATTATTTGTATTAATAAAATATGATTAAGTATGTAAATTTTAAATATTTCATTGAAACAATGTCTTAATTAAAATATATTATTTTAATTCTCTTAAGAATATAATCAATCTCACTACAATTTGAGAAAAGTAGTTGTTATCCTAAACTAATTTAATAAGCAATATACTTTATAATTTATTATTGTTGTTATTTATACTATTAATAAAAATTTTAACTTAATTGTTGCCACGGGTTAATTAGGTATTAACTCGGTTAAAAAATTATGTAAATGTCTTTTCGTAATTAAAATAAGTTATATTATTTAAGGATATTTTAGTCTTTTTATTTTTAACAAAAATCAAGAAAAATATGCATATGGTGGGATTTGACCCGCGCCAATTGGAATAGTAAAACTTTAAATTTACTATTCAATCAAACTTTTATTTTGATATTTTTTTTATATATTTTTAATATGCACAATTTATTATCTCCACCAGTTATATATCTATATTATAAATAAAACCCCTGATTGAATTGGTGTCACGGATTAACCGAGTACCAACTCGGTTAATAAATTATGGGAATGTCCTTCCATGATTAAAACAAGTCATATTATTTGAGAGTATTTTAGTCCTTTTATTTTAACAAAAACCAAGTAAAATACCCATATGGTTTATTTATTTGATGTATTTATGTGTTTAAATTTTGTTTTACTCATAATTTAATCTAAACTTTTATTTTAGTATCATATATATTTTATGTGTTATTACGATCAATTAATTTTAGACTATACATTTCATTATTTATTATATATTATTTTTAAATACACATCTATATTCTAAATTTTTTGTTTTCATACATGACAAGATTTCTAATAGAAATTAATAACAAAACAAAAATTCAGTTTTATAACAAATGAATTAAATTATTATTATTATGAAATGTTGTAAGTCTTGCAATTGGCAGTTTAAATTATATTTTTTCAACGCTTAATTTCTAATTTTCTAATATATTAATTAGAACGCCTCCCTCCAACTTATTCATTCTGTAACGCTTTAATATCTATATAATCTATACACTGTATAGTATATAAAAGTAATGTCAACCATGCTCTCATTCTGTCACCGTCCTTTGTCTTCTCTCTTTTTCTTTTATAGAAATGCTTAAATTTTGTTTTTGCTGTCCTCCTTTGTTTTTTCTTTTACATTTTAGAGAACTGTTATGTCCAAATTTGAAGTAATGTCCATCATGCTCTCCTTTTTGCCGCGTGTCTCCTTTGACCTCGGCTTTTTAATAAATAATCTAAAATTATAAAAATTATCCTAGTATCATATTATTTAGAAAAGTGATTTAGTTTCTACAACCATTTTATCGGATAAGCCAAAAAAACCCAAAAATGCGTCTACATAGAAGTATTTTAAGGGAAAATTTTAAAAAGGAAAATGATTTATGTCAGAGCCCAATTTTTCCCATATAAAACCCAAAAAATAAATAAAAATAAAATCAAAACAAATAATAAAAAAAACCAAAGTCTTTTAACAGTCCATTTACAGACCCAATTACTGGCCCAAACCCTAAGCCCAAAATGGCCCAACAATCTAAACCAGGCAGCAAACCCTAGCCCCTAGCCTTGCGCCGCTTCAGCAGCCTCCAGCGCATAGCCTCTGTACGTGCCACGTCCACGCCTCCGTACGCCTCCTCTGTACCTACAAAAGAGGACAAAAACACCAGCAAAAACACAACAATAGGATATACGATGGATAAAGACGTATTTTATTGATTTTCTTTTATTTTTCGCTCTCGGATCTGGCTATAAAGGTCGAATGTGATTCAGTGTAAAGGGGGGGACCCCATTTTTTGTAAAAACAAGCGCATATGTATTGAATACAGAAAAAAAAATCAGTTGTTGAAAAGAGGTGATTTTAGATCTCGTTTTTCTAGGTAATTTAGCTCGTATTTTCTAATTTTCATTTGTTGCGTGAAAAATAAATGTATAAAAGAAAAAGGGATTTCTTATCTGTTGTTTTGGTGTCGATCTAGCCTAACCAGTGTTTACTTCTTCGATCCAAAGGTTGACGGATCCTGGGTCTATTTGCGACGGCGGTGGAGGTGCATTAGGCGCCGATGAAGCCCACTGGTCGATTGAGAAGGCGGAGAGTCCGAAAGTTTTAAGAAAAATGTTTTGAAACCTGTTTTGAAGGATTTTGTTTCGGCGGTTTTGTGAAGTGGCAGGTTTCCATTCCGTTTTTTTTAGGTTTTAATACGAATAAAAACAGCGTCGTTTGGGGGTCTTTGGAATTCAGGTGCCAAAACGACACCGTTTGGTGCTCAGCCCATGTGTTCAGGTGTCGAAACGGCACCGTTTGGTGCTTAGTCCACGTGCCCGACCCGATCCAAAGGAAGGATCCGCGTGTTTATTAAAAGGAGGTCATTTGCGCGCTTAGTCCCTCCTTTTTGCACTAACCTTTAATTATGCCTCGATTATGTTTTATTTGTTTTTTTAAATATTTCCTTGGAATTCTTACGTTGTTTCAAATTAGTCCTCGTTTGAACGTTTCATTTTGAAGTTTGATTCATTTGCGTTTTAGTCCTCTGTAGTTTGCGTGAGTTGTATTTTGGTCTTCCATATTTGTTAATATTGTTATTTATTTGTAAATTATTATTATTATTATTTTCTCTTTTGTAATTCTTTATTTTCTTTAAAATTTAATTATTATTCATCTCTATCTTGAATTATTTATTGATTTTGTATTGTTCTAGCTTGTTATTTTACACTTTTGTTTATGTACATATATATATATATACATTTAAAAATTTTATTATTTTTATAATTTGTCCATTTTAAAATCTTTTTTATTTTTCTATGCTTTAAAGATTTACATGATATTTAATTTAATGCTATTATACCTACATATACATAATTATTTTATTCTAAGTATATATTATTAATTTCATTATTGATTTTATGTAAATATTTCCTTTTAAATCTATTTACGTGTATATATATATATATGTATCTTCTTTTAAACTTATTTATGTATAAGTTGTCTCTTTAAAGGACCCTATTTTAAAATATATATTTATTTATTCCAAACACTTTTATATGTCATTATTATATATATATATATATATATTACTTTATATCAAGTTTTTATTATATATGTATTATTTAAATTATACACATATTATTATATATATCATTTGTTTATTTGTTATAAAGCTCGCTATATGTTAGTTGTATTAATTTGCCTGCCATTGTATGTGCTCGAATTTATTCCCATCAAATTTCCTATTATGGTCATTCATTTGTATAATATTTTATCCATGTATATTATTCCATGTTTGTAACTTGGCCTTTTTCACATTATCGCATCGTGATTCAAATTTTAACATTTTAATTGATATTGGTTGTTCCATTCTTGTTCCAAACAAACTAAATAAATATATTTTGAACTGGTTTTATAATCGCTTATCGGAAAGCTTATCAAAAATAAGGCAATGCTTGTGTTTGGAAGTTTCAAAAAAATCGTGCCGTAACTCACTGGGTTTTGATTTTTCTCGTTAAATCCTAGCAACCGAGTACCCTTTTCTTTTTTAAATCAAAATATATAAAAATTTTAAATAAAATCTTATTCTCGAGAATTCGAGATGTTGTGTCCTAACTCACTGGATGTGACGTTTTATCATCTCGAGGTAAGAATTTCTAAAAAAACAAAGGCAATGTTCTATATTCGGGAATTTTGAGAAATTGTGCCCTAACTCACTGGGTATGACATTTTATTTCTTTGAAATAAGAGGGTCTTAGCATCCAAATTGATTTGTTCAAGTGTCCGTTTGGCAAACGGATCGTAATCCAGAATCTTTTCAAATTTTCGGCATCAATACATTAAATAATCCATTAGGTACCAATTTTGGGCGTTTCGAGGATGCTAACCCTTCCTCGTATGTAATCGACTCCCAAACCCATTTTCGCTAATTTTGTAGACCAAAATCTGTTTTAATAAATTAAAATTTTCAATTTCAAGGTGATCCGATCACACCTCGAAAAAAGGTCGGTGGCGACTCCATTTTTATTTTCATTTCTAAAGTCGACCCCATTTTCCAAATTAAAATAAAAATGGTTTCGACAGCTTGGCGATTCCGCTGGGGACATAAGAGAGTTAAGCCGTAAAATTGATTGTTTTCTGTCTTATTGTCGAAAATTGAAAATCTGATTTGAAAAAAATTACGATCCTATTATTGCATTCGTTCATATTGTTGTGATTACTGTGGTTTGAGTCTTGTAGAATACTTTTGCATCATATTGCATGACCGCTGGGTCACACCCTTTTAAATGGGAGTGAGAAGCTACTCCTTCGTGAGGTTTTCACCTCCGTGCAGGATAGTGGATCGCTTTCGGGATACATCCGTACCTATGTCTTCGTGAGATTTTCATCTCCGTGCAGCCATAGGGAAATGTGTCCCCCTGAATCGAACTCGGTCCATATGAGCCTATAATGAGTGAAGATCGAGGAATCTACTGGTTCAGATACCTCAACTTTAGAACCGAACCACATATAGTGAACCTTATGAGCCCACTTTAGGTAGAACTATGTTAAACCCTAGCAGTCATCCGTGTAGGTGTTTGACTATTTTCTGTTTGATTTGACTTTTACCATCTGTATATGATACTAACATGTTTTCTTTTGTTTATGACTACATTGCATCTCATCACCATAGAAAGGAGGTGTTGATTCATATTCGATTGCTAAATAGAAGAGTTTGTCATAGAAAAATGGATTTTTTGATAAAGTGGGTTATAATACGTTTGTCAAATATAGTCCAAAAAAGATTGATAGTATGTAACAGTCCGGTTTAGACCCTAGTCAGAACAGTGGTTTCAAGACCACAAATCCGAGTCAGTAAAATATTTTAATATTATTTTCTATATTTTTGATATGTGATTAAGCATGTGGTAAAATTTCGTAAGTTAATTTGTCTGACTGTGTGTTTAATTTGATAAAAGGACTAAATCACATAATTGGTAAAAGTGGCCTTTTATTTAATTGAATGGCCTAATTGTTGTGTCTCCTTAAATAGGAGGATTTATGTTGCAAATTTTCCAAAAGTGAGAGCAGTGGACGGCATAATGAAAAATATGTTGTTATATATTTATATATATTATATAATAGTTTAATTAATGAAAATAACATATTATATGTTATAATAATAATAATAACAAAGCTTGGAAATAGAGCTCATTTTACATGTTCTTCCACCGAATATTGAAAGAAAAGAAAGAACTTAAGCTTTGTTTTATTCGGCACTTGCAAGCTAAAATTAAGGTGAGTTTTGACTTCGGTTTTTGATAATTTTTACGTTTTTTGTAATCGTTGCTTCGTATACTACAAAACCCATGTCTTAATTTTGAGAATTGATGATGTTTTTGAAATGAGACTTTGATGAACTCGTGATTTGTGATGTTTAATAGTGAACAATGAAAGATATGTGTTTGATTATCATAGTTTGTATTTGAAGTTTTGTTGAATTTGAGTATTTTGGATTAAATTGAGAAAATAATTTTTGAAGGACTAAATTGTGAATTTGATGAAAATATGGGCTTGTATAAGATATATAAGCATTCGGCTATGCATATATATATGGTGATTTTGTGTATTTAATGTTTTGAGAAAAATGGACTAAATTGATAAAATGTGCAAATGTAAGGGCTAATTTGCAGATTTCCCTAAGTATGTGTATTTGGATTGAATTGGATGAGTTAGCGAATAAAAGGGTTAAATTTGAATATGTATAGATCAAGAGCCGAAGAAATCGGACTTAGATCGCGGGAAGGCGAAAGTAATTGAGTAGCCATATCCGTTTCCGTTAAACCGAACTCGAGGTAAGTTGATATACAGATAAATGTATTTGCATTGCACTATTTCTGAATAAATGAAATTTGAATTGCTATAAATATCCATTGATATGGATTGTATGTGAACTCCGAGATTTACGAATAAGTCGACAAGTTGTTTAAGTTCTAGAAGTCCCGTTTGAACCTTGGGATAGATAGAACAGTATATGTCATGACATGGGTGTTCGATATGAGAATTTCGTGTAAGACCACGTCAGGTACGTTTGCATCGATATGAGAATTTCGTGTAAGACCACGTCTGGGACGTTGGCATTGATATGGAATTTAGGTGTAAGACCTTATCGGGGAGAGTGGCATCGATATCTGAGTACATGTAAGACATCATTTGGGACGGTGGCCTTGTAGAACTATTCCGAGTCTTCTGAGTATCCTATTAGATTCTGAACAATTCAACAGGAAAATTCCGAGTCATGAAAGATTACGTGAATGTATATTCGTTTTAGGTAGGTTTGATAAGTACACAATGTGTGTATGTAAGGTAAGTATCTATATGAACTTACTAAAATGAATATGTGCAATGGAACGATGAGATGATATGTGAAATTTATGCTTAGATGAGCTATGTGCATATGTGGTAATGAGTTGAAGTATGTGATAAGTTATGCTAAACCATTGAGCCAAACTCTATGTGAGATGTATAGGCTATGAGAACCATTATTGCCATTGTTTTAGAATGGTATGTGCATTTTAAATTAAGTTTATTTGTATATGACTTACTAAGCTTTTGGAAAGCTTACTCTGTGTGCGTTTTCTCTGTCTTATAGATCGTCAAAGCTACTGAAGGCTCTGGTACTGTCGAGGATCGTCATCACACTACTCAACTTGTTTTGGTACATTTTGGAAATGTATATAGCTAGATATGGCATGTATAGGCTAGTTATTTGTTTTAATTATGAAGTGAACTTAGCCATGTGATTTGGCTAGTTATGTGTTGGCAATATGCATTAGTGAATATGATATGTGATGTATGTTTTGGTATAGTTTGATAGTATATGAAGTGGTTAAGTTTAAGGTAAGTATTTAGATGAATTATGCTTGTGTTTACATGAGTTTTAGTCTTGTAAATTCGCTTGTTTGAAATTGGATTTTAAATGTCGGGATAGGATGGTTATTTTGATACGTTCTTGGTTGCCAAAGGTGCATGAGTTGAATTGGTTATTTGCTTGTAGGTATGACCCTAATGTGGGTGGCATATTGGCCTTGCAAATGGCCTATTTTGCCACACGGTTGTGGCACACGGGCGTGCCTATTGACCGTGAGACTAAGTCAGTAGCTAATTAAGAGTACACAACCTTGGCACACGGACGTGCCTGGTAGCCGTGTGGTTTAGTCAGGATAGACCACGGCCAAAGTACAAGGGCGTGCTTGGTGGCCATGGAGCCAAGTCAGAATTGACCACGACCAAGGTACACAGGCGTGCTTGGTGGCCGTGGAGTTAAGTCAGTTTCGACCACGGGGGATGTAACATCCTGCATCTAGGGTTGCTTGCATTTATTTTTCTGATTTCCTAGTGGAGAACCTTATTTTGCTTATTTTGGTGCGAACCTTGGCATAGGAAAATAAATTGGTTAAGTGGCTGAAGGCTGGAGGTTATTCCTACGGGACTCGTGTTCGAGTCCCAACGGTAGTGTGTGTGTGTGTGTGTGTTTTTATTTTGTTTTGCGTGGAAACATGAGAGGCTAAGGGAGGAAGGTTCAAAAGGAATTTGAAATGGGTTCATGTCACAATTAATGCCGTGGCATAGTGGTTAAGGACTCTGCTGAGGAGTGGCGTCTAAGAGGGCTCACGTTCGAGTCCCGGAATTCGCACTTGAAGCGCTCCATTTTTCTTTTAACGCTAAAGAGAAGGGAGCCAAGGCCGGATAGTTTAAAAGAAATTCGCAATGAGTTACGGCATGAAAGTTCAGTAGCAAAGATGGCAGGGGGGGCTTGGGCATGTTGCTTCAGGTCTGGAGTTCGAAACTCCTGAATAGCGCATAAGCAGGTTTTAGTTGTTTTTGTTTTAGCGATGTGGCAATGGAACTTGCCGAAGGAGTGTTTAAATAAATTCATGTTGCGCCCATGTCATGAAATACCCGGTAGCCGAGTGGTTCGAGCGTGGGGGATTTTGCCTCAGGTCTCGCGTTCGAGACCCGAGGGTGGCGCATGAACGAAAATTTTTGTTTTTCGTCTTGGGCTTTAATGCGTGCAGGAGCCAGCAACCGAGTGTTTAAAAGAAATTCCCAACGCATTATGTCATGAAAGACATGCTAGCCGAGTGGCTAGCGCTTGGAGGGTACTGCCCCGGGTCCAGGGTTCGAAACCCATGCGCAGCACATGGAAGAAAATTTTTGCTTTGGCCGGTGTTGGGGGGGTTTTGGCCTGCACATGCACGCGTGGGGAGCCAAGTTTGATGGCTGCCTCATGTTCTTTTATTTTATCTAGGTTATTTATTAATTTAGATGATAATGGAAGCATGGGTTAGTTGTCTTTCTTTATTTTATTTGTTGGAAGTAGGAAGAATATTATAGGAATTTGAGGCTTTGAAATTAGAGAGGGATGGAGTGTTTGGCCGGCCATGAAGCTTTGCAAGGGAGAATTATTTTCTTTTTTCTTTTCAAAACCATTGTTATGGCCGAATGAAGCTTGGTGAAGAGAAGCTTGGCCGAATTTCCTTTGTTTCATTTTGGTGCATGACCGGTTAGTGTAGAGTAGAAGAAAGCCAAAATCCTTCTTCCTTCAAATTTGTCCCTTGGCCGAATGTTGTATAGCCAGATTTCTTTAGTTGTATTTGGTTCCTTTTGATTGAGCATGCCGAATCCTGCTTCTTCTTCCTCTCCTTCGTTTTAGCCTTAAGTAGCCGACTACTCCATTGTCTTTCTACAAGACTTGGCCGAACTTGGGTGATCAACTAGGTGAAGAAATCGTCGAGGTAAGGGCAACCAACTCTTGTGGCCGTGAGTTTTAGACTTTGGCCAAAAATGGGAGACTCCAAAGGGGCTTGGGGTTTCGGTTTTTGAAGAGGCCCTAGGGGGGGTGTTTTCGGCTAGCTCCTATTATTTTCTTTCCTTCCATTGTTTGTTTTCTAAGCTCTTTAACCTCGTCAAATTTGTTTTCCTTTCCCATTGTAGTCTTAGCCGAATGATGCTTACCACCTAGAGCATGGGCCGAATCCACAAAAAGAGGTGTATTTTCGAAAGTTGGTAAGTATTTCCTCTTTTACTTAGGTTCCTTACCCCTCTTTTGAAGGGCCATTTTAGTATCTATGTTTGACCGATTTATGCACTATGATTTTAGGGGGATAAATCGGCTATGAAACCAGAAGCTTTCAAGATTTCAAGTCATAATAGTTCGTATTAATAAAGGTTCGGCCTAAGGCCCTGTTTTGTTATGTTAGGACTAATAACCTTGGACTTGTTAATTAATCACATGAGACCCCTTATTAATAATCCGTGATGGCCAAATAATAGGGGCTCTACGAGGACAAGTTCGGGACTTTTTAAATATCACGTAGATCCGGGATTTCTTGTAGACCTTCGATTATTTAGGTGTGTAAACTCTTACACACTTTATTAGTATAAACTGTTATTCGATGATATTAATAACCTCTCATATGGTAAGTTTGCTTAGTGGGCATAAGCTTGGTTTTCGGGTAAGTTTCCTTATTACTCGATTTACGATATATGTTGTATATGCCATCATATGCTGAAAAATGCTATACACGATTGCATGATATATGGAATCATGATACTGTAATATGAGCATGATGATGGTGGGACTGATGAGAGGGAGTAATATTCGTGTCGACGGACACCAGTGTTTTGGTAACACATTGTGACTACGGTCACCAGAGGTTTGGTACCTCCAGAGGTTTGGCACCTCATAGCGTCTCGTCCCTGTGGCTTAGTACCACCGTGGGTTGGCCCCACATTTGAGATACGGGATCGACGCCAGTGATTTGGTATCACACGATGGGTTGGCCCCATCACTTGATTGTGACTTCGGGTCACCAGTGGTTTGGCACCACACGTATTGACGGATATTGTGACCATACGTCACCAGTGGTTTGGCACCACCAGTGGTTTGGTACCACACGGGGTAGAAAAGGAGCACGGATGGCTAGGTTGGGTTGCATAATTGCATGCCATACTAATATCTTGTGTATGAGTGTTATTTCCCGGGTTGGGGATTTATACACTGAGTCTTGGTGACTCACCCCTTCCCATATCATCTTGCAGGTGAGTAGAGCACGGATGCGGAGCCGAGGAGAGCTCGAGGCGGCCATGTTGGTTTTGTGGACTTGAAATTTTATCTTACCCCGTTTTAAGTTTAACTATTCACTACAATTCGATTGGGTTGTAATATGGCCGCTTATTATTATTTTGGATGGATAGGTAGTTGTTTTTACTTTACTTTATAACTGATGAACTCACAAACGGTTATGCAAATCGGTTAAAAGTAACGTTTTCAAAAATAAGTACTCATACGCGTTTTCAAGGAAAATGTTACCATCGGGTAACGAGATTTTCTAAGCTATTGATCACGCTAATGTTCTAAAATTTAAATGGTCAAATGGTTTTAAAGGAAGAAAGGATTTTCAACTCAATCGAATCAACCCACTTGATTTTTGACGAACACTGTTTTATACCCTTAACAAAATTTTTTTTTTAAATTTCTACTACTGATCCAAACCTTCCAAACTTCTCTCATTCGGTGACATACCAGATCCGGTCATGGCTTGTGGGCCGGGTTGGGGTGTTACAGGGGAGACACATGGGTGTGTCTAGCGGCCATGGGAGGCACATGGCCTGCCCACACGGGCGTGTGTCCTGCATAACTTAGAAAGTTTAAAATTTTTCGAGAATTTATGTATGTGTTCGGTTTAGTCCCGACTCCGTTTAAAGCATGACTAAGGTCTCGTTGACCTTTTAAAGGGATACTTTGATTACGTTTAATGAACTGTATTATGTAATGTATGTAAAAGTTTCGATCTGTCTGGTAATACCTTTAACTCTAATTCGGCGACGAATACGGGTTAAGGGTGTTACATTTGGTTTGTATCATACCTATGGTTTAGTCGATTTTCGGACTAACGTAGCGTGTCAGAGTCTAGCTATACATGCCATATATCTGAACTGTGATAGTGTGATGAATCCTGACATATAAAATGTGATTTACGTATAGTAATGGATCCCGAAAAAGCCGTAGCTGACAATATAGAAAGTAATGTACTTGCTCCTGCGCAAGGGACAGCGCCATCTGATCCGAGATTGGCTACAAGCGGTCATGAAGAAGAAGCTAAACAAGCTTTCTTCCAGATGATGAGTGAGTGGTTCACTCAATTTGTAAGGAATAATCCAATTGTTTCACAATCTCCGCCTCCATTTAATCCCCCTCTAACATCTACTATGCCTCGATTATGAATCCAAACCTGTTGGATAAGCCTTCAATCGATAAAATCCGTAAGTATGGGGTTGAAGAGTTCAGAGCTACCAATAATGACGATGCCTAGAAAGCCGAATTTTGGTTAGAAAACACTATCCGAGTATTTGATGAAATATCGTTGAGTTCTGAAGAACGTATTAAATGTGTTGTATCTTTGTTACGAGATGCGGCCTATCGGTGGTGGAAAACTTTGATTTCGGTTGTTTCTAAAGAATGGATCACATGGGATTTCTTTCAGTTTGAGTTCAGAAAGAAATACATTATTCAGAGATTCATTGATTAGAAACGAAAAGAATTTTTGGAATTGAAACAAGGTCACATGTCTGTCACTGAATACAAACGAGAGTTTGTGAGATTAAGTCAGTATGCTCGGGAATGCATTTCGAATGAAGCGATAATGTGTAAAAGATTCGAAGATGGCCTAAATGAAGATATCCAATTGCTAGTTGGTACTCTAGAGATAAAAGAGTTCGTAGTGCTAGTTGACCGAGCATGCAAAGCCGAGTCTGAAGCCAGAGATATGAAAAAGAGATTTCTGAGCAAATCATTTCAATCTGCCTCAAAGAAATTTCGAGATGGACATAGCCGTTCAAAGGTTAATGTGAGGCATTCGAGTAGAGATCGAGCTAGATTATAGTTGAGCTCCAAAGCTCCAGCAACTTCAATGGCTAGTGTTGGAAATGTCAGATCCGAGCGACCTGAATGTAAACATTATGGTAAAAGACATCGGGGAAGTTGTAGATTAAATGATCGAGCTTGCTTCAGATGTGGATCATTAGATCATTTCATTCGTGATTGCCCAGAGTCCGTTGGGCCAGAGACTGTTCAGAATCCGAGATTTGATAATGCTCCATGAGAGGAAGACTTTTGAAAAATGTAAGAAATACTAGTGGTAGACAGAGAACTATGAGAGATACTGTTGCGAGATCTGAAGCTAGAACACCTGCCAGAGCATATGCTATCCGAGTTCATGAGGAAGCTTCATCTCTAGATGTTATAACGGGTACATTTACACTTTATGATACTTCTGTGATTGCATTGATAGACCCTGGTTCTACACATTCATATATATGCGTGGACTTGGTAATTAGTAAGACTTTGCCTGTAGAGTCTACTGAGTTTGTTATAAAAGTATCGAACCCCTTAGGTAAAAGTGTTTTGGTTGACAAAATATGTAAGAATTACCCGTTAATGATTCGAGATATCTGTTTCCCTGCTGATCTGATGCTACTACCATTTGATGAGTTTGATATAATTCTGGGTATGGACTGGTTGACATTGCATGATGCTGTTGTGAATTATAAAAGGAAGATTATTGATTTGAAAGGTCAAAATAATGAAATGGTTCGGATTGAGTCTAGTGAATTGAACGGATTGCCTGCAATGATATCTGTATTGAAAGTTCAGAGTTATATGAAAAAAGGTTACGAAACTTATTTTGCTTATGTAATTGACTCGAAAGTATCTGAGAAGAAAATTGAATCCGTGCTTGTTGTATGTGAGTATTCTGATGTATTCCCTGAGGAATTACCGGGTTTGCCTCCGATACGTGAAGTTAAATTTGGCATTGATTTGTTGCCTGGTACAATACCTATTTCGATAGCTCCGTATAGAATGGCACCAACATAGTTGAAAGAGTTACAATCACAATTGCAAGAGTTAATTGATAGAGGTTTCGCCAGACCGAGTTTTTCACCATGGGGTGCTCCAATTCTGCTTGTGAAAAAGAAAGATGGCACGATGAGAATGTGCATTGACTACCGTCAGTTGAACAAAGTGACCATAAAGAACAAATGTCCGTTGCCCAGGATTGACAATTTGTTTGATCAATTAAAAGAAGCTACTATATTTTCTAAGATTGATCTGAGATGCCAATTGTGAGTGAAAGATTCAGACATTCAGAAAACCGCTTTCAGAACGAGGTACGGGCATTATGAGTTTTTAGGTATGCCATTTGGACTAATAAATGCTCCTGTAGTGTTTATGGATCTGATGAACAAAATTTTCAGACCGTACCTAGATTGATGTGTTGTTGTTTTCATTGATGGCATTTTGATTTATTCACGTGATGAGATTGAAAATGCTGAACATTTGAGAATTGTATTACAAACTCTGAGAGAAAAGCAATTGTATGCGAAATTTAGCAAATGTGAATTATGGTTGCATGAAGTCAGTTTTCTAGGACATATTGTATCGACCACTGGTATACGAGTTGATCTGAGCAAGATTTCTGCTATTCAGGATTGGAAACCCCCGAGGAATGTGTCTGAAGTCCATAACTTTCTGGGACTTGTTGGTTATTATCGAAGAATCTTAAAAGGCTTTTCGATGATTGCAACTCCGTTGATTAGACTACTTCAGAAAGATGCTAGATTTGAATGGTTTGATAAATGTCAAAAATGTTTTGACTAGTTGAAAGCTCTATTAACCGAAGCTCCAATGTTAGTATAACCGGAATCGGGTAAAGAATTTGTGTTATACAATGATGCTCAGAAATTTAATAATGAAATAATAGAAAAACGAGCTCTGTGTGATTTGAACTCCGATTCTAAATTTCAAGTAGATGTTGTTGATTGTTTGAGATTTCAAGATAGAATCTGTATACCGAGGAATTCAAAGTTGAATCAGTTAATTTTGAATAAAGCTCATAACAGTTTTCAGTCGAGCATTAAAATGGCATAATATGAGACTTTGTACGGATGTAAATGTAGAACACCATTGTATTGGACTGAGATTAGTGAAAATAAGCTACACGGGGTTGACTTGATAAAAGGCACTGAACAGAAACTGAAAGTAATCCATGATAGTCTGAAATCAGCATCTGATCGTTAGAAGTATCATGCGGACTTGAAACGAAAAGATATAGAAATTGAGATCGGTGACAAAATATTTCTGAAAGTGTCTCCGTGGAAGAAAGTGCTTCGGTTCAGATGCAAAGGCTAGTTGAGTTCGAGGTTCATTGGTCCGTATAAAATTATCGAGCATGTTGGACCAGTTGCATACAGATTGTTGTTGCCACCTGAGCTAGAAAAGATATACAATGTATTTCATATTTCGATGCTCCGTAGATATCGATCTGATCCGTCACATGTGATTGCTCCTTCTGAGATTGAAATTCGATCTGATATGACATATGAGGAAGAACCTATCCGTATTCTAGCTCGTGAAGTGAAAGAGCTGAGAAACAAGAAAATTTCATTAGTGAAAGTATTGTGAAATCGACACGGAATAGAAGAGGCTACGTGGGAGCCTGAAGATTCAATGAGACAAGAATATCCGAATCTGTTTAACGATAAGATTTTCGGGGACGAAAGTCCCTAAAGGGGGAGATTTGTGACAGTCCGGTTTAGACCCTAGTCAGAACAATGGTTTCAAGACCAAAAATCTGAGTCAATAAAATATTTTAATATTATTTTCTATGTTTTTGATATGTGATTAAGCATGTGGTAAAATTTCGTAAGTTAATTTGTCTGACTGTGTGTTTAATTTGATAAAAGGACTAAATCGCATAATTGGTAAAAGTGGCCTTTTATTAAATTGAATGGCCTAATTGTTGTGTCTCCTTAAATAGGAGGATTTATGTTGCAAATTTTCCAAAAGTGAGAGCAGTGGACGGCATAATGAAAAATATGTTGTTATATATATTATATAATAGTTTAATTAATGAAAATAATATATTATATGTTATAATAATAATAATAATAATAATAATAATAATAATAATAACAAGCTTGGAAATAGTGCTCATTTTACATGTTCTTCCACCGAATATTGAAAGAAAAGAAAGAACTTAAGCTTTGTTTTATTCGTCACTTGCAAGCTAAAATTAAGGTGAGTTTTGACTTCAGTTTTTGATAATTTTTATGTTTTTGTAATCGTTGCTTCGTATACTACAAAACCCATGTCTTAATTTTGAGAATTGATGATGTTTTTGAAATGAGACTTTGATGAACTCATGTGATTTGTGTTGTTTAATAGTGAACAATGAAAGATATGTGTTTGATTATCATAGTTTGCATTTGAAGTTTTGTTGAATTTGAGTATTTTGGATTAAATTGAGAAAATAATTTTTGAAGGACTAAATTATGAATTTGATGAAAATATGGCTTGTATAAGATATATAAGCATTCGGCTATGCATATATATATGGTGATTTTGTGTATTTAATGTTTTGAGAAAAATGGTCTAAATTGATAAAATGTGCAAATGTGAGGGCTAATTTGTAGATTTCCCTAAGTATGTGTATTTGGATTGAATTTGATGAGTTAGTGAATAAAAGGGTTAAATTTGAATATGTATAGATCAAGAGCCAAAGAAATCGGACTTAGATTGCAGGAAGGCAAAAGTAATTGAGTAGCCGTATCTGTTTCCTTTAAACCGAACTCAAGGTAAGTTAATATACAAATAAATGTATTTACATTGCACTATTTGTGAATAAATGAAATTTGAATTGCTATAAATATCCATTGATATGGATTGTATGTGAACTCCGAGATTTACGAATAAGTCGACAAGTTGTTTAAGTTCTAGAAGTCCCGTTTGAACCTTGGGATAGATAGAACAGTATATGTCATGACATAGCTGTTCGATATGAGAATTTCGTGTAGGACCACATCTGGGACGTTGGCATCAATATGAGAATTTTGTGTAAGACCACGTCTGGGACGTTGGCATCGATATGAGAATTTCGTGTAAGACCACGTCTGGGACGTTTCTCATTTCGTGTAAGACCACGTCTAGGACGTTGGCATCGATATTAGAATTTTGTGTAAGACCACGTCTGGGACGTTGGCATCAATATGAGAATTTCGTGCAAGACCACGTCTGGGACTTTGGCATCGATATTAGAATTTCGTGTAAGACCACGTCTGGGACGTTGGCATCGATATGTGAATTTCGTGTAAGACCACGTCTGGGACGTTGGCATTGATATGGAATTTAGGTGTAAGACCCTGTCGGGGACAGTGGCATCGATATCTGAGTACATGTAAGACCTCGTCTGGGACGTTGGCCAGAACTATTCCGAGTCTTCTGAGTATCCTATTAGATTCCGAACAATTCAACAGGAAAATTCTGAGTCATGAAAGATTACGTGAATGTATATTCATTTTAGGTAGGTTTGATAAGTACACAAGGTGTGTATGAAAGGTAAGTATCTAGATGAACTTACTAAAATGAATATGTGCAATGGAACAATGAGATGATATCTGAAATTTATGCTTAGATGAGCTATGTGCATATGTGGTAATGAGTTGAAGCATGTGATAAGTTATGCTAAACCGTTGAGCCAAACTCTAGGTGAGATGTATAAGCTATGAGAACCATTATTATCATTGTTTTAGTATGTTATGTGCATTTTAAATTAAGTTTATTAGTATATGACTTACTAAGCTTTTGGAAAGCTTACTCTGTGTGCGTTTTCTCTTTCTTATAGATCGTCAAAGCTATTGAAGGCTCGGGGACTGTCGAGGATCGTCATCACACTACTCAAATTTTTTTGGTACATTTTGGAAATGTATATAGCTAGATATGGCATGTATAGGCTAGTTATTTGTTTTAATTACGAAGTGAACTTAGCCATGTGATTTGGCTAGTTATGTGTTGGCAATATGCATTAATGAATATGATATGTGATGTATGTTTTGGTATAGTTTGATAGTATATGAAGTGGTTAAGTTTAAGGTAAGTATTTAGATGAATTATGCTTGTGTTTACATGGGTTTTAGTCTTGTAAATTGGCTTGGTTGAAATTGGATTTTAAATGTAGGGATAGGATGGTTATTTTGATACGTTCTTGGTTGACAAACGTGCATGAGTTGAATTGGTTATTTGCTTGTAGGTGTGACCCTAATGTGGGTGGCATATTGGCCTTGCAAATGGCCTATTTTGCCACACGGTTGTGGCACACGGGCGTGCCTATTGACCGTTGGACTAAGTCAGTAGCTAATTAAGAGTACACAACCTTGGTACATGGACGTGCCTGGTAGCCATGTGGTTTAGTCAGGATCGACCACGACCAAAGTATAAGGGTGTGCTTGGTGGCCGTAGAGCCAAGTCAAAATTGACCACGGCCAAGGTACACGGACATGCTTGGTGGCCGTGGAGTTAAGTCAGTTTCGGCCCCGGAGAGACACATGGGCGTGTCTAACGGCCGTGGGAGGCACACGGCCTGCCCACACGGGCATGTGTCCTGCATAACTTAGAAAGTTTAAAATTTTTTGAGAATTTATGTATGTGTTCCGGTTTAGTCCCGACTCTGTTTAAAGCATGACTAAGGTCTCGTTGACCTATTAAAGGGATACTTTGATTGCGTTTAATGAATTGTATTATGTAATGTATGTAAAAGTTTTGATCTGTCTGGTAATACCTTTAACCCTAATCCAGCGACGAATACGAGTTAGGGTTGTTACATAGTATATGGCTTTGCTTCGTTACCCGGGGATTCAAGCCAACAAGGCGAGAGTCATCACGTTTCAATTTTCTTAAAGAAGCTTATGAGCATCGCGGAGGATAAGTGAGTGAAGAGTCACGGCCTGGATCAAGCAGCAAAGAGCTAGAAGAGGCATCTATTGAGAAAGTTCACAGGACAAGACCATAACATCTGGATATGAGGAAAATGATTGGTGTCTTTACTTGGGCTATGAGGAAAAAGCCACATATGTTATCCGTTTTATGTAAATAAATTTATTTTTTAGAAAAGTTCTTCTAACGGAATTGAATTCAGAATCAGTGCCTCTCTTTCTTTTTGCATTCATTCCATGCATTGGCATTGCATTTCCTGCAATTGCATTACATCTCATCATGAGCATTAAAGTTTGTAGAAAGACTCTAATTAATTAAAAATTATTTCAGCAACCTGGAAACCGACAAAACCTTAACAAATACACATCCCTATGGCACAAGAAAAAAGACCAAGTCAATGGACAAAAGACTAGAAAAATTGGAGCAAATGCAAAAGGATATGCAAGAACAAATACAGGAACAGATGCGAGAGCAGCTAGCTAAGTTCCAGCAGAGATGAGGGATCAAATGATGGAGTCCCAAAGAAACATGATGGCTCAATTGTCTCAACTGCAGGCGAGAGGAATAGACAAAGGAAAGACTCTCCATGGTTAACACTGAAGAAGAGAATGAGGAACCACCTTATCCTCCGGTTTTACCCCAACCTATCCAGAAGTGTATCCTCAAAAAGCGTCCGTTACAACTAAACCTCAACAATTTCAGGAGGGTGCTTCGATACCGGTGAATTCCCAAATTGGATCAGGCTCTACTCCAGAGGGTAATCCTGCCAATCCCGCTGCTTCTGATTTAGATAATGTAGCAGAAAGAAAAAGAGCAAGAATGGAAAGCACTGATAATTATAGAGGAATCGATGCTAAGGATCTAAGCTTGGTTCCGGACCTAGTACTTCCCCACAGGTTCAAAATGCCGGAGTTTAAGAAGTACAATGGAAATAGTTGTCCTGAAGCTCATATCACTATGTTCTGCAGACGTATGAGTGGGTATGTCAACAATGATCAATTACTGATCCACTGCTTCCAAGCCAGTCTAACGGGGGCAGCATCCAAATGGTATAACGAATTGAGTCGTACCAGGATTAGTTCATGGATAGATTTAGCTCAAGCTTTTATGAAACAATATAGTCATGTAATGGATATGACCCCCGATAGAATTACTTTGCATAACATGGAGAAGAGAACAAATGAGAGTTTCCGACAGTATGCCCAAAGATGGAGGGAAGTCGCTATACAAGTTCAACCACCTCTACTGGAAAAGAAAACCACAATGCTCTTCATCAATACTCTGAAGGCCCCGTTCATTAACTATATGTTGGGAAGTGCCACCATGAGCTTTTCAGATATGGTAATGTCCGGCGAGATAATTGAGAATGCTATAAGAAGCGGAAAGATAGACGCAGGAGAAAGCATCAAAAGATCAACTTCGAGAAACAAGGAAAATGAAGTAAATATCCTGAGCACGCATAGGACTGAAACCAATAGCTATCAAGGTTCTTCAAGGCAGGAATTCAACTCGAGGCCAAATACAGAAAGGCTCCAGTTCACACCCATCCCGATAACATATAAAGAGCTGTATCAAAATCTTTTTTATGTGCATGTAGTGTCTCCATTCTACTCGGAACTTGTGCAACCTCCGTACCCAAAATGGTATAATGAGAATGTCCAGTGCGAGTACCACGCGGGAATAACGGGGCATTCAATTGAAAACTGCACTACATTTAAAAAGTTGGTCGAAAGGCTTATTGAAAGGGGAATTGTGAAAGTCGATGATTCCTCAGAACTTAATCACTCGGATGAAGCAGTGAATATGATAGTTGAAAGTGGAGGCAGAAGAGTTGCAATGCCTTGAACAAGTCAAAAGCCCGGAAGGAATATCGGAGAATCTTAAAAGAGAACCGGGGAATAAAAGTTTCCAAGCCCTTGCATACTTGGGAGTGTTTTGAACAATGGGATTGTAGAAGAGATCTCTGTATTTTTAGAACTAATTTAGAGTAATATTCAAAACATGCTTGTTGCTTTAAGCCTAGAGGCAATAAGAATATTTTTGTGAAATAGGCTTGTGTTCAAAATTTTTATTTCAATAAAATGCATCTTTTTAAACAAATATTTTTTCATTATTTATACTGTACATTCTTTTGTTCATTCTTTATGCATGACCATACCATACAAATAATCATCTTTAGAATAATTTATTCTTTGGATTTTTTGCCTTTGCACTTAGGAACCCAGATATCAATGACATGAGCGACATTGTTACTGACTCCCTTTTTGAATGAGATATGGATCTAAGGGATCTAAAGACTTTGGAGATGACAGAGATTGTAGCCTATCTCTTGATTTGTTAAGGATGGTAGAACAAGATGAAAATAGATTTTACCTTGCAAATGGTCGGTGGACGTTGTGAGCTTAGGAAAGGGGTAAAGATCGAAGCCCAACTCACCATAGAAATAAGGTGTAACATTATTGAGCTATTTTCAAGAATTCAAAGATGTTTTCACATGGTTATATCAAGGCACGCCAGGCTACTGAAACGTAGGTATGCTGTTAAGGTTGGTGTTTAAGGAACCCAAGTTAATGGTTCTACAATGGCCAGGCTAATCAAGAGGTTCGGGCTACTGGATTACAAAAAAGGGGAAATTGCATGGTTATGCCGTAAATGCCAAAATTGAGGAAAACAAGACTTATGTGCCTCCTCCATTTTTTCTATATGTGGGGCATAGATGTTATGGGGCCGATCTCATCAAAAGAACCGGGTCGACACCAATTCATCTTCGTGGTTGTCAATTACTTCACTAAGAGGGTGAAGGTCACTTCATATGCCAAAGTTAGAAAATCAGCAGTCATCAAATTCAAATCCAAATCCAAATGCAAATCCACATCGAAATCCAAATCCAAATCTAAATTCAAATTCAAGTTCAAATTCAAATTCAAATTTGAATTTAAACGCAAGTTCAAATTCAAAAATAGTGGCAATAAAGAATGCCAAAAAGGAACATGTCTAGCATAATTGCACAATCTGTTCAAAGATCAGGCACCATAACAGTGCAGCAAAGGTAGCCAAAAACCATTCAGAATTTTTGAAAATGACTGAGATTTGTAAAAGTTGGCATACAGAAGTTACTATTTGCCCTCTATACTTATCAAACGTTGGCTAGGACTGTCACCGGGGCAACACATTTCTCATTCGTTTCACCCATTGAAGTCGAAATTCCTTTTTTCGTGTTTCATCAGAACTGAAGTTGGATAAGGCAGAATGGATCCAATCCTGATATGATCAGTTGAATTTGAAGAGAAAATGTTAAAAGCTATCTGTCACGGTCAGATGATGCGAGCTTACAACAAAAAAGGATTGCCTTAGAAAATTTCATGATAGGGCTTTGAAGAAAATTTTTCCCATGCAAAAGGGACTTCAGAAGAAAGTGGATGCCAAACTGGGGAGGACCTTATGCAGTAAAGAAGGCCTGTTCTGGGGAAGCATGGATATTGAATGAGATGGATGGCAAGGACCTGCCCAATCCGGTGAATTCAGATTCAATAAAAAGTTTTTCAAAAAAAAAAAAACACAAAAAAGGAAAAGAAAGAAAAAGAAGAAAAAAGGAGAGGCCAAGGCGAAAACCCGCAAAGGGCGCTTTGAGACCAAAGGGGATTTAAGTTGAAAACCCGAAAAGGGCGGCTCAAATTTTGATCAAAAGTGGGGCATACAGTAGTCTTACTATGCCTGAATTAACAATGAAGAAGTATGCTATGTCTTGGGGCATCGACAAAGTACTCCGGATCCCCTAAACATATATTAAGCACAAAATAGTCCCAAAGAAGTTTGTACAGAGAAGCTCAGGCTGCGATATCTGGGGCACCTAGTTTTCCATCTTACCCATTTTGAATTTTTTATCTTTGATTACCTTATTCTTTTCAAGATACGTCCATATAAATTTCCTTCTTAATTGCATTTGCTATCCTTGATTAACTTACTTGCTTCGAGCTATGCTCCTAATTAATTTCCTTCCAGTCTATTGTTATGATCTTTTTCAAGCATTTTGCATTAAAATAACGATTAGTACTTTCATAAAAGAAGTTTCACATATTACTCTGGAAGCTTCTAAATAATACAAGAACCTGAAACAGAGTTATTGTTTAGAACTTACCAAGTTTAAGGGTTGGAAATTTTGAGAAGGAAAGTCTAAATTGAGACTATCTCCTTGGATTTTCTGTCAAAAATAGTTGGTGATAAAATCTTGACGAAACACGAGCAATGACAATCCAAGCGTAGAAGGGATCATTCTCAAAAAGAAAAATGATATTCCGCATCCATGCGAGTATCATGCATACAAATCTGGTTGGGTCACCCGGGGAGTGATCAGTTGATGGAACAAGTTATAGATCCTATACCCATGAGTTACAGTGGGATAGATGGAAGCTGATACAAATCCTATACCCTTGAGTTGCAGTGGGATAGATTGAAGATGAAACAAACCCTATATTCCTGAATTACAAGGGGGTGGATTAAAGTTGATACAGATCCAATACCTTTGAATTATAGTAGGAACGGGTTGAAAAAGTTTCAAATCCTATAATCTTGAATCACAGAGGGATGGTTTGAAGATGGTACAAGCCTTATATCCCCGAGGTATAATGGAATGGACCCTGAAGTTACAGTGGGGGCAAACCAGTTTAGCAAAATATAATTGTTTTCTCGGGTTTTCTGTTAAGAATACCAGCCGAATAAGATGACAGCAGAATACGTCAGTGATAAAGCCTTGATAAACAATGAGTGATGACACCTAAAACATTTAAAAAAGGATCATTCTCATGAAATTCTGCATTCATGCAAGACACATTTAGTTAGGAGCATTTGATTCATTCTGATCATTGCATCCTAATCCTTATACATTTAACAAAGGGTCATTCTCATGACATTCTGCATTCATGCAAATGTCGTCCATAATACATTTAGTTATGAGCATTAGATTCATTCTGATCATTGCATCCTAATCATTTCGCATAAACATAAGCATAAGAAATCGAGTCTACAGGACAAGTCCCCCAGAGGATGGTGTAGCAACATCGGTAAATTCACAGATCTTGTCTCCCTGAGTTTACAATGAGGATCAATCCTTATTTCTTTAAAGTTTCAGTAGAGAAGATCGAAGCTACAAATCTCTTCTCCCTAAATTCTTATTTCCTCAAAGTTCCAATAGAGCAGGTCGAAGCTACAAATCCTTTCTCCTTAAAATTACAATGAGGATCAATCATTATTTCTTTGAAGTTTCAGTAAAGAAGATCGAAGCTACAAATCTCTTCTCCCTGAATTCTTATTTCCTCGAAGTTCCAATGGAGTATGTCGAAGCTAAAAATCCCTTCTCCTTGAAATTACATTGAGGACCAATCATTATTTCCTTGAAGTTTCAGTAGAGAAGATAGAAGCTGTAAATCTCTTCTCCCTGAATTCTTATCTCCTCGAGGTTCCAGTGGAGTAGGTCGAAGCTACAAATCCCTTCTCCGTGAAATTACCTTGAGGATCAGTCCTTATTTCCTTGAAGTTTCAGTAGTAGGTCGAAGCTACAAATCCCTTCTCTCTGAGATTACATTGGAGTCACAATTCTTATCTCCTTGAAGTTCCAGCGGAGTAGATTGAAGCTGCAAATCCCTCCTCCCTGAGATTACATTGAGGATCAATCATTATTTCCTTGAAGTTTCAATAGAGAAGATTGAAGCTACGAATCTCTTCTCCCTGAATTCTTATCTCCTCGAAGTCCCAACGGAGTAGGTTGAAGCTACAAATCTCTCTTTCCTGAGATTACATTGAGGATCATTCTTTATTCCCTTCAAGTTCAGCAGAGAAGATTGAGGTTACAAATCTCTTCTCTCTGAATTCTTATCTCCTCGAAGTCCCAACGGAGTAGGTTGAAGCTACAAATCCCTTCTCCGTGAGATTATATTGAGGATCATTCCTTATTCCCTTGAAGTTTCAGCAGGGAAGATCAAAGCTACAAATCTCTTCTCTCTGAATTCTTATCTCTTCAAAGTTTCAATGGAAAAGATCGAAGCTACAAATCTCTTTTCCCTGAAACCACATTGGCACCACAATCTTTATTTCCTTGAAATTTTAGCAGAGAAAATTGAACCTACAAATCTCTTCTCTCTAAATTTTTATTTCCACTAAGTTCCAGTGGAAAAGATCGAAGTTACAAATCTCTTTTCCCTGAAATCACATTGGAGCCACATTTCTTATCTCCATGAAGTTCTAGCGGAGTAGATCGAAGCTACAAATCTCTTCTCCCTGAAATTCTACTAGAGCAAGTTGAAACATCATTTCCTATACCCTGGAAGACGCAATGAGGCTATTTAAAGAAAAAAAGTGCCGAGAAGTCAAGACTTAGCAAAATCGGGCAAAATTGGCCTCTTTTAAAGTCTTTGCTTCATTCCCGTTACACGACAATGAGCAAAGAGGGGCAGTTGTAAGAGCCTAATTTTTCCCGGGTCCGATAAAACCCAATAAATAAATAAAAATAAAATCAAAACAAATAATAAAAAAACCAAAGTCTTTTAACAGTCCATTTACAGACCCAATTACTGGCCCAAACCCTAAGCCCAAAATGGCCCAATCAACCTAAACCAGGCAGCAAACCCTAGCCCCTAGCCTTGCGCCGCTTCAGCAGCCTCCAGCGCACAGCTTCCGTATGTGCCACGTCCACACCTCCGTACGCCTCCTCTGTACCCGCAAAAGAGGACAAAAACACCAGCAAAAACACAGCAACATGATATACGATGGATAAAGATGTTGTATTTTATTGATTTTCTTTTATTTTTCGCTCTTGGATCTGGCTATAAAGGCCGAATATGATTCAGTGTAAAGGGGGGATCCCATTTTTTTGTAAAAACGAGCGCATATATACTGAATACAGAAAAAAATCAGTTGTTAAAAAGAGGTGATTTTAGATCTCGTTTTTCTGGGTAATTTAGCTCTTATTTTCTAATTTTCATTTGTTGCGTGAAAAATAAATGTATAAAAGAAAAAGGGATTTCTTATCTATTGTTTTGGTGTCGATCTAGCCTAACCAGTGTTTACTTCTTCGATCCAAAGGTCGACGGATCCTGGGTTTGTTTGCGACGGCGGTGGAGGTGCATTAGGCGTTGATGAAGCCCACTAGTCGATTGAGAAGGCGGAGAGTTTGAAAGTTTTAAGAAAAAGGTTTTGAAACCTGTTTTGAAGGATTTTGTTTCGGCGGTTTTAGGAAGTGGCAAATTTCCATTCAGGTTTTTTAGGTTTTAATACGAATAAAAATGACATCGTTTGGGGTCTTTGGAATTTAGGTGCCAAAACGGCACCGTTTGGTGCTCAGCCCATGTGTTCAGGTGCCGAAACGACACTGTTTGGTGCTTAGTCCACGTACCCGACCCAATCCAAAGGAAGGATCCGCGTGTTTATTAAAAGGGGGTCATTTGCGAACTTAGTCCCTCCTTTTTGCACTAACCTTTAATTATGCCTCGATTATTTTTTATTTGTTTTTTAAATATTTCCTTGGAATTCGTACGTTGTTTCAAATTAATCCTCATTTGATTCATTTACGTTTTAGTCCTCTGTAGTTTGCGTGAGTTGTATTTTGGTCTTCCATATTTGTTAATATTGTTATTTGTTTGTAAATTATTATTTTTTTCTCTTTTGTAATTCTTTATTTTCTTTAAAATTTAATTATTATTCATCTCTATCTTGAATTATTTATTGATTTTGTATTGTTCTAGCTTGTTATTTTACACTTTTGTTTATATATATATATATATACACACACATTTAAAAATTGTATTATTTTTATAATTTGTCCATTTTAAAATCTTTTTTATTTTTCTATGCTTTAAAGATTTACATGATATTTAATTTAATGCTATTGTACCTACATATACATAATTATTTTACTCTAAGTATATATTATTGATTTCATTATTGATTTTACGTAAATGTTTCCTTTTAAATCTATTTACGTATATACATATGTGTGTATCTTCTTTTAAACTTATTTATGTATAATTTATCTCTTTAAAGGACCCTATTTTAAAATATATATTTATTTATTCCAAACACTTTTATATGTCGTTATTATTTATATATATATTATTTTATATCAAGTTTTTATTATATATGTATTATTTAAATTAAACATACTATTATATATATATATATATATATCATTTGTTTATTTGTTATAAAGCTCGCTATATGTTAGTTGTATTAATTTGCCTGCCATTGTATGTACCCGAATTCATTCCCTTCAAATTTCCTATTATGGTCATTAATTTGTATAATATTTTATCCATGTATATTATTCCATGTTTGTAACTTGGCATTTTTCACATTATCGCATCGTGATTCAAATTTTAACATTTTAATTGATATTGGTTGTTCCATTCTTGTTCCAAACAAACTAAATAAATATATTTTGAACCGGTTTTATAATCGCTTATCGGAAAGCTTATAAAAAATAAGACAATGCTTGTGTTTGGAAGTTTCGAAAAAACCGTGCTGTAACTCACTGGGTTCCGATTTTTCTCGTTAAATCCTAGCAACCAAGTACCCTTTTCTTTTTTAGATCAAAATATATAAAAATTTTAAATAAATGCTTATTCTCGAGAATTCGAGATGTTGTGTCCTAGCTCACTGGATGTGACGTTTTATCATCTCGAGGTAAGAATTTCTAAAAAAACAAAGGCAATGTTCTATATTCGGGAATTTTGAGAAATTGTGCCCTAACTCACTGGGTTCCAATTTTTCATAAAGCCCGAATAACCGAATATCTTTTTCAAACTTTAATACACGAGTTTTAAAAGACAAGCTCAGTTTCGAGAATAAAAAATGTCATACCCTAACTCACTGGGTATGACATTTTATTTCTTTGAAATAAGAGGGTCTTAGCATCCAAATTGATTTGTTCAAGTGTCCCTTTTTTAAGCAAACGGGTAGTAATCCAGAATCTTTTCAAATTTTCGGCATTAAGACATTAAATAATCAATTAGGTACCAATTTTGGGCGTTTCGAGGGTGCTAACCCTTCCTCGTACATAACCGACTCCCGAACCCATTTTCGCGAATTTTGTAGACCAAAATTTGTTTTAATAAATTAAAAATTTTCAATTTTAAGGTGATTCGATCACACCTCGAAAAAAGGTCTGTGACGACTCCATTTTTATTTTCATTTCTAAAGTTGACCTCATTTTCCAAATTAAAATAAAAATGGTTTCGACAATTTAGTTTCTATTAGCGCGCTTTATCCCGTGTCAGCAAAACATGCTGACTTTTGCCCGTTCTCGAATTAAATTTTCAAAAAAGGTTATTCTTTTTAAATATTATAAAAATAGACCAATATTTTTTAAAAATTTACGAGAATAAACTTTTATAAATACCCAAAATGGCAACACCTTTTTTTATTTACTTTAAGGTGTCACCAATTAATATT
Organism: Gossypium australe; assembly: GCA_005393395.2. Lineage (NCBI taxonomy): Eukaryota > Viridiplantae > Streptophyta > Magnoliopsida > Malvales > Malvaceae > Gossypium > Gossypium australe. Next base: position 65,286,703 of record CM016620.1, read on the forward strand.
GAAATAAAACTTACAAAGTAGATCTTTATATAGATCCAAAGTCTCATTTCCCTTATTTTCTTAAACAATATGGGATATGAGATATGTGTATATATAGACTCATGAATAGGTTTGCAGCTTGTTTCTAAACAATGTGGGATTCATTTCGCTTTTAACTAACAACATAATATTAAAGGCTACACTATATTTTATATTTTCTGACTTATAGAGTTTAAATTTTTTACAAAAAGTTAATATTTGTTACATTATAAATAAAACTTTTAAACTCTATAAGAAAAAATATAAAATATAAAATAAGTATGGTAAAATGTTAAAAAATAAATATTTAAAAAAATTACTAATAGTTGAGTGATCATTTTGTAAGTTTTTATAATTCGATAGCCAAAAAATCATAGTTAAGTGACTACTAATGTAATTTAATCTAGATATAAAATATGAAAAATAACTATTATATTTTATTTATATTATATATTTCTATAAAAAAACTTATTTAACATAATTATATACTATGTTTAAATAGATTATCTATCTAGTCAAAATACATTTGAAATAAATTTATCAACATTCATTAGGTGATGAAAATTAAATTAAAATTAGGATTAAAAAATTAATGAGTATAGTAAAATATTAAAAATAAATAAATATTTATAGAAGATATATCAATTTTTAAAAATTACAAAAAATACTATTTGAGTACCAAATACTCACCGTTTATTTATTAATAAAAAATTCATAATATAAAATAAAATGAATAAATAAAAATTTAAAAGTATAACTCCTAAATTTAAATGATGGACAATTATTTTAAAAATTAGAATTGCATGGATATTAACTTCAAACATTAAAATTGAATAGAAGATTATTGCATGTACAAGTTTCATATGTGCAATTTATTCTTTTTTTTTAACAGTCCTTTTGTATATGCTAACAATTCTAAAATGCAGCAAGATTAAAAATCTCAAAAGATAATTTTATAATATGAGAACATGTTAACAAAATATAAAAAAAATAGAAATTATTTTGTCAAAAAATTATAAAATATAGTGTAGCCTTTAATCTTATGTTATTAGTTAAAAGATAAAGGAATCCCATATTGTCTAGGAACAAATTGCAAACCTATTCATGGCTCTCTATATATACATATATCACATCCCATATTACTTAAGAAAATAACGGAAATGAGACTTTAGGTCTATATAAAGATCTATTTTGTAAATTTTATTTTTATATTAATTGGTGACACTTCAAAATAAATTTAAAAAATGGTGTTGTCACTTTGGGTCTTTTTAAAGGTTTATTCTTGTAAATTTTTTAAAAAAATTGGTCTATTTTATAATATTTTAAAAAAATGACTTTTTTTTAAAAATTTAGTCTCAGAATGGGCAAAAACGTGTCCATGTCAGCATGTTTTTGTTGACACGAGGTAAAGCGTGTCCTCGTCAGCGCGCTTTTATGAAATTTTCCCTTAAAACGCTTCCATGTAGGCACATTTTGGGTTTTTTTGACCCATTCTGGTAAATAAAATTTAAAGTGGCCCATTTCCATAAATAAAGTAGAAAATGGGTCTTTTTTTGTATAATGGTTAGTTTCTACACTATCAATGGGTGCCACCATTTCCCAATGCGACATCCCTCCAAAATGTGACACAATCATTCTCATAATTACAAAAATCATTGAATGAAAAAAATTTAATTTTTTTCCAGTCACTTCTCAAAGCGGCACCCGTATAAATTTTCCCCTGCATTGTATTTTTACTGGTATTTCCGAAGGTAAATGAAAAAATATATATTTTTTATTAATTTTTGCTGCCGCCTCCTTTAATGAGGCACCAAATTGAATAATTTTTTTTTGTTACATGCTTTTATGTGGTCGCACCAAATTGGATTAAAAAAATATTTATTGGTGTCGTCTCCTTCAGTGGAGCCACTAATACCAGTAAAAAGAAAAATTTTCTCTCTGGTGCTTAGGGGTGTTTAATCGGATAACCGACCCGAACTATCATTAACTGAATTAACCAACCCTTTGAAACCCTTCACTGTTAACCAAACCGAACTTTTTCGGTTAATCCGGTCGGTTAACCGAAATTTATATATATTTTTTATTTTTGGTTAAAACAAGTATAAAACATATAAAAAATTAACCGACTTAACCGACCGATTAATTTATATTTTCAAAAAATTAACCGAACCAACCAAATACTTATATATTATAATATTATTTATTAAATCCGATTAACCGATCAACTTCGAACTGAATTAACCGTTAACCGGACTTCCAAAAAATTACTAACCGACCCTTGACTGAATTAATTCGGTTTTACCCAAAATTTGCACACCCCTACTAGTGCTTATTGCAGATGTGATGTCACCACCAACTACATATACCCCCAGCGCCAACTTAAAAAGTAAATGTCTTAAATTTTTTTTTTTTTGCTATGTTGAAAGAAAAAAAAAGAGAAATAAATGTGTTATGTTGAAGGAAGGGGGAATATTTATTATTATGGTGTTGTTTTATGGAAAAATTGTTACGCTATCACTATATATAAACGACTCGAAAAATATAATGTCATTTTTAGGGTAGTAGTTATGCCATTAAGAGTTTTTGTTGACAATGGTTGCGCGGTTAATAGTCCATCCCCAATCGGAATACCCCATTTAACAGTAAGGGAGATGGGGCTTCTAATTGGTAGTGGTTATGCAGTCAAGAGTTCTTGTTGGTGGTGATCATGCGGTCATGACCGCAAATTGGTTATGCTGTCAAGGGAGAATCGTCGGCATAAAAAGTGCTCTCAGGCAGGGGAATTTTCAGCGGAATGTTGTACCCCAAGAGCAACCAAAGATGAATACCGTGGGGATCCTAATCGACCTGATTCAAGCAAAAGTTGATGGAATTGGGCAAAATATTGATTTTACTAGATTATCAACTCTATAATGTGATAATTTTAATTGAATTATTATTATTGTAATATTTAAAATGTTATTATGTTAAGCAATATTTAATTCGTTAGTTATGTATATAAAATATGATCAGTGGAAGGAAAGTTTGTTTAGATGATGAGAAAAATAAATATATTATTCCATATAATCTAATACATAAATAAAAGGATGTTTGCTTTAAAAAAATGTAAGGTTTCATATAATCGGATGAGAAATATTAAAAAGGGAAAAAATATACTATATATTATGGGAGTTTAATAAAATAAATCCAAGTGAAATAAAGAAATTTGAAAATGATAAAAGAAATGTGGAAAAAAATAATATTTGAAAATGCTAAAAATATGAAAATTTAATTGAAAAAATTTGATGTATTAATAAAAATTTAAAAATGAATTAAAAAGAAGATATTAGTGCCTGGAAAAAATTTGCTCACGTATGGAAAATTGAAAAAAAATGAAAAAAAGAAAAACTAATGGGCTTGTGAAGGTTCCCCACATTTTGGCTGTTGATAGAAGAGAAAAAGTGTTTGTCCCCACGGCTAGGGGTGTGCAAATTTCGGGTAAAATCGAATTAATTCAGTTAACTAACCGAATTCGATTAATCGGTCGGTTAACCAAATTAATTCAGTCGGGGTCGATTAATAATTTTTTTGGAAGTTCGGTTAACGGTTAATTCGGTTCGAAACGGTCGGTTAACCGAATTTAATAAATAATATTATAATATATAAGTATTCGGTCGGTTTGGTTAATTTTTTAGAAATATAAATTAATTAGTCGGTTAATTATTTATATGTTTTATAATTGTTTTAACCAAAAATTAAAAAAATATATAAATTTCGGTTAATTCGGTTAACCAACCGAATTAACTGAAAAAGTTCGGTTCGGTTAATTTTTTTTGAAAAAAATTCGGTTCGGTTGACGGTTAAGGGGTTAAAAGGGTCGGTTAATTCGGTTAATGGTAGTTCAGGTCGGTTAACCGATTGAACACCCCTATCCACAGCCACCACATTCGGGACTTTAAAAACATTTTGAAAGGTAAATTTTTTTTGGTGTATTTTATTAAGTTTAAGTTTATATTAAAAGTATGATTTGTTTGTTTTATTATTGTTTTTATGATATCTTATAATAGTTTTTTGTATTTAAAAGAAAGAATTTTTTTTTTAGTTGTGTTTTATTAGATTTAAGTTTGTATTAAATGTATGATTAGTTTGTTTTATTAATGTTTTTGTTGTATCTTATATCAACTTTTTCATATTTAAGGGGAATGATATTTTGTTGTTGTGTTTTATTAGTTTTAGATTTTTATTAAAGGTATGATTAATTTGTTTTATTAATGTTTTTGTGGTATCTTATATTAGTTTTTCATATTTAAGGAAAAAAAAATTGTTGTGTTTTATTAGGTTTAAGTTTGTACTAAGGTTTGATTAATTTGTTTTATTAATGTTTTTGAAGGATCTTATATCGGTTTTTCGTATTTAAGGTATAAACATATTTTTTTTTATAATTTGGTTATTTGAGTTTATTTAATGTTTGGAGAATTGTATTTACTAATATAATTAATATGTTATATTAATTTATCTATTATTTTAAAATAATGATTAAAAATATTTTAAATAATAATTGTGATGCAAATCAGGATGAGTTCACTTATCAGATCAGACGATCACACAGCATGAAAGATCTATGAGAAGATAAAAAAAAGTATTTATGTCTTACTGAGAAGTTGAAATGCTAAATTTGTGGAATTATTCTTTAGTTGATCATTTTTTTATTGACAAGATGAGTATCGTGTTTTGAGGGCGCATACCCATGGACCGGGCTACTGTCCTAACGACCGTATAATGTCATACTTAGAAATGATTGGATTTGGATCCGCTGGTTTAATTGAGATGTTAGAGCTGTTGCCTAACTTAATATCCGCATTGGTTGAGTGGTGGCGGTAGGAGACCTACACATTCCATTTACCGTGTAGAGAGTGCACCATCACACTCGAGGACATTGCACTACAACTTGATCTACCCGTGAATGGTTATATGGTCACTGGTGTAACACCCTTAACCCTTATCCGTCGCCAGAACAGGGTTACAGAGCATTACCGGACTTTTCAGATCAAATACGACCATTTTATACCATTTAACATAAGAAACTAATCATAATCATTCATATTGTCTCTTATATGAGCCCTCGAGGCCCAAAATACGTATTAGAAATAAATCAGGACTAAACCTGGAACTCAGAAATTTTTTTAGAAAATATAAAAAATTTTCAAAGGAGATGGGGACACACACCCGTGTGGCCAGGCCGTGTGGCTCACACGGTCATGGGACCCGCTCGTGTCTCAGGCCGTGTGAGCATACTAACTTGTAAAATTAAAGTGCAGGGGTCACACGGCCAAGCTACATGCCCGTGTGAATATTTTGAGTATTCTGTTCCTCAATTTTAAAGATGCAGTGGACACATGGCCAAACCACATTCCCATGTGTTAGACCGTGTGTCACACAGGGCTAAGACACCCCGTGTGGACGAAAATAGGCTCTTTTCAAGCCACATTTCTCACCCATTTTTTATTTCAACCTAAACACTTTAATTTGCACACTCATAAGCCATAACATGACCTTCAATACAACCAAATCAAGCTTTAAACATATCATATTATCACATATAGCTTAACATTCAAATTTACCACATTGATCAAAACACATATTTGATTACTAATACCAAATATAATATATCAACTCATTCATCAACATGTGTAACACCCCAAACCCGGCCTAGAAGTTAGACCCGAATCTAGCGTGCCACATGGAAGTGTTTTTCAAAACCATCTATTGCAATTGTAACAACTTGTTGGAGAATTTCAGCCTCTTTGTTAAAACCCAAAACAATTAAGCAATTGTGTATACGTGAAAACATAATTAACTTTAATAACCATTTTCGGTTGTGAAAGCATATTTGAAATAAACGATTTACGAAAATGTGACCTTTGAAATAGAGTTGCAAAAGCATTTTGAAACATTGCGGAAACGTAGATAAAATACAAGTATTTTGAGAGATTGATTGATGAATCACAATTCAAGGAATTGAACTTTAAATCCGTGACTTTTGAAAATGTCGTTAATAATTTGAAAAGATGTTCGAGTTAAAACATATTTGTATAAGTTTATTTTGAAATCCCATTGTTAATCAATTTCGAAAAATACTAAAAACATCCCAACCATAAAGCAAAAATAAAAAAAAATAGTTCAGAGGCCTTATTACAACTTAAACCAAATTAGCAAAATAATAAAATAAATGGAAATAGAAATTTAAAGTTTAATAACACCATTTCTAAAGTATGGCCCCCACCGAGTCATCCATGGCCCAAGTCCACGTCACTGAGCATTACCTGAAAAGGTCAAGAGAAAGGGGGTGAGTTAGTAGAACTCAGTGTGTAACCCACTTACCATTGACCACTGGGCCAATATCTCATTAAGCAATTATTTGAATCTAAGCCCATTAAAAATAACATATAATATGCAAGTGATATGCAAACCCCAACCCAACCTAATTTCCATCCGCTACACACCACCCGTACCAACCAACACACCTGTGGGGAGCTTTAGTCACCCACCCCGCCAACACACCAAACTGAGCATTAAGCCATAAATCAAACTGGGCATTTAGCCATATTTCAAACTGGGCATTAAGCCATTTATCAATTTATGGACAAGCCACCAGAATTTTGTAGCAAAGCTACCAGAACTTCTCTTCATCAAAATCCCAACCCATGCAAATCATGTACATATAGTATGCATTTTCATTCGGCCCATTTGTCACATATCAATATAGCCCATTTATTAAATAACACATTTGGTCCATTTGTCACATATCAATATGGCCCATTTATCAAATAACACATTTGGCCCATTTATCACATATTAATATGGCCCATTTATCAAATAACATATTTGACCAATATAGCAAATTATCAAATTGGCCCATATAGCAAATTATCAAATTGGCCCATTTAGCAAATTATCAAATTGGCCCATATAGCAATTATCTTAATTCGACAATCGTACCCACTAAAGGTAATTTGGTAATCTCGCAACCCAAGGGTATTTCGATAATTTACCCTCTATGAGTATTTCGGTAATTTTCGCAATCCAACTTGACCACTAATTTGGGCATAACAATTTAAAACTGTCCATCTGCGTCATACTGACTAAATTGACCATAAATCGAGCTAGAAAACTCGAAATCTAGATCCGTAAAATTTTCTTGAAACAAGACTCATATATCTTCTTACTGTAAATTTTCCAGAATTTTTTGCCTAGCCATTTAGTACAGTTTATTCCTCAAAGTATCCCCTTTTCTGCTGTCTGACAATTCCGACCATTCTTTGCTAAAATTTAATTATCTTTTTGTACATAATTCAATTGATATTCTAGTTTATTTCTTATAAAAATAGACTCATTAAGGAATCTAACCATATAAATTATGTGCCAAAATTAGTTTTTATCAATTTTTAATGATTTTTCCAAGTCAGAATAAGGGATCTCGAAATCACTCTGAACCAGTCTAACAAAAATCTAAAAATCTCAAAATATACTAATCATTTACTTTCTCTGTTTCTTTTATAAGAAAATAGACTCAATTTTCTTTCAATCCATATCTCCTTCACTTTCTAATTCAATTTCCACTATTTTTGGTGATTTTTCAAATCCACGTTACTGCTGCTAACCAAAATTGTTTCATTTCAAAATACGATTACCACTTCGAACATGCGTACGTCGAGTGGTCACAGATGTCGATTTCTGGCTTTTTGGTCTTTCTAGCGAATCACAAGACATTTTATGCAAACATTCAAAGAGGTGTGAGATTACACACCTGATTACGGTAAGGACTAAACCTTCTTGATCGTCGGCACCTATGACACCTTAACACTCGATCAGAAAAAAAATACCACGATGAGAGAAAGTAGTTGTTTAGGGAGAGGATTTCGACTTACCACTACTTCCAAAGGTCAACGAGTAGAGAAGAGCGAGTGATTTAATCCCTTAACGTTGATGAATCCGATTCCCACCGATTGGACTTATGGTTACGGATGATACACGGTCGCCCGCTTAGATCACTACGAAGAAGAAAAAGACTCGGCTAAGGAGATGATTATTGACAATCGGCCATGGTGAAGAATTAGGACAAAAGAGATGCTTGAAGGATTTCGTGAAAAAGAAAAGAAATAAGAAGAAAGATGTTTGTGTAGATTGATTTTCAAGAAAGATGAGAATATGCACACTCAAATTTGAGGATTGGCAAGAAGGGAATTTGAAGAGAGAAAAGAAATTATTACAAAAGTTGCATAAAGGAAATTTTGACCAAACAAACACTAAAACTTTACCAAAAAAAACACAAAGGTGGAAGATGAATTGGTAGAAGATATGGATGAAAATGGCCACAAGGGATTGCATTTATTCACTAAAGAGACAAAGAAAGATGTTTAAAAGAAAAATAAATGTGGAAGATGAATTGGTAGAAGATATGGATGAAAATGGCCACAAGGGATTGCATTTATTCACTAAAGAGACAAAGAAAGATGAGCATGCTTGGGGTGGCACTAATGGCTAAAAAAAAAAATTTTCTAGGATGCTACAACATGCCTATAAAGTATCCATCACTCAACCACACCAAACATATATCAAGCATGATAAGACCATATATATATATATATATATATATATGTATAAGTTGGTTGTATATATAGACAATATATAATTCATAATATTTACGCAAACAAACTTTGATCAAATCCACACCAATCCTATACATGCCATATAAATCATATTGAATGTTTCAAAAACTACCGAAATAAGCTAGATAGTGTGACTTGAGTGTTGATCCGATCGCCCAACCTTCCGATAATCTACAAAGACATTAAACAACACACATAAGCTTAATGAAGCTTAGTAGGTTCGATGGGTTAAACATAAAGCTTACCGAACCTACTATAACAAACCAAATAAATAAATTCATTTATGTCAAATTCCTGTTAATCACAACTTCAGTCAATGAATACACTTATTCAGATCAATACCAATAATAAATAATATGTCTTTCAATTTCAATACATAAATCACCTTACTGAGTCTTTCCCAAATCGAAGAACAGCTTATGGATAAGAGTACATCGTTTTCAGAAGCCCGAAGGCTGAACAGAAGCTCATGAGAGTTAAACAGAAACCCATAAGAATTGAATAGAAGCTCATAAAAGCTGAACAGAAACCCATAAGGGTTGAACAGAAGCTCGTAAAAGCTGAGCAAAAACCCATAAGGGTTAAACAGAAGCTTAAAAGAGCTGAACGGAAACTCATATGAGTTAAATAGAAGCTCGAAAAAGCTAAACAGAAAGTAAAACACGAGATTTCGCAACAAATGCCAAACCTCGATTTACTTGGGTAATTTTCCAACATCTTCTTCCAATGCCGTCAATGCGCCAAATTCCGAATGTACTCAAATCCCGCGTTCCCGAATGTATTCAATTCAAAATTATAACTTCAACAATAATTCATTTTTCAACAATAAAATAAATACATAATACCATTCACCAAATCAATATAATTATTAAAGTTTAACCGTACAAACTTACCTAGGCTGAATTGTAGCAATTTCAAAAGTTTAGGGACTATTATGTTATTTTTCCTTTTTCACGAGTTTCTACGAGATCTTGATAGGCAGCAAAATATGAAGAACCAGCCTAGAAATTCTCTCCCATGTCAGTTTACTACAGTTGAAGAAGAAAAATGTCTACAATTCTCTTTTAATTTCAATTTGTAGGTTTAATTTCATGTAAATTACCATTTTGCCATCCATTTAATTTATTTTATTATTTCACATTTACCTGTCGTCCCACTATATAAATTTAGGCATATTTATCCTTTAAGTCCTCCCATGTTTATTAACTAAGCCATTTAATTAATTAACTATCAAAACGTTGAAATTTTCAAACGAAACTTTAATATTAATTTAATGATGTTCTATAAATATTTATAAAAATATTTATGGCTCGGTTTATAGAACCGAGATCTCGATACCTCATTTTCTAAAACCACTTAACCTAATTATTTTTATTAAATACAAATCACTAATTCAAAAATCTTTCTATAACCATATTTGACTCGTAAATAATAAATAATAAAATTTACGAGCTTACTCTTTGAATTTAGTGGTCTCAAACCACTGTTTTCAACACCACAAAAATCAGGCTGTTACAACTCTCCCCCTTTAGGAAATTTCGTCTTCAAAATTTGTTACCTGAGAATAAATTCGAATATTGTGACCTCATTGATTCTTCTGTTTCCCAAGTAGCTTCTTCCGAACCATGACGACACCACAATATTTTTACTAATGGTACTCGTTTATTCCGCAATTCTTTAACCTCTCGAGCTAAAATTCTCACCGGTTCTTTTGAATACGTCATATTTGGCTGTAGCTTAATCTCACTATGATGAATTATATATGAAGGATTAGATTTATACTGTCTCAGCATCAATACATGGAACACGTTATGAATTTTCTCAAGTTCAGGAGGCAAAGCTAATCTATAAGCTACTGGGCCCATTCTTTCGACAATTTCATACGGTCCAATAAATCTTGGACTCAGCTTCCCTTTCCTACCGAACCATAACACTTTCTTTCATGAAGAGACTTTTAAAAATACCCAATCACCAATAGCAAATTCTATATCTCTTGTTTTCAAATCTGCATACGATTTCTGACGATTAGAAGCAGCTTTCAAGTTGTTCCGAATAATCCAAACTTTATCCTTAGTCTCTCGGATCAAATCAATTCCCACTAGTTTGGATTCACTCAATTCAGACCAATACAATGGTGTCTAACATTTCCTCCCATAAAGAGCTTCAAACGGTGCCATTTTTATACTGGATTGATAACTGGTGTTATATGCAAATTCAGCTAACGGTAAATACCTTTCCCAGCTACCTCCAAATTCGAGTATACAACACCTCAACATATCTTTCAGAATCTGAATCACTCGTTCTGATTGCCCGTCAGTCTAAGGATAAAATGCTGTGCTGAAATTTAGGTTTGTACCCAGAGCCTCTTGCAATTTACTCCAAAAACTCGATGTAAATATCGAATCTCAATCTGAAATAATGGATGTTGAAACCCCGTGTAACCTCACAATCTTAGATATATATAGTTCTATTAATTTCATAAGTGTAAAGTCTGTTCTAACTGGAATAAAATGTGTCAATTTAGTTAATCTGTCAACAATCACCCATATCGAATCTTTCTTTCTCGGAGTTACAGGTAAGCCAGATACAAAATCCATCGTGACATGTTCCCACTTCCATTCAGGAATCATAACAAGTTGTAGTAAACCTATTGGTACAAAATGTTCTGCTTTCATTTGTTGACAAATCAAACATTTTGCTACAAATTCACAAATTTCTCATTTCATACCCGACCACCAATATATCCGTTTCAAATCAGAATACATCTTCGTACTACCCGAGTAAATAGAGTACGTGCTACTATGAGCTTTAGAAAGAATATCATTTTTCAAATCTGTATTACTTGGAACATTCTATTGCAAAAGCGCAATAGACCACTATCATCAACACTATACTCTGAACACAGATTGTTCTGAACCATCTGTCGTTTCATCACCAATTTCGGGTCATCATCTTGCAATTCCTAAATTCGTTGAAGAAATAGAGATTTTGTTCTGAACTCTGCTAATACAGAACCATCTTCATTTAAAGTTAATTGAGCTTTCAACGCTTGGAGTCAAATAATGACGGCTTTCGACTAAGTGCATCAGCAACTACATTAGCCTTTCCTGAGTGGTAGTCAATAACCAGATCATAATCTTTCAGTAGTTCTAATCACCTTCACTGTCTCAGATTCAATTCTTTTTGAGTCATCAAGTACTTTAGACTTTTGTGATTTGTGAACACATAACATTTCTCGCCGTATAAATAATGTCTCCAAATCTTCAAAGTGAATACAATGGCAGCTAACTCAAGATCATGTGTAGGATAATTCTTTTCATGTGGCTTTAATTGTCAGGAAGCAGAGGCTACTACCTTTTTTGATTGCATCAGTACACAACTCAAACCATTTAAAGATGCATCACTATAAATAACATACGCTACACCAGATTTTGGTTGAGTCAAAACTGGAGCTTCCGTCAACATTTTCTTCAACTAATCAAAACTCTGCTAACACTCATCAGACCAAACAAATTCAACAATTTTCTATAATAATCGGGTCAACGTCGAAGCAATAATCAAAAATTTTTTGACAAAGCGTCGATAATAACCTGCTAAACCCAGAAAACTTCGCACTTCTGAAACATTTCTCGGAGTTTTCCAATTTATCACAACAGAAACTTTACTTGGATCAACTCGAATCCTATCAGCTGATACTATATGACCCAAAAATATAACTTTACGGAGCCAGAATTCATATGTGCTTGTCGAAACCATTTTTTTAGTTTCTTAAAAAAAACGGGGTCGACTTTTAAAAAATGAAAATGAGAGTCGCCATCAATCCCTTTTTACTTAGGTGTGATTGGATCACCTTATAAAATGTTTTATTTCAAAACATTGATTTTGATCCACGAAATACAGGAAAATGGGTTCAGGAGTCGGTTACGTACGAGGAAGGGTTAGCGCCCTCGTAACACCTAAAATTTGGTACCTAATTGATAATTTCATGTCCTAATGTCAAAATTTTTAAAATACGATCCTTTTATTTGAAAAAAAGCCAAGACTTATCTGTCTCAAAGAATTAAAATGCTATATCCAATAAGTTAGGATGTAACATCTCATGACTTCGAAACTAGGCTCGCCTTTATTTGTAGAAAAATCTTGTTTTGAAACACAAAACATCATATCCAATAAGTTAGGGTACAACGTTTTGAATTCCCGAGAATAAGTTTTTTTATTTAACTTTTAGAAAGAAAGTAATAAGTTCTTTAGACTCGAAGAGAGAAATCAAAACCCAGTAAATTAAGGTACGATTTCTTTCGAACCTTAGAACGTGGAGTGTTTGCTTATTTCAAAACCAAATTTTTGATGCATCAAAGAAAATATAATATGATCGTAATAAAATGAAAAATAAATCATAATGCCAATATGTTCAACGGAATAAAAGCGTAGATGATAATATGAATAATAATAATGAAGGCAAAAATAATAAAAGAAAAGTTGAAACAAATAATAAAAAATATTAAGTAAAAAAAATAATAATAAATAAACAAATAAATAAAAGAAAAGAAAATAATAACAAAAATAAAGCTAATAGCAAATTAACAAATAGATAAATACTATATACAATAATTTAAAGATAATAAAATAATAATAATAGTAATAATAAAAAAGGTAATAAATTATAATGGAAATATGTTAATAAATAAATAATAATAAAATAATATTAGCAATTATAAAATAAATAATAATGAAAATAATGATAAAAATAATAGCAAAAATAAAAATAGTATTAATAATAATAAAATCATGCAAGGATATTAAAATTAATAGTAATAATAATATAAAAATAATAGTAGTAGTACAATAAGAATATATTAATAATAATAATAAATAATAATATATGTTAATATACAAATAATAGTAAAAATAAAAACAATAATAATGAAAATAGTAATAATAATGATGATACTAAAATAATAATAATAATAACAATACTAATAATGTTAAATATAATAATAATAATAAATATAGCTATAGTAATAATAATATATATAAAAATAATGGTTATAATAAAAATAATAATAATAATAATACAAATGAATATAATGATAATTATAAGGTTAAAAATAAAATGATAGTAATAATAATATTAAAGTAATAATTATAATAGTCAAATAATAGTAGTGTTAATAATAATATAAAAAATTAATAATGAAGTAACAAAAATCACAAAAGAAAATAAAAAAAAAGATGAAATTGAACTTGAAGTAAAAATTTGGGGCGAAATCAAAAATAAAATTAAAAGGAGGGACCGATTAGAACACGCTAGTAACCAGGAGGGGCTAAAAGGGAAAATATCCCCTCCCTCTAAAACATCGCGCTTTGAGCAGGACTAAATAAAAAACAAAACAAAACTAAAGGGTAACATTAAAAATAAAAGAAAACTTAATTAAAAGAACTAAAAATGCGGAACGGCCGATGCACATAACCCATTTCACAGAAACGCGCGGATCTTCCCCGGGTCGAGTCAACGCGCGGATCTAGTGGCCATGAAACGACATCGTTTTTTGCTCTAAAGGCAACCCTCAAAACGGCGCTGTATGGATCACTTGTATAAGTTAAAAATTAAAACCCAAAAAAATCATTTCAAACACCCTCTAAAAAAATCAAAACAGGAGCCCCAAAGGCTCTCTCCCACACGGCCAGAGGCCAGAATCTGGCCCAGGGTTCCGACGACGAAACACCGCACGGGCCGCGACACGCGCCGCCACATGCGCCACCTCTGACAGCGGTCGGAAAGTCAATTTTCCTTTTCGCTTCCGAATCGTAGGTAATCTCTTCTCCGGTTATTATCTTTTAACCATATTTTTGTGTGTGTGTGTGTGTGTGTGTGTGTGTGTGTGTGTGTGTGTGTGTGTCTATATATATATAATAAATCGAAAAGAAAAGTAAAAATAAAGGAAAAAATTCACCTCTGCTGTTGGGATTTTTTATTAATTTTTGTATCTGTATATTTGTGTGTATGTATCTGCCTTTTACAAATTATATCGGGATTATATAGCCCCGAAAATGATAAAAAAATACAAAGATTCTGTCATGTTTGCCATATTTACTGCCTTTTTCTTTCCTTGTTTTGCAGATGACCGGCAAAATCTACGGCGGAGGGTTATTTGGGCGCTGATTGCTGCGCGAGACAGGTTTGGTGTTGAGGCTGCGCTGGATGTTGCGGCGCGAGAGTTTCCTAGGGTTTTAGATTTCTGAAACCACATTTGGGCCATTGGGCCATTTGGTTTTGGGTATTAGTTTGGGCCAATGTTGTGGGTCTGTGTAATTGTGCCATGGGTAGTTTATTTTGGGCTACTGGGTTTAGGTTTGGGCCACTGGTAAAATTGGCTGTACAATAAAACTGATGGACTTTTATTTTTTTTGGTTTTTATATTATTGATATGAGCCCGGGCAAATTGGGCTGATTACAACTGCCCCTCTTTGCTCATTGTCCTGAAATGAGAATGGAGCAAAGACTATAAAAGGACCAATTTTGTCCGGTTTTACCGAGCCTTAACTCTTTGGTCCTCGTCCTCTTCAAACCGCTTCCAACTCCACTGCAACTTCAACAGTATTGGAACTTCATCTTGATTTCAATAAGTCTGATGGCTTCAATTTGCTCCGCTGTAACTTCAGGGAGACAAGACTAATGTCTTCAATTTGCTTCCTGCAACTTCAGGAATGCCAGATCTGCTATTTTTCGATCTGCTCCACTGCAAACTCAGGGAGATAAGATCTGATGTCTTCGATCTGCTTCCTGTAACTTCAGGAATGCCAGATCTGCTATTTTTTGATCTGCTCCACTGCAAACTCAGGAAGATAAGACTTTCTATGGTAAATTCAATCCGACCTACTACAACTTCAGAGGTATAGGATTCATCATTTTAATCTGCTCCACTGCAACTTTAGGGAGATGAGATTAACTGTCTTCAGTTTGCTCCACTGCAACTTTAGGGAGATGAGATTAACTGTCTTCAGTTTGCTCCACTGCAACTTTAGGGAGATAAGACTTGTGACTTCAACCTGCTTCATTGCAACTTCAGGGAGATAAGGTTAATGTCTTCGATCTGCTATCTTCAATCTACTCCACTCCTGCTCAGTGGAGATAAGATCTGCTATCTTCAGTCTGCTCTATTGCCGATACATGGAGATAAGACTTGATGTCTTTGATCTGCCCCACTCCTGCTCAGTGGAGATAAGATCTGTTATCTTCAGTTTGCTCCATTTCCGATACATGGAGATAAAACTTGTTGTCTTTGATCTGCCCTACTCCTGCTTAGTGGAGATAAGATCTGTTCTCTTCAGTCTGCTCCATTGCTGATACATGGAGATAAGACTTGCTGTCTTTGATCTGCCCCACTCCTGCTCAGTGGAGATAAGATCTGATATCTTCAGTCTGCTTCCTTGCTACATTAGGAAGATAAGACTATAATCTTCAGTCAGCTCCCTTGCTACATCAGGAAGATAAGGCTAGTGGCTAAAATCGGCTCCCTTGCTACATCAGGAAGATAAGATTCGCCAAATCCGATCTGCTCTGCTACCGCTTAGGGAGATAAGATCTACAATCTTCATTCTGCTTCCTTGCTACCTCAGGAAGATAAGACTATAATCTTCAGCCTGCTCCCTTGCTACATCAGGAAGATAATGCTGGTGACTTGAATCTGCTCCATTGTCGATACATGAAGATAAGATTTGCCCAAATTCGATCTACCCCGCTACAGCTTAGGGAGATACGATCTGTGAATTCATCGAAGTTGCTACACCGTCCTCTGAGGGAGATGTTGTAACACCCTATACCCGAGACTGATGCTAGGACTGGATACGAGGCATTACCAAGCTAAAACTCCCTTAAACATGTACTTACGGGCTGTAAAATTTTTAAACCAATTTAAAACTTTTCTTTCTTGATCATAACATGCATATTATGGGCCTACGAGGCCTTAAACATTTATCCGAACACCTCCGGACAACTCTCATCTTAGAAGCAGGGTTCACACGCTCGTGTACTCATTTACACACCCATGCCTACAACCGTGGAAGGTTACTGACTTTATTCACATGGCTTTGACACGCCCTTGTCTACCAACTGTGTGAAGCTACTGACTTCAACCACACGGTCTAAACACACGCCCATGCTTTGAACATGAGTCTTACAAGGCTCAAACACACGGCCGTGTAAAATGACCGTGGTCTAACTTGATTTAAAACATTAAGGTGCAGGGTTAACACGATCTAGACACACGCCCGTATGTCTAACCGTGTAGGCAATTAGAGGCTATTTACCAAGCCATTTGCCTCCCTTAAATTAAGATCAACTCAACTTCAACCAATACAAATCATTAATAATATAACTTTTATGAACATTACTACATATTTCATTGACATCTATATACAAACAACTTAAACAAGTTTGGCCAACCACTTAGCCATATACAAAAGAATAATAACTTGATAGCCTATATAATGGCCTTACAGAAAAAACATGTTCTCAAAATGAATGATTCCTATACATGCCATACTTAGTAATATAATTTGGCTATACCAAAATAAGGGTCGATAGTGTGCTATGAACTCCGACTCCAATGATCCACAATTTAGCTTGGCGGGACTACATAGAAAGAAACAATCAAAGACGTAAGCATTTAGCTTAGTAAGTTTGCATGTATAACACATAAAAAAAATAAACTTGCTTCATATAAACCATTTGACATAAGAATGGTATTATTATCTCATCTATAAAGCTTACTTACTCATACATGATTCTTACTTGTCCCATGGTACTTACTAATCTCATACTTGTAAGGTAACAAGGTACCTGTATCTCTTGATCACATTGATCAGCATACTTAGACATAATAATCATGTCTTCTAATTCATCATTCACAACATGAATAATATTCAATTTCAATTTGATAATGGCTTTGCTTTCTTAACATTCTTGTTTTCACCTTTTAGCTTTGCTCATTTGCCCGATGAATTTCTATGAATTACAGGGAATACTAGATCTCTAGTCATGTACTTGATGCCAATGCCATACTCTAAATATGGACTTATGTGGAAGATCTCTTCTTGAATCAATGCCAAGCTTGCCTTGTTCTTACATGATAACATATTTAATGCCAAGCTTGAGTCCTTGGACTTACATAATAACTTGTTAAATGCCAAGCTTGGGTCCTTGGACTTACATGATAACTTGTTCAATGCCAAGCTTGGGTCCTTGGACTTACATGATAACTTATTCAATGCCAAGCTTGGGTCCTTGGACTTACATGATAACTTTCTTAATTTCCGATGCCATGCCTTGGCTTGGTCTTATACGGACTTTCTTATCTCATGTACTGGACCGTATATCCAGGGTAATTCATCTTCAATCGGGAATTTCTCTTGTTTAATCTTATTGACTTCTTTGTTTAACATAACATTAAACCATTCATGATAACAATGTATATTATACTAAGCAATTAAATGATAAAATCATAAAGCTTAGAACTCATACAAACTTACCTCAAAATACAAAATGTATGTAGTTAAGCAATTTAGTCCTCGACTTTGTTCTTGCCTCGGTTTCGATCCGGGCTTTGTTTTTCTTGATCTATAATCATAAATAGATCATTTAATAATCATATTGACTAAATTGACTCATAACTCATACTTTGGAAAAATTACTAATTTGCCCCTATACTTTCTCATATTTGCACTTTTGCCCCTAGGCTCGTAAAATGATTTTCATGCAACTTTCTTAAACATAATGCTTAGCTGAATCATTTTCTCTACTATAGTAATCATCAATTCTCTCTAGTTCTAGCATGTATGACCAAATTTTATAATCATTACAAAAAGGTCCATACCATCATTTTTCATGAAATTCCTTATGGAAAAGATGTTTATCTAACATCAAATTCTCATAAACTTCCATAAAACATCATTTAGCATGCATGTCATTCATGGATAAATTTTTAAACATGCATCTTAGCTCATCAAATAGCTAAAAATAGCTTACTCATGCTACCGGGACTTCAAAAATACGAAGAATATCAAAAACCGGGCTTAGGAGCACTTACTAGCAAGCTTCAAAAATTGAAGAACCCTAGCTATGGCTTCTTTCAATTTTCGGCAATGAGGGAAGAAGATGATGAGATTTTTATCATCTTTTTCCTATTTTAAACACTTATTAGACAAATGGCCAAAATGCACTTCCTCTTAAAAATTTCTATAACACCATCTCAAGGCCAATTTTGTCCAAAATAATATTTTTGGAAAAATTGCTATTTAAGGACTTCTAATTACTATTCTAAAGCTATTTCATATAAAAAGCTTCTAGAAACTCATATTTTGCAACTTTTTACAATTTAGTCCTTTTGGACCAATCCACCACAATTTAATAAAATTGCTTCATGAAACATTCATACTAGCATGCAAACATGGCATAAACTTTGTAAACTCATAAATTCACCTCGGATTCATGGTCTCACACCACTATTCCGACTAGGCCCTAAATCGGGCTGTTACACATGTCCTGTAGACTCGGTTCCTCGTGCATATGTGTATGCCAAATGATCAAGATACTATAATCTAACTAAATGTATTATGAACGACATTTGCATGAATGCAGAATGTCATGAGAATGATCCCTTTTTTTTTAAAAAAAAAGTACAATGATTAGGATGCAATGATCGGAATGAATCTAATGCTCCTGACTAAATGATATTAGGGATGAAATTTGCATGAATGCAGAATGTCATGAGAATGATCTCCTTTTTTCTTTTTTATTCTTTTCTCTCTTTTTTTTATGTACAACAATTAGGACACAATGATCAGAATGAATTAAATGCTCCTAATTGGAAATATATGAATGATATTTACATAAATGCATGAGAATGATCCCTTTTTAATGTTTTTGGGTTGTCACTGCTCATAGTTCATCAAGGTTCTATCACTGATATTTACCATGCTTTTTTGGTCAGCTGGTATCTTTGACAGAAAACACAAAGAAACGATCATATTCTGCTCAGCTAGCTTGCCCCACTGTAATTTCAGAGTCCCTTCCACTTACCTTCTGGGTTTGTACTTCCCACTACAACTTCAGGGGAATAACATTTGGTTTCTTTCATCTAATCTGTTATCAATTTGATCTGTTACACCATTCCCTGGGTGTAATGACCATATATATGTGCCTGAAATTTGCATGAATGCAAGGTATCATTTTTCTTTTCCCGAGAAGATCCCTTTTTACACTTGGGTTGACATTGCTCGTCATTTGTCGAGATGGTATCACTGACGAAATGTCTTATCCAATAAAAATCTGAAGAGATAATCATCTTTCAATATTTCCAACCCTTAGGCTTGGTGAGTTTTAAACAATAGTCATGTTTCAGATTCTCGTATTATTTAGAAACTTTCAGAGTAATATGCGAAACTCCTTTTATGAAAGTATTATTAGTCCATTAATCGTTATTTCAATATAAAATGCTTGAAAAAGATCACAACAATGAACGAGAAAGAAATTAATCAGGAGCATAGCTCGAAACAAATAAGTTAATCAAAGATAACCAAGGCAATAAAAGAAAATTGATTGGGGTGTATCTTGGAAAGAATAAAGTAATCAAAGATAGCCAAGGCCATAAAAGAAAATTGATTGGGGTGTATCTTGAAAAGAATAAAGTAATCAAAGATAGCAAATTAAAAATAGGTAAGATAGAAGCTAGGTGCCCCAGATATCGCAGCCTGAACTTCTCTGTACAAACTTCTTGAGGACCATTTTGAGCTCAATACGTGTTTAGAGGATCCGGAGTACTTTGTCAATGCCCCAAGACGTAGTGTATTTCCTCATTGTTAATTCAGGCATAGTAAGACCACCACATGCCCTATCTTTGATCAAAATTTGAGCCGCCCTTTTCGGGTTTTCAGATCAAAACCCCTTTGGACTCAAAGCACCCTTTGCGGGTTTTCGCCTTGGCCTCTCCCTTTTTTTTTTTTTTTGAATTTGATCTCAATGCGCCCTTTGCAGGTTTTCACCTTGGCCTTTCCCCTTTCAGGTAAAATACTTCTTGTCTGAACCTGAATTCGCCAGATTGGGCAAGTCTTCGCCATCCATCTTGGCCAATATCAATGCTTCTCTAGAACAGCCTTACATAAGGTCCTTCCCAGTTTGGCATCTGTTTTCCTCTGAAATCCTTTTGTATAAGAAGGATCTTCCTCAATACCAGGTGCCCATCATGAAATTTCTTTGGGTGGACCATTTTCGACATAAATCAGCGTCATTAATTTTTAGTACATTTGACTATGATGAATACTTTGAAACCCTATTCTTCAGCCAAGTTCACTAGAGACATTCTACTTCAATTCTTGACTCAATCGAAGCTTGGAGCAAAGAAATCTCGATTTTCATGGGCAAAACCACTTCTATTTCATAAACCAATGGGAAAAGTGTTGCCCCAGTGAAAGTCCTGGTCGACATTTGATAAGCATAGGGAGTAAATGGTAGCTTCTTATGCCAATCTCTACAAGTCTTGGTCACCTTTCATATTTTTTGTTGTTTTTTTTCTTTTTATATTTTTTTTGGTAACCTTTATTGCACTGTGATATGCTGTCTGCTCTTTGAGCAAACAGTAATCTTTGACATTGTACAATTATGCATTATTAAACATGGTCCTTTCTGGCATTCTTTACCGGCACTTGATCCTTCTTTTTTTTTTTTGAAATTTGATGACTGTCGACTTGCAATATTGGCATATGAAGCAACATTCACCCTCTTAGTGACGTAATCAATGACCACCAAGATAAATCGATGTCAACTAGAAGCTTTTGACGAGATCGGCCCCATCACATCCATGCCCCACATATGGAAAATTTGTGAAGAACTGGAGAAGGCCCATGAATCTTGTCTCCTTAAATACGGCATAGCTGATACCATCCCTTTTTATGTAGATTAACAGTACCCAAACCTCATGATTAGTTTGACTATTGTAAAACCATTAGCATGTTCTCTAAACACCCTTATGGACCTCTTTTAAGATTTTCCCAAGCGTGTCTTGATATGATTGTGCAAAAACATCTTTGAATTTTTGAAAATAACTCAATGATGTCTTGTCTTATCTCTGTGGTGAGCTAGGCTACAATCTTCACCTCTCATAATGTCTACTGACCTTTTATAGAGTAAGGTCTGTTTTTCATCTTGTTCTTCCATTATTAACAAATCAGAAGATAGGCTACAATCCCTGTCATCTTCAAAGTCTTGAGATCTCTCTAGACACATACCTTACTCGAAAGGAGACTTTGAGTCAGTAACAGCGTTGCTCACATCGTTGATATCTGGAGACCTATTGTAGGTTCGAAGGAAGATAAATGATTCAAAGAATGATGAATGAAGAATGAAAGAATACTTGAAAGAAAGTCCAAAGAACAAACAAAAGAAAAAAAACAAAGAACAATTGTTTGTACAGTATGAAATGGAAAAAAATAAAAGAATATTTACTCAAAAAAATGCCTTTTATTGAAATAGAAATTTCGGACACGAGGCTATTTCACAAAAGGATTCTTATTACCTTTAGGCTTAAGGCAACAAGCATGTTTGAATATTACTCTAGATTAGCTCTAAAAATACAGGGATCTCTTCCACTGTCCCATTATTCAAAACACTCCTAAGTACGCAAGGGCTTGGAAACTTCGTTTCCCAATTCCCTCTTTACTTTTAATTTTTTTTCAAGAAGTCGCAACTTTCTTGTCTCTTCCTTTAATTATCGCATTTACTGCCTCGTCAAAGTGATCAGGTTCTGATGAATCGTCAAACTTCACAATTCCCATTTTGATGAACCTTTCGACCAACTTTTTAAATGTATTACAGTTTTCAATTGAGTGACTCGTTATTCCCACGTGGTACTCACATTGGGCATTCTCATTATACCACTTTGGGAACGAAGGTTGCACAGGTTCCGAGTAGGACGGAGACACCACTTGCACATCAAAAAGTTTCTGATACAGCTCCTTATATGTCATCGGGATGGGTGTGAACTGGAGCTTTTCTATATTTGGCCTCGAGTTGGGTTCCTACCTTGAAGAGCCTTAATAGCTAGTGGTTACAGCCTTCGGCTGGCTTACGGTGACTGATTTGGGATACCTGTTCAAGGTACTCACTTTATTTTCCTTGATTCTCGGGGCTGATCTTTTGACACTTTCTCCTGTGTCTATCCCACTCCTTACCGCATTTTCAATCATCTCGCCAGACATTACCATATCTGAAAAGCTTATGGTGATGCTTCCCAACATATGGTTAATGAATGGGGCTTTTAGAGTATTGATGAAAAACATCGTAGTTTCCTTTTCTAAGAGTAGTGGCTGAACTTGCATGACAACTTCCCTCCATCTTTGTGCATACTGCCTGAAGCTTTCATTTGACTTCTTCTCCATGTTTTGCAAGGTAATTCTGTCAGGCGTCATGTCTGTGACATGATTGTATTGCTTCATGAAGGCTTGGGCCAGATCTCTCCAAGAGCTAATCCTAGCACGACTGAGTTGATTGTACCACCTGGACGCTGCCCCCACCAAACTGTCTTAGAAACAATGAATCAAGAGTTGATCATTATTAACGTAGCCAGTCATCTATCTACAGAACATAGTAATATGGGCTTTAGGGGAGTTGGTTCCATTGTACTTCTCAAATTCTGGCATTTTGAACTTGTGAGGAAGCACCAAATCTGGAACCAAGCTCAAGTCTTTAGCATCAATTCCATGATGATTATCAGCATTTTGTAAAGCCTTGAACTTTTCTTCCAACCATCTACAGCGATCCTATAACTGCCTTGAGAAGTCAATTCTTGTTTTTTCCTTCTCTGCTATATCTAAGTCAGGGATAACGGGATTAGTAGGGTTATCTCCTGGGTTGGATCCTGTGCCAACTTGGAAATTCATGGGCACTCCAGTGTCATTTTGCCCTTGTTGAGGCCTAATCGTGACAGATGGCTTTTGGGTATACTCTTCATGTTGTACATGTGGTGGAGTAAAATCCCGAGGAAAGTCCTCATTATCTTCGGCATTAACTATGGGACCTTTTCCTTTGTCCATCGCCCCATTCAGGAGCTGAGCCATTTGAGCCATCATATTTCTTTGGGCTTCCAGCATTTGATCTCTCATCTCCTGTTGGAGCTTTGCTAATTGCTCTTGCATCTGGTCTTGCATGTCTCTTTGAATCTGTTCAAGTCTTTGATCCATTTTCTTTGTCTTGACACGTGTACCGTAACGGTGTTCAGTTTCCAGAATTTTCCTTTTCTCTTTCTCTCTTCTGTGATAATTTCAACTAATTAGGCTCTCTCTATGGACTTAAATGCATATGATGTTATGTAATGCAAATGCATGAATGCAAGAAGTTATCAATTCTGATTCAACTTCATTTTAGAAAACTTTATTAGAAAACAAAATCCTTTACATAAAACGGACTACAAATATGCTTTCGCCCTAAGGCCCAAAGTTTTAATTTTTCCAAACAACAAAGCTAACTCTTGACCACGATCTGACTGTAGCTCATACTTCGTGCTCAATGTATCAGCCTGTACTGCCAAAGTCTGTAAGTGATCAGCTACCTCTCAAATCTAAACTATTGCTTCACCCATGAGATAATCCTGACTTCTAACTTGATCATGAGAATGGTGGAGCTCTTCCTTCCAATGCCCTTCTCTCGCTTCAAGAAGCTCGATCCGAAGTTCACAGTTATGTAATGTCGATTCTAACTCTTCGACCTTACCCTTCATTTCCTCAATCTTATTCAGACTCGACTGCAGCTCGTTTGCAGAATTACGGCTTTGATAGTGGTGAAGAGACCGTCCCAATTCAGCCACTCTAGCTTTTAATTCTCCATTTTCATTTCGACTTTCTGCCAAACTCTTCTTTAAGGCCTCGTTTCGCGCTTGTATTTCTCGAAACTTCCTCTCCCAATGGTCAGCTCTGGCATTTTCCTCTTGAACCTCTTGTTGCCACTATCCCAAAGTCTTCCCTAATCCGGCATTTTTCATCGATAGACGTAGCTTCTTATATTCCGTCTTTAAACTATCTCGATTATCCTCAATCTTCCTTTTCTCCTTTTTTAACTTTGCAATCTCCAGTTTCTGAACATCCACGTCTAAGCTCAGGTACATTTTTTCCTCTTCCAACTTCTCTATCCTCCTTTCGAGCTCTGAATTCCTCCTTTCGAAATCTTGTTTTATAATCTTCAATTCTGATGGGACCACTCGTAAAAACTCTTCGATCGATCGAGTGCCTTCTAAACTTGGCACAGGGATATTTCCATTGACTCTTCTACTCCACCATCCACTATACTTTGGGTTGTCATTGGGTTTACGTCCACTCTCTTCATGCGACGGGTCTGATTCCAAGCATTAGAAATCTCCTTAACCCTTTTCTTGTAGCTATTTCCTTTATATGAAAACTCACTTTGAGCTAATCCATGTGTAGCTGGTACAAACTGCTTTGATCTGAATTGCCTTAGTATGAGCAAATCCAATGGCTCCCCGAATTCCAAGTAGAGGAACCCAATCGAAACTCCCACACCGATACAGAACTTCATTAGGAACCATCCAGGGAGCTCTCCACTGAACATCTTCTCAGAGATTTCGTAGAAGTGCTATCCAATTTTCTTTAGATATGTCGTCTTTCCTTGGGGTGGCCACTATCTCTTTTAATGGAGAGTAATTTTCTGAAAAGACCCGATAAGAAACCTTATCCACCCTCCTAAAATGACTATGGAACCAAGCCAACAACAACTGTGCACATCCTATAAATCTGCCTTCCCTAGCTCTCCTACATGCACTCAATGATCGAAATGTCTCCGCCAAGATCGCAGGAACAGGTGTGACTTGTTTGTCAAGTCGATTAAAAAGATCTGAGACTGCTTCATCCACATATCCCAATGCCCTAGGAAAGATCACTAATTCATATATACTCAAAGCAAATACATCGATTCTCTTTTTCATATCAGGATGTACTAAAATCAAATCTTTCAAAGCTTTCCATTAGATGCATTTATACTCACCTTTTTGCTTGATTCTGGCTGTGACCCACTGTTCACTCATCCCCATAATACTCATCAATTTTCTCACAAAGGTTAGAACACTAGGAGCCCTTGAGTAAGCTTTATCTACTTGAATCTTGGGACAACGCAATAGAATTGTATACTCCTCCACCGTAGGCACCAAATCAACCCTTCCGGAAGTAAAGCAACTGTACGCAGAGTTCCAATATTGGGTGATGGCCCGAAACACATGTTCATCTACCTTAACATCCAGCAAGTACGACAAATCCCCATAGCTACAGTAAAATATTTACTTGGTCTCGTCACTCCATCGGCCCCATACTTTTCTTAATTCCTGGAGATTATTTTGCGTCACGCTAATGCGAGTGTAGTCCCATAGTTCTGATTTGTACCCTTCGACTAGGCTATCTCCTTTTTCTAATTGTGTTTGCTCCGACCATCTACAGACAGCTGCACAGTCTTCCACTTTATCAAGGAATTCGTTCTCCATAACCAGCTTTCTAACTTAGAAACTGACCGTGAATCGATACTTGTTAAAACATGAAATGACATGCACCAAAATAAAACACAAACAATTTGTATCATGAAATAAAACATAAAGCAAATAATCAACATGTATCTAGGTGATTACTAAAGTTTTGGTATAGTTCTACCTAGGGTAAGTTCTTAGATTTTCTACATGTGGTTTAGCTCTAAAGTTTAGATACCTGAACCAGCAGATTCCTCGATCCTCGCCCATTATAGGCTCATATAGACCGAGTTCAGCTCAGGGGAATACATTTCCTTATGGCTGCACGGAGATGAAAATCTCACAAAGACATAGGTACGGATGTATCTCGAAAGCGATTCACTATCCTACACGGAGGTGAAAACCTCACGAAGGAGTAGCTTCTCACTCCCACTTAAAAGGGTGTGACCACAATGATCATGCAATGCAATGTAGAGATATTTTATGAAATTAGAACCACATGCAACAAAAAGGATCATAGTTTTTTAAATCAAAATTTTTAAATTCGGACAGAAGGACATGAAATTATCGATTTTACAGCTTGACTCTCTTATTGGTCCCCAGCGGAATCGCCAAGCTGTCGAAATCATTTTTTTAGTTTCTTTAAAAAAAACAGGGGTCGACTTTTAAAAACGAAAATGGGAGTCACCACCAATCCCTTTTTACTTAGGTGTGATTGGATCACCTTATAAAACGTTTTATTTCAAAACATTGATTTTGGTCCATGAAATACAGGATAACGGGTTCGGGAGTCGGTTACGTACGAGGAAGGGTTAGCGCCCTCGTAACACCCAAAATTTGGTACCTAATTGATAATTTCATATCCTAATGTCGAAATTTTTAAAATACTATCCTTTTATTTGAAAAAAAGCCAAGACTTATCTGTCTCAAAAAATTAAAATGCTATATCCAATAAGTTAGGATGTAACATCTCATGACTTCGAAACTAGGCTCGCCTTTATTTGTAGAAAATTCTTGTTTTGAAACACAAAACATCATATCCAATAAGTTAGGGTACAACGTTTTGAATTCCCGAGAATAAGTTTTTTTATTTAACTTTTAGAAAGAAAGTAATAAGTTCTTTAGACTCGAAGAGAGAAATCAAAACCCAGTAAATTAAGGTACAATTTCTTTTGAACCTTAGAACGTGGAGTGTTTGTTTATTTCAAAACCAAATTTTTGATGCGTCAAAGAAAATATAATATGATCGTAATAAAATGAAAAATAAATCATAATGCCAATATGTTCAATGGAATAAAAGTGTAGATGATAATATGAATAATAATAATGAAGGCAAAAATAATAAAAGAAAAGTTGAAACAAATAATAAAAAATATTAAGTATAAATAATAATAATAAATAAACAAACAAATAAATAAATAAAAGAAAAGAAAATAATAACAAAAATAAAGCTAATAGCAAATTAACAAATAGATAAATACTATATACAATAATTTAAAGATAATAAAATAATAATAATAGTAATAATAAAAAAGGTAATAAATTATAATAGAAATATGTTAATAAATAAATAATAATAAAATAATATTAGCAATTATAAAATAAAATAATAATGAAAATAATGATAAAAATAATAGAAAAAATAAAAATAGTATTAATAATAATAAAATCATGCAAGGATATTAAAATTAATAGTAATAATAATATAAAAATAATAGTAGTAGTACAATAAGAATATATTAATAATAAAAATAATAATATATGTTAATATACAAATAATAGTAAAAATAAAAACAACAATAATGAAAATAGTAATAATAATGATGATACTAGTAACCAGAAGGGGCAAAAAGGGAAAATATCCCCTCTCTCCAAAACACGGCGCTTTGAGCAGGACTAAATAAAAAACAAAACAAAACTTAAAGGTAACATTAAAAATAAAAGAAAAGTTATTTAAAAGAACAAAAAAGGCGGAAGGGCCTAATGCGCAAATAGCCTATTCCATAAAAACGCGTGGATCTTCCCCGGGTCGGGTCAACGCGCGGATCTGGTGGCCATGAAACGACGTCGTTTTTTGGTCTAAAGGCAACCCTCAAAACGACGCCATATGGATCACTTATATAAGTTAAAATTAAAACCCAAAAAAATCATTTCAAACACCCCCTAAAAAAATCAAAACAGGAGCCCCAAAGGCTCTCTCCCACACGGCCGGAGGCCAGAATCTGGCCCAGGGTTCCAGCGGCGGAACGTCGCACGCGCCGCCACACGCGCTGCCTTCGACAGCGGTCGGAAAGCCAGTTTTCTGTTTTGCTTTCGAATCGCAGGTAATCTCTTCTCCGGTTATTATCTTTTAACCATATTTGTGTGTGTGTGTATATATATATATATATATATAATTCGAAAAGTAAAGTAAAAATAAAGGAAAAAAATCACCTCTACTGTTGGGATTTTTTATTAATTTTTGTACCTGTATATTTGTGTATATGTATCTGCCTTTTACAGATTATATCGGGGTTATTTATAGCCCCGAAAATGATAAAAAACAATACAAAGATTCTGTCATGTTTGCCATATTTACTGTCTTTTTCTTTCCTTGTTTTGCAGGTGACCGCTGATTGCGGCGCATGACAGGTTTGGTGTTGAGGCCGCGCTGGATGCCGTGGCACGAGAGTTTCCTAAGGTTTCAGATTTTTGAAACCACATTTAGGCCATTGGGCCATTTGGTTTTGGGGTATTAGTTTGGGTCAATGTTGTGGGTCTGTGTAATTGGGCCATGGGTAGTTTATTTTGGGCTACTGGATTTAGGTTTGGGCCACTGGTAAAATTGGCTGTAAAATAAAACTGATGGACTTTTATTTATTTTTTTGGTTTTTATATTATTGATATGGGCCCCGGCAAATTGGGCTGATTACAGTGCTAAACTTTGCATACAGTTGCTTTTCTCTCAAAGACTGTAGTACAATCCTCAAATATTGTGCATGCTCAGATTCTGTCTTGGAATAACTTAGTATATCATCAATAAACACAACCTCAAACCTATCCAAATTAGGTTGAAAAATTTGATTCATTAAATCCATGAAAGTAGCAGGGGAATTAGTCAAACCAAATAGTATTACCAAAAACTCATAATGACCGTATCGAGTTCTGAAAGCAGTCTTTGGCAGATCACATTCTTTAACCTTCATTTGATAATACCCGGATCTGAGGTCTATCTCCGAGAACACTGCGGCACCTTTCAATTGATCAAACAAATCATCGATACATGGCAAAGGATATTTATTTGAATTGTGACCTTGTTCAACTATCTGTAGTCTATGCACAATATCAAAGAACCGTCTTTCTTTTTCACAAATAAAAACAGGTCCACCTTAGGGAGACATGCTCGGTCTGATAAACCCTGGATCTAATAACTCTTGCAACTGTGCCTTTAATTTATGTAATTCAGCTAGTGCCATACGGTATGGTGTTACTGATATCGAAGCAGTTCCATGAATTACATCAATTACAAACTCAACTTTACGATCAGGTGGTAAACCCAGTAATTCTTCAGCAAATACATCAGCAAACTCACTTCGGTAACCGATCTAGCTTCGATTCTAAATCTCGAGTATCAAGGATGTATGCTAAAAATGCTTCATTACCTTTTTGCATCAATCTTTGAGCAGAAAAAGTTGAAATGATTCTAACAGTATCTTTTGGATTCTCAGACTCAACTGAAACCATATCTCCTATCTAACATTTCAAATCAATCCGTTTCTGTTTACAATTTATCACAGTATCATTCAAAGATAACCAATCCATTCCCAGAATAACATCAAATTCCCGAAAGGGTAGCAACATCAAATCAGCTAGAAATTCACAGCCTTTCACTTTCAGTGGACAATTACGACACACTAAATTAACTATCACTAACTTGAATATCATAATCAATAGATTCAATAGGCAACCTCTTTTCCGCTACTAATGCAGTGCAAATATAGGAATGAGTTGACCCAGGGTCAATCAATACATACACAATAACATCAAAGAGATAGAATATACCAGCAATCACATTTGGAGCAGCGTCTTCCTCTCTAGCTTGAATGGCATAGGTTCGTGCAGGTGCTCTAGCCTCTGACCGAGCAGCAGTATCTTTCATACCAGAACGAGCAATCCTAGTGGCACTATTTTGGCCCAAACGTCTATTTCTCTGAGAAGTAGCCAATTGTTTTTGTTTCTGCTCTTTATCCTCTTTTTTACAGTTGAGGACAATTTTAGATAAAATGATCAGTTGCTCCACTGTAACACCCCTAACCCGAGACCGTTGCCGGAATAGGGTTAAGAGGCATTACCGAACAATCGAATCATTTTACAACCTATTTACAACATAAAGTCAAACATCATCATAGTACATCAAAACATAGTCAAATAGTCCCTTATAGAGGTCTATAAGACCTTAAACACATGCAAGAAACAGGTCGGGACTAAACCGAAACACATACAGAAATTCTTGGAAATTTAAAACTTTTCTCAGTTTCAGGGCTTACACGCCCCGTGTGGGTAGGTCGTGTGCCTCCCACAGCTGCTAGACACACCCGTGTGTCCTCCCCGTGGTCGAAACTGACTTTGCTCCACGGCCACCAAGCACGCCCGTGTACTTTGGTCGTGGTCGATCCTGTTGAAAACCATACGGCTACTAGGCACGTCCGTGTGCTAAGGCCGTGTACTCTCATGCTAGCTACTGACTTTGTCCCACGGTCACTAGGTACGCTCGTGTGCCACAACCGTGTGGCAAAATAGGCCATTTGCAAGGCCAAAATGCCACCCACATGGGTCAATCCTACAAGCACATTTGAGCATCTTTATACACACAATTTGGCAACCAATTCCTTGACAATAATCGATACATCATCTCATGCAATTTTATTTCCAAACATGTCAACTTATAAGCTAACATATACAACTTGAACACATTCATAAACTAAACATCATTCATTCTCAAATTCACTAAATCATACTAATATTTTACCATCACAAAGATTACCATTTGAAATTCATCTTCTTTACCCACATGCCATACCAAAATATGCATCATATGTATCAAGCCATTCATGCTTAAAACCATCATATATCTAGCCATATCACATGGCTAATTATACATCTCTAATATGATCCAAATAACTAGCCTATACATGCCATATTTCAACTATATACATCTTTCCAAAAGTACCTAAAATAGGTTGCCGATAGTGTGATTGAGAAGCTGACGATCCCCAGATTCGAGCTAGCTTTACCAACACTGCAAAGCAGAGAAACAAATCACACAGTAAGCTTTCCAAAGCTTAGTAAGTTCGAAATACAATACAATTATTTCATCAATTCAAACCAATGTATATAATAACCATCACATAGATCCATTCTCTCACATTCATATCATATCATCCATGACCAAAATCTCATTCTCCCATTCGTAGCTTATCTATAAACTTATCAACCACAAAGGTTTAATACATACCTTAGCTAACACAAAGTTAATCAACTTTAAGGCTATTCAAAGCTCGGTATTACATGTCAATCGTCCTCTGATATTCGTTCAACTTAATCACACACTTAGTGCCTAATCTTTTAACCGAATTATCCCGGCATCGCACACACAGTGCCAAATCAATAAGTCGAAGCTTTCGTAAACATCACACACAGTGCCATTCATTCCGGTATCAAATTCATTTTTCGCACACTTAGTGCCATCAACTAAGTCTTGCACATAGCATCTCAATTTCATTATCATATACATACTCATTTCAAAATGCTAAAACATATTTTAATAGCATGTATTATATCCGAACTTACCTCGGATGTTGAACTATCGAAACGGTCGATTAATCGAGCACTTTATCTTTGCCTTGATCTCGATCCGAACCCCTCCTCTCTTGGTCTATACACATTCAAATTCAATCCATTCAATCACTAATTTATTCAATTTAGTCCACACACACATTTAGGGCATTTTACAAAATAGCCCTCACATTTTTACATTTTGACACTTTAGTCCCTATTTCACAAAATCATCAAATACACAAAATTTCAATACACATGTGCTTAGCCAAATTCTTCCCATGCTAATACAAGCTCATACATTTCATTTATTTCACAATTTAACCCTTCAATTTCTCATTTTCTCAATTAAGCCCTAATTAGCTAAATTCATCAAAAATTCAAGAACAAAACATGTTCATTAAGCACATACCTTTCATTTAACACCAACACTCATCACAAAGCTCCTCATTTCATCAATGGCACATTTCATAAACATCATCAATTTACAAAATTACAACATGGTTTAGCTAGAGCACGAAGCAACGATCACAAAAACGTAGAAATTATCAAAATCTGATTAAACTAACCTTGAATCAAGATCAAAATGTGCCGAACCCTTGTGTTCTTTTCCCTTTTCTTTTCTTGCTAATATTCGGCCAAGGATGATAACTAAATGGCCATTTTCATGTTTTATTATAACATATTAAACATAATTATCACTTTACCAAACTAACCTTTTAATAAACATATAAGACAAATATACATTAAGGCTAATATGTCATTTAGCCATCCACTCTCTTTAATAATGGCTTAATTGCCTCATAAGGCTATCCTATTATGAAGACAATAACACTTAGGTACTTATAAATCAGCACATAGCTTTTACTCTTTACGCGATTAAGTCCTTTCTCTTAATTCAGCACACAATCAATAAAATTATCAAGCAGAATTTTCACACAGACTATGTCACATACTATTCACACAGAAAATAATATTAAATTATCATTCAAACCTTGGATTTGTGGTCTCAAAACCACGGTTCTGACTAGGGTCTAAACCGGGCTGTTACATCCACATTTATAACAAGCCCCCACTTTACTTCTACACTCACCAGTGTGATATTTCCCACAATATCTGCATTTAGGCTTAGGAGCATTTTGCACACTACCCACACTAACAACGAGTCTAGTAGATACCCTGTAATCATGTTGAATTGTCTTGTTTTTATTTGAACGTTCAGGCATTGAGATAGCTCGACTAAAATCATCTTTAGTCTTTTTAGCCGGCGATGCCGCAAATGACTTGGAAGAGCATCTTTTGTAAAGTTCTCGATTCCGTCTATCCCGCTGCATTTTTTGGTTGTACACCTCTTCCATTTTCTATGCACGACCAGACAAAACAACAAATTCTCGTATTTTATTTCCTTCGATTATCATTTGAATTTCATCATTCAGACAATCTTCAAACCAAATACACATTTCTTCTTCTGTAGGCACAATTTCTTGAGCATATTTATTGAGATATTCAAATTCTCTCTCATATTTAGCTACCGATCTATTTTCCTATCATAACTTAAGAAATTCTCTCTTTTTCTTGTTCAAATACTTTTTTCCGACATATTTCTTTTTAAACTCGGTCTGGAAAAATTCCTAGGAAATTTTCTCCTTCGATACCACAGCTACTATTGTCAACCACTAGCTATACGTTTCCTCGTTTAATAACGAAACAACACATCTAAGAAAATATTAAGAGAGCAAACTATTTCTTCAAAATCCCTTATTATATTTTGAAGCCAATATTCAGTTTTAACCGGATCATCCTCTAACCTACCCTAAAATTCTTTAGCACCACATTTTCTAAGTTTCTCAATCAGAGTACGTTTACTAGATTCAGTCATTGAAGGAGGTGGAGGTGCAACCGGAGGCACTACAAGTGATACAATAGGGGGTGGAGGTTGTTGAGCCAGATTTCTTTCTTGCATAAATTCACTGAACCACTGATTCATATACCCAAAGAACATGTTTTTAAGTTCTTGTTCCTGAGCCGAAAGAATTAGGACATTACTACTCGTCCCATGTTTAGAGGTCAGTGCTCTACTATTAACCTCATCATTGTCAGCACGTTCAGATCCGTCTGACATCTTTGCAATCTATAAGAAAACAAA
The DNA here is from genome assembly GCA_005393395.2 of Gossypium australe. Classification (NCBI taxonomy): domain Eukaryota; kingdom Viridiplantae; phylum Streptophyta; class Magnoliopsida; order Malvales; family Malvaceae; genus Gossypium; species Gossypium australe. The sequence goes on from CM016620.1 coordinate 65,320,845, forward strand.
TGTTAGATCGAATCATACACGTCACACTATCACAGATTTATATGGCATGTATTTTTAAACATTTCATTTACTACGTTTAGTCTGAAAATTGACTAAACTATAGCTCTGATACCACTAAATATAACACCCCTAACTATTATCCATCGCCGGAATAGGATAAGGGAGCATTACCGAATTTTTCAGATCAAATACGAACATTTCGTACCATTTAACATACATATCAAAAACTAATCATAATCACTCATATTGTCCTTTATATAAGCCTTCGAGGACCAAAATACGCATTAGAAATAAATCAGGACTAAGCTGGGAACTCAAAAATGTTTTTAGAAAGTATCAAAAATTTTCAAAGAAGCAGAGGACACACGCCCGTGTGGCTCACACGGTTAAGGGACACGCTCGTGTCTCAGGCCATGTGAGCATATGACTTGTAAAATTAAAGTGCAGGGGTCACACGGCCAAGCCACACGCCCGTATGCTAGGTCGTGTGAATATTTTGAGTACTATGTTCCTCAATTTTAAAGATGCAGGGGACACATGGCTGAGACACATGCCCGTGTCTCTACCCGTGTGGACGAGAATAGGCTTTTTTCGAGCCACATTTCTCACTCATTTTTTATTTCAACCTAAAAACTTCAATTTGCACACTCATAAGCCATAACAAGACATTCAATATAACTAAATCAATCTTTAAACATATCATATTATCACCTATATCTTAACATTCAAATTTACCATATTGATCAAAACACATATTTGATTACTTATACCAAATATATTATATCAACTCATTCATCAACATACCTATAAACTATCCATCACTCAACCACACCAAACATATATCCAGCATGATAAGACTATACATATATGTATAAGTTGATTGTATATATAGACAAAATATAATTCATAATATTTACACAAACAAACTTTGATCAAATCCACACCAACCCTATACATGCCATATAAACCATATTGAATGTTTCAAAAACTACAGGAATAAGCTGGATAGCGTGACTTGAGTGTTGATTCGATCGCCCAACCTTCCGATAATCTACAAAGACATTAAACAACACACATAAGCTTAATGAAGCTTAGTAAGTTCGATGGGTTAAACATAAAGCTTACCGAACCTACTATAAAAAACCAAATAATTAATTCATTTATGTCAAATCCCTGTCAATCACAACTTTAGTCGATGGATACACTTATTCAGATCAATACCGATAATAAATAATATGCTTTTCAATTTCAATACATAAATCACATTACCGAGTCTTTCCCAAATCGAAGAACGGCTTACGGATAAGAGTACATCATTTTCAGAAGCCCGAAGGCTGAACAGAAGCTCATAAGAGCTAAACAGAAACCCATAAGGGTTGAACAGAAGCTCGTAAGAGCTGAGCAGAAACCCATAAGGGTTAAACAGAAGCTCAAAAGAGTTAAACGGAAACACATATGAGTTAAATAGAAGCTCGAAAGAGCTAAACAGAAAGTAAAATATGAGAGTTTGCAACAAATGCTGAACCTCAGTTTACTTCGGTAATTTGCCAACATCTTCCTCCAATGTCGTCAATGCGCCGAATTCCGAATGTACCCAAATTCGCGTTCACGAATGTATTCAATTCAAAATTATAACTTCAACAATAATTTATTTCTGAAGAAAAAAATAAATACATAATACCATTCACCAAATCAATATAATTATTAAAGTTTAACTATACAAACTTACCTAGGCTGAATTGTAGCAATTGCAGAAGTTCAGGGACTATTCTGCTATTTTTCCTTTTTCACGAGTTTCTACGAGATCTTGATATGCAGCAAAATATGAAGAACCAGCTTAGAAATTCTCTCTCATGTCGGTTTACTGAAGTTGAAGAAGAAAAATGTCTACAATTCTCTTTTAATTTCAATTTGTAGGTTTAATTTCATGTAAATTACCATTTTGCCATCCATTTAATTTAATTTATTATTTCACACTTACATGTCGTCCTACTATATAAATTTAGGAATATTTATCCTTTAAGTCCTCCCATGTTTATTAACTAAGCCATTTAATTTCTTATTTCTTATAATTATGAAGTTTTGCATCTTTTCAAAATGTTAAAATTTTCTAACGAAACTTTAATACTACCTTAATGATATTCTGTAAATATTTATAAAAATATTTACGACTCGGTTTATAGAATCGAGGTCTCGATACCTTATTTTCTAAAACCACTTGACCTAAATATTTTTATTAAATACAAATCACTAATTCAAAAATCTTTCTATAACCATATTTGACTCGTAAATACTAAATAATAAAACTTACGAACTTACTCTTTGAATTTAGTGGTCTCGAACCACTGTTTTCGACGCCACTGAAAATCAGGCTATTACAATTGGTTTCAGTAAAGTGCCCGAACCTGCAGTTTTATGCGACCGTTTACTTGGGCGATCGCCAAGTGATGGGGACAATAAATTTACCAATTTGAAATTTGACTGGTTAAAACAAAATTTCAAAAATGTATCGAGCAATGCCATAGAGTCAAAGCTTATATGCATTTTTTGAGCATTTATTTTGCTGCTGATAGAGGGTATTGATGTCGAACACGAACAGTAGTGGAGTCTACATTATTTACTTGCCCCTATTTTCAGATTTACGCATCGCTCGGGAGTATAGCTAATCAGCAATTAAACTTTTTTGGCGGAAATTTATTTGTTAACAATTTTCCTTTGTTGGCAGATGGTCTATGTGCCTTGCTATAGGGAGGTTTGAACACTTTAGGGTGTATCGGCAAATGAACGAGGCTTATTTCAGGGAAGAGGTGAATTTTTTATAAAAATGTCAAGAAAAATCGTATCATGTTTTTTAGTTGATTACATTATTTTTTCACGGCAGTATAACTATGTTAAATATTTTACAGTTCGTGTGGATGTCGTATTCCGCGTCAGACGTTGTCGTTGTTATTCCATAGTGGACTCATGTACACTCAATTGTGTGGTGCATCGACACATCTAATCACCGTACAACTGTTCAATCGCCATCTGTTTCGCCCACCATGCTTTGTTGTACGACACCCGGTACTGGAACCGAGCTTGTATGTCAACAATGATGACCGATACAGAAATGGTGGGCATGTCTTTCACCATCGACATGATACAATTGCAGATTGTTTTCGCATCTAGTTTGCAATGGTCTTGTGTCATACGTGTGGACATGCATGTATGGGGCTCTTCAAGTTTCTGAATGCACCATTGTTGAGTCTTCTACCCCAATGCAGCTCAAATCTGCCATTGGTAACCTTCCCCAGGCCTCCAACATTGTTCAATATATAATGTTACTGTAGACTTGATGACTTTGTAGTCCACTGACACCTTCATGCTGTACCGCTTGATGGCATGTAAGCATCCTGCTTACTTGAGAATCATTGCCTTACGAACAAATCTTTCTTTTCCAAAGATGCCATCAACCAGTGAATAGGTAGTATATCTTCGTACTCGAAGAACTCAGGTGCATGTGCCGCATCGAGGTCAACACTCAACATGTTTTCCCTAGGGTCATTTCATATAATAATCCCACAACTCGAGTGCCCGACTGAAGGGGGTTGTAGATTTTCACCTTCTTCTATGCCTTCATCGTTGATATCATCCCGGACTTTATCTTGATCGAGGTCACTATATTCTTCATCATCGTGGTGAGAATGAATATTATTATCGGACCCTTCTTCATCGTTTGCATCAGTGCTCCTCACCTTAAGATGTATCTCTAATCGACGGGTCGGGATTGAGTTATTATACGTTGTCAACCCATGCTGTGTATTTTTAGCCCCTGTTGATGGCCCTCCATAACATGATTGTTCTGTCCATTTGACATTGAGATCAAAATCAAACCCGTGTTGTTGATTTAATGGAACGACATTTCAATGGGCTCAGGGCCGACTAACTCGGCAAACAATTGAATTAGTTCAATGTTGTTGTCCCTATTCAAGCAATAAATTCCCACCTTTGTGCCCAAGTCTTCTTCGTCTACAAGTTCCATTTGTTGAAATTTCAACGGATTGAAGGAAATTGGAAATTTATAGAATAGCCTAGAAATTTTCCTCCTATAACGTCGAGTTATTGTGGTACCAATCCTTTCTTTCATTTCTTGCACCCCTACATTCTTATCGAACCCCATTCCAACCTTCTAACAAGATTCAAATACACAACTAACTACTCTTTCTAAAATGACTCCGTCAAAATAAACGTAAATGATAATTTGGTTATTCATTTTTATATAATTTTTTATGCTGCACACTCCAACTAAAAAAAAAAGACTGCCTTTGTTTTATTCTCTAAAATAACATCAAAATGTTATACTTGCATTTTAATTGTAAGGTAACAATTGAATTAATTATTTAAATGGATTGAAATTGTTATTAATAGACACAATATTTAATTGGTGTATATTTAATCTTCTAAGGTAGTTGAAGGTTAAATTAGCGACGGTATTAAACAATACATTAGTCTTGCATAACTTACAAGATTATTGTGATTAAATTGTTTCAATATAGAGATATATTGTTACCTCACTTAATATTTTACTTGCTTATTAAAATTTGATTAATTGTTTGAATTGATATAGAGATATGGTCAGGAGATTATTAAGTTTTAGTAGGTAAGTATGTGCATTAGTTAGCAAGTTACCAAATTGCAGTGAAATTATTCGTAACAACATAAACACGATTTTAATAATTCTAAGTTAAAGAATAAAATTAATCTAACACATTTATGTAATATTAATTAAACCTTATTTTTTTTAGAAACTGTGCATTGAAATTTTTAATTTTATTTTCTTAGTTAATCATTTAGTTAATTTCTAGTTTTTATATCACCTCTTTTCGATTAAACATATTTTTCCTCACCAATTTGTTTAATTTTTACATTTCATAAATATTTTCTTACATAGTCCCTATAGGTATGATAACTCGACATTCTTATCACTTTATTATTTGATATGATTGTGTACATTTGCAAATTTTCGTCATTCCAATGACCATATTAAAAAGGAGGTGGAGATGAAGCTTTGGAAAGGAAGATACCTGAGAAAGAGGGGACCAGAGGAAAAAAGAGAGGAGAGAATCGGATAGAACTTTAGAGAAAAGAAAGAAAAAATGATATTAAAATAAAATTTTATACTTTTATAGGTAGGTTTTTAATAGTATTTCTAAATATTTCAATATAATAAAATAATTTTAAATATGACTTTTAGATTTATTTTTAAATTTTAAAAATAAATTTATTGATAAATAATGTTTTATTTTTAAATATAAAATGTTAAATTATTTATTTTCAAATATATTTTTTGAGAAAAATATTTATAAATTTATTAAGAAATAAAACATATTTTTATAAATAATATTTAATTATACTATTAAATATATTTATAATATATGTTACTAAATTATAATATTAAAATTTTCTAGATATATTATTTTTATGATTTTTATGAATTATATTAATTAAATTAAATTTATATAAACATTTAATAATAATTGAATAATAAAAATACTATTATTAAATTATATTTAATAATAACTATTAAAATATGATTAAATTATTTATTATTTATATTAAATTATATTTAATAATAATCTTATTAAAATTTAATAACAATAAATATTTCAAAAAAATTAACCCTCAAAATTTATAAATAATCTCAATTTGATCCTAATTCTAAAAAATTAAAAAAGAAATGAAAATACATAAATATTTCAAAAACATAATAAATAAATAAACCCACCCAATCCCTCCCTCTCCCCAAATTTCTCTCTCACGATATCAAACGTGAGAAAGATCCGCAACGGGCCTTACAAAAATTTAACAAGGCGTCACAGCAGAGAGGCTTTACTCATAACAATGCCACCTATGGAACAATCCTTCACAAGCTTGCACGGTCCAAGAAGTTTCAAGCCATTTACTCGTTACTTCGTCAAATGACCTATGAAACTTGTAGATTTCATCAATATATATTTAATCCATTAATCATAATGATGTTAAACGAGAGGGAGAGGGATTTTTTAATTTTATTTAATATTGATACAAATATTAATATAAATTTTAAATTCGTTATTATTTTTTAAAATATTTTTATATATTTCTTTTAATTTTCTAGAACTAGGATAAAATTGAAACCATTTGTAAATTTTAAAAGTTAAATTTATTATTATACCAATTTTTCAACTATCATGTCTCCCTCTCATTAGTGCAATTAACAGAAATGAACTAAAAAATACAATCTCAATTAGTTGAGTGATCAATTTAAAAAAAAATTACAGTTAAAGTGAAAAAATTCTATAATTAATTGACTAATTTAAAAAATTCGTAATTGAATGAGTAAAAATAACAATATCCATAATTAGGTGAATTTACCCTTAATTTTATTACTTAAGTTGTAATGGTTCCCACGCCAATAATGGATATGATTTTTTTTACCAAAATATATATAACACTTGTCACAGAGTCTAAAACACTTCATGAGTGCTACATCAATTAGTTGAAAAAAAATGGTATATCTATTAATTACCCAATAGAGTTATGATACAAATTTCTAATTATTATATTTACACGAATATTGAAATATTTTCACAAGCAAAATTATATTTTTGTTATTTTTATCAGTATTTATTTATTTTTAATTTAAGTAAAAGATAAGAGATAACATTATAATGTGAAATTTTTTTTATTTCATTATTAATGCATAAAATTATAAATTTTCTAACTAAAAGATTAATAATTAATTTAATTTTCATCTTAACATATATTTTAGAAAAACTTCTTAATAATTTAAAAAAATCGAATCTTCTAAATTTGATAGATGTGATTTTGAAAAAGTATTGAAAATAACTGACCATGTTTGAACACATTTAGTTCACATAATTTGATCTCTCTATAATAATTTTTTTTTAAAATTTGTCAAACGTGAAAAACAACAGGAATATATACCTCTTTAAAAATAAGAGTTGACCCAAAGCGTGAAGGCAACCAACATGCTGAAAGCCCTAATTTGTACACAAATTGTTGACATTTTGACAAATATAATTGGCTTTGGATGGGCAGTGCGTTTATCTGCGGTTAGTGTAAAAATAGCGGTAGCGGTGAGATTAGATATTATAGCGATACTATAATGTAAGACAAAAAGTAAGCTAAATGCATCACACCCCACCGCCCATCCAAACCCACCCTCAATAAGAAAGAAAATAAGGTTGTGACTATAGCGGTTCACCTGGGTTAGAGGTAGAGAGTCGTGGTGCTTGGTGAATGAAAGGGTATCTAGGTGATCGGTTGAGATTGGTGGAAGAAGAAAATTCTAAGTGTCATCACACCCCACCGCCCATCCAAACCCACCCTCAATAAGAAATAAAAGAAGGTTGTGACGATAGCGGTTCACCTGGGTTAGAGGTAGAGAGTCGTGGTGCTTGGTGAATGAAAGGGTATCTAGGTGATCAGTTGAGATTGGTGGAAGAAGAAAATTCTAAGTGTCTTGGTGTAACATCCTGGAAAGGGCCTATGCATTTTCGGTTTAATTGTACGAAATGACAAGTTTTAAGTATTATGAATAAATTTTTGATATTTTTGGAAACTCAGAAATGTATGAAAATAAATTGGAAATGAACATTTTTGGAAACCTGGAAATGCATTGGACATGAACATTTTTGGAAACCTGGAAATGTAAGGAAATGGTTCAAAAATGGAAAGTGAACATTTCTGGAAACTTGGAAATGTAAGAAAATGGCAAGTATACAGAGCCGATCGAAAATTTTAGGAAACTTAGAAATGACCTAGAAATGTCGAATTTTAAAGTTTAAAATAGGAAATTAGGGCAATGAGGCCTTAAAAGAAAAAGTTGGTAAGATTTGACACACAAACAGGCTTGGAAAAGTGGCCTGAAGGTGTCACTTAGGGCCTATGGAAATGGCGCCATGTGCAAGAGGAATGGGCCTGGGTTCGAGTCACTTGGGAAGCAAATAAATAAGGTTTTATTTTGGCTTCCAGAAGGCTGAGGTGGACGGCACATGCTTCTAGAAAAGGAGGTGTTTTATTTTCATAAATATGTGATTAATAAGGTGATAATAAAGGATTTTTATTGGATTATTTTTTGAAGAGATAATAGATGGATAAATATGGATTTATCCCTTTTATTTTGATAGATAAGGAAGAGATAAAAGAGGATTATTATTAGTATTATTTTTATTAAGAGATAAGAGATAATAAAGGATATTTCTTTAATTATTTTAAATTAAAGAGATAAAGCTATCAAATAAAGAAGAGTGGTGGCCAAGTAAGGAACTCTAGCCTAGTAAATTTGGCTATAAAAGGAAAAGAGAGGCCATTCATTCATTCACTTTTCCTTTGCCGAATTTCTTAAGCAAATTCTCTTCTTTCTGCCGAATTCTCTCTGTCATTGTTCTTCTTTCTCTTTTCAATTCTTCACAAAGCCGAAAGCAGAATCCCCCTAGTCTTGCCGAATTTTCCTAAGTTTTATATCTTCCTCTTCTTTCTTTGAAAAACCAAAAATCCTCTACTGTTCATCAAGAAGCCGAAATTTTAATCCACATCAAGGCCATAGCCGAATATTGTTAAAGGCTCAAGCAAGGATTGTCGATTCCTAAAGTAAGGAGATCTTTCGGGATTTACTAAGTGTCGACTACAAGGAAGGAGAAGTTCTTTTCCCGAAGGTACACCATAAGCCGCGTGTTCCCTAGTTATTCGGTGAATTTCGGGATTTAAGAATCTAAGGTAAGTCATATTTAACATACGGCTAAGGGTTATTTGTTGTGAATAAATGTTAGAAATTGATCTAACATGAAGTTATAGGGATTTCGACAGAGGGATACAAGGATTTCGGGATTTGAGAATTTCAAGGTAAGTTTTAAGAATACTAATCCTACTAGGATTTGGATTTATGGCCGAATGGCTTTTTATTAAAGTAGTAAGTGATTAATAAAATGTAGGAATTTGAGATCTAAGGCAGTAGATCAGATTTCGGGATTTCAAGGAATTCGTTAAGCAAATCAGGTGTGTACCCTACCCTAAGTTTTGATAGGTTCATGGCTATGTTTAAATTAAATGTATTATTAAGAATGTGTGTACTCACACTAATTTTCAATATATTATGGCAATGGTTATTTTAATATATGAATATGCATAAGAATGAGAATGTGGCTAAGTGCCACAAATGTGGCAAAAAAGTACCCAGGTACGTTTCCTACTTCTGTTAGGATTATGAATGTGATATACTTGAACATGTGAACAGTAACATGAATGAAATTTAAGTATGCTGAATATGTTATAAAAATAATTTGGGGCATTCGGGATATATGTGAAGGGAGAATTGAAGGTGATGACTACGGTCTCACCAACGAAATATGTTGACTACGGTCACATTACGGAATTTTGGTAACTTCGGTTACAATATTTGACTATAGTGTCTAATGACACAACGTATAAATTTGACTATAGTGTCTAATGACACAACGTATATGGGCGATGAGCACGTCGACTGCAGCGACTGCCTTCGATGGTGTGTAGCGGATGGAGGGTTGACTTAGTAGTCCCCACGGTGTGACTGGCAGGTACGGGTGGTGTGTAGCAGACGGACCATTAGGATTGGGCTTGGGTTGCATCATCATTTATCTTTATATGAATATGAATTTGATATGAACATGTATGCCTGACTTGTTGAATGTTAGTACTGTGTGCACATTGAGTCTGTTGACTCACCCCGTTGTGGGAACTATTTTCAGGTGATGAACAGTGACGGACCGGGACGGTAGACCTTGAGGTGGCCATGCATCAATTTGAAGATTTTATTTATTTTGGACTTTATTTCTTTTTAGTACGTTTAATTTTATTATTGGGTTTTACTTGATGTAATAAGGCCATAAGGCCCAGTGGATTTTCTTTATTTCTGCTTTATTTTTAATTATTTTGTTACAAACGATCGTTGGATTAAATTTTAAGCGAAATATATTTTTATAAACCTAAAGAAAATTATTTTGTCACCTTAATAAAAATTGGATTTTTAAATTAATTAAATGGGTTTCCCAACCTAAGCCCAACCCAAAACCATATTTTAGAAAATTATGCAAATTTTCTCTAAGTAACAAAGAACTTGAAAACCGGTTTACTTAAGGAACATACCAGATCCGGTCCGGGCTCGTGGGCCGGGTGTGGGGTGTTTCACTTGGTCTCTCTCGTATTGTGAGGAAGTCCAACGTCTTGGCTTTCTAATAGAGTTATTCTTTGTTTTCTTGCAATAGCGATAATATGGCATCCTAAATTAAGGGTGCGAAATTTTCAGACAACTAATAATCAATAAATATAATATCCCATCTGTGAAAGTGGTCTTTCAATAGATCACATGGTGTTGACCAATGCCTAAAGTTCGCTCGATATGAAATCCACCTAGTGGAAGTATGTGTATAGTATGTAGTTTGCTCATTATGTTGGAAAATATGGACATCACATATATAATAAGGGTAATTACATTTTATTATTTATTATCATGATAGGTTACCCCAAATTAAAAGTGATCTAATTTGGTTAAAGTTTTATTGGGCTTTAATTATTAAATAAAGTATGGGTCAAATATGTGTAGATACTCTAGTAATTGAGTTCTAATCAAATTCTAATTAATGATGGGCTAATTAGGAATTAGAACTAATATGACAATGTTATAAATATTAGGGGTATGGTCCCCAAATTACACAACAAGATATCTTTTTTAATATCCCATCATTAGGAAAGGGCAAATATTTTCTAAATTTCTTGTGTGCTAATTTGGTAGATCAAATCCCCAAGATTTGAAAAAAAACTTCAAGGAATTCATGAATTCAGATACGCTTCCGCATCTAGTTTTATTCTTGATGATTTGACATGATAAATCCTGATTTATTAAGTTTTATTTTTAGATTTATTTTACAAATCTAACAAGTGGTATCAGAGCTTTGTCATGTTGAATCATTGAGAATGAATTGATTCCTTATTATTTTTGGATTGATTCGTTTTTCTTTTTTAATTTTATGGATTTGATATTTTAATTATATATTATGTTGAATATTTAAGATTTTTGATAAATTTTTGGGTTTTCATTCTTTAAATAAAGTTTTAGGGTATTACAAATATAATCTAGTTTAATATTTGCATATGCTATTCGAAAGATGAAGGTTTATTTATTTATTTATTTATTTATAATCAATTGATAAAAATTGATTTGTGAGATTTCTTTCTCTTCTTTTTACACAATTATTTTATAAATTTTGGTTAAAGTCATTATTAAATTAAAGTTACAACTTACAACTTTTTACAATTAAAGAATTTCAATTGGTTGTATAGTTGGTTTTGAAAGTTAATTCACTTGATAATCGAATAAATGAATGTTGGTAAGTTGTTTTTTTTTTTGCACTATTTGTTTTAATTTTTCTGTTTGTCGTTAAATATATATGGAATTATCATCTTTTGTCTTTATTCATAATGAATTATATTCATCATTGAATTCAATTCATATATACAAATGATTACTTTTGGTTCTTGCTATAATTATTTTATACAAGTTTTAGTCCTTATGGAACCACACTAAAATTAAAATGTTTGGATTTTTTTTTAATATGGTGGCTATGAATTTTCATAAGTGGTTGTACATATGAAGGCTTTTATATAATTTGGGATTCTTTTTATATTTAGTGGTTATGGATTTTTTTTAAGTATGTATGCATATAAAGAAGTTTTATGATAATGTCTTTAGTCATGAATATAAATTTGAGTTTATATGAAACATGCAAGGCAAGCCAATATTATTTTTATATTATTATAATTGTGTGTATATATTATGTGTGTATATATATTATATGCATATCAATGATTTTGAGAATTAATGCATGATTATAGTTTGTGTGAATAGGTGTTTATAACCATTATTCAATAAGATATCTTTTATAGTTTAATTGGTGAAATTAAGTTTGATGGATATCGTTGATGTAATGCCCCGAATTTTGGGCCTAGAAGTTTAGGGTCTTTGAGCCTAGGGCTAGTGAGGAGGTGGCACATATGTGCATAATTGTGCAATTTAGTGTCAGAATGGGTCTGCTGGTCTGGTGGTTTGGTTGTGTGTAGTTAATCTCAAGGTTTTGGGTTTGAGTCCTTGGGTGCGATCATATCAACACTAATGCACCGGATCCCATCAGAACTCCGCAGTTAAGCGTGCTTGGGCGAGAGTAGTACTAGGATGAGTGATCAATGTAGCGTTCCGAATTCAGTCTAGACTTTTAGGCCGAGTTTGGGGTGTTACATTTAGTGGTATCAGAGTCAGGTTTGCAAAAACTCGACCTGTGTTTTCTACGTGGATGTGTACGCAAATAAATGATTTTGAAAAATGTTTGAAAAACTGTACCATAGGAAATTGAAATGGTTTGAATTTTGTAAAGTGATTTATGGAAAAGACCTGTCTGAGACTCCGATGCTAGTCCAGGTAGAAATTCGAAACTGTGATATTTGAACATTTAGATTTTTGTATTTATTCTGTGTGTGTTCTGAAAATATAGATTTTCAGAGTTAACCATATGACTTACATGAAATCTGAGGGTAAACAAGATCACGATGAGTCGTCTACTCCTCTGGGGTGTGAGACTGTTTAGGAAACAGTAGTCAATGTGACTTCGCTAGCCCTAGGTAGCGATAACCCAGAGGTTGGTATTGAGGCACTGACCAGGTTAGTGAGGGAAATGCTAGAGGAAGTGTTTGAGGCCAGAATAAGAGGAATTAGTGAAATGCTCCAGGCTAGGTGCATAGACTGTAAGAAGAAGAGAGATCCCAGCTCTCCGAGGTTGGAGCCTCGTACTGCGAAACGTGCTAGGATGTATCTGAATGATAGTAAAAGTAGCGCCGGTAGTGGCATGAGCATACTGTCTTGTGAGCACTGTAAGAGGCGTCATGCAGGCGATTGCTAGAGGAAGTCAGTAGCATGTCTGAGATGCGGGTCTAAGGAGCATCGAGTTCGAGATTGTCCTCGGCGCTTTTGAGCCAGGTATGGTTAAGTATGTTTAGATGTGTTTATTTGAGCATTGAAATTGTGTGTACACAAATATCTATCTACTTCAGTGGTTATGTGTTCTGGGTGTGCCTAAGAGGTGAATTTTGGAATCAGAGTGCGCAGCGGGAGCGTAGTGGTGTAGTTTGGTTGTGCGACTTTTTTGATAGTTGGAAATTTCGAGGATGAAATTTCTTTAAGGAGGGGTGAATTGTAACGCCCCGAATTTTGGGCCTAGAAGTTTAGGGTCTTTGAGCCTAAGGATAGTGAGGATGTGGCACATATGTGCATAATTGTGCAATTTATTGTCAGAATGGGCCTGCTGGTCTGGTGGTTTGGTTGTGTGTAATTAATCTCAAGGTTCTGGTTTCGAGTCCTTGGGTTGGATCATACCAGCACTAATGCACCAGATCCCATCAGAACTCCGCAGTTAAGCGTGCTTGGGCAAGAGTAGTACTAGGATGGGTGATCAATGTATCGTTCCAAATTAGGTCTAGACTTCTAGGCCGGGTTTGGGGTGTTACAGTTGTTGTTTTTTTTTTTGTTATGGTTATATATTCAATTTTATGGGTGTTTTGGTGCAAATTCATGTCAACTATATACATATTTAAATATTTTGGTTTTAAGTTTGGTTCTATAATCTTAGGTTTTAGCATCTTATGGTTCCAAATATTTGGTTAAATTATGATGATATGGTTTATTGTATGAATTGTGGGATATGCCAACTATTATGATTTTTTTTTTTTGAGATTTATTGCCTTGAAAATATTTTTCAAGTATTCATATGAATATCTGTTTAATCATAAATACAACTTTGGATTTACATGGTAAATTCAGGGTAAGTTTTTCTATTTGATTATGAATACATATATATGTGTGAATTACTTTGGTGTTTTTATCCATGCCAAAAGTATGAATACATGTGCTTGTTAATTATTTGGCTTTGAACCACTACATTAGTTATGTTTGGTTTTGATATATATGGTTTTGGAACAAAAAAAAGAGTAAGGTTTTCGGTTTTTTATTGCATTATTAAGACAACTTTATTTTGGGTTATTTCAGAGTCTATAAAGCAATAAAAAAATAGTTTTGACATTTGACTATTGGGGAAATTTTAAATTTGAATATTGGTATGTTTATATATATTTTAAAATACTTAATTGAAGCAATAAGTCACCAAAGTGATTTTTTTGTATAAATTATTTTGTTTTAAAATATAAAAGGTTGTGTGCATGTAACTTAAGTTATGTTCATATTGATCGACCCAAATAAAGGTTAATAATATAACATGTGCAACTATGGTAATAAACATGTGACAATTATTCGGTTTTAGATGTAAGCAATAAATTAGTCCAAACGAAGATTTATGGTTTGACATGTTCTTATTGCCAATATTTGATTATTACACCAATATATCACTTACAAGTTAGTATTTTGTCTAAAGATAAGATATTAATGGAGTGTCCGATATCTTGAGATGAGGTTTAAATTTGAAGTCTAATATGAAGTTGTTTATGGTTTATGATTTATTCAACTATTGTTATATTTGCCAACATCATTGTATGTTGTTTTGGGATAAATATATACATATATACACTATTATCTTTTAATTTGATTGAAAGATGAAATTAAGAGAAATATTTTGAAACAAATAAATTCAGATTTTGGCTTTAGGTTTTAAATAAGGATGTCTAATATTTTAAATAGATTAGTTGAAACAAAATTCCGCCAAAGTGACCTCTTTTGTGTAGATTAGTTTATTTGAAATATCAAGATGATTATATGTTTTTGTGATTCATGTGTTTATTAATTGACCCAAAGGTAAGTTAATATTTGGCAGAATTTCAACGACATCTATGGTGATAAATGTGTGACAATTATAAGATACTTTATGTGAACAATATGTTAGTCCAAAGATTAATTCATTGTGTGACATAATTTATTGTCAATGTTTGATTGATACAACAAGAGTACTGCTTACTGTTAATATTACTGTCCAAAGACTTGATATTAATGTTGTGTTTGGTATCTTGAGATGAGATTAGCCATTATCCTAAATTTATTCTTTACTTATGGATATTGATGTGAGCTTATTTATTTTTTGTTATATATTCAGCTAATTCATCTTTTACTGCCACAATATCTGCTAATATAAATTCTATACCCATGCTTAATGGGACTAATTTCAATGAATGAAAAAGGCACTTACTTATAGTGTTTGGTTGTATGAACATAGACATTGCACTAAGAGGAGAACAACCCCCACCTCTCACTGTGAAAAACACCCCTTATGTTAAAAGGGGTTTTGAGAGGTGGGATCGTTCAAATTACATGAGTCTAATGATCATGAAGTACAACATTTCAGAAGCTTTTAGGGGCAAAGAATCTAAAAAGATTACTCAGGCTAAAGTTTCCTTGACGAAATTGAAAAATGTTTTGCTAAAAATGATAATGTTGAAATGACATCACTTCTGACTTCTTTGATGTCTATAAAGTATAAGGATCAAGGAAATTCTGAGTGGTCTAAGGGCTATGAGTTTTATGATCCCACAATTAGGAATATTTTTGATATGAGAATTGCAACATTCTTTTAGGATGTTGAGTTTGGGGGAAGAAATAAGGTTAGAGACATTGCTTTTGAGGAGGAATTGGATTCTAACTCAATTCCTACTATCACTTTTGATGATGTTTAGGTTCTCATACCTATCATTAATTAAGAAGTGAATCTAGAACCTCAATAAGACAATGTTGAACAACTCCTTATTCAAGATGAGGTAATTGTTCCAGAAGAACAAACTCAACAACCTCAAGAATGAATACCATTAAAAAGGTCCACTAGAGAAATGATTATAATGGCTTTAGTGGAATATTTTGACATTAAGCTACATCAGATGAATATTAAGTTAATGGTTTCTCAATGGTAACATTAATCATACATTTATATGGTGCAATTAGAAAGTTTTGTGTCTATGATGCAAAGTTAATGATTTGCAAAGAACTTTATCTGTAACACCCCTAACCCGTAACCATCGCCGGAATAGGGTTAAGAGGCATTACCGGACATATCGGAACTTTTACGATCATTTCACAACACAAGATATATCATCATCAACATAACAAAGCAAATCATTTAGATAAAGTCCTTTAAAAGGTCTACGAGACCTTAAACATGCATTGAGAAGGGGTCAGGACTAAACTGAGCTCATACAAAATTTTTTTGAAAATCAAACAAATTTTCAAAGTTACATAGGTCACACGCCCGTGTGGTCAGGCCGTGTGCCTCACACGGCATTAGGCACACCCGTGTGTCTAGGCCGTCGCAAAACAGGGCATACATACTGACTAGTTCACACGGCCACAAGACACGCCCATGTGCTTGACCCGTGGGCAACACTGACTTAATTCACACGGCCTGTCACATGCCTGTGTGTCTGGCCCATTGCGAGTCTGACTCTTTTTGAATTACAACCTTAATAGACACAATCGAGACACACGCCCGTGTGCTCAACCGTGTGGGCAAATATAGGTCATCTGCAAGGCCAATTTGCCACCCATATTTTGGGTCAAACCTACAAGCATTCAATATGTCTCAATTCATATTATTATAACAACAAAAAAACTTACCAAATCATGACCTTAACTACATCATTCATTTGCATATACAATTCTTACTCAAATATACCAATTCAAAAAATCAACTTTCCATCAAAAACATATAACTAATACTTCATCTAAACCATTTCAATTCATATCAATTTCTCATCATTTAAATATCTAAAATCAACCACGAAACCTACCGGTAATTGATCATTCCATTAATCCAACCATAAGCACATAAAAACCATACCAAATTATGCATCTTATAGCATGAACTACTCATCATAAACACATTCATTATTAAGCCATATCACATGGCTATATTTACACATTTCTAAAACATAATCCAAAACTCTCTAGCCTATACATGACATACTTAAATATATACATTTTCAAAAGGTACCAAAGTATAATTTGATAATGTGGTGATGATTCTCGACGATCCTCGAGCTCCACGTAGCTTTGATAATTTATAAAACAATGAACCAACATACACACAAAGTAAGTTATCGTAGCTTAGTAAGTCATAAGCAAATAATGAACATATAAACATTTGCATTAAATCAACTAGCCAAAACAAAACAAACTTTAACCAAATGTACATTTATTATGCTTACAAACTCAATTATTATCACATTTACAATAACATTATAACATAATGACCAAATGCACATATACTCATAAGCACATATAAATTTCTCTTTTATCATGCCTATTTCATATATATTCATCTCAAACACATATACTTACCTTACTTTTATATTCATATAACATAGAACATACCTGAACCTTTTAGCTTGTTTTCACATTCGATCTTAGCTCAATAATGCCCGTTGAACCATTCAGAATTAATAAGGATACTCGGATAGTCAAAACTCTCGTACAATGCCAACGTCCCAGACGTGGTCTTACATGTAATCACATATCGATGCCACTGTCCATGACAGGGTCTTACACAAATAAAAAAATATGCCAATGTCCCAGACATGGTCTTACACGTAAACAAAAATCGATGCCAATGTCCCAGATGTGGTCTTACACGAAAACACATATCGGAATCCTATGTCATGACATATGTATCCTAACTATTCCTAAGGTTCGTACGGGGCTTTCGGACGTCGTATCTCGATCATTTCAGGCTCGTAAATATTGCTACCATGCTCAATTCATTTCAGCATATTCATTTATACAAATAATAATTCAATTCGGCACTATTAAAATAGATACAATAAAATTTAACAACATTTATTTACTTATGAACTTACCTCGGATAACGACGGATGAAATCGATTACTCGACCACTTTCGACTTTCCCCGATCTAATTCCTTTTTCTTTTGTTCTTGATCTATATAAATTCCAATTTAACTATTTAATAACACATTTCATTCAATTCGAACCACAAACACATAATTAGGGCATTTTGCACTTAAGCCCTTAAAATTCACATTTTTGACATTTTAGTCCCTATTTAATAAAATATAAAAATACACAAAATTTCATGTTTCCCATGCTTGGTCAAATATTCATGTAGTTCATATAACTCCATATATTTTATTTATTTCACATTTTAGTCCCTCAAAATATTATTTTCACAATTGAGCCCAAATTACTCAAATTCATCAAAAATCCAAAGACAAAGCATATTAATCTATCACATATCTTTTATTTTCCATCATCAAACAACAAAAATCACAACTATCATCAATAGCAAAACAAAAAATCATCATCAAATTCAAAAAATAAAACATGGGCTTAATAGATTTCATAGCAACGATCTCAAAAACATAAAAATTATAAAAAAACCGAATAAAAACGAACCTTTAATCAAGCTAGATGTTGGCCGAATGCTTCAAAGCCCTAACTCTTTCTTTTCTTCTTCAATTTTTGGCAATTACAAAGATGAATGCCTTAATTTATGTTTTATTTTATTAAATTATAACTTAATTCATCATTTACCAATTTGCCCTTAATGAATTAAACATTAAAACATATAATAGTTGTGCATAATAGTCCACTATCAATTAAAATGGTTTAATTACCATTTAAGGCCATCACATTTAAAAACCAACTCATTTAAACATATTAACATATAGAATGTCACTTTTACCTTTCATGCGATTTAATCCTTTTTGCAAATTAAGCACACAAACGATTAAATTAAATCACAGAAATTTCACACATATCAATTCACATACTATAAGCACGGAAAAAAATATTAAAATATTTTTTTACTCGGATTTGTGGTCCCAAAACCACTATTCCGACTAGGGTCTAAACCGGACTGTTACATTATCTATAGGCTTAAGCAAACTTCTCGTCAATAATATTACAAATTTTAGCAAATGATTATCTCATTTGGTTTAGAGATGAATTTTATTGATAATCGTATATACTATAAGTTTAGTAGGAGTAAGGTTCTATATTTGGTTTTAAATTTTAATGACGTACTGCTTGTCATTAATAAGTATAGCCTCAATCAATGCCCTAAGAATAATTTTGAGATTACAAAAAATGCATTAGATTTTTTACATTTTAGCAGTAGAAAGTCTAATGTATGTTCAGGTTTGTATACATTGGAATATTGTGTACACTATTGGAATGTTAGGCAGATATTTTAAGCAACCCTAGTTTGGACCATTAGATAGCATCCAAGAGGGTTATAAGGTATTTTCAGAGAACAAAAGATTACATGCTCACATATCGGAGGTCGCTCACATATCGGAGGTCTTATCAGTTAGAGATCATTAGGTATATAGACTCCGATTTTGATGGAATATGGATACAAGATTTTGTCACTAAGGTGCAAATTGTGAAAACAAATTGCAGTCTTTTATTCCAATAACAACAGGAGCACATCAAAGTAAAAACACATAGACTTTAAGTTCCTGGTTGTTAAAGTAAAAGTTCGGAGTGGTTAGGTGCTTACAAAACATATTAGGACAAACTCCATGATTGCGGATCCACTTACTAAGAAACTACACCTAAGGTTTTATAATAGCACAATGCTCATATAGATATAATGTCATTTAAAGGATATTTGGTTTTAGTGGGAGTTTGTATTTTTAAATGCTTTTATGTTATAGACACATTTTCAGTTTAAAGATATTAAGTTTATTTTATGCAGAAATAAAATTTATTTGGTTTATTCACACTTTGATTTTGGTAAGGTTTGATCTCACTGAGGAGGACCAGTTGGAAATAGACATGTTTAGATCATATTGCATGTAATTTCCATGCTACACATCCATACTTGATCTATGTCATTTGGTTGTGTTAATATACGTGATCATGGATGGATTTAGTTACGATATATGTAACGAAAGTTGCCTTGGTTCTATGTTAACATAATTAATGGACGAGATTGTTCGGAATACCTTTTGGATATGATGGTAAAATTTTGAGCACATAAGGTTATATAATGACATGTAATTATAGAGTAATTAGTATATATATGTGGTCCAAGTAGGAGATTGTTGGAAAATATGGACATCACATATATAATAAGGGTAATTACATGTTATTATTTACTATCATGATAGGTTAGCCCAAATTAAAAGTGATATAATTTGGTTAAAGTTTTATTGGGCTTTAATTATTAAATAAAATATGGATCAAATATGTGTAGATACTCTAGCAATTGAGTTCTAAACAAATTCTAATTATTGATGGGCTAATTAGGAATTAGAACTAATATGCTAATGTTATAAATATTAGGGGTATGGTCCTTAAATTACACAACAAGATATCTTTTCTAATATCCTATCATTAGGAAAAGGCAAATATTCTCTGAATTTCTTGTCTGCTAATTTGGAAGATCAAATCCCCAAGATAAAAACAAAAAAAAAAAAAACTTTAAGGAATTCATGAATTTAGGTACGCTTCCGCATCTAGTTTTATTCTTAATGATTTGACATGATAGATCCTGGTTTATTAAGTTTTATTTTTAGATTTATTTTACAAATCTAACACATTAAAAATACATGTAGGGGATACATGGAGGTGACATAACAAAAATAAATCCTTACAAATTATCTATCCTCAAATTTAAATTTTTTTTATCATTTTCGTTTTAATCCCCATCTCCATTGTGTTAAAAAAATGTTAAATATGCTAATTATAAATGTAGAATTTATATGTCAAAAAAAGCCCTTAAGAAAATGCAAAAAAAAAATCAATTAAGCTCCTGTGCTAAATTTGCACCAAATTAAGCCTCTACCGTTAGCTAAAATAATCAATTAAGCCCCCTTCGTTAATAGAATTCATGGTTGACCATTAAAATAAATTGATGGGCCAATCAAATAGTGCCACATGGTAGCTTTGGGTTTAATATAATATGATTCATAAAAAAAGATTAAAAACATAAAAAATTATTAAATATTAAAAATATTATTTTAAATAATAAAATTGATATAGACTAGGCCTGATCATAGGTCAATGTAATATCCGGGATTTAGGGCCCATGCATATTGCTTAAATGTAAGAAATAGCATGCCTATGTGTGTTGTGAATGTGTATTATGAATTTTGTGAACCTTAGTGTGTAGGTGAATACTTTAGAAATTATTCAATTTTAAGTTTAAAAGAGGAAGCTAAGTCTGATAAGGCCTTAAGAAAATTAGTAAGGGAATTTGGACATGAAATTGGGCTTGTTAAAGTGGCTGCAAGGCGCCACTTAAGGCCTAGTAAGTGACGCCATATGCAGGGTTTAAGGGCCTAGGTTCGAGCAACAAGGGGAGCATTTTTGGAGTATTTTTGCGTCAAGCTAAGAGGGGAGTTGGACGGCATTAAAACACCAAGTGGATGAGCTATGGAGGTGGTCAATCTCTTTTTAAAATTCGGCTAGGATGGAAGATAATTGTGGTTTTAATTAAATTATCTTATATGGGTAGATAAGAGATAAAGTAGGAGAAAAATGAGGAAGCTGATAAGGGGGAAGAGTGGCCGGCCAAGGGACTCTCTTGAGGTGATTTTCGGCCAAAATAGGAGGGAGGAGTAGCCGAATTTCATAACATCATTTAGCCTCTCTTTCATTACTCTTTTTCTCTCCAAAAACCTGTCACTTTCTTTCCCCTTTCTTTTAACTTGTTCTAGCCGAAATCTCTCCCCCAAAGATCAACATTGCCGCAACTTCTTCCATCAAAATACCACCATTGCCGTAACCCCTAAAGCTTCATACCCTTCCTTTTTGTGTTCCTTGTTGAAGCCGAATCCTCTACTTGATGGCCATAGCCGAATGCTCCTCTACCCCTTAGGAGCCGATTGGATCAGTTAAGCAAGAGCCGAATTTCTTGCTTCAAGGAAGGACATTTGATTAAGTTGGTAAGGAACCCCTTCTATGTCGAAATACAATTCTTTTTCTTTCACTGACTGTCGAAATCAAGGTACTAATCCCCTTAATGTCTTTGGCCGAAACTATGAAGGATTCTTTCGGAATTTATTATAGTCGACTATAAGGAGGTTTTGAGATTGCAATATCTAAGGTAAGTTGTGTGACATTCAGCCAAGGGGCTGCTTATTGTGATTTAATGTTAGAATTGGATCTAACATGGGTTTATAGGTATTTCGACAGATACCACAACCAAGGGATACTTTTCGGGATTTAAATCCATCAGGTAAGTGTACATGTATATTCGGCCAAGGCCATATTTAGTGACTTAGATCTGTTACTTGTTTGTTCAAAAGCCGAAATTTAACGGGTTAAGTGATTTAGTAGTTGGCCGATTGCAAGGAGGAATATCACAAAGTTTCGGGATTTGATTAGTAATCAAATCGACAACAAGGTAAGACTTTGGTTGCGATAAATCCTTCGGGATTTGATCTTATAGCCGAATAGGCTTTTTGCTAAAATACTAAGTGTTGGCCGAATATAGGAATTAAGGATCTAAAGCATTAGATCGGGTTTTCGGGATTTCAGTGAAAGCGTTAAGTAAATCAGGTGTGTACCCCACACTAACTCTTAATAGATTTATGGCATCAATATAATATGTGTTTATAATAATGTGAAATGTGGCCAAAGGTACCATACAAATGGTATAGAGTACTCAGGTACGTTATTCTCTAAAGTTATGTCAATGATAAGAATATCTGTTATGACACAAATGTGAAAATGTTATGAATGTGAAATAAGGCCTATGGCATGAGGTTGCATGATATGTATGATATATGGGGCATATGGGTGTTATATTAAGGGGAAGTGATCTGCTGGTTTATACCACAATATCTGAATGTGGTGACTTATGTCACGTAATCTGAATGTGGTGACTCATGTCACAAAATATTATCTGGTGGCTATGCCACAATATATATAAGGGCGATGAGTACGTCGTCTGCAGCGACTGCCTTCGATGGTGTGTAGCGGATGGAGGGTCGACTTAGTAGTCCCCACGGTGTGATGGTTGGTACGGGTGATGTGTAGCGGACGGTATCTAGGTTTGGGTTCGGGTTTGCATCATTATGTTTAATTGCTATACGTATATGTATGATCTGATATGCCTAAATCGTTAGGACTTAGTGTTGGTTGTTACACACTGAGTCTGTTTGACTCACCCCGTTGTGGGATATTTTTCAAGTGACGCTCAGTAGATGGACCGGGTCGGCAGGAGCTTGTGGTGGCCATGCTCAGCACGAAATTTATTTCATTTGGACTTTTTATTTTAAGTACTTTGAATTTATTTTGGGTTTTGTTTTGATGTAATAAGGCCAGTAGTATTGAACTGTTTTATGCATGCATGTTATTTAATTCAGTACGATACGATTTTTGACAATTCAAAGTTTACGTAATGTTTCAAAAGAAATTCTACATATTTGACACTTAATCACAAATGGTTTTCAAAATTAAAGGTAAACCTTAAAAACTCGGCAAATACTTTTTAACTTGTTGTTTTCAAGTACGTAATTAAAGTTTTATTAAAACCTAGACTTTCCAATTCAAACCCTCAAAGTTTTCCAAAGAACAAACGAATTTGAACCGTTTTACCCGAGGAACATACCAGATCTGGTCGAGGCTCGTGGGCTGGGTTTAGGGTGTTTCAATTTGGTATCAGAGCCAGGTTTTAAAACTCTCGGCCTTGGGTTTAAAGCCCACAACGTTTCAAATTGAGCCCAAATAAGTTTTATGAAAATCTTTTTGGAATTGAGCAGGTTTTTCTGGCATGGCACCTAAGTTTCCGACCCGAAGTCCACCAGGTAAGTACCCCTATCTATTGTGTGATTTATAGTATGATATGTAGAAGGGTATAAATGGAACGTAGATTAGTATATTAAGTACTTGAACTATAGGACTAGTTTACCCCAACAATTACATAAAACTTTAATGCCTAATTAAACAAAGCTGTGACTAAGTCACCGAGTTAGGGTGTGGCAACCATTGTGCGCATGTCTAGGATTGGTTTCGGTGGGAGCTTGGTATTTAAGCAGTCCTAGTGACTCACCTCCTCTCCACTCGAATCCTACCTGGTGCGTAGTGACGGCTCACCCTAACCAAGAGGATTTATTCACAGGCTAAACCCAATAACTAAAACCCGAAAGGGACTAGCCGTATTTTTATAAAAACCCTAGTTTTAAAATCCTCAAATTACCCTTTTGGATTTGTAAAAACTATTCTATAAATATTTTTCTGAAATATTCCTGATTTACAAAATTACCTAAATACCCCTGGATGTAAAATTACTAAAATGCCCCTGGTTTGGAAAAAAAATTTATTACCATACTACTCTCGACTTTTATTAAGATATTTTCCAAAATACCAGAAACCTCTATTTTGCAAAATACCAAGATACCTTTGATTTGAAAATTTATCTTTCAAAAATACCCATGAGTTTTTAAAATTTCGGAGTGCCTTTTTAGATTTTTGGAAATTACCCCGATTTATTACCAAAATACCCCTGTAGGACAAATGACGAAAATACCCCTGGGATAGAAACAGACAAAGATGTTCGAATGATGAGTGTGTGTGTGATAGATACTATTGAATGTGTGTATTTCTCTAAATTAGGGTAGAAAACTTGAAATGAAAACTGTAAATGATCGAAAGAACTACTATTAAACTCTTTTCATAAAATTGTTCGCGGATAAACAGTGGAACAAATACTAATACATAAAATTTCTTAAATCAGATTAAAGCGCGATCATAGACATGAGCTCTAGGGGTCGTGGTCGTAATGTGCGAGGACGTGGTCGAGGTAGAATGACTGTGTCGGAACCCGTTAGGTCGGGTCAAGGGTCCGAAAATGAGGTACCACCACCACCCCCACCACCAGCTGTTGGTGTTGAGTAACAAGATCAGACGGGGGATGATACTGTATCGCAGGCGGTGCTACGAGTTCTTGAGATGGTGGCTGGAGCCGGTGGAAATTTGGGAGCTCAGAAATCTATACCCGAGCGACTCTGAGCCAATGGAGCTGAGGTGTTCCGTGGCGTATCTGGTGTGGCACCCAGTACTGCTGAGTATTGGTTGGAGGCGACCAAGCGAATTATGGATGAGTTGGATCTGACGGCTGAGGAGAAAGTGAAAGGAATGGTGTCGCTTCTTCGCGATGAGTCATATCAATGGTGGCTCACAGTTTGGGATGGTGCTACGGCTGAGGAACTCACTTGGGAGTATGTTAAGGTGGCATACCGGAAGAAGTATGTTGGTACTCATTATATAGATGCGCAGAGGAAGGCATTTCTGGGGCTGGTTCAAGGGAACAAGTCCGTGGCGGAGTACGAGGCTGAATTCCTAAGATTGAGCCGGTATACTCGAGGAATTGTGGCTACGGAGCATGAGCGGTGTGTCCGATTTGAGGACGGACTGAGGGATGATCTGAGGTTATTGATAGCTCCACAACAAGAGCGGGAGTTTGCTGTGTTGGTAGAGAAGGCTAAGGTAGCTAAAGGAATTAAGGACTCTGTGAGGCAGAACACGGACCGGAATAAGCAGAAGAGAGGATTTGGACCATCAGGGTCTTCTGGGAATATTCAAAAGAGGCCTAGAGTTGAAGAGCCGCGAGGTCAGCAGGCTGCGGCAGGAGTGCAGTATCGTACCTGTGACCAGTGTGGAAAGAAGCACCTAGGAGAGTGTTGGAAGAAGACAGAAGGATGTTTCAAGTGTGGGTCCAAGGATCATATGATTAAGGATTGTCCTATGAAACTGGATGGGAATCGACCAGCAGCTCAGGGTTTTAATCAGGCTGGAAGAGGCGGACAGCAGCCTTAGCGAGGGCGTGGTCCGAATGGTAGAGGAAATGGTGCTGGAAGAGGACGTGGAACACCTAGCAGAGGTGCTGGTAATACAGAGGCAAGACAGCCGGGCTTGGTATATGCGGTTTGCCGGAGAGAGGATGGAGACGCACCGGACGTCATAACCGGTACGTTCCTTATATTTGGCAAGCCTTACTTTGTTTTGATTGATGTTGGCTCTACACATTCCTATGTTGCATGTAGAGTAGTTGAAACTCTAGGCATAGCCTCTGAACTATCTGATAGGGAGATGACTGTAGTAAGCCCACTAGGTCAAACTGTAGTGGTGAATAAGATGTTTCGGAAAGTACCTTTAGAGATTCAAGGAGCAGTATTCCCGGCTGACTTAATGGAACTACCCTTCGGAGAATTCGATCTTATTCTTGGCATGGATTGGCTGGTGGAACATCGAGCCATATTGGATTGTGCCGCTAAGCGAATGGAGTTAAGGACGCCGGAGGGTGAGGCGGTAATCATGATAGGAGAAAAAAGAAACTACCTGTCTAACGTAGTTTCAGCACTAAAGGCTGATAAGATGGTTCGGAAAGGATGCAAGGCATTCTTGGCTTTCGTTAGTGCGATGGATGCGAAGGAAGAGGGAGTTAGTGGAGTTAGAACCGTAAGGGAATTTGTGGATGTCTTTCCGGAGGAGTTACCTAGAATACCCCCGGATAGGGAGGTGGAGTTTGGAATTGATTTGCTACCTGGTACAGCTCCTGTGTCAATCACCCCGTACAAAATGGCACCCAAGGAGTTGGTTGAGCTCAAGGCTCAAATCCAAGAGTTGCTTGATCGTGGGTTTATTCGACCCAGTGTGTCTCCATGGGGAGCACCGGTCTTGTTTGTGAAGAAGAAGGACGGAACTATGTGTATGTGCATAGATTATCGTCAGTTGAATAAGCTGACTATCAAGAATAAGTACCCTTTGCCGAGGATTGACGACTTGTTCGATTAGCTTAAGGGGGTAGCGATTTTCTCGAAGATAGATCTAAGGTTTGGATATCATCAGCTTAAGGTGAAGGAAGTGGATATCCATAAGACAGCTTTCCGGACAAGGTATGGGCATTTTGAGTTCGTGGTAATGCCGTTTGGATTGACGAACGACCCAGCTGCGTTCATGGATATGATGAATCGGGTTTTTCAACCTTACTTGGATCGATTCGTCGTTGTGTTCATCGACGACATCTTAATGTATTCCAAGTCTGAGGAGGAACATGACGAGCATCTTCGGATAGTGTTGCAAGTGTTAAGAGAGAAGAAGCTCTACGCTAAATTCAGCAAGTGTGAATTTTGGCTTAAGGAAGTGGCATTCTTAGGACATGTAGTGTCTGCAGAAGGAATAAGGGTGGATCCTAGGAAGATTGAGGCGGTGCTAGATTGGAAACCACCTAAGTCGGTGGCTGAGGTTCGTAGTTTCTTAGGATTGGCAGGTTACTACAGAAGGTTCGTAGAAGGGTTCTCATCAATAGCCGCACCTTTGACGAAGTTGTTGAGAAAGGAAGTACCTTTCGTGTGGACAGATAAGCAACAGGAGAGTTTTGAGAAGCTTAAGAGGGTTTTGACTGAAGCTCCGGTTTTGATTCAGCCGGAGGCAGGGAAGGATTTTGTGGTGTATTGTGACGCTTCTCATACAGGTTTAGGATGTGTTCTGATGCAAGACGGGAAAGTACTCGCTTATGCGTCTCGACAATTAAGGCCACACGAGGTTAACTACCCGACTCATGATTTGGAATTGGCGGCAGTGGTCTTTGCTCTTAAGGTGTGGAGGCACTATCTTTATGGAGAAAAGTCAGTGATCTACACAGACCACAAGAGTCTTAAGTATCTGTTGACTCAGAAGGAGTTGAACCTGAGACAGCGAAGGTGGGTTGAATTATTGAAGGATTAAGATTGTTCAATAGAGTATCATCCGGGCAAGGCAAATGTAGTGGCGGATGCCCTAAGTCGGAAGGTAGTATCGGATCTGAGGGCGATGTTTGCACATCTGAGCTTGTATGATGATGGAAGTCTGCTGGCAGAGCTACAAGTTAAGCCGACGTGGTTGAATGAAGTGAAAGAGGGACAGTTGGTTGATGATGATCTAAGTGCTAAGCTACGGCAAGTGTAGAGTGGGGAGTTGAAAGATTATGGTATTAATGACGAGGGAGTATTGTGTTTCAAGGGTAAGGTCTATATGCCGAAGAACGAAGAACTTAGACGGAGGATTCTTCAGGAATCGCATAGTAGCCCTTATACTATGCATCCTGGAGGTAGTAAGTTGTACCGAGATCTAAGGGAACAGTTTTGGTGGCCTGGTCTTAAGAAGGAAGTTACCGAATTCGTAGGAAAGTGCTTAACGTGTCAGCAAGTTAAGGCTGAACACTAAGTTCCGTCAGGGTTGCTTCAGCCAATAAAGATTCCGCAGTGGAAGTGGGAGAGAATCACTATGGACTTCGTTAGTGGGCTTCCCCTTACGCCTACTAAGAAGGACGCGGTATAGGTGGTAGTGGATCGGTTGACAAAGTCCGCTCATTTTATTCCAGTGCGGGTTGATTATTCTTTGCAGAGGTTAGCAAAGTTGTATGTGGCAGAAATTGTAAGGTTGCATGGAGTTCCGGTATCGATCATTTCGGATAGGGACCCAAGGTTTACGTCTCGGTTTTGGAAAGCGTTACATCAGGCTTTAGGCACCAGATTAGATTTCAGTACAGCTTTTCATCCACAGTCGGACGGTCAGTCTGAACGAGTAATCCAAGTGTTAGAGGATATGCTGAGAGGTTGTGTGATAGACTTCAGAGGAAGTTGGAAAGAATATTTGCCTTTAGCGGAATTTGCATACAACAACAGCTATCAAGCCAGTATTCAGATGGCACCATATGAAGCGTTGTATGGACGGAAGTGTCGCACTCCTACGTGTTGGACCAAATTGGGGGAACGTTGCATTTTGGGTCCAGAGATTGTGGCAGAATCTGAGGAGAAGGTTGAGGTAATTCGAACTCGGTTGAAGGAAGCATCTGATAGACAGAAGTCGTATGCAGATCTTAAGCGGAAGGAAATAGAATTTGATGTGGGGGAGCAAGTGTTTCTTAAAGTGTCTCCTTGGAAGAAGGTGATGAGATTTGGTCGCAAAGGGAAGTTAAGTCCAAGGTTTTTAGGACCTTATCGGGTATTAAAACGGGTTGGACCAGTGGCATACCAGTTAGAGTTGCCTTCGGAATTGAAGCAGATGCATGACGTATTCCATGTTTCCATGCTACGTCGTTATCGATCGGATCCATCTCATGTAGTACCGGTTGAAGAGGTGGAGCTAAGGCCAGATTTGTCCTACGAGAAGAAGCCGATTCAGATTTTGGAATGAGATGTGAAAGTGTTACGGAGGAAGTCAGTTCCTCTAGTCAAAGTGTTATGGCGAAATCATGGATCGGAGGAAGCTTCGTGGGAGCCAGAAGAAGCAATGCGACAGCAATACCCTCACTTATTTCAGCCAGCTAATTTCGAGGTCGAAATTATTTTAAAGGGGGTAGAACTGTAATATCCGGGATTTAGGGCCCATGCATATTGCTTAAATGTATGAAATAGCATGCCTATGTGTGTTGTGAATGTGTATTATGAATTTTGTGAACCTTAGTGTGTAGGTGAATACTTTAGAAATTATTCGATTTTAAGTTTAAAAGAGGAAGCTAAGTCTGATAAGGCCTTAAGAAAATTAGTAGGGGAATTTGGACATGAAATTGGGCTTGTTAAAGTGGCTCCAAGGCGCCACTTAAGGCCTAGTAAGTGACGCCATATGCAGGATTTAAGGGCCTAGGTTCGAGCAACAAGGGGAGCATTTTTGGAGTATTTTTGCGTCAAGCTAAGAGGGGAGTTGGACGGCATTAAAACACCAAGTGGATGAGCTATGGAAGTGGTCAATCTCTTTTTAAAATTCGGCTAGGATGAAAGATAATTGTGGTTTTAATTAAATTATCTTATATGGGTAGATAAGAGATAAAGTAGGAGAAAAATGAGGAAGCTGATAAGGGGGAAGAGTGGCCGGCCAAGGGACTCTCTTGAGGTGATTTTCGGCCAAAATAGGAGGGAGGAGTAGCCGAATTTCATAACATCATTTAGCCTCTCTTTCATTACTCTTTTTCTCTCCAAAAACCTGTCACTTTCTTTCCCCTTTCTTTTAACTTGTTCTAGCCGAAATCTCTCCCCCAAAGATCAACATTGCCGCAACTTCTTCCATCAAAATACCACCATTGCCGTAACCCCTAAAGCTTCATACCCTTCCTTTTTGTGTTCCTTGTTGAAGCCGAATCCTCTACTTGGTGGCCATAGCCGAATGCTCCTCTACCCCTTAGGAGCCGATTGGATCAGTTAAGCAAGAGCAAGAATTTCTTGCTTCAAGGAAGGACATTTGATTAAGTTGGTAAGGAACCCCTTCTATGTCGAAATACAATTCTTTTTCTTTCACTGACTGTCGAAATCAAGGTACTAATCCCCTTAATGTCTTTGGCCGAAACTATGAAGGATTCTTTCGGGATTTATTATAGTCGACTATAAGGAGGTTTCGGGATTGCAATATCTAAGGTAAGTTGTGTGACATTCGGCCAAGGGGCTGCTTATTGTGATTTAATGTTAGAATTGGATCTAACATGGGTTTATAGGTATTTCGACAGATACCACAACCAAGGGATACTTTTCGGGATTTAAATCCATCAGATAAGTGTACATGTATATTCGGCCAAGGCCATATTTAGTGACTTAGATCTGTTACTTGTTTGTTCAAAAGCTGAAATTTAACCGGTTAAGTGATTTAGTAGTTGGCCGATTGCAAGGAGGAATATCACAAAGTTTCGGGATTTGATTAGTAATCAAATCGACAACAAGGTAAGACTTTGGTTGCGATAAATCCTTCTGGATTTGATCTTATAGCCGAATAGGCTTTTTGCTAAAATACTAAGTGTTGGCCGAATGTAGGAATTAAGGATCTAAAGCATTAGATCGGGTTTTCGGGATTTCAGTGAAAGCGTTAAGTAAATCAGGTGTGTACCCCCACACTGACTTTTAATAGATTTATGGCATCAATATAATATATGTTTTTAATAATGTGAAATGTGGCCAAAGGTACCATACAAATGGTACAGAGTACTCAGGTACGCTATTCTCTAAAGTTATGTCAATGATAAGAATATCTGTTATGACACAAATGTGAAAATGTTATGAATGTGAAATAAGGCCTATGGCATGAGGTTGCATGATATGTATGATATATGGGGCATATGGGTGTTATATTAAGGGGAAGTGATCTGCTGGTTTATACCACAATATCTGAATGTGGTGACTTATGTCACGTAATCTGAATGTGGTGACTCATGTCACAAAATATTATCTGGTGGCTATGCCACAATATATATAAGGGCGATGAGCACGTCGTCTGCAGCGACTGCCTTCGATGGTGTGTAGCGGATGGAGGGTCGACTTAGTAGTCCCCACGGTGTGATGGTTGGTACGGGTGATGTGTAGCGGACGGTATCTAGGTTTGGGTTTGGGTTTGCATCATTATGTTTAATTGCTATACGTATATGTATGATCTGATATGCCTAAATCGTTAGGACTTAGTGTTGGTTGTTACACACCGAGTCTGTTTGACTCACCCCGTTGTGGGATATTTTTCCGGTGACGCTCAGTAGATGGACCGGGTCGGCAGGAGCTTGTGGTGGCCATGCTCAGCACGAAATTTATTTCATTTGGACTTTTTATTTTAAGTACTTTGAATTTATTTTGGGTTTTGTTTTGATGTAATAAGGCCAGTAGTATTGAACTGTTTTATGCATGCATGTTATTTAATTCAATACGATACGATTTTTGACAATTCAAAGTTTACGTAATGTTTCAAAAGAAATTCTACATATTTGACACTTAATCACAAATGGTTTTCAAAATTAAAGGTAAACCATAAAAACTCGGCAAATACTTTTTAACTTGTTGTTTTCAAGTACGTAATTAAAGTTTTATTAAAACCCAGACTTTCCAATTCAAACCCTCAAAGTTTTCCAAAGAACAAACGAATTTGAACCGTTTTACCCGAGGAACATACCAGATCTGGTCGAGGCTCGTGGGCCGGGTTTGGGGTGTTTCAGTCAAGCCGAGATGGGTTTGGGTTAGGCCATGCAAAATTTTAGGCCCGTTTTTTAGGCCAGGGCTTGGCTTGAAAAAGGGCCTAAAGTTTTGCCCAATACCGACCTAGATAAAAATACTAAACCCGAGCTTGGCCACCAGTATTAATTTTTTTTATATTATTATTTTTATATAAAACAAGTATAAAAAATATAATACATCAAAGTAATAAAAATATTAAAATAAATATTTCTCAACAAATTAAAAATACATAAAAAAGTCTTTATACTTAAATAACACTAAGATAGTTGCAACTTAACAAGCAAATGCCTCTAAAATTGTCTTTACATCCCATTTTTCAAGCTTATATTTTTGCCCCAACCCTCCTACTTTTCAAGCAGAACTTCACAACTTGAATTATAACTAGGTCTAATATTGACTTATAAAATTATAAAAAGTTATAATAATTTTCAAGTTTTTATGATTTTTCTTTATATAATTTTAATATTTTTCAATATTTTTATAATATCTTTATGATTTTCCAAAGTTTTTAAGATTTTTTATGCGTTTGTATAAATTTTCAATATATTTTATTAATTTTATAATATTTTTATAATTTATTATATTATTAGATTTTTTATAATTATTTTTTATAAATTTATAAAAAATAATATTTAAAATATTTAATAATTTTTGTAAATATTTCTCATTTTTCATAATTTATTTAATTTTTTTTATAATTTTTAATCATCTTTTGAAAAATATTAGATTAAGCTAGAAGCTACGACATGTCACTATTTGATTGGTTCGCTAATTTATTTTAATAGCCAACTTGGTCAAATACAAATTCCGTCAACGAAGGGACTTAATTGATTATTTTAATTAATGAAAGGAGCTCCATTGGGTACAAATTTAATATAGGGACTTAATTGATTTTTTTGTATTTTCTTAAGGACTTTTTTGATATATCAACCTAAGTGTAATAAAAGAAGAGTGTTTTGAGATATGCTCACCAAACTTGAACCTTGAGATAGTGAGGACACTTGGTTATGGGAGAAGGCCTATAAATTAGGCCCAGATTTGACCCCAAATTAACCCCTATTGCCCCAACATAGACCTCATCTCGCTAAAGGCAACCAAGTTGGGATTTTGAGGGTCCAACGATGACAAGCTGAAACTCGTCGGAGGGGGAGAAAAGGGGAAAAAGATGATTTACCGAAAATGGAGTTTGCTGACAGGACCAGTCTCCATCCTTGGCGGAATCGTTGGAGCCACTGTTGTTGCCCACCTAATCTTCCTTTTTACCCTTTTTCCTTCTATTTCTAAACCCTAGTTTCTCATGTGATTTGTTGATTTGGTATTATGTTTCTCTCTTTTTCTTTATTTCAATAAAGATCAGTCATTAGGAACTTGATTAGGTTGCTTAACATAAAATTTCAAAATTGATTCTGGAATAATAACTTCTGAATATGCCATTACAATTAGGAAGATCATTAAGTGTACTTGTTTTTTTATTTAAAGTGTTCTTCAAATATTTCAATAAATATGTGTTGGGAGTTCAAAATTTGAAGTTCGAAGTTTCTTTTGTGTTTGAGCTTTCTATGATAATTGAATTGAAGGATGAATTAAAATGAAGAGGGTTGGAGAAAGAAATAGGCATTATAAAATGATTTTTTTTAAAAAACACATTGTTTATATGCAATTGAGGACAATGCGTTCCATTTCCTCATTGTTTGTCTAGGTATTTTCCTGTGGATTATATACAAAACATTATAACGTGTCTGCAAAGGGGTGGTGCACTGTCTTGACATTTTTTCTTTTTGAAAAACATGTTGAATACTTGCAGGATCCATATCTTAAACCCAAGAAGACTATCGACAGAGTAGAAAGAAGTTGACAGTTGCTTTGTTGGTTTTGGCAAATGCATAGGTTTGTTGAATAATACCAAATCTGGTTGTTGTATAATATAATTTGCTTAGCTTAGTAAAAGCTTGAATGAATACAAAGGAACAATTTGATTTAGTTACAAGACAGGAAATTGAATGTCTTCTATAAATGCTGGGGATTTGTTTGTTCCTCCTGAAATTAAGGCAAGGAAACTACTAATTTTCAATTTTCAATATGGCAGACAAAGAAACACAAATACCATTCAGTAAACGAAATGGTAGAATGAAGGGAGATTTACGTAACATATACAAATGCTGCTTACAGACATCAATACTATTGGAACCCTGTAATTCTTAGGAATTCATGCTCTTTGAACTTTCATGCCGAAACCATGCTTCACTTTCAAGACACTGTTCAAAATCATATGAACAAAGCTCAGGAGATGAAGCAAAAATTAGAAAGAAGAGAAAGAAAAGAGAGAATGAGGTCATACGTTGGGGCAAGTTTGCCAAGCTTACATAGCTCTTCTCCAGTATCCTCATCCAACACCCTGCCTGATATCTCAATGATGTAATATCTATCTCTATCAGTTGGAAGCCCTCTATTAGCAAGCAATTCCAAGTCTTTTTGATGGAGCTCTCTCCCATTTACGTACACACCGCTACTCCCACCAGCACAATTTTTCGGCATCGGATAGTTAAATTCTTCTATATGCGGCTGCAACAGAAATGAAATTTAGTCGAGAAAAATAGTAGGCCGGCCAAACAACAACAAAATGCTTATCTGTTTAATCTTACAGGAATTATGCCAAGACAAGGTCCGCCCAGAACACCCCAGAATCCAGCTCGGAAATCATACCTGATTAACCATGTACACATTCATCATCATAGACATGCCAGGAAGAACTAGCAAAGGTACTAAAACAGCAGATCAGAAAGAAAAACCAATGCATGCTTACCAATACTGACCGGATTGAATTCGTCCAGCCGTTTTTTCAGCTTTTTTAACCACACGTTCAGGTAGAGGATGCCCATTAACTGAAACGTTTCTTTTCCCATGTTCCTCTATTTGATTATATTTTGAGGAATCCTTGAAATTATTCTTGATAATATTTGCAAAAAAAGATTCACCTCCTCTTGTCATTTCCGGTTGATCATCTCCTTCGATTCCATCCCTTGAATCTTGAGAAGTCCCGGTATTAGAGTACTCATTGAACGCCACCTCCATCTCAGTAGGTAATGATGCTTCTTTAAAAGAACTTTGTCGTGTGGTACCATTGTTTGACACAACGATCTCCTGATCAGAGTGATTACTATGATTTCCCTTCCCAAATCGGTTGACTGCACGATTGTTAGTAGAGTAATCAAAGTGCTCTTGAAGAGGTGAGCCTGCAGGTGGGGGAGCCAAAATGGATTTGATCGGTTGATCAATAGAATTCACCTCCTCCATGTTCAGACTGTTTTCATCCTGAGAGATGCTTGGAGATGATGAACAAATGCTTTGCATATCCTGAGCTTTGACTGAGTTCAAAGCCTTACCCATTGACAATGCATTAAGTTCTCTATCCATTGACTGAAACTCATAACCTGAATGATCATAGTCATCAGACGAAAAGTTAGCAGATATTTGGTTTGCGTGGCCATGGAAATGTGAGGAGCAATCCTTTGCAACTTCATTAGAGATATCATCAGCCTCCACAGAAATTTCCATCGCTTTTGCATGATCACGAAGAACAAGCCTCTTGTTGGTGATGAGAAAGTTTATCACGGCAGAACAGGCTCCACACCGCACTTGCTGTTCAATTTTTACCATGAGCTGAAGTTTCCTGGGCATTTGTAGTAGTTCAAAGCAATTATAGCATGTTATAAATGGAGCACCACCAGCCATAGGACATAAACGGCGTCCACCACCGGCCAACGCCATCCTCTGTGGACAGCCCTGAACACAACCACCTGTTTCTGAGTTAATGTCTCTTGGCAATCTAGCATGTGCTTGCGTACCATGTACATTCAATGGAGGAGGCATTGCAGTCCTAGAACCTAAAGTCCCAGGGTTCTCAATATGGTACATTGGATTACTAGGCATATCAGGGAATCTTCTCTTGCCAAATGCAGAGGTCAGAACAGGAGCTGGAACTCGCTGATGTTTCTCGTAACAGTGAAAACAAGAACAAGAAGCATGATGCAACACTGAACTTTGCGGGTATGGAATGAATGGGTGATGATCACTTCCATTGTACTGTCTAGGAAAGTATGGATGTGGCGGCAGCTGTTGGTATTCCCCTGGCAACTGATGCAAGGTTCTTCCAAGCACTCGTGGTCCAAAATATGCAGGAACATGATTTGGATCAAGCATTGGAGGATGCAGTCCATGCGAGGTCATTGCATTCGCAACAGGATAAGCATACGATTCTGGAAATTGAGCAAAGTAAGAGGGCCCTGCCCTAGAACCATCTTTATCAGGTCCATAGAAAGGTAATGAAGGGTTTTGTGATGCGGAGCCAACACCACCAAATGACTCTGGAGGAGCAACCCTCCCATCAAGTGGAACCGTATCTTTTGGTTGATCTACCACGTTACAGGACCTACTAAGTTGCTCCTTTATCTCATCTAGCTTCCTCAGAAGCATAGCTCGATCTTCTTCGAGGAGAATTCTATCAGAACCATCCTGGTCAGTTTGAGAATGCAACCCATAAGAAGCATCTAACTGGCGGTTTGATGGGCCTTCATCCGGATGGTCTTCGGTAACATCTCTTGGAATTCTCGGAAAACCCTCCATCTCTTCTTGCTTCCCAGCTTCCCAATCAGGAACGTCTCCCAGTATTTGTGATCCACCAGTATGCCCAAATTTGGAATCGAAAATCTCGTTTTCCGTTCCAGTTAAATTTACCACCTCATCCTTATTTGCACTAATATCACTACCTTTGTCAACACAGCATTTATCAGCAGCAAGTTTAGGTTCATTCCTAGTTGTATCACACCTGAAAGAGCCAGCGGTAGATTTACCACCCGCATCACATGAGTCTACCATACCCTTCTCCGAAAAAATACGGAACTTGGTAGGAACTCGGCCGAGCCTGTCTTCTTCCAACTTCTCAGAGGAAGTTTCTGGTTCACAATTCTCAGCTTTTGCTGTTAATCAAACAGCATTCCACTATCAATTTAATGCAAGAAATTATGCTCATTTGATTGCAAAAGGACCGAACTAAAACAGGAAACTGGAATCCAAAGCCTTAAATGATTTCAAACTACTCTAATAAGCAAAATTTCAAGTTAACACAGATACATGACAGGGTGAGGGTAGAGACAAATTTGTCTCTTGGGTTCAACAACTTTCTCATCAACCAAACAAAAAAGTAGGAAAATAAAGAAAAACATAAAGAGAGAAAAGTACCTCGAAGAACAGCACCGCAGCCACCACACTTGTAAACAAAATAATCTGCAAGTTCTGGAAGAAGGTTTTCGCACTTTGGACACAGAACCAACCTTACTTTGGTTGACTCGGTCATTTTTTTTTTTTAAGTCATTCAGAGCCCCAACACGCCAAAATTATAGAAAACGACGTCACGCCAGGAGAACCATTTCTTTTCTTTTAAGAGTTAAAATATCCCCCCACGACACTTGGCAACAGCCATCAGCATCAACAAGCTCGCTTACTCATATATTTATATGAAGCCAACTTTGGGAACCCAGAAATGGAGAGCTAAGGAGGAAAAAAAAGAAAAGGAAGCTGAATTGACGGTTCTAATAACTTTCTTTTTAAAAGCCAAGTTGCTGGGTTGTTGTTCTTGGTTTCTCAGAAACCAAACATATAAACAAAAGAAACCCAGATTACATGATAGTTTCCCAAAGTTGTATGGAAAATAAAGAATATTCATACTTTTAAAGAAAATGTTGATTAAACTATCATCTTTTAACGATGTTGTTAATGTGGAGGTTACGTGTTAGAAGATTTGGAGCTTTGAATTTTTTGACATTGTACGGCTTAAAAGTTTCACACATTCAAGTTTTGAATTTTTTATCAATTAAATAAATTAATATTTGAGATCTTTTTTTTTTGGCCATTGTACGGCTTATTGACTTTTTTTTTAAAAGCTCGACTTCGTTGCATTATATGTATTATAATTTTATATATCATTTATTTTTATGTTTATGGTAATTTAAATTGGATAGAGAATTTATTAGAATATCAATTTAAAAAAATCATATTGATTGACTTGCGAATGAGTACAAAATGTACTAAAAATTGATTTTGTTTTATTTTTTATTTAATCAAATTATATGGACCGATTAAATCAATTTTATAATAATTTAATCGGTTTGATCATCAATTTGGTTTTGAGTTTGTTTGACACAAAAGAAAAGTGAGATGAAAGAAATTAAGAGGGATGACCATTTTCTATCTTAATGCATAAAAATCAATAATTTCAAATTGAAATGATGATAAGAATTTGTATTTTAATTTAAAATTATGTATTTTTTAAGCATTTTATTTTCTTATCTTATTTTAATTTAAAAAATTACAATTTTTTTTAGTTTTCCTATCTTTTCTATAAAATACAACTATAAGAATTATATTCTCCACTTTTAATTTTTATCTTTCTAATTTTATTTTATTTCATTTGGCTCTACTAAGTAAAACACTAATCCGTTTGTTTACATGTAAAAGGTTTTATGGAAAATTTTTTCTACATTTTCCTGTGTTTGTTTCACAGAATATAGTTTGCTCAACGGAAAATGACTTACAAGTCAAGGTAAAATAAGCCCTTTTTGCTATAAAATGACTTACCCTTTTGAAAAGCATAAGTCATTTTTCAGAAAAGAGCTCATCTATAGATAATTTTATTTTTATATAAAATTAACTTAAATCAAGCTTAATATTATTATATTGATAATAATTTTATTTTTATTTTTAAAAATATTTAAAATATTATATTTTTCAATATTATTAAACATACATATTTAATTATTATATTTATTCATATAATAAATTATTAATATAATAAATATAATTTATTATTTTAATATTTTTAATATTTCAATTTATTTTAATAATAAATTTTAAAAATAATAATTTTAAATAATATTATTCACATATTATTGAAAATATTCAATATTAATATTTTAATAATAAATATTTATTACAATTATAAATATATTAATAATAAATGTTTTGTAGTATAAAGGTTAAAATATGTCATAAGTCTATGTACGCTTCACAAATTTGAAATTTAGTCTTTATACTTTTATTTTCAAGAATTTAGTCTCTTTACTTTTCAAATTTGAAAATCAAGTCCAATTGTTGACATCGTTAATTTTTTTATCAATTTTGTTTATGTCATATTTTTAAATAAAAAATACTTACTTAGTAGTCATGTAATTAAAAATGACGTAATAAATTTGAATTTAACATAATATTTTTAATATATGAAAAAATAACGTAAAATATAAAATTATAGATAAAAATAAATTCAATTAAACAATAAAAAATAAGAAAATTTCAAATGTATGTTTGTTTAATTGAAAACAACTTTTATGAAATACTTTTAAGAAATCTACCAAATAACAGAAATATTTTACACAGATTCGTCCAAACACCAGAAAATATTAACTTTTCTAAAAAAAATAAATTATTTTCTAAAAATTATTTTTTGAAATTATTTTCAGTGAGGATAAAAAAATTATGGTATTAAGGTTGTACAATTAATGCAACCAAATAGAGAAGAAGAGGAAAAGCAGTGATTTGTCGGTTGTGAAGAGTGAAGGAAACTGCGAAAATCTATTCCAACTCTGACACATCTCATTGTTGTTTGCCCTTTAACATATGCTTATAACAAATATTATACAGAATTATATTTACTTGATAGTGTTATTAACCCTTTTATATAGAATTTTTAATAAAATATTTGAAAATGATAAATGGACAATATTCAATAAAATGTTGAGTAGGTAAGCCATCATTTTATCAATTTTTTTTTTTTGTATTTCTATTTTAATATTTGAAAATTTAATAATAACTGCAAATAACAAATCCTTAATCTGATGAATAATTCAATTATTTAATATAGCAGAAGTCAGTCAGCTAAACCAGGGGATGTGGTCCCATGCTGTCAATGTTGCACATTTCTCATTGCATGCTCTTACTTAAAACGTAATAATGGGAAGTTTTGGGACAAGTTGCTTTTATTTTCCCATTACTTTTATAAGGGACAGGGGAGAGGTGGTCGTCCTTTCGTCTTGTTTTTCTTTTGGGAAATAAATGAAGCATTGGTGGGAAAGGGCAGTCGGCATGGAAGGGTTTCACTTTTTAACTATGGATGATGATAGTGATTAATGGCGTGTGTTTTGAGAAGTGACTGCAAGAGGTCGAGTTTTAATGGCAGCAATTAGATGGACGGTGGGGCTTTTAACGTCAAGTTTGGTTTACGTGTAAGTACTAAATCATTAATGAAGGACGATACTGCCAATAATATAATTAATAAAGAGGTTGAAACTAGGCTTAACAATTAATATCCACCACCCAGCATAACTATTCAATATTAATCACAAATTTAGTACAAAGTCACTTATGTTCTTTCATTCAAATTAGTCTGTCTAGATCGTGGATCAAAATCCATAATTATTGCACACAAAATGTTTTATGGAGGTTAACTTGTTAAATTGGATTCATTTGATCCGCTTAAATTAGCTCAATACATGGAACTCATGGAAAATCTTATCTACTTGAAACTTTGGTGGGCCTAATGAAATACTCTAGTAAAATTAGAGTTAACAAGGTAATTTATGTAAATCCTAAGGGATAAAGATATATAGAGTTTAAATCCCTTAGGACTCTCATCTTGTAAATCGACACAAATTTCAACCGTTGACGTAATTCGATTTGTATTGTTCTTTTTTTTAGGGGAGCGCAAATATAAATAGAAGCCTTCCCTTCATTTGCATTGCTCAATTGTAATCATTCATAGTAATTTAATACTATTCAAAGCATTTACTCAAAGACCTTATTTTTCTATGGCTTTTTTGTTCTTTCGTTGCTCTTTCGTTTCGAGTTTGCTTCCATACTGCTTTAGTGCCTTAGAGAATTTCTGCAAGAATTCTCATTTCTCGAGTGTTAGGCTAACTTGGGCAGATTTGAATCCAAGAAATCGCTTAAGGCCATGTGGTTTGCCAGACTAAAGTTCTAGGCCCCTAACAGTTGATATTCAAGCCAGTGTTCGAAGGCGTTGATTGAGATGTCAAAAGGAGTAGAAGAACAAGTTGAGTCAATGGAGACTCGTGGGAGGAGCAAGAAAGCTAGTAACTTGAGAGATATGTTGTCAACTCTGGTAGATAGGGTTGCTAAACTTGAAGGCTCCATGGGGGATATGAGAGCAACCTTTGAGATAGTCGATGGACACACTGACGAGTTAGGCTAAATGTGAGTGCAACTCAATGACTATATAGCAGAGGCTCTTAATTCCAATCAAGATGTGATAAGAGAGACTTTCAATGTCGCCATGGATGACCAAACTGAGAGGATGACAAAGAGGAATGACTTCTCCAAAGCTTCAATTATGACTTTGAAGGAGGAAGCTAAGGTTATGATGGCAAAATTTGAGGAACTTGAGGGACAACTCATTGTGTGCAAAGCTGTTGTGGGCAAATGGATGCTAGCCTCAATCTCTAACCAATGCAAAATAGATGTTCCCAAACCAAATGAGTTTAAGGGAACGAGGTCCATGGGAGATGTACATAATTTTCTCTGGGAGATGGAATAATACTTCTGTGCAAAGGGCATCGAGGATGATGTCACTAAGGTAAATATTATTTATGTTTATTTTATTGATGTCACTCTTTATTGGTGGCGTCGTAAGTTCACTGGTGAGAAACGAGGTGGGATCGCAATTGGAACTTGGGAGGAGTTCTGAAAGAAGTTCAAAAAGCAATTTTACCTGTAGTATGTCGAGAAGGAGGCTCAAGCTAAGTTGCAATGATTTATGCAACAAGGCACTATGTTAGAGTATGGTAAAGATTTTAGTGAGTTGATGCTTCAAATATTTGACCTAAGTGAGAAAAAAAAACATTCTATTGGTTTAAGGATGGGTTAAAGCCTTAGGCGGAGCAAGAGTTGAGTTGACAAGGTATCATTGAGCTTATTGTAGCCATGGTCAAAGCGAAATCCTTTGTCGAGCTTGGTCCGAGGAAAGACAAGTTCGAGTCTTCCAAGCCCAAAGAGATGGGCAATGGTGGGGGAGACTACAAGGGAGAACGGGAAAAAAATGGCAATGGGGGCAATGGGAAACCACCTGATGGGAAATGCAAACCCAACAACAAACTAAAAGGGCCAGTGAAATGCTTCCTTTGTGATGGTCTGTATATGGTGAGGGATTATTCGAAAAAGTTTGTGTTTTATGCCATCGAAAGGGGTGATGAGCTAAACAAAGCAACAATGAGACTAGGTTCGGTTGTATGTTTTATCGAAGTTAAGAAGGTCAAAGATAAGGAGAGAAGCTGGTAAAGTGCTTCTTACGTTGTGATTCGCATAGGATGTGTAACACACCTAACCCGTATCCATCGCCAAACTAGGGTTACGAGGCATAACAGTCTAATAATAA
This sequence comes from Gossypium australe, assembly GCA_005393395.2. Classification (NCBI taxonomy): domain Eukaryota; kingdom Viridiplantae; phylum Streptophyta; class Magnoliopsida; order Malvales; family Malvaceae; genus Gossypium; species Gossypium australe. The sequence goes on from CM016620.1 coordinate 65,363,270, forward strand.
CATTTAAACAATCATTTCTCACACATCAGCATATCATAGTTAATCAATAACACAAAGTCCCTTTAGAAGGTCTACGATACCTTAAACATGCTTTAAAGAAGGTTCTGGACTAAACCGATCTCATACAGAAACTTTGTGGAACCTAGAAATATTTTTTTTAAAATAGGGCACACGCCCGTATAGCTAGGCCGTGTGCCTCACACGGCCATGCCTTAGACCATGTCTCATCCCGTGTGTAGCACTGACTTAGGTCATAGGGCCTGTCACATGCTCGTGTGTCTGGCCCCTGTGCAACACTGACTTGAATCACACAGCCTATCACACGCTCGTGTGTTTGGCCCGTGTGCAAGTCTGACTTTCTTCGAATTGGGACATTGAAGTGTCGTAACCATTTTTGAAAAAAAAACGGGAATCAACTTTGTTTCGAAAAATAAAAAACGGGAGTCGCCGCCGATCCTTTATTAGGTGTGATCGGGTCACCTTTGTTTTAATAAAACATTTTGATTTACTAAAACAATGTTTTTGGTCTACGAAAATTTGAGAAAATAGGTTCAGGAGTCGATTACGTGCGAGGAAGGGTTAGCACCCTCGTCACGCCCAAAATTGGTACCAAATTGATTATTTAATGTCTCAGTGTCGAAAGTTGAAAATTTAGAAAAGAAAAAGGAAATTGATCTTTTTTTTTGGAAATATTTTGGTTTTCTCGAATTGAATATCAAGATTTTCTTGTTCCGAAGGACAAAATATCACATCCAGTACGTAGGACACGATGATTTTAATCCTCGAATCCAAGATCAACTCTTAATTCCCGAGACTCATGCATTGAAATAACAAAAGGTTATTCGATTGTTTGGGCCAAACGAGAGAACCGAAACCCAACACATAGGGCACGACCTCTCGAATTTCCAAACATAGAATATTGCCTTATTTTGGAAACTTTTATTTTTGGATAAAATTGATAAATGTGTTTGAGATAACGATAAATTAGTTTAAAATTGATAATGCAAAAAAGGGTTTTTAAATCGATAATGTACAAGACGATTTTTAAAAGATGATGTATAAAAAAACTTTAAACAGGATAATGTATACGTATCTATATATATATAAAAGTATAAAATAGTGATATAAAGAAGACTTAAAATAATTAATAAACCCATTACAACAAATAATGTATAAAGGGTCTTAAAATAAACAATACGTGTACATGTTTAAAAAAAGTTGTACATATAGTCATATGATAATAATAATAATAATAATAATAATAATAATAGTAAAAATGAAAAATATTAAAATAAAATAGTTGTTAATATTGAGGTTAATAGTAATTAAACGATGGTAATAATAAAAAAGCACTAGAAATACTGAAAATAATAATAAAATAAAAATGACAATAACAATCATAAATATAAAAATGATGAATATGATAATAAAGTAATAATAACAATAAAAGAAAATAAAAGCAGGGATAAAATTAAACTTAAAAATGATATTTTGGGGCGAATTTTAAAAGAAATAGTGAATTAGGGACCCTCAGCAATGCGCGCAAAACGTGGAGGACCAAAAGGGAAAATATCCCCGTTTAAAAAAACGCGTCGCAGCAGAAAGGACTCAATTAAAACATTTCGTGAATTACCGGGCCAGATTAGAAAATAAAATAAACTAAATTTAAAAAGACAGAAAATGTGTGAGGACTAAAAGCGAAAATATCCCATTATAGAAAAACACGCGAATCCTCTTAGGGTGCGGGTCGGATTCGGGCCGGGTCACCTTAAACGGCGCCGTTTTGACGCTGGTGACCCAAAGTGTGAAACGACACCGTTTCACATTTCCTTTAAAAACCAAAATTTCCTTTTCTTATTTCATTTGCAGACTTATTTAAAAAAACGACAAAAAACGCTCTCTCTCTCTCTCTCTCTCTCCGTCTTTTATGTCAGGCGATTGGGTTTCCGAGCAGATCGTCGCACCTCTACCGTGTGCGGTGGCCGACGGTGCTCGAGGTGGGCCATTCGCCCCTGTTTTGGGACACCCCTTTCTAAAGCCTGACCCTTGGGGTTCCGTAACGGAGGGAAAGGGCCTTCGACGCCTCTCTTCAGACCATGTTCTGTCGATGGAGAAAGAGGGCTCCGACGCTGCGCCCGAAGGGGTTTCGGGTAAGCTCTTTCTCCTTCATTTTTGATTTTTGTTTTTTTAAGGAAATACAATAAAATAAACAATAACAGTAACTAATAATTGAAAATAGAAACGGAAAAACTGAGATCAACCTTAGAATTTTTGTTTTCTTTTTGATTGCTGATGGTTCTTTCGTCCAAAAGCCGAAGAAGTTTTACATTGTCTTTTGAATGGCTTTATAGCCTAAAACTTACAACTCTTTTCTTTATTCTATTGCTTGTCCCGTATTTCTCTGCTTTTGTTGCCTCTGTCTCTATTGCTACGTGTTTTCTTTGCAGGGTATGGCGATGGTGGAGGCGTGTGCGTGTCGATCGAGACGCGGACGATGGTGGTAGCTGACAGTGGCGCGCGTGGGTTGCTGAAATGATGCGAAGCGCGCGCGGAGGCCGAGGCGCGTGGTGGCAAAAGCGTGCGGGCGAAGGACGTGCGGATCTGAAAGGGCGTGCATGAGAGTGGGAAGGTCAGGAGGCAGACATGCGGCGGCTGCTTTAGGGACTAGGGTTCTTTGTTGGCTAAAATGTTTTAGGCTAAAGGGGCTAGGGTTTCTAGACATTTGGGCTTGTTGGGTTTGGGGTTTGAATTGGGCTTAGTGGGTCTGATATTTGTTTTGTAATTGGACATTTCATGGACTGTTTTATTTGTATTTTATTGTTTGGACTTTATTATTTTGTTTACCGGGCTTTAATGGACCGGGCAAATTTGGTTATTACAGCTGCCCCTCTTTGCTCATTGTCGTGAAACGAGAATAGAGTAAAGTCAATAGAAGAACCAATTTTGCCCGGTCTTGGTCAAGCCTTGACTTATTGGTCCTCGTCTTCCTCAAACATCTTCAAACTCACCTTTCGTATTATGAGTCTGGACAGAAATTGAAAAATAAAAATTAAAAAACACCTCAGCGTGTGACCTGAGGCTCAACTCGCCTCTCGTATTATGAGTTGATATTTGAAAAATAAAATTTGAAAAACACCTCGGCTTGCGGCCTGAGGCTCAACTTACCTTTCGTATTATGAGTCGATATTTTGAACAGAAATTAAAAAATAAAAATTGAAAAACACCTCAGCGTGTGACCTGAGGCTCAACTCACCTCTCGTATTATGAGTTGATATTTTGAAAAATAAAATTTGAAAAACACCTCGGCATGCGGCCTGAGGCTCAACTCACCTCTCGTATTATGAGTTGATATTTTGAACAGAAATTGAAAAACACCTCAGGGTGTGACCTAAGGCTCAACTCATCTCTCGTATTATGAGTTGATATTTGAAAAATAAAATTTGAAAAACACCTCGGCATGCGGCCTGAGGCTCAACTCACCTCTCGTATTATGAGTTGATATTTTGAACAGAAATTGAGAAACACCTCAGGGTGTGACCTGAGGCTCAACTTATCTCTCGTATTATGAGTTGATATTTGAAAAATAAAATTTGAAAAACACCTCGGCATGTGGCCTAAGGCTCAACTCACTTCTCGTATTATGAGTTGATATTTTGAACAGAAATTGAAAAACACCTCAGGGTGTGACCTGAGGCTCAACTCACCTCTCGTATTATGAGTTGATATATGAAAAATAAAAACTGAAAAACATATCGTCTGGTGGAACTCAGATGTCTTCTTTCTCCTTGGTTCGGTACAGTTATCATCGACACTTCTTGCTTTACTGGTGTACTTGTATGTGTCTTGCGCGATGTTATCATGATATGCACGTGTTTGTCCTAAATGCTTTTATGCCTACATGATTATGCCATGCACCCTGGGTTTGTTTGTCATATATCTTTTTCGTTACGGCTTTCATGATGACCTGCATTCATTGCTTCGATTCTTGACTTTCCTTTCAGGTTTTGTACCCGTCCTCAAGCTTTACGAGTAATCCTTGTTTCTTGTATATCGCCCTTTTTGCCCCCTGTCGAATTCTGTCCTTGCTTTGAGGCTCTCGTACTTATCGGATTCTCATCCAGGTAATGCTCAACGTTCTTTTTGTTTAGAGTATGTAATTTCACTATTTACCATTTAAATAGATCATAAATAAGATGCATGAAAATGACAAAGTGGGTATGAAAGGGATACCTCACACCCATATTTGTTTCAAAGGCAACAAGTAAAGAGAATTAACAAGGAATAATTTAATGAAGAAAGCATTATAAAAAAGAAAACATGTTCAATTGTCGCAAATGCTCTAGATATCCCACACATGAACTTCTCCACGTTTCTTCATCCTGGATCTTTTTGAGCGAAACTTCTTGTGTAGAAGATTTGAGCTTCCGAGTCTGCTTCAAATATTATAATCTCGTCATTTGACTCTCTGTTCAAATCACCTTGCTCCTTAAGCCGAACCCCCTTCATTAGGACTCCCTTTCGGGTTTTCATCCTAATCCTTTTGTTTATCAAGACGCCTTTTCGGGTTTTCGTCTTGATCTCCTTTTTTTTTTCTATATCAAGACGCCCTTTCGGGTTTTCATCTTAATCTCTTTTTTCTTCTTTTTCTTCTCTTTTTTTATGCATAATATTTCTTTACAGCATCTGAGTTCACGGGATTTGGTAACTCCTTCCCATCCATCTCAGTGAGAATCAAAGCTCCACATAAGAAAGCTTTCTTCACGACATATGGCCCTTCCCAATTTGGTGCCCATTTTCCTCGAAAGTCTTTTTGAATTGGGAGAATCTTTCTTAGTACGAGTTCTCCCTCGCGAAATTCTCTTGGCCGCACCTTCTTGTCATGGGCGTTGATCATTCTCTTCCGGTACATTTGTCCATGACAAATTGCCTTCAAGCGTTTTTCCTCGATCAGATTTAGTTGGTCATATCGAGCTTGAACCCATTTTGATTATTCTAGTTTTGACTCCATTAAGATTCGTAAAGAGGGGATTTCAACCTCGATGGGTAGCACAACTTCCATTCCATAGACCAGAGAGAAAGGAGTTGCCCCCGTAGAGGTCCGCACACATGTGTGATATGCATATAGGGCAAATAGTAGCTTCTCGTGCCAGTCTTTATATGTCTCGGTCATTTTCCCAATAATCCTCTTAATATTTTTGTTGGCCGCTTCTACTGCTCCATTCATCTTTGGGCGATAGGGCGAGGAATTATGATGCTTTATTTGAAATTGCTCGCACACCTCCTTCATCATCTTGTTGTTCAGATTCGAAGCATTATCTGAAATGATTCTCTCAGGTAATCCGTATCGACATATGATCTTTTTTAAGAACTTACAAACTGCGGTCTTTGTCACATTAGCAAACGAAGCGGCTTCTACCCATTTTGTGAAATAATCTATGACCACGAAAATGAATCGATGTCCATTAGAAGCCTTTGGGGAAATTGGCCCTATAATGTCCATGCCCCACATAGAAAAGGGCCACGGAGAAGTTATGACATGAAGGGACGAAGGTGGTGCATGAATTTTATCACCGTAAACTTGATATTTGTGGCACTTTCGCGCGTAGCTAATGCAGTCATTTTCCATCGTCAGCCAGTAATAACCGAGTCTCATAATCTGTCTGGCCATAGTGAAACCATTGGCGTGCATTCCACAAACTCCTTCATGGACATCTTCAAGTATTTTTCTGGCTTCACTAGTACCCACACATCTCAGAAGCACTTGATCTTTTCCTCTTTTGTATAGGATTTCCCCATCAAGGACAAATCCCGCTGCCATTCTTCTGATTGTTCTTTTGTCGTTCTCATTTGCTTGCTCAGGATATCTTTGATTCTTGACATATTCTAAGATATCATGGAACCATGGCTGTCCATCTGCCTCTTTTTCAATGCTAAAACAATGTGCAGGGACCTCATATATGCTCATTTGGAGAGGCATTATTTCTGTTTCTCGATTTGCTTTGAACATTGATGCCAAAGTGGCTAGGGCATCCGCCAATTGGTTTTCTTCTCGTGGGAAGTAATTAAAAGTCACTTCTTCGAATTCTTTGACCAGTTCCGCAACAAGATCGCGATATTTGACCAACTTCGAGTCTCTCACTTCTCAATCTCCACGAATTTGGTAAATCACCAATGCCGAGTCCCCGAATACCTCTAAGATCTTGATGTTTCGTTCGATAGCTGCACGAAGTCCCAAGACGCAAGCCTCATATTCTGCTACGTTATTAGTACAGAAGAAATTTAATCTGGCCGTGAAAGGATAATAGTTCCCGTCTGGTGACACTAAGACTGCTCCAATCCCATGCCCTAATGCATTCGATGCACCGTCAAAGCTCATCTTCCATGGTTTCTCTTTTGATGACTCACACTCTTTTTCTGTAATGCACATCAAGTCTTCGTCTAGAAAGTCAAATCTCAATGGCTCGTATTCCTCTGTTGTTCGAGTTGCTAAGAAGTCAGCTATTGCGCTCCCCTTTATCGATTTTTGGCTCACATATATGACGTCGTACTCCGATAGTAGGATCTACCATCGTGCCATTCTTCCTGAGAGTGCAGGTGATTCCATCATGTATTTTATTGGGTCTAGCTTTGAAATTAACCACGTCGTATGATACAACATATATTGCCTGAGCCTTCGGACTACCCAGACCAAAGCACAACAGAATTTTTCAATTGACGGGTACTTTACTTCGTACTCTGTGAACTTCTTGTTGAGGTAGTAAATCACCTTTTCTCTTTTCCCTGACTCATCATGTTGCCCCAGTATGCAATCGATGGAGTTTTCAAACACAGTCAAATACAATATCAACGGTCTTCCAGGAGTTGGCGGTACTAGCACCAGGAGGCTAGACAAATATTGTTTTATCTTGTCAAAAGCCACTTGGCACTCCTCGTTCCATTCCCTAGGATTGTGTTTTCGAAGGAGTCGAAAAATCGGGTCACACTGGTTGGTAAGTTGAGCAATGAATCGAGCGATATAGTTCAACCTCCCTAAAAATCCTCTGACTTCCTTTTATGTGCACGGAGGCGGTAGTTCTTGTATGGTTTTTATCTTATCTGAATCAACTTCAATACCTCTCTCACTGACGATGAAGCCTAGTAATTTTCCCGAGGTAGCTCCAAACGTACACTTGGCTGGATTAAGCTTCAGCTGGAACTTTATTAGTCTTTCGAACAATTTCCTAAGGTTCCCAACATGCTCTCTTTCCCCCCGAGATTTGACAATCATATCATCGACATAAACTTCTATTTCTTTGTGCATCATGTCATGGAACAGCATCACCATAGCCCTCTGATAGGTTGCCCCAGCATTCTTTAGTCCGAATGGCATCACCTTGTATGTAACATCCCGAAATTGGGCCTAGTAGGATTGGGCCGATTGGGCTTTGGGTTTAGGAGAGATTAAAACCTTTAAGAATCTGAGAATGATGTTTTTGCAAATTGGATTTATTAGTTAAATGGATTTGGAAGGTTACGAGGTTTCTATGAATTCTCGGGTATATTTGGGTGCTTAGTATTGTTTTGTGAAGGCTTGGAATTATTAGCTAAGCTAGAATAATTTTTAGTTTGAAGAAATTAGTGAAGTGGATTAGGTGATCTTGACACTTAAGCTAATTTAAGTGTTAAATTAAACACATGTGGAGTTAGTGGCAAGGTGGTAAGGAAGCATGAAGAGTTACTTGAGGATAGAGGTTCGAGTAGCATGATTAACATTTTGAAGACTTTAATTTTTACGTATCCTAGTATTAATGGACGGTCAAGCTTTATATATGGAAGGTTGGACTTTCAATTTTTGGCAAGTTGAATATTAGTTTAGGAAAGCTTAAACTTTGGGAAAGGAATCTTAAGGTTTATGGAAGAATGGGGGGACATAAGGCTTGGCTTAAGGGAGTTGTTTTGGAAACTCTCCTATGGCCATTAGTGCATGTATGTGGACGGCATGTGTGGCTAGGGGGGTGGCCGAATGTTGATAGGAAGTTAAGGGGGGGAATAGTTGGTAAACTTTAGCATTTTGTGCATCATTTGGTATTTTTCTCTTCCTCTCCAAAAACTCCCTCTTTGGCCGAATGTACTTTAGGCATTTTTGTGCAATTTTGCTTTTGATTTAGCTCTCATTTGTGTTTGAACCAAATTCTAATTTTCTTTCTCTCTTTTCCCTTTTGGTACCGAAACCACATTTTGCATTTTTGTGCACTTTTCATCTTTGGTAAATTAGGTGTTGGCCGAACCTCTTACTCCCATTTTGCTCTTTTCTTTCTTTTGATATTGTTCAAAACCACTTTTCTTTTTGCTTTTCTTGGCCAAATCTTCCTTCTCCCCATTCCTCTTTTCTTTTCTTCCACTTTTGTTCAAAACCGAAAACATCCATTTTCATTCTATTTTCTTCTTTCTTTTATTTTCGAAATCTCCTTCTCCTATTTTATTTTCACTTTATTTTCCTTTCTTTTTCTCCACTCTAGTTGAATCCTAATTGTGTCTCACTCAACCATATTGCCGAAATTGTTTTGCCTTGAGAGGATCTTTTTGACCGAATTCATTATCTCTTCTCTTTCAACAAACCTTTTATTTTGGTAGTGGTATAGTGGAGTATTGATCATTTCTTTATTGATAGTCGACCATAGTCATACAAAGATCGTGTGGAAAAAGGATTTCATCATTCAAGGATTTTGACAAACTCCATAGGCAAGTGACGATTTTCGGAATTGAATCGAAGTGTTAAGGTATGGATTTTTATACTTGTTATATCGTTTTAGATGGGCTACTAATCGATTTTGTTCGCTCGATTATTATCTTCTTTCCGTGAACGTTAGATTTTGGAGAATCAAGTATGGGTTCGAAGAGAGCAGTTAATAGTGTTTGGAAGAGGGGTGGTTCTGCTATACCCTCAAATTTCAAACGAAGGGCTGTGTCGGGAGTCCGAGACTTTCCACCGGGATGTGGACCCTCTGCTGGCGAAAATCGATTATTTGAAGTCGTACGTACCCCCGAGCCATTGTTCGTTCGTGGTTCTTCATCGGGTTATGAACCATCAATCGTAGAGAAATCGCATATAGTCGTTATTCGAGATTTCGAGGGTATCGGCGAGCGGGAAAGTTTAGTTATCACTATTATCAGGTGTGTATCACTTTATAATTCGGTGATATGTATTTATATATATACTAATCGTTTCATTAAAGTGAAAAACTATGAGATATTGATTTGATACCTTGAAGGGTATGTGCAAGGATTCGGGTAAGTCCGTTTCAATATGATGTTAATATATGTTGATTGATATCATGATCTATTATTTAAATATGTTATATTATCATAGCAAAGTATGATGGCATGATTGATACTCTTAATACATTGGTTTGGGAATGTGAGTGGAGGGGGAAGGATTTGATATCCGTGTCTTTGGACACTAGAGGTTTGGCACCTCCAGTGATTTGGTATCACATTTGTGTCTTTGGGACACAAGAGGTTTGGCACCTCATAGCGACTCGTCCCTGTGGTCTAACACCACCGTGGGTTGGCCCCACTTTTGAGATATGGGATCGTCGCCAGTGATTTGGTATCACACGTGGGTTGGCCCCACAACTTGATTATTCGTGACTTTGGTCACCAGTGATTTGGTATCACATTTGTGTCTTTGGGACACCAGAGGTTTGACACCTCATAGCGACTCGTCCCTGTGGTCTAGCACCACCGTGGGTTGGCTCCACTTTTGAGATATGGGACCGTCGCCAGTGATTTGGTATCACACGTGGGTTGGCCCCACAGATGGATTATTCGTGACTTTGGGTCACCAGTGATTTGGTATCACATTATTGGATATCGTGACTTTGGGTCACTAGTGGTTTGGCACCACCAGTGGTTTGGTACTACACGGGGTAGGAAAGGAGTTATGGATGGCTAGGTTGGGTGCATTATATGTATGTTGCTTGATTATAAATTGTGTAAGAATGTTGCATTAACCGGGAGAGGGATTATGCACTGAGTCTTGGTGACTCACCTTCTCCCTTATCAATTCAGGTGATTCGTGAGATCGCGGATTAAGGAGCCGGATGAACTCGAGGAAGCCATGCAATAAAATTTGATTTTACATGAACTTCGAATTGGGGTACTTTAATTTATTTTAATTTGGTTTTTGTTTTATTTTGGGTTTGTAATAAGGCCTCTTTAATTATGTTTTGGATTATTTATATGTTTTGGATATGTTTTAAATATGGCTTATAAATTATTTGGTTAATTTAATAATTGAGCCCAAAGTTTTCTAAATTAATAAAAACGCAATGGTTTTAAAATCTTACCATCGGGTAATATAAATTGTTTGATAGTAAAATTTCAACTTAAGTGTTTTCGACTTCTTAAATGATTTCAAAATTAAAGTTTCTACATTAAAATGCAAATGGTTTTCAAAGTAATAATTCAGATTTTCTTAAAATGGTATAAATGTTTTCTAACCTATGGTTTGACAATTACGCTTTAAAGTTTATTTATGGAATTTCAAATTAAATTATCAGTTTTTAACTTATTATACACCTGTTTTCTACAAATATAGAACAACAAAGAGTTTTTCATTAAAATTTTTATCGTTAACCCGAATTTCTTCAAAACGTTTTCCTCTGTGGCATGCCGGATTCGGTCATGGCTTATTGACCGGGTTTGGAGTGTTACAAATTGGTATCAGAGCTAAGTTCAAAAGCTCGGCTGTAGGCCCGAAGCCCAAAATGTTTTAAAATACGGTCTTAAAATGTTTTTGTTTAAAATTATATGGTTTGAAAGGCATGGCACCGAGACTCCGGCATCAATCCGCCCAGGTAAGTACCCCTAGCCTTTGGTTGTGATTTTTGGATGTTATAAACTTTGAATGACTAAATAGTAGTAGGAACTACTCTAGAGACCCAAAACTCTAGGTTGGATGAACTCGCGAAAACAAAACTCTTTAATAAGAATTATGCATAAAATTGTGTTTTAAAGATAGTGGAATGATGACTAAGCATAAAACTTTTAAATTAGATAAGTCGAGACGTTAGACATGAGCACTCGAGATCGTGGTCATCATGGACGTGGTAAAGGCCGATGTGCTAGTGGCTGAGATAGGGTCTCATAATCGAATTGGGATTGATGAGCTGACTCAGATAGTTAAGGAAGTTTTGGAGGAGGTTAAAGGAATCGGTGAAGCACTTCGAGTTGGGTCTGTGGACTGTAAGAAGAATAGAGATCACGGTTCTCTAGGGTCACAATCTCGTTCTCTAAAACATGTCAAGGCATGATCGAACTTTTTGGCTTGCGATTACTATGGAAGGTGTCATCCGGGAGAATGTTGGAGGAAGTTAGGAGTATGCTTGAGATGCGGGTCTAAGGAGCATAAGGCTCGGGATTGTTTCCTCACTCTCAACTCAGGTATGTTTTGGTTGGAAGTGATGATTGAATGTAGGAAAATTCTTGGTATAAGTGGTAGATAACGGTTTGCTATGGTGGATTAGATGTTTGGTTGTGTGAGAAAAAGGATTCAAGATTAGGTTAAAAAGTACATTGTGGTTTTTAAGAGTAGAGTGCGCAGCGAAAGCATAGTGGTTGTTTTGAGCAGTGTGTTAGTAGTTGGATTGGAAAATTTCGAGGACGAAATTTCTTTAAGGAGGGTAGAACTGTAACATCCTGAAATTGGGCCTAGTAGGATTGGGCCGATTGGGCTTTGGGTTTAGGAGAGATTAAAACCTTTAAGAATCTGAGAATGATGTTTTTGCAAATTGGATTTATTAGTTAAATGGATTTGGAAGGTTACGAGGTTTCTATGAATTCTCGGGTATATTTGGGTGCTTAGTATAGTTTTGTGAAGGCTTGGAATTATTAGCTAAGCTAGAATAATTTTTAGTTTGAAGAAATTAGTGAAGTGGATTAGGTGATCTTGACACTTAAGCTAATTTAAGTGTTAAATTAAACACATGTGGAGTTAGTGGCAAGGTGGTAAGGAAGCATGAAGAGTTACTTGAGGATAGAGGTTCGAGTAGCATGATTAACATTTTGAAGACTTTAATTTTTATGTATCCTAGTATTAATGGACGGTCAAGCTTTATATATGGAAGGTTGGACTTTCAATTTTTGGCAAGTTGAATATTAGTTTAGGAAAGCTTGAACTTTGGGAAAGGAATCTTAAGGTTTATGGAAGGATGGGGGGACATAAGGCTTGGCTTAAGGGAGTTGTTTTGGAAACTCTCCTATGGCCATTAGTGCATGTATGTGGACGGCATGTGTGGCTAGGGGGGTGGCCGAATGTTGATAGGAAGTTAAGGGGGGAATAGTTGGTAAACTTTAGCATTTTGTGCATCATTTGGTATTTTTCTCTTCCTCTCCAAAAACTCCCTCTTTGGCCGAATGTACTTTAGGCATTTTTGTGCAATTTTGCTTTTGATTTAGCTCTCATTTGTGTTTGAACCAAATTCTAATTTTCTTTCTCTCTTTTCCCTTTTGGTACCGAAACCATATTTTGCATTTTTGTGCACTTTTCATCTTTGGTAAATTAGGTGTTGGCCGAACCTCTTACTCCCATTTTGCTCTTTTCTTTCTTTTGATATTGTTCAAAACCACTTTTCTTTTTGCTTTTCTTAGCCGAATCTTCCTTCTCCCCATTCCTCTTTTCTTTTTTTCCACTTTTGTTCAAAACCGAAAACATCCATTTTCATTCTATTTTCTTCTTTCTTTTATTTTCGAAATCTCCTTCTCCTATTTTATTTTCTCTTTATTTTCCTTTCTTTTTCTCCACTCTAGTCGAATCCTAATTGTGTCTCACTCAACCACATTGCCGAAATTGTTTTGCCTTGAGAGGATCTTTTTGACCGAATTCATTATCTCTTCTCTTTCAACAAACCTTTTATTTTGGTAGTGGTATAGTGGAGTATTGATCATTTCTTTATTGATAGTCGACCATAGTCATACAAAGATCGTGTGGAAAAAGGATTTCATCATTCAAGGATTTTGACAAACTCCATAGGCAAGTGACGATTTTCGGAATTGAATCTAAGTGTTAAGGTATGGATTTTTATACTTGTTATATCGTTATAGATGGGCTACTAATCGATTTTGTTCACTCGATTATTATCTTCTTTCCGTGAACGTTAGATTTTGGAGAATCAAGTATGGGTTAAAAGAGAGCAGTTAATAGTGTTTGGAAGAGGGGTGGTTCTGCTATACCCTCAAATTTCAAACGAAGGGCTGTGTCGGGAGTCCGAGACTTTCCACCGGGATGTGGATCCTCTGCTGGCGATAATCGGTTATTTGAAGTCATACGTACTCCCGAGCCATTGTTCGTTCGTGGTTCTTCATCGGGTTATGAACCATCAATCGTAGAGAAATCGCATATAGTTGTTATTCAAGATTCCGAGGGTATCGGCGAGCGGGAAAGTTTAGTTATCACTTTATCAGGTGTGTATCTTACACACTTTATAATTCGGTGATATGTATTTATATATATACTAATCGTTTTATTAAAGTGAAAAACTATGAGATATTGATTTGATACCTTGAAGGGTATGTGCAAGGATTCGGGTAAGTCCGTTTCAATATGATGTTAATATATGTTGATTGATATCATGATCTATTATTTAAATATGTTATATTATCATATCAAAGTATGATGGCATGATTGATACTCTTAATACATTGGTTTGGGAATGTGAGTGGAGGGGGAAGGATTTGATATCCGTGTCTTTGGACACCAGAGGTTTGGCACCTCCAGTGATTTGGTATCACATTTGTGTCTTTGGGACACTAGAGGTTTGGCACCTCATAGCGACTCGTCCCTGTGGTCTAACACCACCGTGGGTTGGCCCCACTTTTGAGATATGGGATCGTCGCCAGTGATTTGGTATCACACGTGGGTTGGCCCCACAACTTGATTATTCGTGACTTTGGTCACCAGTGATTTGGTATCACATTTGTGTCTTTGGGACACCAGAGGTTTGACACCTCATAGCGACTCATCCCTGTGGTCTAGCACCACCGTGGGTTGGCCCTACTTTTGAGATATGGGATCGTCGCTAGTGATTTGGTATCACACGTGGGTTGGCCCCACAGATGAATTATTCGTGACTTTGGGTCACCAGTGATTTGGTATCACATTATTGGATATCGTGACTTTGGGTCACCAGTGGTTTGGCACCACCAGTGGTTTGGTACCACACGGGTAGGAAAGGAGTTATGGATGGCTAGGTTGGGTGCATTATATGTATGTTGCTTGATTATAAATTGTGTAAGAATGTTGCATTAACCGGGAGAGGGATTATGCACTGAGTCTTGGTGACTCACCTTCTCCCTTATCAATTCAGGTGATTCGTGAGATCGCGGATTGAGGAGCCGGATGAACTCAAGGAGGCCATGCAATAAAATTTGATTTTACATGAACTTCGAATTGGGGTACTTTAATTTATTTTAATTTGGTTTTTGTTTTATTTTGGGTTTGTAATAAGGCCTCTTTAATTATGTTTTGGATTATTTATATGTTTTGGATATGTTTTAAATATGGCTTATAAATTATTTGGTTAATTTAATAATTGAGCCCAAAGTTTTCTAAATTAATAAAAACGCAATGGTTTTAAAATCTTACCATCAGGTAATATAAATTGTTTGATAGTAAAATTTCAACTTAAGTGTTTTCGACTTCTTAAATGATTTCAAAATTAAAGCTTCTACACTAAAATGCAAATGGTTTTCAAAGTAATAATTCGGATTTTCTTAAAATGGTATAAATGTTTTCTAACCTATGGTTTGACAATTACGCTTTAAAGTTTATTTATGGAATTTCAAATTAAATTATCAGTTTTTAACTTATTATACACCTGTTTTCTACAAATATAGAACAACAAAGAGTTTTTCATTAAAATTTTTATCGTTAACCCGAATTTCTTCAAAACGTTTTCCTCTGTGGCATGACGGATTCGGTCATGGCGTATTGACCGGGTTTGGGGTGTTACATTGTAGCAGAATGTTCTCCTCATCGTTACGAAGGTAGTTTTCTCCATATCCTCGGGAGCCATCTTTATCTAATTATAACCTGAAAATCCGTCCATGAAAGAAAACAATGAATGTTTTGCTGTGTTATCCACCAATGTATCGATGTGTGGCAAAAAAAATTATCTTTAGGACTTACTCGATTCAGATCGCGATAATCTACGCACATTCGTACCTTGCCATCTTTTTTCGGTACCGGGACTATATTAGCCACCCATTCTGGATATTTAGAGACTTGTAGGAAGCCAGCATCAAATTGTTTCTTAACTTCTTCTTTTATCTTTAAAAGCATTTCATGCCTCATTCGCCTTAGCTTCTGTTGAATAGGTTTGCATTCTGGTTTCAGTGGGAGTCTATGGACCACTACATCCTCGTTTAAACCCGGCATGTCCTGATATGACCATGCGGATATCATGAAGCAAGGCGACCAAATCATGTTTGGTGTTTCTGAAATGGAGGTCTTAATCTTCACTTCTTGCCTCTTTTCTTCACTTCCCAAGTTTACTGTCTCAACGGATTCTTGATGGGGTAGAATCTATTTATCTTCTTGTTCTATCATCCTTAGTAAGTCGGGGGATGAGACATAATCTTCAACATTTTCCTCAGCTTCGAATTCTCCTAAGCAAATAGCTTTTTCAAAATCGATTTCAAGACTTGTAACGAGATTGTTCATGCCGTTGATTTCCGAGCACCTGAAAGGCGAAAGGAAAAGAAAAATATAGAGGAGCATCAAGGTATTGGGACCTACAAACATAATGTTATGGCATGATATGAGGTATATGTAAGGAAAGACTGTAAGAAAAGGAATAAATATGAAGCTACTGAGGGTGAAAAGGTCATGACAAAATGCATCTCCATTAATGTTTCTTTAAATGATAAAGATCAAACATAAGTTCTTACAAAAGGATCCCACTATTACTTAGGGGCACACAAAAAGGGTTAACATCGAGCATTACTTTGGAGAGAACTTAAAAACTACAAGAAGGTCCACAGCAGTCCAATTGTTTAAAACGAATCTAGGAGGAACAGGGCGTATCATTGAAATATCTTCAACTGTATCATCCACTTTGTCAATGACGTTTATATTGAAGTTCTGAAGACCCCTTTCAACCAATAACAGCGTGCTTCGTGAATTATCTCGCCCTGGGTACATCATTCCTACAGATGTGAATGTTTTTGACAAAGGAGGGTACACTATGGGTTCCCATTACAATTCCCGACCTGAGGCCCTTGCAATCCTCCTTTCTTGATCTTTCTGCAACTGTTTCCTTCTTTGTCGTACATCTGGCTTAAATCCTAAACCGTATCGAGCCTTGTGATGTACTGGCTTAAGTGCTCTAGCTATCCCTTGCTGACATCTCCCAAAACCTTTCTTCGCTCGGGCTCCTTTTCCCACAGTCAGCTTGATTCCCATCTTGCTATTCCTTGACAGTTTCGGTGTGGGAATCTTATTTCCTTCAACAACAAATGTGGCATTGATAAACTCAAAGGAACGGAAGGAACATTCCACTGCATCTTTGTTTCCTTTGATGTAGGGCACGTCAGTAGAGATAGAAGCAACAATGTCTTCTTCACTAGTGACCGTGATCAAGCGGTTATCCATGACAAACTTTACTTTTTGATGGTGAGATGAAGGAACTGCCCCAGTAGAATGGATCCAAGGCCTCCCTAAAAGGCAATTATACGAAAGCGTGATATCCATGACCTGGAATTCTATGTCGTATGTACATGGGCCCACTTCTAGAGGAATTTCAATCTTTCCCATGACCTCTCGTCGTGTCCCATCAAACGCCCTTACTGTAGAGTGACATGGCCTCAGATAAGACATATCAATTGGCATTCTGGACAGTGTGGCCAAAGGCATGACATTGAGTGCGGATCCGTTGTCAATGAGTACATTCGGTACTATGTAACCTTTGCAATTAGTCGTAATATGCAATGCTTTCACGGAGCCCCTACCATTTGGCGGTATTTCATCATCACTGAAAGAGATGAAATTATCCGCATTCAAGTTGTTCACCCACCTATCCAGCTTTTCTACAGATACATTGCTTTCCACGTATAGCAAGGCGTTCCGATGTGACTCTGAGTTCAACAGTAGAGACAACACCGAGATTCTTGCCGGTTGCTTGTTCAACTGTTCCACGATGTTATATTCACTGTGCTTGATGAACTTCAAGAATTCATGTGCTTCATCCTCATTCACAGGTCTTTTGATTTCTTGCTCGGACCGTATTTCAACATCGGCCTCAGCATCATGTATTGGTGCCTTTCCTTTTTGGTTCGGGTCGCCAGTCCTCTTTCTTGGTTCAACCTTGTCAGGAGAATAACACCTCCCGCTGCGGGTGAAGTGTCCTACTCTGCTAATATCTCCAATCACAGCCTCTGGCTTTTCACCATCGGGTACAACAATGTTACCATCATATTTCCATGGTACTACCTTATCGTCCTTGTAAGGGAAAGGAGATGGCACTTTAATCACCACCGTTGGTTTGACTTCTTTTCTCTTGGCCTCATAATAAATCACCAGAGGTCGATAGGCACTATAAGGGATGGCTGGTGGTTGATTATCAGAGGCGCATATTTCTCCTTCCTTGGCCTCGTCTATTTTATCAAAGATCTTGACCTCCTTTTTGTTCATCATGTCTTAGAGTAATTTTCTGAATTCTTCACAAGACTGGATGTCATGCCCTTCGATGCCATGACAATCGTAAAAACTCTGACTTTTTATACTTCCTCCTTTGAAAATTCTGTTGGGATGGCGAAACGACCCATTTTCCACCATTACTTCCCAAACATTTCGCAAAGGTGTTTCTATTTCAGAAACGCAACTTTTAGCCCACCGCATGTCTTCCTTTATCACTGCGCTCACGCTCCCTTCAGTATGGTTAGGGAGCGGGTTTCCAGCCACATTACCAGTACCGTCAAATCCTAAAATCCCTGCATCAATGAGATCCTGAACCCTCCTTTTAAAGGCTATACAATTTTCCATGGAATGCCCCTGGTTTCCCCCATGATACATGCAACTAGTATTAGGATCGTACCATTTCGGGTATGGAGGTTTCAATGGTGCCATATAATATGGGGATATTAATTGTTTTTCCAATAATTTTGGGCACAGTTCACCGTATGACACTTGAATAGGGGTGAGTCGGGGTTTTTCAGGACCGGGCCTCACCAGTCTTTGTTCATTTTTGGGTTGGCTTGGAGCAGGCGTGGTATTTGGTGGAAACATAGTGAATGGTCTTTGGTTATCAGTGGCATAGACGGGGTAAGGAGGAGGTATTTGATAGTAAGGGTTTTGAGGAGGAAAATAAAAGTTTGGAGATGGGCGAAATTGAGGTCGTGGTTGGGTTGGGTACGAATGAGAAGCATAGTGGCTTCCAGTCCCCACCATATGGGTTTCAGGCTCTTTTTTCTTTACAGGTACTGCGTTTTCGAACTCTCGGGACCTTCCATCCTTCCGCTCTTGATGCCGTTTTCAATGAGTTCCCCAGACATTACGATATCGGCGAAGTCTTTTGTGGCGTTTCCCACCAGCTTATCATAAAATGGTGCTTTCAAAGTGTTGATAAAGAGGACTGTTATCTCAGTTTTAGTCAGTGGGGGTTCTACTTGGGCCGAGATATCCCTCCACCTTTGAGCGTATTGTCTAAAAGTCTCTATTGGCTTCTTTTCCATCATCTGCAGCGTTAGTCGATCAGGTGCCATATCGGAACATGCTTGTACTGTTCACAAAATGCTGATGCTAGCTCCTTCCATGATTGGATCCTCTCTCTACTGAGTTGATTATACCATCGGAGGGCTGATCCAGTCAAGCTATCTTGAAAATAGTGTATTAACAATTTGTCTTCGTTCACATAACCAGTCATCTTCCGACAAAACATGATAAGATGCGCCTTTGGACATCTCGTTCCATCATATTTTTCAAAATCTAGCACTTTAAATTTCGGAGGCAGGACCAGATCGGGAACCAAACTGAGCTCTTTGGCGCTTAGTGCAGGGAAGACTCCGGTACCTTCTATCACCTTGAGTCTTTCTTCCAGACTCTTATACTTGTCCTGAGCATCATGATCCTTCTTTTTCAGCTTGGCTATTTCTATCGGATCATCCAAATCTGGGATGATTGGGTCAGCAGGATTAGCTCCGGGGTTCGATACGAATATTCTTTGCCCTAGATGAGTAGGTGGTACAGGTGGTTGTTCTGGGCCCGTAGATTCCTTTTGAGGCCAACCTTCGTGCATTGCATGGGCGTGAGGTGGAGTGAATCCTGGGGGATGGAACAGACTCTGATTAACTCTCGAATGGGGTTCCGTAATATCAGGACTCTGCGCGGGTCCTTTTCCTTTGACCAGAGCTGCCATTATCACCATCATTTTGGCCATTTGATCCTTTTGCTCGAGCGATTCTTCTCGGGATCTTACCATCAGATCCCTTGCTTCTTACTGCGACTTGGTCAACTGCTCTTGCAACTCTCTCTGGATTCTTTCCATTCTTTCGATTCTTTCATTGAGTTCAGCATCCATAGGTCTAGCTCTTAGACGTGTCCTATAAGGATGACGTGATTCCAGATTCGTAGTGTCGCAACTGTGGATTATACGATTTTAGCCTCTGTAAATGATTAGGGCGATATGATGCTACTGCATGCAATGTAATGCAAATGCATGATATGAATGCAAAAAGGTGTTGATTTGATTCAATTCCATTATATAAACTTTACTAGAAAACAAATTTCCTTTCATAGAACGGACGATTACATATACGACTTCGCCCTAATGCCTAAATCCTTAACTTTCCTAAGAAGCCAAGCTAATTTTTGGCCTCGATCTGATACTGACTCGTATTGTAGACTTAATACATCAGCTTGAATAGCCAAAATTTGTAAATGGTTGGCCACCTCTCGTACTTGAACTGCAGCTTCACCCATAACATAGTCACTATCTCTGATCTGCTCTTGAGAATGGTGGACCTGCTCCTTCCAATGTTCATTGTTCGCCTCAAGGAGCTCAACTCGAATTTTACTATCTTGTAATGCAGTCTCAAGCTCTCCTATCCTCCCTTTCATCTCTTTAATCTTATTCTGGCTGGCTCTTAATTCGATTACCGAGTTGCAGCTACGGTGTAGATTCAGCGACCTTTCTAATTCTGCTACTCGGGTGCGTAACCTCTCTTTTTCACTTTGACTTTCCAAAGGCTCTTTTTCAAAGCGTCTTCCCGTACTCGAGCATCTCAGAACTTCTTTTCCCACTGATTGGCTCTAGACTTTTCTTCTTCAATTTCCTGCCGCCATTGCTCTGATGTTTTACCTAGACCAGCGGTTCTGATGGACATGTGCAGCTTCTTGTAGTCTGTCTTTAAGCTATCCAAATCCTCTTCGGCCTTATTTTTTCCTTTTTTCAATTTCTCGGCCTCGAGCTTGTGGATGTCGACATCTAACCCTAACTGCATCTTTTCCTCCTCTAGCTGCTCTATCCTCTTTCCCAATTCCCGACTCCTTCTCTCGAAATCTTGCTTGATAATTTCTAATTAGGATGGGATTATTTGTAATTGCTCCTTTGTTGGCCGGGCGTCTCCTTGGCTTGGCCTTGGGATATTGTCATTGATTCTTTTGCCCCACCAACGATCGTAATCGGGGGTCGTCATTGGGCCTATGGCGAATCTCTTCATTTTTCAGGTTTGAGTCCATGCATCTGATATTTCGCGAACTCTTTTCTTATAATTATCGTCATTGTACGAAAAATGACACTGGGCTAATCCATGTGTCGTTGGAATGAACTGCGTTGATCGATACTGCCTCATCACTAGTAATGGGGCGTACCCAACAGCTCCCCATATCCCGAGTAAAGGGACCCAGTTAAACTCTCTGCACCGATATAAGATCTCGTCGGGGATCATCCACTGAGCCTTCCATTCTACATCTTTCACTTGCAAATTTTGGAGAATCGCTATCCATTTCTATCCAGATAGGTCGTCCAGCCTTGGTGTATCCGTTAATTCCTTTAGAGGAGAATAGTTCTCGAAAAAGACTTTGCATGAGACCTTTTCTATATTCCAAAAATGGCAATGGAACCATGATAGCAAAAGTTGTGCACATCCCATGAACCTCCCTTCGCCCGCTCTTCGGCAAGCATTCAATGATCTGAAGGTTTCGGCTAAGATTACAAGGACGGGTGTGACTCCCTTGTCAAGATTATCAAATAGGTCTGAGACCGCTTCCTCTACATGTCCCAACGCCTTGGGGAAGATGACCAAACCGTAGATGCTTAAAGCGAAGACGTCGACCCTCTTTTTCTTATCAGGATGCGCCAAGATCAGATCCTTCAAGTGTTTCCAAGGGATACACTTATAATCTCCTTTTTGCTTGATCCGAGCTGTAATCCATTGCTCGCTCATCCCTGTAATGTTCATTAGCCTTCTTGAGAATGTTGGCACATTAGCAAACCTTGAATAAGCCTTATCAGTTTGAATTCTCGGGCATCAAAACAAAGTTGTGTACTCCTCTATGGTAGGCACCAAATCCACCCTTCCAAAAGTGAAGCAACTGTAAGCGGGGTTCCAAAACTGGGTAATAGCTCGGAGTAGGTACTCGTCTACCTTGATATCCAGCAGATAGTACAAATCACCGTAATTATAGTAGAATAGTTGTTTGACCTCGTTGCCACACGAATCCCATATTTCCTTCAATTCTCGCAAATCATTTTGAGTCCACGCTGATGCGAGTGAAATCCCACAACTCTGATTCATATCCCGCTGTCAGGCTGTCTCCTTTCTCTTGCTGCATCCTTTCGAACCATGTTTGAACAGTCGCATTATCCTCCACTCTATCGAGAAACCCCTTTTCCATGTTAAGCTTTTCTATCTAGTAACCGAATGTGAATCAACACCTTTTATGATGAAATGCTATGCAATAACAACAAAACACAACAGGTCGGTATCATGTACAAAAAAAAAACTTAAAGCGAACATGGAATAATCAAACTCCTATTTAAGGTAACACCTAGGGTTTACGCGGCTCTACCTACAATGGGCTCTTAGGGTTCACTATATGTGGTTTGGTTCTAAAGAAGGGTACCCGAACTAGCAGATTCCTCGATCTTCACCCATTATAGGCTCATATAGACCGAGACATAGGTACGGATGTATCCAGAAAGCGATCCACTATCTTGCACGGAGGTAAAAAGCTCACGAAAGAGTAGCTTCTCACTCCCACTTAAAAGGGTGTGATCGCAACGGTCATGCAGTGCAATGCCAAACTATTTTATAAGACTCAACATTATTGTAATCATATTACCAGCAAATGCATCAAAGGAAACATGATTTTTCAAAACAATTTTCCAAATTTCGACAAAAGGACAAAGAATAATTAATTTTACGGCCTGACTCTCTTATTTATCCCCAGTGGAGTCGCCAAGCTGTCGTAACCATTTTTGAAAAAAAAATCGGGTCACCTATGTTTTAATAAAACATTTTGATTTACTAAAACAATGTTTTTGGTCTACGAAAATTTAAGAAAATAGGCTCGGGAGTCGATTACGTGCGAGGAAGGGTTAGCACCCTCGTCACGCCCAAAATTGGTACCAAATTGATTATTTAATGTCTCAGTGTCGAAAGTTGAAAATTTAGAAAAGAAAAAGGAAATTGATCTTTTTTTTTTGGAAATATTTTGGTTTCTCGAATTGAATATCAAGATTTTCTTGTTCCGAAGGACAAAATATCACATCCAGTACGTAGGACACGATGATTTTAATCCTCGGATCCAAGATCAACTCTTAATTCCCGAGACTCATGCATTGAAATAACAAAAGGTTATTCGATTGTTTGGGCCAAACGAGAGAATCGAAACCCAACACATAGGGCACGACCTCTCGAATTTCCAAACATAGAATATTGCCTTATTTTGGAAACTTTTATTTTTGGATAAAATTGATAAATGTGTTTGAGATGACGATAAATTAGTTTAAAATTGATAATGCAAAAAAGGGTTTTTAAATCGATAATGTACAAGACGATTTTTAAAAGATGATGTATAAAAAAACTTTAAACAGGATAATGTATACGTATCTATATATATAAAAGTATAAAATAATGATATAAAGAAGACTTAAAATAATTAATAAACCCATTACAACAAATAATGTATAAAGGATCTTAAAATAAACAATACATGTACATGTTTAAAAAAGTTGTGCATATAGTCATATGATAATAATAATAATAATAATAATAATAATAATAATAATAATAATAATAATAATAATAATAATAATAATAATAATAATAATAATGAAAATAATAGTAAAAATAATAGTAAAAATGAAAAATATTAAAATAAAATTTGTTAATATTGAGGTTAATAGTAATTAAACGACGGTAATAATAAAAAAGCACTAGAAATACTGAAAATAATAATGAAATAAAAATGACAATAACAATCATAAATATAAAAATGATGAACATGATAATAAAGTAATAATAAAAATAAAAGAAAATAAAAGCAGGGACAAAATTAAACTTAAAAATGATATTTTGGGGCGAATTTTAAAAGAAATAGTGAATTAGGGACCCTCAGCAATGCGCGCAAAACGTGGAGGACCAAAAGGGAAAATATCCCCGTGTACAAAAACGCGCCGCAACAGAAAGGACTCAATTAAAACATTTCATGAATTACCGGGCCAGATTAGAAAATAAAATAAACTAAATTTAAAAAGACAGAAAATGTGTGAGGACTAAAAGCGAAAATATCCCATTATAGAAAAACACGCGGATCCTCTTAGGGTGCGGGTCGGATTCGGGCCGGGTCACCTTAAACGGCATCGTTTTGACGCTAGTGACCCAAAGTGTGAAACGACACCGTTTCATATTTCCTTTAAAAACCAAAATTTCCTTTTCTTATTTCATTTGCAGACTTATTTAAAAAAAAGACAAAAAACGCTCTCTCTCTCTCTCTCTCTCCGTCTTTTATGCCAGGCGATTGGGTTTCCGAGCAGATCGTCGCACCTTTACCGTGTGCGGTGGCCGACGGTGCTCGAGGTGGGCCATTCGCCCCTGTTTTGGGACACCCCTTTCGAAAGCCTGACCCTTGGGGTCTCGTAACGGAGGGAAGGGGCCTTCGACGCCTCTCTTCAGACCATGCTCTGTCGATGGAGAAAGAGGGCTCCGACGCTGCGCCCGAAAGGGTTTCGGGTAAGCTCTTTCCCCTTCCTTTTTGATTTTTGTTTTTTTTAGGAAATACAATAAAATAAACAATAACAGTAACTAATAATTGAAAATAGAAACGGAAAAACTGAGATCAACCTTAGAATTTTTGTTTTCTTTTTGATTGCTGATGGTTCTTTCGTCCAAAAGCCGAAGAAGTTTTACATTGTCTTTTGAATGGCTTTATAGCCTAAAACTTACAACTCTTTTCTTTATTCTATTGCTTGTCCCGTATTTCTCTACTTTTGTTGCCTCTGTCTCTGTTGCTGCGTGTTTTCTTTGCAGGGTATAGCGATGATGGAGGCGTGCGTGTGTCGATCGAGACGCGGACGATGGTGGTAGCTGACCGTGGCGCGCGTGGGTTGCTGAAACGATGCGAGGCGCGCGCGGAGGCCGAGGCGCGTGGTGGCAAAAGCGTGCGGGCGAAGGACGTGCGGATCTGAAAGGGCGCGCGTGAGAGTGGGAAGGTCAGGAGGCAGACATGCGGCGGCTGCGTTAGGGACTAGGGTTCTTTGTTGGCTGAAATGTTTTGGGCTAATGGGGCTAGGGTTTCTAGACATTTGGGCTTGTTGGGTTTGGGGTTTGAGTTGGGCTTAGTGGGTCTGATATTTGTTTTGTAATTGGACATTTCATGGACTGTTTTATTTGTATTTTATTGTTTGGACTTTATTTTTTTTTTACCGGGCTTTAATGGGCCGGTCAAATTTGGTTATTACATGAAGGACACAGTCGAGACACACGCCCGTGTGCTCAGCCGTATGGGCAATTATAGGCCATTTACAAGGCCAACTTACCACCCATTTTGGGTTATTCCTACTAGCATCACTCTATACTCAATTCATGCCCAAATAATTGTCAGAATCTTACCAAAACATACACAATTTATGCTACAATATCCTCATTCATTTCCATATACAATTCCAACTCAAAACATGTCCATTTCATGAACTAATTCCATACCAAAAGCATATGATTCACATCTCATTTCAAACCATTTTAAACATGCAATATATTCACCATCTCAACTACCAAATCAAGTATGAAACATACTATTTCTATTTCACTAAAGCATACCATAATGGCCATTGACACAAGACCATATATGCACATCATATACACCATTTTCACATAGCAAAACATGTACCAAAATCAATCCATTATCAAGCCATATCACAATGCAAGATTTATACATCTCAAAACATTCCACAACCTCACTAGCCTATACATGCCATATACCATAAATACAACTTCCAAAAGGTACCAAAATAGATGTCCGATAGTGTGATTGAGTCGCTGACAATCCCCAAATCTGAGCTAGCTTTAATTACCACTGTAAAATAGAGAAAGACTTCACATAGAAAGGTTTAAAGCTTAGTAAGTTCATAATATAACACAATTAACTCAACAATTCAAATTCAATATGCAAAATTAACTAACACTTAGTTCAATTCACATCACTACTCAATCTTATCCATGGCTATTACTCATTTTCATACCATATCTATAGGTTCATATACAAGCATTTATAATGCTACTCAATCCAACTCTTTTCATCATTTATTCACATAATCTTACATCCATCTCATATACAATATCATCAACCACTTAGGTTCTGTACATACCTGTACCATCACGTATTTATCTATCACATTTACCACTTCAATGCTCAATGCCATAATTCATTCGATCCTCTTTAAACGTTCGATGAACTTGCACACTTAGTGCCAATTAACTAGCCGAAGCTATAATAATATCGCACACTTAGTGCCATCACATTAAACTGAAGTTATCTTGGTATCGCATATGTAGTGCCAAATAATATAACCGATGCTTTCTTTATCTTGCACACTTAGTGCAATTCATCAATGTAACTATTCTATTTACGCACACTTAGTGCCACATATCTTCGAACTCACATTTCACATTACCAAACTTCACAATCACATTTCCATTCATTTCATCACCTATGAACATTGTCTAAACAATACGTATTATGCACGAACTTACCTCGGACGTAGAAACAACGATACTAGTCGATCAATATAGCACTTTGTTCTTGCCTCGATCTAAGCCCGGATTCCTTTTTTCTTGATCTATATAATAAATTCAACTCATTCAATCTCATCTTTACTCAATTAAATTCACAAACACATAATAATGGCATTTTGCACTTTAGCCCTTATAATTTCACACTTTAGCATTTTAGTCCTTATTTCACAAATACATCAAATTCACAAAATCCAATTTAGTGCCCCTAGCAGCCCATATTTCACATTTATATCACATTTCAACACAAAGTTTTCACATTTCTCAATTAAATCCCAAAAATGCATTTTTACTCAAAATCACTTTAGAAAATATGTATATCAATCATCAAACACTTAATTTTCATCATCAAACATTATAAATCTCACAAAATCAATAATGTCATTACTTAAAATAATCATCAATTTCATAAATTAGGGTATGGGCTTAAGAGAACACTAAGCAACAATCACAAAAACATAAAAATCATCAAAAAACCAAGCTTAAAACATACCTTAATTAAGAACAACAATGGCCGAACCCTAAAATCACATTTTCCTCTTCTTTTTCTCTTAATATTCGGTTATAGGAATGATGATAACACATAATTTTGGTTTTGGTTTTATTTAATATACCTTAATAACCAATTTACAAATTTAACCTTGTTATTAAACCATTTAAACACATTAATAATTGTCCATTTATGACCATTCCCACTATCAATGGTCTAATAACAACATAAGGACCTCTCATTTAATAAGACATAACATTTAAGCAGTTTTAACTACTAGCACACAACTTTTACATTTTACGCGATTAGGTCATTTTTCACAAATTGACACACAAACGATAAAATTTCACACAAAACTTTCACACATACTTTATCACATGCCAAAAACATCAAAAATAATATTACATTATTTCTTCGACCTCGGATTTGTGGTCCCGAAACCACTGTTCCGGCTAGGGTCTAAACTGGGCTATTACAGGATGCGAGATTGTCTAAAGAGATCTAAGTTGTCTACAGTCACGATAGATGTAGTGGAGCCAAAGAATGAGGTATTAAAGCTTGGGTCGATGATACTTAATTCTGTATATGTAAAGAAGAATCGCAAGCAGAAAGGGTTAATGTATGTGGACATCAACATTTCAAGTCGAAGAAAAAGTGCTCTTATCGATACAGCGGCATCTGATCTATTGATATCGAGGAAAGACATGGATAAACTTAGCCTTTATGTTAGCAAATTGACTAGGAAAATCAAGACTGTAAATTCCAAAGAGGTCCTAATTGTGGGAGTAGCACAAGGAGTTAAGCTGTAAATCAGACAATGGAAAGACAAGGAAGACTTTGAGGTAATTCACTTAGATGATTACGACTTCGTGCTTGGCTTTAATTTCCTTGATAAGATTAATTGTTGATTCATTTTCCTGTCTGCATTTGTATATTAGATGCTTAACAACAATAAGGCGTTGTATTGGTGAGTCGAGACACGAGAGGTGGGACCAAGGTATTGTCAGTAATACAACTAGCCAATGATGTTTCGTGTGATGGGAATATGGACTTGGTAGATCAGAGTGATACAAAGACCCCCTTCAAAATGCTAGAGGTGCAGAAAACTAATATAAAGTCTGTTCAGTTATAAGAGAGACTACCACCTATGAGAGAGGTGGGTTGTGCATCAAACTTTATGGAAGAATTAGTAATGCAAACTAGATAGTCAAATCGAATAAATGCTACGAACAAGAAACATCTCAAACACTTTCCTAGTGTTTTGCATTTTAACTTACCATTGGTTTAGCAAAGAAATAGGGGCTCTTTCAAAGTTCTGAAATG
This sequence comes from Gossypium australe, assembly GCA_005393395.2. NCBI lineage: Eukaryota > Viridiplantae > Streptophyta > Magnoliopsida > Malvales > Malvaceae > Gossypium > Gossypium australe. The sequence continues at coordinate 65,391,351 of CM016620.1, forward strand.
GGTAAGCCGAGAGGCTTACAAACCAAAGTTAGTAGCAATACTCAAGGTTAGAGCAAGTGTTCAATGTGAGTATGTTGACACCTATTTGTGAGGATCAAAAGGATTTTGATCGAGGCAAGTTACAATGGGGGCAAGTAAAAATGACGACCTTTAACAATCAAGATGTAAAAGAGAGAAATGTTATTCGTGTTAAACGACAACAGAGACATAAACTGAGGCAAATGTTCCGAGGAACAAAACTACCCAACATATAAACTAGTTGGGAATTAGTCGAGGCATCGAAACCATTTTGAAACGAGCCAAACCAGCGCCATTCCAAGGACGCGACGAAGGCATCGCGAGAATGGGTGGGGGAAAATGGCATGGATCGCGGATCAAAGCCCGTGACCATTACGCACAGAACATCCCAAAGAGGTCAACTCATTAAATGACACTCATTTGACTCGTTTGAACTGGCTCGACTCATGGAACCCATGGAGAAGCCCATCTATTTGAAGCCTTAGTGGCCCAGTATAACTGGAGTTACCAGGGTAAAATATGTATGTAAAGCCCATTTTTTAATGCTATCGAAACGACAATTTTGGAACCCTATTTTCGATGATCAAACTTGTAAATATTATTATTTAATATTTATGAGGTTATTGTAAAGTTTAATTAAATTTTAGTCCATTAATTTTGTCAATTAAATAGTTAATTAAGATTATGGATTAAATTATAAAAGTGAAAAAAGTTAATCACTATGGATTTTTAATTAATCGAATGACCAATTGAGCAATTGGACCTTTCCAAATGTGAAAAACGGTGGTGGATGAGCTAGAATCCACTAAATTCTGGATAGTCACGCTTATGTTTTATTAATTAAAATTTAATTAAAATTTGATTAATTAATTAATAACCAAGTATAAAAGACAAATTAAATGAAACAAAGGTCATTTTCTTTTCTTTTCTTCTCTTCATCTTTCTCCACCGAAATCACCATGGATGATAAGCTTTCAAGGGTTTGAACATTCGATCCTCAAATTTCTATGGTAATTTCAAGTCCTTTTCTTATAATTTCTATGTTTTTGAGGTCCCAAAAGCTTGATTTAGTTAACTCGTACACCAATTTGTAAAACTGTTAAAGTTTTCAAAAGTTTCTATTGATGAATGCTTGATGAAATTGGTGCTAAATTGTTACATTTTAAGCTTAGAAGTGAAAAATGACTAGTTTGTAGTATAATTGTTGGTTTTTGAATATAGGGACTAAAGTGTGTAAATTTAGAAATTGATGTTAAATTTATATAAATATAGATAATAGAGGGTTGTAGAAGGATGAAATTGAGATCAGTTTCAAAATCAAAGCTCAAATTTGAAAGTTATGACAATTTTGATTTTAGGGAATAAATTGAATAAAATTCAAAACTTTAAGGGCATTCGAAAGATGAAATTGAATTGACATATGCATATAATAAGATAATATAAGATATTTGGAATTAATAAATTGAAATGAATTATTGTATAAATCAAGAATTGAACCGAACCGAGAATAATCAGGGAAAAGACAAAATTGTCGATTAGTTCTAGCGATTCAACTTGTTTATTGATTTAATTAGATAAGTTTATATGGTGTAATTATATGTAATTGCAATGTATATATGTTTGAATTATGATTTGCTTTTTTGTGTAAGTGTAACTTGAATTGTTTACAATTTGGTATAAATAGATAAGATACTGACTAAATTGTAAAGAAACTGTTATATATATTAAATATGTCCAAGTGAACGTATTAAAAGATAGGATACAATTGGTATGTCATTAGAGCGCGCTGGTACAGGACATATGTGATGGTATGGAGTTATTTTTTATTATACCATAATCCAGCATTAGTTGCGGATTACCGAGTTATATGTCTCTACGGAGACCCTGATGTGGTGGAGAGACGTATTATCTGATTATATGTTGCCTACGGGCTTTGCACTTTGGTGCCCCTGGTGCAGTGTAGTTTCTCATGTATTCGAATTTGTATATTATAGTTCATTGAGCTAATTGATTAATGAAAAAGAGAAATGACAGTGGAATATTACGAGTTTGATGTCCAAATGGTTATATGATGATTAGATAATGCAAATGGTGTTGAATTATGGATTCTATGTGTATGGTACTAATTTGAATAGCATATTAAATGTTGAATTGTTATATGATTCGATTATTTGATGAACTCACCTTATTGTTGTGGAATGTTATGTTAAGCAAATTGTGTCAAGTTAAGTAGTTTGATACGTTTAATTATAAATCGAGGTAAGTTTATCGTCTTAACACCTATGAACTTACTAAGCATTCAAATTGCTTACCTAGTTGTTTTCCCTATCTTTGTAGATTGTCGGTTTTCAGAACGCGTCGATCATATCACATTAAAGCTCACACTATCTTACTATCTTATTATCGACTCGTAGACTTTTGCTCGTTTTAATCTCGGTTATGTGACATGTACATAGATGTTATACATATGAGTTTTCTTGAAAATGATATATTGATTTGAATCTTGATTAATGGTTAAATTTGAGAAAGTTGATGCTCATATTTATATGTGTGTATATTTGGTAATATGTTAAACTATAAATGTGGTACATGAATGATAAATTGCTTGATGAATTGATATGGTATATGAGGGTATGATATAGTTGAAAAACATGATAAAATAAGTTGAATTTGGTTAGGTTGGATTAATAAGTTGATGTTAAATTGTGGAATGTATTGGATAATTTTTGCAAATGGTTAAGTACATGAATTAGAATGGTTTTGGTTAGTTTCCGTGCAGGTATAAGTGTGCATTTAAGCACCATTTGAGTGTGTTGATATCTTGGCATGAAAGGGGTATCAAAATGCAAGTTTTTGACATTTTTGGCTCAGAGATATCAATACCTTAGAAAGGGGTATCGATACATTAGTGATTTTTCTTAAAATTTCAAGCATCGAATCTAAAATGGTATTGATACAGAGATAAGGTACCGTCACTTTGCCAAAGGTACCGATACTTTATGCTTGGTATCAGTACCTTAATTTTTAATTCATTTTTTTTAAAACATCGAAGCTTAAAATGGTATCGGTACCTATATGGGGTATCGATACCTGTTCTAGAACCTTTAAAACATTACACTTTGATCCTATTTTATGCTCGAGTCTACAAAAGAGCTTTCATAAGCTCGATTAATGCTCGAATTTAATCGTGTGTCATAATATCTAGGTGTTTATGACACGGTTGAATATTTGAATGATTTTTTATGGTGTATTTGGTCTGAAATTTTAAAATGTTTAAAAAAAAATCCTTATTTGATCTTGAGTTAACTTTAAAGCATTCGTTTGCCTGTATAAGACTTGTAAAAGAATGTCCATGATATTCAATGTTGAATTGTCGTTGATTGCATGAATGGTGATTTTACTGTGAATTTTTCATTAGTTGCTTCAAAACGACTGTAGCATCTTGTAGTTCGGACCCAACACTCGGGTCGGGTGAGGGGTGTTACAATGTAAATCATAGTGGATAAAGATGTGTAGACTTTGAATCCATTAGAACTCTCATCTTGTACATAGACAGAAATCTCAATCATTGTTGTAATTCAATTTGTACCATTGGTTTTGGGGCAGCTCAACTATAAATAGATGTCTTCCCCCTTATTTGTAATCACTTAGTTGTAATCATTCATAGTAATTTAATACTATTGAGAGCATTTACTCAAACACTTGGTGTGCACTATTTTTCTATGGCTTTTCTGTTCGTACGTTGCTCTTTTGTTTTGAGTTTGCTTCTACTCTACTTCAGTGTCTTAGAGAAACTCAGCAAAAATTCTCATTTCTCGAGTGTTAGGCTAACTTAAACGGATCTGAACCCAAGAAATCGCCTAATGTTGCCCAGTTTGCCAAACTAAAGTTCTAAGCCAGTGACATATGTATTTATTTATATTATTATTTAGTCATTAATTCAATTGATGTCTCAAGTTGTATAAAAAGAAGATAGATATCATAAGTTAACTCGGGATTAGGAAAATAATTAAAATAATATTACAAATGTATTTCTTTTTCTCTTTTTATTTTTTATAAAAACCAATAAAAATAATTTGAATTCAAAATAAACCTAGAAATCACATATAAAAGGAATTAAACCTAAAACACGAAGGTACCAAAAACTTCAACTTTTTCATTTTAACGAAAACCTTATTAATTTTGTACATATTTTTTTATATATAATTCTTACATATATTTGTCACCTACGTCATGATTTGTCAGACTAAGTTAAATGTAATGAATTGAAGACACTAGCTAAATTAAGCAAATTACAAAATAAAAAAGAAATGCATCTTAAAATTACATTAATAAAATATTTAAATTTAAATAAATAACCATAAATCTCATTATTTACTTAAGCAACTACATATTTATTTTTAAGTTTTAGTTTATTTTTGAAAAAGTATAACTATTTCTTTTCTTTTTTTTAAAATAAAAACAAATTGGATTTTATAAATTCAAAACCAATCCAAGAAACAAATAAGGCCCAAAACAATCAGCCTTAGTCCTTAAACGATACACATAGCAGAAAGAAAAGAAGAAAAAATAAAAAATCAAAAAAACCTCCAGTCCGAAATGAACTGTCCCCCACTTTTACTTTCCAGAAACACATTAACTTTGATGCCGATTATAGTTCCTCGAGGATAACGAGTAGTCTTTTTCAGGTTCCTCATCTATCGTTCTCTTCGTCCCTCTTGAGCCCTCATTTCACCTCAATCAGGCTCTTGTTCTCTTCGTCGACCAGATCCCAAAGATTCCATGGCATACCTAGGTACCGATCCTTCCAAGTAAACCTCTCATTGCCTTCTTAAACTTTATGATGCGATTTTGTTAGTTGTTTTATTTTTTGATCATGAAACATGTTAAAACCGGATGCTTTAAAAACCACTTTTGCATTGCTGAATGTCTCTAATATACACTCCTATTTCCAATTTGCAGATGGCTGTAGACTGACACTTCTTTATGATTGTTAATGCATCTCCTTCAACCTCAATCTTTTCAACTCCCATGGTTAACCCCATTCCCACCGCTTGAAAACATGCACGAGCCTTTGCTGCAAACGGAGATGGAACCTCTGTGCTCAAATCAATTTTGAGGCCAACACCTCTCCTCTGTTATTTTTGGCCGCCAACCCCGAAGTCGATCTAAACTAATTACGATCATACGTCGCATGAAAATTGATTTTAACAACTTGGGTTTCTGGAGGACTCCATTTCGACACTACCCAATACATGGTAAGGGTTCTGTTCCCCATTTCATCAATTTCTTTGAGAAATCTGTTGGTCATTTCAACAATCTCTTTTCCAGTACTAAGCTTTCCTTCATGCAACTTCTTATTTTGCTCTGTCCAAATCACCCATAATGAGCAACAAAATAATTGGCACTGTGGAATAAAGCTTCATTTAAATACCTAGTCCTAATTATCTAAATTTGGCATAGAGACAATCTGCATGAGTTTTAAATAATACCACACTTCCAATGACACAGGGTAAACTCGGAATACATGCATAATACTTTCCACTCCCCCTCCGCACCTTGGACAAACTGTATTTACCCAAGTCTTCGAAAATGTAAATTATTTAGAATAGGCAAGAAGTTCCATGAGATTTTCCAGATTGTAATTTTTTGTTTTACGTTTAAGTTTAGGCTCCATAGTTGCTTATAAATAAATTATATCCTGTTGTAAGTCTGTAGCAGTAGGATCAAAATTATTTTTGAGCAGTATTTTGTAACCACTCCCCATTAAGAAATCACTAGAAGGCTCACCTTTTCACACTAGCATATCCTCATGCTCTACTATAGCCAATGAGATCCGTAGGATTCTACCCGTATCAATTTCAGAAAAGGCAGCTTTTACATCTTCTACTTTCCACGTTCTAGTTGGTGAATCTATTAACTCCGATGCCCTTGTAATTTTATTACTATTATTGCCACTAATTTTGTAATTCACAGCTTCTGGTATCCACACATCATCAACCACTGAGATTTTTGAATTAAGCACCAACCTTGTTTCGCTAACAAAGTAAGGTTAAATTTAGTTAGGCTTTGGAAACCTAACCCATGATTTTCTTTGAGCTCATACAACCTACTCCAATCGCACCAATGGATGCCTCTTTTCCCATGTCCTTTCCACCACTAAAAACGAGCTATTATACTTTCCAATTCCCCACATAACGATTTCGACAGCAAAAAACACATCATAGAATATGTTGGGATAGCTTGAGAGATGACTTTAATAAGAACTTCCTTCACCATTTGAGATAAAAACCTGGCACTCTAATTATTAATTTTTTTTAAACCGGTTCTTTAATCCCTGAAATGCCATTTTCTTCCGTTGACCAACCAAATTTGGGAGCCCCAAATATCTTTCAGTATCACTTGAATTCCTAATCCCCAAAATTCTCAAAACCACTAACCTGTCTCTCTTAGAGGCATTTGAACTAAAAAAGACAATAGATTTGTCATAATTGATGTATTGACCAAAACATACCTCATACTCTCTTAATGCCTACTTCAACGTTTGAGCCCCCTTATCATTAGCTTCACCGAATAGCATACAATCATTTAGCGCCAACTTTATCAGTGTCGACAGTCCCTCACTGCATATTAAAAAAAGAAACGAACTAAATAGATCCCCTTGTCGCAACCCTCTATTCGGTTTAAATATTTCACCAACCTTCCTATTAACAATCACCGAATATGAGACCGAAGAAATACACCTCATGATTAAATCCACCCAATTTTTATCAAAACGCTTCCTCTCCATCATTATTATTAGAAAGTGGAACGATGGAAATGTGCAAGTGTACACAATCGTAACAAGTAATAGAGTGACAAGTAAATGTCAAGTTATCATACCCACAGGGACTGTGAAAAGAATTATTAATGAATGCAACTAAAAACACTTTGGTGAAGAAAATTACTTTGATTTTGAGGAAGTGATTAAAAACTTAAGTTTAACTAAATAAAATAAAAGTAAAAGTTCCAATACACAATTTCAAAAGATGAATTTAATCAAGATGACATAATTGTGTTAGATTAATTACATTTCTTAACTTAGAATTATTAAACTCATGTTCATGTTGTTACGAATAAATTCACGGCAACTTGGTAATTTGCTAACTATTGCTCATAAGTACTTAGTAAATTAGGTAATCTCTTGAACATTTTTCAATGCCAATTCAAACAATTAATCAATCTTCATAAGCACATAAAAGATTATGTGAGGTAACAATACCTACATTGAAACAATTTAATCACAATAATCTTGCAAGTTATGCAAGGCTAATGTACCGTTTAAAACCGTCGCTAACTAACCCTTAGCTACCTTAGAAGATTAAACATGCACTGATTAAGTATTGTGTCAATTAATTAAAATTTCAAAACGATTTAATAATTAATTCATTAGTTACCTTACAATTATAATGCAAGAATAACTTAATCATGATTTTACTTAATCAAACAATTTACCAAGACCTATAACAACACAAACATAATTTTAATAACTTAAATGGATGAAATGCAATCAACCTAACACCAATTAAATTTAAGCCATATTAATTAAATTAAACATATTAACATAACAAGTATTCATAGACATGTTCATAACAACAAAAATAAAAATTAAAGGACAGGGAACTAGAATCAAATCCGGTGTTTCTCTAAAGCTTGACTAGTTTGCTCCGCTCCTCCTTCTCCACTTGTTCTTGTTGAACCGAGGCTTCTACGAGTACTTGAATACTGCTACCAATGGTGGTTGAAGGGATCTTTTCCAATAGGGGAAATCAGCAAGGGAATGGAAGGGAAAAATGGAGAACAAAGGAAGGGTTTTGAAGAGAGAAAGTGAGAAAGAAGTGAAGAATGAAAAGTTGAGAGGTGTGTTTGAAATGAACAACAAAGGGGAGTATTTATAGGTTGAGTAAGTTGTTAAAAATAGCAAAAATCAACAGCCATTGACTCCCCCCATAGCTAGCCACACATGTGGCAAGTTTGAAGTTTTCAAACTTGCTAAATTTAGCTAGGGGCAAATCTACATAAGCTTGATAAGTGGAGGGGTTTGAATGCAATTTCAAGGAAGCTTCAAGGACTATTTTGCAAGACAAATAATCAGATAAATAAGTTGATTGGGCCAGCATGTGGGACGATTTTAGGCAGCCCATTACTCAATTGGATCGGTCTTCTCAATTTCGCACAATTGGACCTCCTTTCAGAATTTAATTCATAATAATTATTCAACCCAAAATAAATTGGATTATAATTAAAATTAATTATATTATGAATTAATATTCATAAATTGGACCGTCTTAGGCTGAGAAATTAATTCACCTTGATGTTTCAAAAATCGCTTCTCGGTTTTACGCTTCTAGCAGTGTCTGCCAAGCCATTTTTCGCCCTTTGTGCTAATCTATCAAAAATAGATAAAAACTAGTCAAATTTAATTATAAAATTAATTAAAATTCAACATGTTAATAATTTAAGTAAAATTTATTTATTTTATAATTATTATATACTTTTCAACAAGAATTACATCGAAACTACATGAATTTGGGTTAAAAAGGGCATGAAAAGGTCTATATATTTTTGTGTTTCCAGAAAGCCTCACTCAACCCGATCATAAGGTTTCCTCACATCAAGCTTTAACACCATAAAACCTTTCTTTCCCATTCTCCTCTATCGAAAAGAGTGTAGAATCTCATAAGTCAACAACACATTATCAAATATCAATCTTCCCGGTACAAAAGCGCTTTGAGTAGCATCAATACAATCATCGAAAACACTCAGAAACCAATTAGCAATCATCTTGGCTATCAACTTATAAATAATGTTACATAAGCTAATAGGCCTAAAGTTGGTTAAATTCATCGGATGATTAATTTTTGGAATGAGTACAATATGAGTGATTATCAATGTGTCAAGCGCTTTAACTTCATTAAATATCGCCAAACAATGAGAGGTAATGTCTTTCCCACAATATGCCAACACTTTTGAAAAAATATAGTTGAACCATCTTCACCTAGCGCCTTAGTCAGTCCCATCCCTTTCAAAGCCATAATAACCTCTTCCTTCGTATATTTCTCCACTAATATTCGGTTAGCTTCATCAAAAATACACTTTTCGACTCCTGCCAGTATATGACCCATAGCTTTTATCCCATTCATTGAGAAAATATTCTAAAAATAACTACGAGTAGGTTTCTCCATCTCTACCTCATTTGCAGTTACTCTGCCATCTTCATATTGTAGCCCCCCAATTCTATTCATATTTCGACATTAAGACGCAAATTTATGGAAAAAAGTTGTGTTCTTATCACCCAACCTCAACCAATTTACTCTAGCTCTCTGCTCCCAATACATTTCATCTTTGTCCACCTTCAGATTTAATTGAATTTTTATGTCAATTAAGTCCACAAGATTCTCATCATCTCTATCCCTCTTTAAAAGCTCGGCCAATTTTCTAATCAATTCTCTCTTAATCCTCTCCCTCTTCCTACCAATCAATCTTGTCCATCTTCCGAAGCCTACATTAACACATTCTAATTTTAAAAAATATCACCATCAATAGATCCCCATAACCTTTTGACCTCCTCCTCAAAGGATTCTTCCATTACCCACCATGCCTCAAACCGGAATCTCTTTGGCTTCAAAACAAAACCTTCCACTTCCAATTGAATAAGAAAATGGCAATGATCAGAAAACAAGTGTGGGAGATGGCGAATCATTAAATTTGGAAACAAAGCCAATATATCTGCATTCGCCACTCCCTTATCCAATCATTCCCTAATATTTGTCTCTAGAAGATTTCCCTTTTCCCAAGTGAACCAAGTCCTAGAATATCCCACATTTGTTAACCGACATTCTTCTAATACTCCTTAAAAGGATTTCATTCTCTTCTCATCCTAAGGTAACCCTCCAACCTTTTCAAAAGAATACATGATCTTGTTAAAGTCACCACATACCAACCAAAGGAGGTCTTGCGAAATGCCCCAAGTTTTTCAATAAGCTCCACGCATTACTCCTACCCCTCACATTAGGGGCACCATGGAAGCCCGTAAACCTTCACTTTTTGTTCTCCTCTAAATCCTAAACTACAATATCAATATGACTCCCTAAATAAATTTTAAAGGAGACTTCCACATTTCCTTTCCACGCCATACTTAAACCACCTCTTGACCCATCAAACGAGACATCAAAACCATTCAAGAAACAACGCTTTTAATGAATATTTTCCATTCTCCTATTATTTAATTTAGTCTCCATAAATAAGACTATTTGGGGATTATACTTCTTCAGCATATGCCAAAGCCTTCTTATTGCTCGTGGGCTCCCCAAACCACGAACATTCCAATTTAGCATTTTTATTGTGACTAGTCGACTTGCCTTTTGGAAGTCACCGATATAATATGAAATCTCCCCAACGGTCGCTTTCCTCTAACCAGTACTAACTTTTCCACCCCAGAATCATCTAACCTCCCAATTTCCTATCGAGGCCTCTTGTTCCCATCTCCGCCTTCAATTGTCCTATCTTCTGCATCATGTTCCATGTCAATCTGACCCAGAATTTGCGTCTCTTCCCCAATTTTTCCTGAAAAATTCCTCATATCTCCTTCCAGATTTAACCTCAACATCGAATCTACTCGAACCAAACATTATTCATAGCATGGACAAACCCCACCTCATCTCCATAGTTTCTTCCCCTTTCAACGTTTGAATTTGACAAAAAGAATCGTTATGCCCTAATTGCCCACAATAGAAACAAAACATTGTTAATCTCTCATATTTAAAGTTGACATACGTGCAGTTTTCGGATGTTAATATAATCTTCTTTCTTCGCTTCAAAGGTCTCCTCACATTCAATTGAACCCTAATCCATAAAAAATTTCGTACCCCATACTTTGACTTTTAGAATCGTATTCTAAAATTTTACTACTGAAATCACCCAATTGTTTGGCAACAGATTCTAAAAACAATCCTGGAGGTAACTCATGAACTTGCACCCAAAAGGTTAAAAAGACCAACGAAATCTTCATCAGGTCTTCCCCATTCTCCAAACAATGGAACACCAATAGATGATTGTTAAAAGTCCAAGGTGCTTCGTTTAGAACCCGATCCATGTCCATTTTATGAAAAATTCAGAATAAAAATCTCTTACCACTTATATTCGAAATCTGGACGCCTTTTACCGGATGTCAAACATTCGCTATAGTACTCTTTATTGCCAGAAAATGGACAATACTAGCTGTAAGAAAACACCCTACCAGACATAAATCCACCCATGTATTCTGAGATTCAAAATTCCCTTAAACTCGCAAAACCTCCTCGTCTTTGTCATCCAAAGACAAATCAGCCAAGTCATTTTCCATAATCTAAAACGCCTAAATTCCAAATAGATCACCCATTGTATTCTAATGGATCGCCGTCAAAGTATCTTTCAAAGATCTTACACTTAAGAAAAAGAAAAAGCAAAAAACCTTTATCATGCTAGAGCAGCTGACAGAAACGTGCTAGAGTAGCAGACTTAACCAAAAAGTATAATTATTTCTAAATAATCATCAACTTTAAAAAATATATATATATTTAAATTTAATTTATCTTTTAAATTATAATTATTTTTGAAGAAAATATTATTCACTCTGAGGATAAGATGAATTCTAATAAAAAATTGATTTGGTTTCGTTTTGACTTCCTTTTTTTTAATGTTTTTAACTTGATTTTGATTGAAATATTCATGGGTGGAGAAAGTTGGATTGGTTTGCATTTGAGTTTAACTTTTTCAATCTTAGATAGGTTTGGTATGATCTATCTTATTATTTTTAAAAATAAAAAATAGTTTTATATTATTATTTTTATATTTAATTATAAAATATAAGGGGCGTTTTTTATAAATTAAAAATTGAAGTATTGAAAAATTAAGTCTTAAATTTATATTAGAAAATTATTTGATAAATTAGTAATATAAGTACAGAATATAATTTTGATTTAAAAAAAAAAGTAAATTTGATTTTTGAAAATTATTTGTTTTCAATTTTAATTTTATTAATATAATATTTTATATTATTTGAATAGTTTTGGATGAAAGATAAATATGGTAATTTGAATATTTTATTTTTTAAAAAATATAATTTATTTCAATTTTTAATAAAATAAAATCTGAGTTAATTTTTTTACATTAAGTGATAAATAACTAACTACCTCCTTATCCTATTCAATATTTTTTTGGTTGTAAATTTTATATTAAATGAAAATTAAAATGGATATAAAACACTTTTAAATGTAATTTTTTAAATAAATTTATTAAAATGTTTTTTCAAATGGTAAAACGATTGTGCGATACCTGAAGATGGAATTTTCTAAAAATGGAATGTGTGGGTGCGGACTTTTATTATGTTTGATGAAATTGGTTAGTAAGTACATGAAAGAGTAGTTACCAATATAATTTTCTTTTCTTTCTTTTTTAAAATATATTTACAATTTTATTTGCAAATAACATGATAACTTTGTGAAAAACAAATATGAAAGTCAAGAAACACATAAAACATTAGATCTTAAAAATGAAAAAGAAAAATGTAGGTAATTTGATGAAGAAAGCCGCTGGCCTTTGGTTGCTATTGCAGTGGCATTTGAGTGTGCGCTTCGCCTCCTATTAGATAAAAAAAGAAATAACATTTGAAGATGTCCCCACTTCTGATTGTTGTGTAATAATAACAATCAATTTGTAGGGCATTCATAAAAAAATTGAAGTTTTATTACCCATAGTTATTATTGATAGAAAAAAGCAATGGGTTGAGTAGTGAAATTTGATAAGTTGATTCAACCGCGGAGACCATTCAGACTTCTAATCCAACGTTTATTAATTGGCGTCTGGGCGACAAATCCAGGTCAACTGCTAAACCAGGCAATGGGTCAAAAAGGGATTGCTTTGCTTAATATTAGTATGTAGGAACTTTCCCCAAGAAGTCAATGGCTTTAATTGTATAAGACCTCGCAATATGTGTGTGGGTCATGCCAGAAACAAGGGTGAAATTCCCTCAACCTCATCAAATTGAATATTTAAATACAAGGTGTCCCCATAATATTAGTTGGATCATTTGCTGGCAGATTCTTTTAAGGCAGGCAAATTTGTCCTATTTTTTAGTTTAACCTAAAAAAATGCTAAAGCATTGCAGGGCCCAAACTAGGCAATGATAGGTCCATGACCAGGAATGTGTAAGCAATTGAAAAATGAAGTGACTATTCTGATAATAATTATCAAAGTTGCCTTCTTTCTATTTGGGACTCCATGTACAACCTTCTTTCTCTTACTCAAACCAGGTTTTTGGGTAAACCAAATCATAGCAAGCAAGATGCATAGGTGTCAAAATCGTCCTTCACATGGTGGGTATTCAAAAATAAAATATAAATGCAAAAAAAAATATTATAGAGGTATTTATACTAAGAGTTGAATTATATTTTGTCCCATTTATTAAAAAAAATAGATGAATTAATTCTTATACATTAGATTAAAGAACAAACTACTCATTCTATTAAAAATTTCATTTATTTTTATTGTTAAAAATTGGTCTTTGTACATTAAAATAATATATACATGTAACATTCTGATTATTTTATTAGTCACTAACTTTTAACAGTAGAAATAAATAAAATTTTTAACAAAAAAAAATCAATTATGATTTATATTTTTCACCAGATGATTATGTGATACTTATTTGTTTACATCTTGATTTGGGTTTCCTTTGATATGGGGTCGTGATTTGATATTTTGAGATAAGATGTAAGAAGAGTGATGTTTTTGCTCCAAGTCTTGGATAATGAATATACTAATTCACCACAATTAGCCCAAATCAACTATACTTCCAAAACCAAGTTTTGCTTTAGACGGAGCCCATAAGCAGTTCTTCTCCATTTCTTTTAAGGGTAAACTACATTGGTCACCTAACTATATATATAAGTTTTCATTTTAAGTCATTAAACAATAAAAAGTTACAATTTAGTCATTCAAATTTTTAATATTATTCCTTTTGGTCACTCAACCCTTAACTCTTAACCAAATGGTGATATGGTGCTAACTAAGATTAATTTAATTTGCCTAAATATGCCATGTGGATTTTCTAATTTCCACATAATTTTCTTGTTAAATGAAATGGCGTGTTTTACACCAATAAGAACCATCTCTTCAGCTTCTTTCTCCTTTACCCTCTACTACTCTCTTCAAAGTTGATTGGAAGGTTAAACTATACCCAAAATCTGACATCCACAAATTTCAAGCCATCGTACCCCCACCACAAGTCGCTCCAAAACTTTGACCCGTAGTAATTTTCACCTAAATTCTTCAAATCTAACCTCTGTTTCAAAGTTATTTTATGCCTAAGTACTCGAAAAGATTAGAGGGAAAACATAAGTTGTGATATAATGATAATTATTGTAAGAGTGCGTGTGCTTGTTTCTAAATTCAAAAATCCTGCAGAGAACAATGAAATATTGATAGAAGAACAAGAAAGTCTAAGACAAAAAAAAATGAACTTTATAATATTAGTCTAAAATATGATTTGGTGTTTTTTTTTTTTTTTTTTTTTTTGCTTCACTGTAAATGCATTTTTTTTCTTGGACAACTTCACAAATTTTTCTATTTATGAGCATTAAAGGAGTTAAACGAAACTCCTCCCCTCTTTGAGTCAAAAGCAAATAACTTGAGGTGAAGGTTACTTACTACATTCAATACTATAGTAAATGATATCTCCAAGTTAGCTTAGCAATGAAACTTTTGAAGGTCTAGTCAAATGGTTTAAGAGTTATGATTCGGTTTAGTTGTGAATAATACATAGGGTGGGTTTGAAGAGTTTAGGTGAAAATTACCAAGGCTCAAAGCTTTGGATCGACTTGTGGTGGGGGTACGGTGGCCTAAAATCGTGAGTGTCAGATTCTGGGTTTAGTTTAACTTTCTGATCAACTTTGAAGAGAGCAAAATACACCGTTTCATTTAACAAGGAAATTATGTAGAAATTATAAAATCCACATGGCATAATTAGGTGGATTAAATTTATCTTAGTTAGTGCCACGGCACCATTCCGTTAAGAATTAACGGATGAGTGGCTAAAAAAACAATCTTGAAAACTTTAGTGACTAAATTGTAACTTTTCATAGTTTCGTGATCAAAACAAAAACTTACATATAGTTGAGTGACTAATGTTGTAGTTTGCCCTTTTTTAAACTTCACTAAATTATTAGTACTAAACTTTAAAAAAGTTACAACATGGTCATTGAATTATTCGAAAGTTTTCATTTAAGTCACTGAGCTACTCAATAATTTTATTTAAGTCACTAAGCTATTAAGTTTCTTTTTTTTTTTTTTTTTGAAGTTTGGCTAACAAGCTCCTAGCTATGATTCGACGATCAATACATTGGATCAGTACCCATCAATAAGTAGAAGAACATACATTACATTTAAGTCAATTTTACGAATAGTGTTGAAGATCAGAGAAGAAAACTATTTGGATTTTGGTTCACATATTCGTGACGTTAAAAGCAGTTTCATGAAAAATAAACTGAATTGTAGAAAAGAAGAGAAAAAAGAGCTTTTGATTGGTGCGGGCGTTGTGAACAAGGAATGCCATAAAGTTGCAATTTTAATAATCCAATGACTTAAATGAAAACTTCCGAATAGTTCAATGTGTAATACCTCGAAAATTTTTACAGTAAGAAATTATTTTTGATATAGTAAAATAAGGAAATAAAGCGACAAAAAGGGAAATTTTGGAGTTATGACAACATTGAGAAGTATATTATGATATATTAATTCAAGAAAGGACTAAATGGTAAAAGTGAGAAAAGTTTTGTTACCTAAGAGTAAATATTCAAAATTTGAGGGGTTAAAGTGTAAATATGAAAAAGTTGAAGGACCAATAGTGAAATATTTTAAGGGTGGAATGATCTAGAAACTAAGGAAAATGGATGAATTAGGACCAAATTGAATAGGTAAAGAATTATGAGGGACTAAATCATAATTTTACCAAATTATGTGATGATTCAAGGATGGAATTTTAAAAGATCACAAAGGGCAAAATGGTCAATTGGAAGAGAGAGAAATCTAGAAAGTAATGATGATGTTGATGATATTTTATAATTATTTAATTAGATAAATATTATTTATTAATATTTTAATGAGATATTTTATTATTATTATTTATTTAGTATATAATGAATGAAAGATGAAGAATTATCATCATCTTTCCCATGCACCAATGTGAGAAGAAGAGAGAAAGAAAGAAAGTTTTGCTTTCTTTACAAATTGGTCCTTTCACCAAAAATCCACCATTTTCACTTAGAATTCAAAAGAATTTCCATAGCTATCAAGAGAGAAAGATGACAAGGAGACTATGGGGAGCAAGAATATCAAGTTTGATTCAAGAAATAGAAGCTGGAGGAGAGAGAAAATCAAGTTAAAGATTGAAATCAATAAGACAAGGTAAGAACATCAAGATTTCAATATATTTTTAGGTTTGATATTGTGGAAAAAGCATGGAAATGATGTTAATGTAGATTTTTCTTATATAAGGTTTTATGTTCTTGATATGTTAGTGAAGGAAAATAAGAGAAAGTGATGGGAAATATTGTAGAGAAAGGAAATAAAAGTGTTATAAACTTGGCAATTAACATTTTGCACTAAAACTGTTTTGAACAGCAGCAGTAGTCTAACTTTGAAAAATCACCAAAAATTGTAGAAATCGAATTAGAGGATGAATAAAATATGGGATTAAATATTATTGAGTCTAGTTTCTTATAGAAGAAACAGTGTAAGTAATGGAATTTTAAATCATAAGATATAATAGGTTTTGTGAGATAAGGTCAGAATGATTTCAGATTCCCCTATTCTGAATTTGGAAAATCATCAAAAATTGGAGAAAAATAATTATGGGCTTATATTTACATGTTTAAAATTCTGAATGAGTCTATTTAAAAAAAACGATAACATTAATTCAAATTCTGTACGATGAGATAATTAATTTTTAGTGAAGAGGGGTCGGAACTGTTGGACAGCGGAACAGGGGTGACTTTAAAGAATAATTTGTACTTATTGGCTAAACCAAAAATTTTGAAATTTTATGGTAAAAAGATATGTGATTCCAGTTTCTAAAACATTAAGCAGAACTTAAATTGGAATTCTATATCTCAAGATATAAATAATTTAGTGACTATGACGCAAATGGATAGCTTTGAATAAATTTATAAGAAAATAGTGAAATCATAGATAATGTTACTTATAAGCATGTTATATAAATTAAGGATGTGGAATGGAGAGGAGGAGGAGGAAAATATATACGAATATTCAGCTAGCATGGCTAATTTGCTTGTTCTAGGCTCAGGGACTAAATTGAATAAAAGTAAAAGTTTATGGGTAATTTTGTAAAATTTAGAAATGACCAAATTGCATGAAATGGATTATTTTACTATTTAAATTATAAAATTGAATGAAATTATTAATTTAGATCAAGATCGGGTGAAAACATGTTTTAAGGATTAAATTGAAAAGTGTTGAAATTATAGAAAATTCTGATATTTCATAGAATTCATGGGCTGTTATCAATATATATGAGAATAATTAGGCTTGAAACAAGGATTAAATTACAAGAATTTTATTTTTCTGAACTTAAGGATGAAATCGTCATTAATTAAAAGCTTAAGGGCAAAATGGTAATTTTGCCTAGAGCATGAATTGAATGTATCAAAATATGAAATGAATAAAAATGATGATCAAATTTATTTATAAAGATCCGGATAACTCAAATACGAGACTTGAACGTGGAAAAGAAAAGACATCGAATTAGTGAAACTATAAACATGAACAAGCAACGAGTTAAGTTCGTGTAACTTGAATTATATTCTTAAATGCTTGAAATATATTCTTATTGATGTGAATATAATTTAGATGTTTATTGTATTATAATTGATGAAGTATTGATATTCTTGATGAAAATGGAAAATAAATCTCGGTTGAATGAAAGGAAATTCAATGAATCTCTGAAAAGGAATTGACGGTAAAAAGGGATCTAACCCGGATGGGTGATCCTATTCTGATATAGCCCTCCCGAAGAATATGTGTAAAAAAAGGATCTAGCCCGGACGGGTGATCCTGATATAGCCCTCCCGAAGAATATGTGGAAAATGGATTTAGCCCGGACGGGTAATCCGAATTAGGGTCTGAATTTAGCCTGGACTGGTAATTCAGATCCAAGCTCATAGAGTAATTTTCGTCGCAGGGGATTTAGCTTGGACGAGTAATCCTGACAATACTCTTTGAGCATATGTTACAGGGGATTTAGCCTAGATTGGTAATCCCGCTGTAAGAAATGAGGTTCGCGGGAGTGTGCTCTCTTACAGGGGATTTAGCCTGGACTGGTAATCCTACTGTAAGGATGAGGTTTGCGGGAGTGTGCTCTCTGGAAAAAAGGTATACCCATATGTGTACGAATTGACGGACCCGTGATTATACACTATAAGTGTACTACTAGAAATCCATCGAAATTCTGAGAAATTCAACGGGATAAATACAGAAAATGGTAAGTACTTGAAATCATGAAATTAAACTTGAAATATATAGAAGTGATAATTATTTGATATATTGAAATATGCCGTGGAAAATACATGTATGTGAAACTTGCCTGATAATTATGCATATTCAAGATTATGAACTACTACTGGAATAAATATACACTAAACTCATGAAAATGATGGTACATGAAATATTGTCATAATGAATTGAACAATTTATATTTATGAAGAAACAGCAAGAGAATGATATGCATCATGACATGTAAATATGAGACTATCTTTGATACGTTGATACAAGGAAAATTATGTATATTAGGAAAAGTAATAAATTCAAGTGAGACATGTCGAGAAAATAAGTTTGTCAATATTAAAGTACGCTAACCAATGTAGAAAAATTTTAGGATTTTGCGAAAAATTCCATATGATTCCGATTGGTTCCTAATGTATGTTTTGGGCTTTGAGGGCCCAATGAGGGACGTTGTGATTAGTTTTAGAATATGAATAATAAATGACTCAGAATTATTCGAAGATATTCAGTATACTCCTGTAATGCCTCGTACCTTATTCCGACAACAGATACGGGTAGGAGGTGTTACACAATGACCATTTTGTAACTCAAAATTGAGTGATTAAAGCGAAAACTCATTAATAGTTACTTTACCCTTTTTTTTTTATCTTTCTCAATTGGTTTAAATGACAAATTACTACTTAAACTATATCATTTCTTCTGTAACACCCCAAACCCGGCCTAGAAGTTAAGCCCGAATTTGACGTGTCACATGGAAGTTTTTTTTTTTAAACCATCTTTGAGATTGTTAAAAACTTGTTCGAGAATTACGGCCTCTTTGTTAAAACCCCAAAACACTTAAGCAATTGTTATCTACTTGAAAACGTAATTATCTTTAAAGACCTTTTGGTTGTGAAAACATATTTGAAATAAACAATTTACGAAAATGGGATGTTTGGGAATAGAGTTGCAGAAGCATTTTGAAAGAAAATCCTAGGCCTTATTACAACATTTAACCTGAAATAATAGAGTAATAAAATAAAAAATAAATAAGTCTGAAGTCCAAATAAACCATTTCTGAAGTATGGTCTCCACCGAGTCATCCAGGGCCCAAGTCCACGTCACTGAGCATTACCTGAAAAGGTTGAGAGAAAGGGGGGTGAGTTACAAGAACTCAGTGTGTAATCCCCTTACCATCATCCACTGGGTCGGAACACACATAGCAATATTTTGGGCCTAAGCCCATTTACAATTATAACATAATAACATGAACATAATATGCATGTGATATGCAGTTCCCAACCAAGCCTAATTTCCATCCGCTACACACCACCCGTACCAACCATCACACCTGTGGGGATCAAGTCAACCCACCCCGCCAACACACCAATAGCAGGCATTAAGCCAATTAAAATTATATTTGTGGCAGAGCCACCGAACTAGATTGTGACAGAGTCACCGAACTAGAGGCATTAAGCCATTTAAAATATTTGTGGCAGAGCCACCGAACTAGATTGTGACAGAGTCACCGAACTAGAGGCATTACGCCATTTAAAATATTTGTGGCAGAGTCACCGAACTAGATTTTGGCAACAGGCCTGCCTTCTCTTCGTCAATTATCCCAACCCATGCAGTCATGTGTATATATATATATATATTTAATGCATAACAATATATTCATAAGGTAAATTTCAACAAAAAGCCCATATTACAAGTTATCAATTTGTGACAGAGTCACCGAACTAGATTGTGGCAGAGCCACTAGCACTTCTCTTCAATTTTATCCCAACCCATGCAATCATGTATGCATATACAAAGCATAACAATATTCATAGAATAATTTCATTATAAGGCCCATAATACAAGTTGGCCCATTAAGCGGTCTAGCAAATTTTGGCCCATTAATCGATCTAGCAAATTTTGGTCCGTTAATCAATCTAGCAAATTTGGCCCATTAAACGATCTAGCAAGTTTGGCCCATAAATCAATCTAGCAAATTTGGCCCATTAAACACGTGAGGCCCAAACTATCACTTTTAACACTTGGCACATATATCAAATATTACACGGCCCACATAGCAAAATATCAATCGGCCCATATAGTAACATATTTCAATTTGGCCCATAAATGGTATTTTCGGTAATTTACCCTCTAAGGGTATTTCGGTAATTTTTGCAACCCAAGGGTATTTCAGTAATTTACCCTCTAAGGGTATTTCGGTAACTTTTGCAATCGAGGGGTATTTCGGTAATTTACCCTCTAAGGGTATTTCGGTAATTTTTACAACCCAGGGGTATTTCAGTAATTTACCCTCTAAGGGTATTTCGGTAATTTTGTAACCCAGGGGTACTTCGGTAATTTACCCTCTAAGGGTATTTCGATAATTTTTTTGCAATCGAGGGGTATTTCAGTAATTTACCCTCTAAGGGTATTTCGGTAACTTTTGCAACCCAGGGGTATTTCGGTAATTTACCCTCTAAGGGTATTTCGGTAATTTTTGTAACCCAGGGGTATTTCAGTAATTTACCCTCTAAGGGTATTTCGGTAATTTTGTAACCCAGGGGTACTTCGGTAATTTACCCTCTAAGGGTATTTTGGTAATTTTTTTTGCAACCGAGGGGTATTTCAGTAATTTACCCTCTAAGGGTATTTCGGTAATTTTTGCAACCCAGGGGTATTTCGGTAATTTACCCTCTAAGGGTATTTCGATAATTTTTGTAACCCAGGGGTATTTCAGTAATTTACCCTCTAAGGGTATTTCGGTAATTTTGTAACCCAAGGGTATTTCAGTAATTTACCCTCTAAGGGTATTTTGGTAATTTCACAACCCAAGGGTATTTCGATAATTTACCCTCTAAGGGTAATTCGGTAATTTACCCACCAAGGGTAATTCGATAATTTACCCTCCAAGGGTAATTCAGCAGTTTTAACCACCAAGGGTAATCTAGAAATTTTACCCTTTAAGGGTAATTTGGTAATTTACCCTACAAGGGTAATTCAGTAGTTTTAACCACCAAGGGTAATTCGGTAATTTACCCTCTAAGGGTAATTCGGTAATTTACCCTCCAAGGGTAATTCGGTAATTTCATATTTAACGGTGTTTCCGAAGATTCACTATCGCCTCGAGTGATACAGAACTCTATTTGGGTCTCTACGAAACTATTGGGTCAAAATCCATTTTAGGCCCAAACGGGGTAATTTCGCAACTAAAACTTAACTAGTAATTTGGGGCATACAAATTTAAACTGTCCATTTGCGTCATACTGACTTAATTGGCTATAACTCGAGTTAGAAAACTTGAAATCTAGATCCGTAAAATTTTCTTGAAACTAGACTCATGTATCTTCTTACTGTAATTTTTCCAGAATTTTTAGCCTATCCATTTAGTACAGTTTATTCCTTAATTTTTCCCTTGTTTCACTGTCCAACGATTCTGACCTCTCTTAACTTAATTTCAATTATCTCATTGTACAGTTTTCATATACTGCTCCAACTTATTTCTCTTGAAAATAGACTCACTAAGTAATCCATACATATAAATTATAACCCATAATTCACTTTGTACAATTTTATATGATTTTTCCAAAACAGATCAGTGAACCCCGAAGTTAATCAGAACCAGTCTCACTAAAATCAAGATATCTCAGAATATAAAATTCCTTTTCCTTCTCTGTTTCTTCCATATTAAAATAGACACAGTAAGCTTTAATTTGGTATCTTATTAACTTTCTAATTCCTTTTATCCTATTTTTAGTGATTTTTCAAAAACACGTCACTGCTTCTAACTGAAACTGTTTTATTACGAAATACGATTACCACTACGATCATACGCACACCCGAGTGATTACGGATGCCGGTTTTTAGTTTTCTTTGGTATTTCCACCGATTAACAGCATATTTCATACAAACTTTCAGAGAAGTGTGATATTACACACCATTTCAATCATATATACGAAAGGTACGGGATTACACACTTTAATAACGAGTTGTGCTTTCCACCGATTTCAACACCACTTATGTGATCTCCCTCGATCCTACCCCTTTGGCTACTGAAATCCCGTCCCCACTTACTTGACGAGTCGATGATAACGATTTGGTTAATACAATCACTTGTGCTCCTTCACCTTGTTGAAAGTCCGATTCGATCAAGATGAGGTTTTCCCACACGATAGGGAACGAAATGATGAAGAATTAGGATGATAATGGTTAAAAGAAAAGAATGGGAGGTTGGATGGATGCTAGGTGATTCAGCTATCCATGAAAGATGAACAAAAGATGAATGTTTTGACCAAACAAAAGAGAAGAAAAACTAAACTCACTAATGGCTTGTAACTTTCGTCACATAGCAAAAGAAGAGATTTGGAGAAAACACAAAATAGTGCCAAATAGATTTTGGCCTAACTAGCACTAAAATTCTATCAGAAGACAAAGCAAAATTCAGCCACTTTCCTCCCCAAAACCGTCCACATGCATGATAATAATAGTCAAAAGTTTGGCCACTCAAACTTTCCAAATCATCTCCCTTGAAAAATGCCAACATATTCCCCTTTTTACTCCTTTTCTTTTTGTTTCTTTCTTTCCACTATCCCATGTTTCCCTCCATACCATATTTCTTTTTGACTCTTTCCAAAATAATAAATATAAAAAAAAAATAAAATCTCCCCTACCATAATTACAACCATGGAAGGAAGTACAAAAATAATAGTCAAAATTTGCACTCAATGGGATTTGAACCTCTTCCCTCAAAGTACTTCACTTGATGCCATAACCTCCTTGCCATATGCTCATTTTATGCTAGCAATTTACTCTTTTATTTCCATAAGCCTTGATGCCACTTACTATCTCTCCTTAATAGGCTTAAACACAAAATTTTACTAAGGCCCAACTTGAACTCGAAACTTTATAGAATCCCGTAACTTTCTAAAGTCATCTTCTTAATAAGTCCAACTTGAAATGATGTCATTCTCTTGTTCTCAAAAATTTTAAACACTCCTATGCCCAAGGCCCAATGGGCCCAATCCTACTAGGCCCAATTTCGGGATGTTACAATTCTACCCTCCTTAAAGAAAATTTCGTCCTCGAAATTTCCAATTAACTACTAAACGTACCGCTCAAATCACCACTATGCTTTCGCTGCGCACTCTGATCTTAATAACACTAATGTAATTTTAACATAATCCTGAATCCTCTTTTACAACCAAACATCTAACCACAGAAGCAAGCAGTCGTCTCCCACTTATACTTAAAAGTTTCCTACACTCAATCATCACATCCAACCAAAACATACCTGACTTGATGGTGATGAAACAATCCCGAGCCTTATGCTCCTTAGACCCGCATCTCATACATGCTCCTGACCTCCTTCAGCATTTTCTAGGATGATGCTTTCTACATAATCGCAAACTGAAAAGTTTGGACGTGCTTTGACATGCTTGACAGAATGACACTGCGACCCAAAAGAATCACGATCTCTTTTCTTCCTACAGTCCACACTCCCAACTCGAAGTGCTTCACCAATTCCTTTAACCTCTTTAAATAACTCCATAACTAATTGAGTCATCTCATCAACCTTAGTTCGATTATGAGATCCCGTCTCAGCCACTGACACTGCCAGCGCCCCCCTTTCGGGCACATGCCTCAGTGCTGAAGGTCTAGCCCTAGCACTTCGGCCTCTATCACGTCCACGTCCTCTAGCACTCATGTTCACTAATGTCGATTTAATCTGATTATAAGTCTTATGAATCAATATACTATTCGACGTTTATTAAACAATGTCTTATGGAGTATAAGAGTTGAAGTGGTTTTCGCAAAACGCATCCTAGAGTCTCAATCTCTATAGTTTTTACTCCTAAAGCCAAAAGTTCTAGAGCATTTCTACGGTCATATCACAATAATCATAATCATAAAATGATAACATATACTTACTTGACTTAGTGTCGGATACTCGTGGTGCCATACTTCCTTTAAAACATATAATTCAAATAGCTTTGGAAAACATTTTTGAACCCAAACCACAGCCGAGTTTTGCAAACTGTGCTCTGATACCACTTAATTATAACACCCCAAACCCGGCCTAGAAGTTAAGCCCGAATTTGACGTGTCACATGGAAGTTTTTTTTTTTAAACCATCTTTGAGATTGTTAAAAACTTGTTCGAGAATTACGACCTCTTTGTTAAAACCCCAAAACACTTAAGCAATTGTTATCTACTTGAAAAAGTAATTATCTTTAAAGACCTTTTGGTTGTGAAAACATATTTGAAATAAACAATTTACGAAAATGGGATGTTTGGGAATAGAGTTGCAGAAGCATTTTGAAAGAAAATCCTAAGCCTTATTACAACATTTAACCCGAAATAGTAGAGTAATAAAATAAAAAAGAAATAAGTCTGAAGTCCAAATAAACCATTTCTGAAGTATGGTCTCCACCGAGTCATCCAGGGCCCAAGTCCACGTCACTGAGCATTACCTGAAAAGGTTGAGAGAAAGGGGGTGAGTTACAAGAACTTAGTGTGTAATCCCCTTACCATCATCCACTGGGTCGGAACACACATAGCAATATTTTGGGCCTAAGCCCATTTACAATTATAACATAATAACATGAACATAATATGCATGTGATATGCAATTCCCAACCAAGCCTAATTTCCATCCGCTACACACCACCCGTACCAACCATCACACCTGTGGGGATCAAGTCAACCCACCCCGCCAACACACCAATAGCAGGCATTAAGCCAATTAAAATTATATTTGTGGCAGAGCCACTGAACTAGATTGTGACAGAGTCACCGAACTAGAGGCATTAAGCCATTTAAAATATTTGTGGCAGAGCCACCGAACTAGATTGTGACAGAGTCGCCGAACTAGAGGCATTACGCCATTTAAAATATTTGTGGCAGAGCCACCGAACTAGATTTTGGCAACAGGCCTTTCTTCTCTTCGTCAATTATCCCAACCCATGCAGTCATGTGTGTATATATATATATATATATATATATATATTTTAATGCATAACAATATATTCATAAGGTAAATTTCAACAAAAAGCCCATATTACAAGTTATCAATTTGTGACAGAGTCACCGAACTAGATTGTGGCAGAGCCACTAGCACTTCTCTTCAATTTTATCCCAACCCATGCAATCATGTATGCATATACAAAGCATAACAATATTCATAGAATAATTTCATTAGAAGGCCCATAATACAAGTTGGCCCATTAAGCGATCTAGCAAATTTTGGCCCATTAATCGATCTAGCAAATTTTGGTCCGTTAATCAATCTAGCAAATTTGGCCCATTAAACGATCTAGCAAGTTTGGCCCATAAATCAATCTAGCAAATTTGGTCCATTAAACACGTGAGGCCCAAACTATCACTTTTAACACTTGGCACATATATCAAATATTACACGGCCCACATAGCAAAATATCAATCGGCCCATATAGTAACATATTTCAATTTGGCCCATAAATGGTATTTTCGGTAATTTACCCTCTAAGGGTATTTCGGTAATTTTTGCAACCCAGGGGTATTTCGGTAATTTACCCTCTAAGGGTATTTCGGTAATTTTTACAACCCAGGGGTATTTCAGTAATTTACCCTTTAAGGGTATTTCGGTAATTTTGTAACCCAGGGGTACTTCGGTAATTTGTAACCCAGGGGTACTTCGGTAATTTACCCTCTAAGGGTATTTCGGTAATTTTTTGCAACCGAGGGGTATTTCAGTAATTTACCCTCTAAGGGTATTTCGATAATTTTTGCAACCCAGGGGTATTTCGGTAATTTACCCTCTAAGGGTATTTCGGTAATTTTTGTAACCCAGGGGTATTTCAGTAATTTACCCTCTAAGGGTATTTCGGTAATTTTGTAACCCAGGGGTACTTCGGTAATTTACCCTCTAAAGGTATTTCGGTAATTTTTTTGCAACCGAGGGGTATTTTAGTAATTTACCCTCGAAGGGTATTTCGGTAATTTTTGCAACCCAGGGGTATTTCGGTAATTTACCCTCTAAGGGTATTTCGGTAATTTTGTAACCCAAGGGTATTTCAGTAATTTACCCTCTAAGGGTATTTTGGTAATTTCACAACCCAAGGGTATTTCGATAATTTACCCTCTTAGGGTAATTCGGTAATTTACCCACCAAGGGTAATTCGATAATTTACCCTCCAAGGGTAATTCAGTAGTTTTAACCACCAAGGGTAATCCGGAAATTTTACCCTCTAAGGGTAATTTGGTAATTTACCCTACAAGGGTAATTCAGTAGTTTTAACCACCAAGGGTAATTCGGTAATTTACCCTCTAAGGGTAATTCGGTAATTTACCCTCCAAGGGTAATTCGGTAATTTCATATTTAACGGTGTTTCCGAAGATTCACTATCGCCTCGAGTGATACAGAACTCTATTTGGGTCTCTACGGAACTATTGGGTCAAAATCCATTTTAGGCCCAAACGGGGTAATTTCGCAACTAAAACTTAACTAGTAATTTGGGGCATACAAATTTAAACTGTCCATTTGCGTCATACTGACTAAATTGGCTATAACTCGAGTTAGAAAACTCAAAATCTAGATCCGTAAAATTTCCTTGAAACTAGACTCATGTATCTTCTTACTGTAATTTTTCCAGAATTTTTAGCCTATCCATTTAGTACAGTTTATTCCTTAATTTTTCCCTTGTTTCACTGTCCAACGATTCTGACATCTCTTAACTTAATTTCAATTATCTCACTGTACAGTTTTCATATACTGCTCCAACTTATTTCTCTTGAAAATAGACTCACTAAGGAATCCATACATATAAATTATAACCCATAATTCACTTTGTACAATTTTATATGATTTTTCCAAAACAGATCAGTGAACCCCGAAGTTAATCAGAACCAGTCTCACTTAAATCAAGATATCTCAGAATATAAAATTCCTTTTCCTTCTCCGTTTCTTCCATATTAAAATAGACACAGTAAGCTTTAATTTGATATCTTATGCACTTTCTAATTATTTTTCTCCTATTTTTAGTGATTTTTCAAAAACACATCACTGCTTCTAACCGAAACTGTTTTATTACGAAATACGATTACCACTACGATCATACGCACACCCGAGTGATTACGGATGCCGGTTTTTAGTTTTCTTTGGTATTTCCACCGATTAACAGTATATTTCATACAAACTTTCAGAGAAGTGTGATATTACACACCATTTCAATCATATATACGAAAGGTACGGGATTACACACCTTAATAACGAGTTGTGCTTTCCACCGATTTCAACACCACTTATGTGATCTCCCTCGAACCTACCCCTTTGGCTACTGAAATCCCGTCCCCACTTACTTGACGAGTCGATGATAACGATTTGGTTAATACAATCACTTGTGCTCCTTCACCTTGTTGAAAGTCCGATTCGATCAAGATGAGGTTTTCCCACACGATAGGGAACGAAATGATGAGGAATTAGGATGATAATGGTTAAAAGAAAAGAATGGGAGGTTGGATGGATGCTAGGTGATTCAGCTATCCATTAAAGATGAACAAAAGATGAATGTTTTGACCAAACAAAAGAGAAGAAAAACTAAACTCACTAATGGCTTGTAACTTTCGTCACATAGCAAAAGAAGAGATTTGGAGAAAACACAAAATAGTGCCAAATAGATTTTGGCCTAACTAGCACTAAAATTCTATCAAAAGACAAAGCAAAATTCAGCCCCTTTCCTCCCCAAAACCGTCCACATGCATGATAATAATAGTCAAAAGTTTGGCCACTCAAACTTTCCAAATCATCTCCCTTGAAAAATGCCAACATATTCCCCTTTTTACTCCTTTTCTTTTTGTTTCTTTCTTTCCACTATCCCATGTTTCCCTCCATACCATATTTCTTTTTGACTCTTTCCAAAATAATCTAAAAAAAATAAAATCTCCCCTACCATAATTACAACCATGGAAGGAAGAACAAAAATAATAGTCAAAATTTGCACTCAATGGGATTTGAACCTCTTCCCTCAAAGTACTTCACTTGATGCCATAACCTCCTTGCCATATGCTCATTTTATGCTAGCAATTTACTCTTTTATTTCCATAAGCCTTGATGCCACTTACTATCTCTCCTTAATAGGCTTAAACACAAAATTTTACTAAGGCCCAACTTGAACTCGAAACTTTATAGAATCCCGTAACTTTCTAAAGTCATCTTCTTAATAAGTCCAACTTGAAATGATGTCATTCTCTTGTTCTCAAAAATTTTAAACACTCCTATGCCCAAGGCCCAATGGGCCCAATCCTACTAGGCCCAATTTCGGGATGTTACATCTTCAATCTTGGTACCTAAACCGTTTTTTTTAAAGTGATGCTTTAGTTATATTTCCATTACTTAAGTCTTCCCAAATGTTAGATCTGTTCAGAAAATTTTCTTAGCCAATTACAAACGTGGCATGTGGCAATTTTCATAACAAAATTTTTAAATTTATATTTCTTTTTTTTTTCTTCCGTTTTTCTCTAAAATTGAAAGAAAACCCAATAACTATCATGTAGGGTGCCCAACTCAGATGAAAAATGCTAAATCCGAGTCCAACCCGGCCCACTCATATTAAATTTTTTAGATTATTTTTTATATAAAATATAATACATCAAATACACTAAAAACATTAAAATAAATGTATTTCAACAAATTGAAAACACATTGAAAAAAGTTTTTATAATTAAATAACACTAGGATAGTTGCAACTTAGCAAGAAAATGCCTTAAAATAGTAGCAAAATTAACAATATCCAACAATAACAACAAAATAGTAGCAATATAATAACGAACTGACAACAAAACAACAACGAAATGGCTGTAAAACAACAACAAAAAAGAAAGTTTAGGGTGATTAGGGTCGA
Organism: Gossypium australe; assembly: GCA_005393395.2. Classification (NCBI taxonomy): domain Eukaryota; kingdom Viridiplantae; phylum Streptophyta; class Magnoliopsida; order Malvales; family Malvaceae; genus Gossypium; species Gossypium australe. Next base: position 65,420,816 of record CM016620.1, read on the forward strand.
GTCGGGCCAGAAAAATCCTAAATGACACTTGGTCTATTTAGAAAATGGGACTTATTTTTTGTCCAAACCTATTTTTCAAGTTTATATTTTTACATTAATCCTCTCACTTTTTAGGCGGGCCTTTAAGTCTATACAGGTGGCCTGGTCCATGATAAAGTCTAGTACAAAGTCTTGACTTTGGTTAATCAATCTTTTGGAAATTGAAGAAGATGCCAAGTCATGACTTGACTAGTTAGGAACCCATAGAATGAGAGCCTCAGAGAAGGCGAATGACATTTCTACTCCGCTGGGACTTGCCAAATTGTACGGAGCAATAATTGGCTTTTTCACATAAATAATATTAAAAAAATAATTTATTATTCAAATAATATAGAACACTTTTATTTAACAAAATGATATGTTTTGAATAGTAAAAAAAAGTTTATTTTTCAAAGGGCCTAAATTTGCACAATTGGCAACCAATATAGTCCTTGGAAATTTTTTTTCATATTAAAAATATAAAAGTCTTAAAATTATATTTGAAAAAATAAAAAAATATGAAAAATAAAATCTTTAAAATTTAAAAAAATTAAAAGAGATATTAAAATATAAAAATTTTAAAATTCAAGGTTATGTAATCCAAACTAGACTAGTTGGACTAGAAATTGGTTGGGTATTGATCCAATGAAATTCATAGCCCAAAATATGGGTAAATTAGATATTCTCATTTGCATTACATAGTTGATCAAAAATAAATATAGCCACAAGTAGGGGTGAGCGTTCGGTCGAATCAAATGAAAAATTTTCGAGTTAATCGAGTTTGACGAATCCTATTTTATCATCCTAACTCGATTTGAAATTTTCTCGAATCGAGTCGAGTGAGATGAAATTCAAATTGGATCGAATCAAATATATTTGTTTGAGTTAAATTAAAAAAAATGACTTAGGGTCCTTGTAATCACTTTCACTCACCGTAATCAAATTTGCCAATCATAATCAAAATTGTTATTGACTTTCATCTCCTCATAATTTATTTATTAATCTTTTATATATGGGTTAGCTTCTTTACTTGTTTAGTTGCTTCAATTATCTTCTGATTTTTGTCCGTATGTATTTTGAAATTTAAAAAAATATTAGACATAAAAAATGTGATTTTTTAATAAAAGTTATCTTAAAGATAAAATGTGAAATTGATACCAACATAAAAATTTAATACGAATATTTTATAGCATCATCAATAATTTAATTTTAACAAAAAATAGAAAGATTTAATATGATTAAACAATTCAATAATATAAATAGTACAAAATGTAAAATTTAATTTAATAATATAAATAGTAGATATAAATAAAATTATTACTATTTAGGTTTAGGGATTTTTTGGATGATTTTTTTATTTGGGGGTAAAGGGTGAAAAGAAGAAGTTTTGAAGAAAAATAAAAAAAATTTGAGAATTTGGGGAGTAAAATTTTGAGGGAAAAGTAAACGGGGGGAAAATATCAAAAATACAATTGGGGAGGGGGGAATGAGTTTGTGGTAGATGGGGGTGGGATGGGAGGGGAGTAAAAGTTTTGGGGGGGGAAGTTAAAAAGTTTAGGGGTTTGGGGTAAAAATGTAAAATGTTATAATTTAGTAATTGGTTTATTCGAGTTATTCGAATTCAAAAATTAAACTCGATTCGAACTCGAAATGCGAAAAAAAATTCGAATTGAGTCGAATTGAGTTTTGCTCACCCCTAGCCACAAGTCATTTGTCTTTGTGTTGAATGACATTATTACTATTTGATAGTAATTGACTTTTCATGAAGGAATATGTAATGGTTACCATGTGATAAAATATGATCATATTGAGAGAACGAACATATCCCAAATAGATTAAGGATATCCTATGAGGGTAACACACTTGCGACAAGATCATTAGACGAGAATTTATCCAGTTACTTGCATAATGATATGCCATTAGGGGAGCTCAGCCACGATACTTCAGTGAAATGACATCGTGACTAAATGAGTTTATAATTAATGGGTGAAGAGTTGAAACTTAATTATAAATCATTTGAGCCTAATCGCATATGTCCAATCAGTCCATTCGCTAGCTCGTTGAAACCAAAAATGAATTGCATGTTGAATCAAATGACATAAATGGATAGAAATGATAAAGTTGGAGAAATGAGAAACATTTGGAATGAATCTGGTTTTCTCCAAAATGAAAATTGTAACCTCCCAAACTCTGCCTAAACGTTATGGCCGAATTCTGAAGGTTACATTGGCCATCGAAATGGCACAGAAAAATTTCCGTAATTTCGAACATATTTTAAAATCATTTGCCTTTTTATTCAAAACTAATGAACTTGGTTATTTGTCTTAATTTTGTGAAAACATGTTCATTTCAAAAATCAAGTGTCTTTAAAATTTTGTTTATAAAGATTAATCATTTCAAAAACCAAGTTGTATTTTATTGAAAATAGTGATAATATTAGATTTTCATTAAAAACTAATTTTTCATGCATAATCATTTAAATATCAAGTAATCAATTTAAAACTTAAAGACATGCAAATCAAAATAAAAATCCAAAAAATAAAATTTCATGCCACAATCTATATAAAAATTATTAAAATAAAGTTTAAAGTACTTAAAAACGAAAATATCCAATAAGCTCCTCCGATAACCGTATCCAAGTCCTAACCTCTGGGGTTATTTGTAAATTCAAAAAATTAAGAAGTGAGCTAATAAGCTCAGTGTGAGTCTTAACTCGAGCCAGTAAAATACAGAATATCATAAACATTACAAAATTTATAGTTTACGCTATGCATGACAATGTCAATATAAATTTTTCAGAAAGGTTTCTACCTAACCCCGCTACACACTCTAATAAGAAATCCTCAGAACTCGTCCAACCAATAGCACACCAGTTTGTGGACAAGCCACCAGTATTTAAGGTAAACTGCCAAAATTGCTGACAAGCTACCAATATTGTAGACAAGTCACCAGTAATGCAGATAAACTGCTAGTAATGTGGACCAGCTACTAGTAATGTGAACAAGCCACCAGAATTATAGACAAGCTGCCAGTACTTCCTTCTTTCATAATTGTCCCAACCTCAATGCAATATGACATGTTTTGAACAATAATAGAACAATACAATAGACATTATTAAAACATGCAATTAGTAGCAGGAACAGCAGGCATGATTTAAACATGCGATCAGTGATAGAAATAATGACACGAATTACCATGCGTTAGATAAAATAGTACAATGAGTGCATCTAATGATGCTTTCAGTGTTTTTAGTATCAGAAACCATATTTTTAACATGTGACTAAAATTTCAGTAATAGTGTACATGACTTATTATGTAATTAGTCTCAATAATAGACCAGTAACATGTTTTAATATCACATAATATGCGAAACATCATCGATCATATAATAACATATCTACATATGTGGCATCACAAATTTTTTAGATCAAAGGCACTTACTTGAAATAAATCCTAATAAAGGATTTATCAATCACCAATAATACTTAGTGTATTTGTTTAGCTAATATTTCGGAGCAAATTTAAATGGTAATTATTATTAATCATAATGATATAATATTTATAAACAATCATGCACAACTTCAGTTGGTTAAAACCCACACTTGGAATAAATGTCTCGTGACACTAGATCTAATCCTCCACACTTCAATGCTATAGATCTAATAATATCTCGCATTGATTCTATTACTCGTTTGTACAGAGATCCAAGTAATCCTTTTGTGCTATTGCAATTCCGAGTGATTTGGATGAAATCCTTCAACGAAAACGTAATATACATATATTAGACATTATATTCGACTCACGTAAAGAATAGAAAGAATTGAGATTAGATGAATTAATCCTCACTTACACTATATCGAGCTAAATCAAAGATCTTATGATTTCAACGGAAAACTTGAGTGGAGGGTAGTATAGATGCTATATAGAAAAATAAAAAGTATAAAAGTAAGAATATTATTTAACAAATTAAAAAGAATAGAATGAGTGACTAAGATTTGGTTATGACCAAAGAAATGAAGAGAAGAGAAAAAAATGAAGTAAAATAGATGGCAGCGACGGTGGCAGCGCGGCGACAATGGTGATGGACTGGTGGTGGAGTAAAGAAAAAGAAGGGAAGAGGCGGTGGCGGAATGGTGGTTGTAGCGGTGCAATTGACGACCAAAGGTGGTTGAAGTGGCAACAAAAGAGAAAAGGTGCTGGCACAAGTGGAGGAGGAGAGAAAAAGGTTCTCATTTGTTATAATTTGTCACAATTTATATTGACATTATTAGTACAATTGAAATACATGTTAAAGTAAACCAGAAGTTTACTGATACAAATACATTACTACTTGGCGTGACCAATTAGACCATCCTGAATCATATTATGATGCGAAAGTTAATTGAGAATTCATATAGGCATTCATTAAAGAACCAAGAGATTCTTTAATTTAAAGAATTCTAATTTGTTGTTTGTTCTCAATTAAAATTGATTATTAGAAACTCACTAGTTAAAGTTGAGATTTGATGTCTTGCATTTCTGAAATGAATATAAGCTCATTCATCCACCATGTGGATGGTTTTAATATTATATGATTTTGATTGATGCATCTACAAAATAATCGCATATGTGTTATCAAATTGCAATCTGTCATTTGCAAGGTTGCTTATTTAAATAATTAATTTCAGATTATGCAACTAAGACAATTCATATTTCTAAAGTTGATGAGTTTATATCTCAGTCTTTTATTGATTGAGTTTTGAAAAACCTTTGTATGAGATTGTTATTTATGCACATGATGGTTTAGAGAAATTATTGATTGAACGCCTCTGATTAATATCTAAACCATTACTTATGAAAACTAAACTTCCTATTTCAACATGAGATTATGTTGATTTACGTGTTGTACTCATCAAGCCCATAAGTTATAAATACTCTCCATTACAATTGGTTTTTGGTCAATAGCTAAATATTTCTCATCTTAGAATTTTTGTATGTGCGTATATATTCCAATTGCTCTACCACAACGCATAAAGATGAGTGAATCCTCAAAGGAAGTTGGGAATATATATTAATTACGAGTCTCCTTATATTATTAGATGTTTTGAATGTATTGGAGATTCAATTATGACATTATTTGTGATTACTATTTTGATTTAATAGTTTTCTCGATATTAGGGAGAGAGAAATAATAACTGAATGAAATCACTGCTTGTAATGAGTTATCATTATCTAGATCCTTATAGAGAGTAATTTGAACCAAAAGTTCAAAAAGGATAACTCAATTTATTACAAGTTAACTGTTAGATGTATTTACAAACTTAATGAGAACAACAAGTGTTATATACCATCTAATATTTTGAATCTAAGTCCCGTAGGACAACCAGTTAGAATAATAATAGATTGATCGGTTCCAAAGATGAAAATTCTTCTAGATTGTCATATAGTAGAGGCGAGTGCTCCAGAAGAGACCCAATACATAACCAATAACTAAAACTCTAGAAGAGATTCTGGTACCTAAAACTGAAGATTAAAATAGTGAAAAAAAAGAAGAAATCTCGACAAATTATGTCAATTTGAGAAAATGAAGAACCAATAATAAAAGTAGTCGATAAAACTGAAGAGATTCAACTAGTGAGGGTACAAATGAATTAGTTCTGCAAAAATAGAATAAAATATGAAGTTTTTTGTTAAGTCTTGGCATTAATTATGAAAAGATATGATATTCTTTTGTGGTGGATGCAATAACCTTTAGATATATTATTAAAATGACAGTTTATAAAAGATTTAACTTGCGTCTAATGGTTGTTGTTACAACCTTTTATGATTCACTATATAGTAAAGTTTTTATTAAAATCTTTGAAAGATTTAGATTGCTAGAAGCATATTGAAATTTTCGGAAAATTGTTCATTTATATGAATTGAAATAATTTGAACATATATAAATTTGACCTAATGAATAGTAGTTGACGGAGAATTATGAAATGATCCAAAATACCTATTTATATTTTTAATAGAAGAATCATGACTAAAGTTTTCTATGATTATTGTAGAAACTCCTGAAGAGATCAAAATATATTTCTCTAAAATTTTCCTCACTCATGACTTTCAAAAGAATGGTGATATAAATGCTTAGCAAATACGTTCAAATGGTCATTTGAAAAGCTAGTATTCAAGATTGAGTACGTAGAATATGAGATATTATGTGATGTTTTCATGATGGATAGTAAATACGTGCTATACTCTTTTTTCCTTAACTGGGATTTTATCCAATTGGGTTTTCCTGGTAAGGTTTTAAATGAGGCGGCATGTTATGCGTATTATAGATATGTTTACTCTTTTTCCTTCAATAGGTATTTTTTTTTTTTACCCACAGGATTTTTATTTTAGTAAGGTTTTAACGACACATTATTTACCGATGGACATCCAAGTGGGAGTGTTATGAATATTTTATTATTAAGTTGATGTCCATCAAGATTAAGATAAGTTTTGATTTACTTTAAATTTTAATAATAATTAGAAGTAGAACTTTATTTCATTTATACTTCTTATGTCTATAAATATTGACTTTGGAGAAGTATTGTAGATGATTTTCCACTCATCAATAAAATACACACTCTCTCTTGTTCTCCTTTTTTTTTTTTGTTCTGTACTTTCTGTCTTTTTATTTTATAATATTATTTTAATATTATTTTTGTAAAAAAGCCGTAAGAATCTTATGCTATTGTTTATATTTTAAAGAGCAACTAGGAATGTTGATGTAATTTTGTAAATCATTTGTGTTTATGTGATTAAGCATAGTCATCGTTATTGAATAAAATAACAAATACCAACCATCTCAATTAACTTGGACTTTAGCATTCAATTTGCGGGATTTGAGTTGAGACATAAAATCAAAACAATTACAAGGTAGAAATAGATAGTTAAAATCAACACCGACATTTCTGTTTCAATAGTTCCTTTACTGTTTTAACTAGTTGACTTCACACCCCACATTGGAAATGCACTCAAACAAATTTTCACTAGCAACAATAAAACAGAGAAAAGGAACAAGAAAGTGTCTGTTGTACATCTAGGACCATCCAATTCACTTTCATGCTGGCCAGCACACCCACTTAATGAATGATGGGAGACAATGCATGATCCAATCATACATTGAATGGGAGACAATGGAGAAATGAACAATAAACATAATAATTTCCCAGACATTGAGTTACCTGTTAATCTCTGATATGTTGTTTTATGTATAGATTTATCTACTTCTTGCAAATGCAACACCTTGTCCTTCCTTTGTCCAAACCTTTCTTCTCTTCCAAAACCTACTCCCCAGAAATTCTCTGGGTCTTTTTCTGTGAGAAGAACGATCCTTGTCTCTGCCGTCATTGCTTGTAGAATCTGAAATGGTGACATCAGGCCGATGACCAATTCTGGTGGTCTGCCTGTTTGGGCCGCCGAGAGAAGGCAATTTCATTAGATGCCTCTCGATTTGATGACGGACTGATACCAATTCATATGAATCATATAAAGGGCTGCCACAATCCCATATATCAAATGCTGCTGCTGCATTTCTTTCTTTGGATTTTCTCATATTTTTGAGGTTGAAAGAACTTGTGGGTTTAGAAACAAATGATGTAATGTATTGGGAGATTCTCTAAAAGTCATATCAATTTTTAATTTAAGCTGGCCTGTCCTTCCATTAATTAACTAACAATTATTGTCTTTCAATAATATAAGATGACCCTTGTAATATAAAAACAAAAATGAACTAACAAATTAGGATTCAAGTTAGATTGTAGCATCTCACTCTGTATTGCTATTGAAATACATTTGCAGTAACATGCGCTTTCTTCATCCCTCCACTTTTCATAATAATTTATTTGATTTTGAACCAACACTGCTATCTCCACGAAACCACCACATTCATCACACTAAGATGCGAAAATGGTTTAATTATGCCAAAACTTCCCTCTAATCTTTTGAAATTTAATCTCTATACCCTATTTTTTGAGATATTGAATCTCTGTACGTTTCTATTTAAAACCCTTCATCCCATCGTTTTTTTCATTAAAGTTAACGATGTCAAAAGTAAAAAATAACCATTTTAGCCCTCAACATTTATAGTTTTTTTGTTAATTTGGTCTTTATCCTTTTAAAGTACATACAAGTTAGAAAAAATTATTATTAAAAAGAATATACCCTTTATTTCTTATCGTGTTACTAAATTTGCATTTAAAAATTAAAAAGTTGTAATAAAATAGAAATTGTGATAATTATACATCTTAAATTATAATTTAATAGAAGTTCTGATAATTGCACATTTAGAAATAATTAAAATTTAATTAAAATTATTACTTAAAAAAAGTGTACTAGTTTTAAAATAGAAATATTACTTGAATAGAACTCTAAACAAAAAAATATAGGAAATAAATGTTATAATTATAATTTAAATTACAAGTATTAATAAAAATTTTGATATAAAAAAATAATGCTACTTTTATCTATGTAAAATTGAGTTATTATATAAATAGAATTTTAAGCATCTTAATTATAACTTAATTAAAAGCACAATTAGTTTGGAAAAACTTTTGAGCCAACGGGAATACCCTTTTATTGCTAATTGTCGAAACCATTTTTTTTGAAAAAAATCAGGTCGACTTTAAAAACCGAAAATGGAGTCGCCACTAATTTTTTTTCGAGGTGTGATCGGGTCACCTTGAGATTGATCATTAAAACATTTTGATTTATTAAAACAATGATTTTGGCCTACAAAATTTGAGAAAATGGGTTCGGGAGCCGGTTGCGCACGAGGAAAGATTAGCACCCTCGTAACGCCCAAAATTGGTATCTAATTGATTAATTTATGTCATAATGTTGAAAACTTAAAAAGATTTTAAAATACGATCCTTTTTTATTTAAAAGAAAACTTGAATAAATTAAATTAGATGCTAAGACCCGCTTATTTCGAAGAAGTAAAATGTCACGCCCAGTGAATTAGGATACAACATTTCAAATCCTCGAAACTAAGCTTGTCTTTTGACTTTTAAAAACTCATGCATTTAAGTTTAAGAAGGATATTTGGTTATTTGGGTCAAACGAAAAATCGGAACCCAGTAAGTTAGGGCACAATTTCTCAAAATTCCAAATACAGAATATTGCCTTTATTTTTAGAAATCCTTACCTCGAGATAACAAAATGTTACATCTACTGACTTAGGACACAACATTTTTGAATTCCCGAGAATAAGCTTTTATTTAACTTATATGCTTTGATTTAAAAAGATAATTGATCCTTTAGACTCGGCGTGAAAAATCGAAACCCAGTAAGTTAGGATACGATTTCTCGAAACTCCCAAATTCGGAACATTGCCGCCTTTTTTTTTTGAAAATCCTCTTTTTTATGCAATCGGGTGAAAATTAATGATATTTAAAAATGATATATAATAAAATATTATAATAACGATAACATAATTACAAAGATTAATACAATATTGGTAAGCAAGTCTAGATAAAATAAATAAAGCAATAAAACGAGAATGTATGATATAAAAAAAAAACAAACAAACATAACAAAAAAATGTTTAAAATGGATGAAATAATGAAACCGTATATAAAAAGGAAACAAATAATAAATAAATAGATAAATAAATAAATTTTAGAAGTGAGAAAATACTCGAATCAACAAATATTTATAAAAGAAAATATTAACCTTACAAACTCTAATACATATATAAACATGTAAAATGATAAATATGAAAGTAATTAAAATAGATATACATGAAGTTAAAATTAAAGGTTTAAAAAATGAATAAATTGATAAATTGATAAAAAAATTTAAATATTTAAAGGATAGAAGAATAATAGACAAATAAGTCGATAAATGTAATAGATTTAGGCAATACTAAGTTTATGTATGTAAAAAAAATATAAATAGTATTAATTTAGAGCATATAAAAACAAAGAATAATAAATGAAACAAATATAAATGACATGGATTTCAAATAAAAGGCAAGGCAATAATAATAAACAAGTAAATAATTAATAATGAAATAAAGATTAAAAATAAAATAAAATAAAAATCCTTAAAAGGCTGAAATTAAATAAATAAAGGATTTAATTGAAATTAAATGAGATTAAGAGGTATAAATTGCAAATAATAAAAAAGGAGGCTGACAAGGGCCTGAATATAACGCGCGAAAAATAAAGAGGACTGAATGGGAAAATATCCCTAGCCCTTATGCGCTGCATTTCAATATGGGCCAAAATGAATCAATGTAAAACTACAGGGTAAAATTAAAAGAAAAAAAAAACAAGATAGGGCTTAATCGAATTGCGCCACAAAAGCAGAGGGACCAGGGTTGTAAATAACCCATTTAATGAAAACACGCAGATCCCCCTGGAGCGGGTCGGGTCGGGCGTGGGTCGGCTCTATACGGCGCCGTTTTGAGGCCACTGAAACAGGCCCTAAATGTAACATCCTAGATTAGGGGTTATGCATTTAGTGCATAATTCATGTGTTGGTGGGCTCAGTGAGTGTGTTTGGAGGTGTTTGAGGGGCTTTGGAAATTCTAGGATGAAGGTGGAAGCTTTGGAAAATTTTTGGTTTTTAAGTTAAAAAGGGGGAGCTGGGCTAAGGCAGCCTTAAGAAACGTTTTGGCGAGTTTAGGACACAAGGAATCGTGTGGCAAAGTGGCAAGGGGACGCTACCTTGGGGCTTGGAAGGTTGCGTCAAAGGGGAGTGCCAAGGGGAGGGGGTTCGAGCTGCAGGAATCACATTGGGGAGTTTTTATTTTTGGCGTTAAAGGAGAGCTAGGTAAAGGAGGCTTTAAAACAATTTGTGGTGAGGTTATGTCATAAAAAACGTCATGGCAGAACGGCTTGGAGCGCTAAGGTGCAAGGGGGCTTCAGGAGGGAAGAGGGTCGAGTCGTGAGGGCAGCAGGGGAGTGTTTTATTTTTGTTTTGCGTCAGGAAGGGAATTGGGCCAGTGAGGTCTTATGAGAGGTTATAGGCGCTTTGGACACAAAGATGGCCTTGGTAAAGTGGCTTTCATGCGCCACTTAAGGGCCTGGAATGACGCCTGGCGCAGGTCTTGGGTTCGAGCAACGTGGGCAGCAGGGAAGGGTGCTTTTATTTTGGCTTTTGGCGGTAAGGCAAAGGGGAGCTAACGGAGGAGCTCTTAAAAGAAATTGTGACGAGTTTATCTCACAAAGAAACGCCTTGGCAGAATGGTTAGGGGCGTTAGTGCAGCTGCTCCATCAGGTCCTATGTTTGAACCATGGGAGCAGCAGTTTGGTGCTTTATTTTTTGCTGCTGGCGTCAAGAGGTGGAGAGAAGGTGGGCAGCATGTGGACTCCAATAAGATAAGCTAAGGCTGGGTTCTTTTATTTTGAAAATTTCGGCTATAGAAAGGGATAAAGGTTGGGTGTTTTATTTAGTCTAAATTAGTAAGATAAGGGTTAATGGCTATTGTATTTTATTTATTTTTGAATAGGTGTCAAGAGATAAAATAGGAGAAAAAAAATGAGGGATATGGCTAGTGGAGATGTGGTGGCCGGCCAAGGGACTTCTTGGGGGTGGCCTTATTTTATTTGTTTTTGAAGAGTGGCTAAGAGATAAGATGGAAGATAATTATTATTTTATTTTATTTCAAATGGGTGATAGTTAAGAGATAAAAAATTATCACAAAAGGGGGGGTGCCGAAATTCATCTAAATTGCTTTTCTTTTTCTCTCCAATTTGTTTCTGGCCGAATTCTCTCTGGCCCCATTGCCCAAAATTCTTCAAAATTCCTCTCTTCTTTTGTTTCTACTTGGCCGAACCTATCACCCCTTTTCTACTTAAAACTTCATCTTCCATTTGGTGTTAGCCGAATATCTTCATCAACCCTCGGGAGCCATAGCCGGAATCTCTTCACTTTTAGTCTCTTCAAGGAAACAATAGAGGTGAATATTCTTCTTAACAATCGGGTTCTCTTCTCTTCTTTTATGGTGTGCCGAAAGCTTGAGAAATAAGCCTTGGTATGGGTGACCGAATATGTATAAGTGTCTTAATAGTGTACGTTTTGTGTGTAGCCGACACTAAGGTGCTTTGAAGGAGTCTTTCGGGATCTCGATAGGCAAGGTAAGAGGTTGTTGATATTCGGCCAAAGGCCATTTTTGGTATCTAAGTATAACCGAATGTACACTATGATTTAGGGGCTAATCAACAAAGGAAAACAGAGGCTTCCGGGATTTCAATTTGCTTTGGTAAGTGATAATAAAGATTCGGCCTAGGGGCCATATTTTGGGTATGGGTGCGATTAGTCCTTCGGGATTATTAGTTTAGCCGAATAAGGCTTTTTGGGATACTAACCATAGTGACCGATTGTAGGAGGAGTAAAGGCGTACGTTTCGGGATTTCTCCTTAGATCTACGGTTAGACAGGTGTGTAAAACTCTTACGCACTTTATTAGTTGGCATTGCTTATTATGTTACAGTTAACTATTGTGATAGTGGTTTGCCTTGTGGGCATGAGCATGGATTCCGGGTACGTCGCTTGTGGTTTTAAATATGTTACATGAATGACATGATGGGTAATATGCTATGCCATGACTTATATGCGTGATTTATGATAATATGTTAAGCATGTTATGAGCATGTTGGTAATGGGATTGAAGAGAGGAGGGGGAATATTCTCTATGGACTGTCACCACTGGTTTTGACCACAAGATGGGTTGGCCCCATCAGTTTAATTGTGACTTCGGTCACCAGTGGTTTTGACCACACCGTTGATATAAATTGTGACTAAGTCCCAGTGGTTTGGTACCACCAGTGGTTTTGACCACATATTGATAATTGTGACCTATGGTCATCAGTGGTTTTGACCACACGATGGGTTGGCCCCATCACTTGATTTGTGACTCCGGTCACCAGTGGTTTTGACCACCAGTGGTTTTGACCACACGGGGTAGTTAAAGGAGTATGGATGGCTAGTTTTGGGTTGCATGTTTTGCATGTCTTACTAATATTTTGTGTATGAGTTTGTACTTCCGGGTTGGGGATTTATACACTGAGTCTTGGTGACTCACCCCTTCCCATATCATTTTGCAGATGAGTAGATCGCGGAGATGGAGCCGGAGAGGACTCGAGGCGGCCATGCTTGTTCTTTGGATTTGAATTTTTATTTAGCACAGTTAAAGTTTATTATCTACTAAATTTTGGTTTGGATTGTAATAAGGCCGCTAGTTGTTATTTTGATGTTTAAGTAGTTGCTTTTACTTTACTTCTACCATATTACTAATGAATTTATAAATTGTTAAACAAATCGGTTAAAAGTAATGTTTTCAAAATAGGTAACTTTTACGAGTTTTCAAAGATGTTACCATCGGGTAGCAGATTTTACCAAGTTAACAATAACTCTGATGTTTCTAAAAATTTAAATAATCAAATATTTTTCAAAGGAAAAAGGGTTTCAATTCAACCATGTTTATAAAATCAATTTCACCTGAGTTTTTAATAGACACCGTTTTTAAACTCAACAAATTTTCAGATTCCCATCAGTTAATCAAAAACTTTCAAAACGTTTTTACTCTGTGACATACCAGATCCGGTCAAGGCTCATGGGCCGGGTTTGGGGTGTTACACTAAACGACGCTGTTTCATATCTTTTATAAAGGCCAATTTTTTTTTAAAACAACATTCTGCCATTTAAAAAAAAAAAACAAGTGCTTTCTTCTTTTCTCTCAACTCTCCCCTTAAACGACCCTAGGGTTCCCCTACCCTTCCGCTGCTCCGCCGCCACGGTCAGTGGCCGACGTCACGCAAGCTAAGGTTTTTAGCCCCCGTTTTAAGGCACATTTGAAGGCCAAGCCTTCCCAACCCCAAAAAAAGCCGAAAGAAGAGGACTCTCGACCCCTTTTGGGTCCGATTTTGACGACGGAGAAGGCCCCCCCGATGACGCGACCGCGGGGCGATTTTGGTGAGCCTCCTCTTCTCCCTTTTTTCGCGTTTATTTTTAAGAACAAAAAGAAAAAAAATAACGTAAAAAAAAAGGAATAAAAGATCAAAGAACACCTTTTGTTTGAATCTGTTTCAAAAGTTCTCTGTTTCGTATTTGATTCTTTGCGCGTGTGTGTAGTAGTAAAAAAAACATTGTGAGAAAAATGCAAAGTTTTTTTTTCATTTTGTCTTCGTTTGCTGTTGTGTTCTTTGCAGGTACGTGGCATGCGGTGGACGGAGGTACGGAGGCCATACGTGGTGGTGATGTGGAGCAGGCTGGAGGCTGTTGCGGCGCAAAAGCTAGGGATTTCCTTCATTTTTCTTTGATTTGGTTTAGATTAGTTTTGAGCTACTTGGGCTGCTAGGTTTTTTGGTTATTGGGTTTGGGTATTGTTTTGGTTTGGGCTGTTAAAGCTTCTAAATTGGGTTTGTGTACTTTTAATTTGGGCTAATCAAGTCTTGATGTTTGTAATGAACTGTAAAATTTTTTAAACTTTTATTGATTTGGTTTTATTTGCTAACGGGCCCCGGGCACATTTGGGCCTGTATACTAATTATATTACTAAATTAACATTAAAATAATAATTTACTAGTATTATTATGTGATAATAATAAAAATAATATTAATTAATATTATATTATATTAAAGTGAAATTAACTAATTTGGTCATCTATAATCTATAATATATATAAAAGCACAAGTTTGGAAAAACTTTTAAACGGATGGTAATACCATTTATTTTTTTATCATGTTACTAAATTTACATTTAAAAATAAAATAGAAATTGTGATAATTATACATTTTAAATTGTAATTTAATAGAAATTGTGATAAATACACATATAAAAATAATTATCATTTAATTTACAATTATTAGTTAAAAAATTAACCCTTGAACTTGCATTTTTTGTCAAATCACCTTAAATTGAATAGAAAAGTCATGTTTTGTTAACTTTACTAACGTGACATACACGTGGATTATTGTGTGGATGACACGTTAACATTTAATTGATTTTAAAATTTAAAAATATTTTTTTATTTTAAAAATGTTTTTATATTTTAAAAATAATTTTAATGAGTTTTAATTTTTTAAAAACAATTTTTTATAATTGTCTTTTTGAATTTTTAAATTTTAAGAAATTAGTTAAATGCTGATGTGTCATCTACATGGCAATCCACGTGTATGCCACATCAACAAAGTTTAAAAAATAGCATTAATTTTTCCATATATTTTGGGGTGATTTGGCAAAAAATGCAACTTTTAAGGGCTAAAAAGGGTAAAAAATTAAATAGAGGGTAAAAATGACTTTTTTTTTGTAAAATTGGAGAGCCAAATAAGTCATTATGTCTTTTATTTATTTATTTTTAAAAAGTTGTGCTAATTTTATTGATATAAAATTGAGTTATTACCTAAATAGAATTTTAAGTATTTTAATTATAACATAATTAAAAGTACGAGTTTGAAAAAACTTTTGAACAGACGAGAATACCCTTTATTGTTAATTATATTACTATATTAACATTAGAATAATAGTTTATTAGTATTATTATGTGATAATAATAAAGCAATATTAATTAATATTATATTATTTAATGTGAAATCAATTAATTTGGTAGTTTATAATGTATATGAGCAAAATTTTGGAAAAAAATTTGAACTGACGAGAATAACCTTTTTATTATGTAACTAAATTTACATTTAAAATAACATAGAAATTGTGATAATTATACATTTTAAATTATAATTAATTAGAAGTTGTGATGATTAAACATTTAAAAATAATTATAATTATTAGTTAAAAATCGTGTTAATTTTAAAATAGAGATATTATTTGAATAAAACTCTAAACATAAAATATAAGAAAAATGTGATAAATATAATTTAAATTACAATTATTAATGAAAATTTTTGATATAAAAAAGAAGTTGTGCTAATTTTATTTATTTATTTTTTAAAAAATGTTTTAATTTTATTAAAGTAAAATTAAGTTATTACTTCAATAAATTTTAGGCCAATTTAAATAGCATTAGTGATACTGAACATCTCCTTGAATGAAGTGAGAAAGAGAAGACGATGGTTGGGTTGTTTGGTGTGGATCTAATAACTTAATTAAATTTGGGCCACTTCTCCTCTAATCTCAAAATCACACCACCACTCACTAAATATCTTATTGTAAAACCAACATCTAAATATAAATCTAAAAGCAACTAATGTCCCAAAATACCACAAATGAATACATAAAACAGCATATTAACCCAAACCATAAAAAGTGAATCAAATGAAATTAAAAACTATAGGGACCGACGTTGAAATTATGCCCTACCACAACCCCTCTTTCCTGAAACCCTTTCGTTTTGTTTCGGTTGGATGAGTGTAAAGAAGCAAGTAAGAAGAATGAGAGTGAGAGCAGTCCAGCATTGTAGTTCACCTTTATCTGCTCCAAATATATAGTTTTGTTTTGGTTGGATGAGAGAAAAATGAACCTAGCAAGGAAGAATGGCTTCAATTATTGTGGGTGCTGTTTATAAAACATACACCCAGATAAGGTACTAAACATGTGGTTTCGCTTAACCTTTTTCACCTCTACTCACTTTTAGTCCTTCTACTTTTTAGATTCTGAAATTCATATCCACTTATTATACATTTAAGATTTTTCATTAAATTTGTTGCTATGACATTTTAAAATTAAAAAAAATTACTCACTTAATAGCTATGTAAATGAAAAGTTAGCATTGTAATGAATCCGAATATAATAAAATGATTTTAACAGTGTTAATAATTGAAACTGAATTTTTTAAACCTAAAAAAGTAGAGGATTAAATATCAAATTTAAGAAGAGTTGAGGGACTGATGGCACATTTAACCTTGTTTTGTTTTTGTTTTTTTATTTATCTGTTGTCTACAAGTTATCCTGTCTGTTTTATTTCTCTTATCATCATCATCATCATGTCCTTTAATCTAAACTCAAACACTCAACAATGGGTTATAGGTCAATATTTTAAAAATATGATTATATTTGTCCCTTTATTTAAATTTTTTATATTTTCTACGTTTAAAAACCTCTAATGTTTGTATTTGGTATCTTTTAATTAAAGGTTATTTGCTTATTTGAGTATAATTTAAAAAGTGATATCATTTAGATTATGTATAAAAATTATAAATATTTAATTATCAACTTTTTCCTTCTATTTTACAAAATTGAAAACTTATTTCAATCAAGTAATATAAGTGAACATTGGTATTGAATCATTGACTTAAAAATCAACAATTCACAAGAAATTAACAAAAGTTAACCTTTTAAGTTTATGTGTTTATCAATAGCCGAAAACTAACTTTTTAAAATTTCATGACAAAAATTAACAAATTAAAGTATCGTTATGAAATTTATTGAAATAAAAAGATAATTTTGTTTGAAAGTTTAAACTATTACAAATATAATACATTCACAAGTGTGGCTAACTACAATATAGAATTGCTCTATGAATGGATGAGACGAGAAATTTTACACATCACAATTTTACACAATGATGCTCTTCACCTTAAACAAACTAAAAGATTGAGAATAAAATGATAAAGTTTTATTTTTTATTTTACAAAAGGCTTTGGACAAAATCCAATGTAATAAAGATCAAGTTATCAAGGTGTTTTTTATAGATTAAAATCAAAAAGTAAACAATTATTCGCATCACGACATCCAATTCATATAATATAGTTTTGCAATTGCAATTGGTGAAGCAAATTAAAATATAAGATCGTGGAATCGAGCTGATCCTCCTTCACACCCAATGAACAACTTTTGATTTTTTTTATTATATTAAGAAAAATGGCGAGTTTTAATGGGAAAAATATATTTAACAACATCTAGAAAGCAGTACTGAAGTAGGTCTTGGCAACATTATCGCACAAGATCTGCAACACATTATAGTTAGTAGGCCCCACGCATCGTGGTGTTTTAAACTGGCTAACAGCAGCCCCTAACCCTAAGTAATGATCCAAAACCTTCTGAAACGTTCCCCTCCAAAGAACTCGGAGCTCAAGGGGACCAATCGCGCTCACCTTCCGGGAACTAACATACCCTGCATCCACAAATGAACGATCCAAACAATTGCAGCATTCTTTCAGCACTTCATCGCTTACTTCCCCACTTATTTCCCAGAATATCACGTAGTGACCGGGGTCGGTCCACATGTCCACATGGCTCGAGAAATCTATCACTTCCTGCTTTTCCTCCGCAATCAACTTGGCTGCTTCTTCCACTGCTTGCTGCAAATCCTTCTCCGTGTTTTTGTCGATGTTTACGGTCAGCATCAGGTTTCTTCTGCATATAAATTTCAGTTCCGGGGTTGAGTTATGGAACCCCATGACCTTCACCACATCCCCTAGCCTATACCTGTATAACCCTGTGGTTTACAGTTGAAAAAGATCTATAAACAAATTTTCAACTGAGAACCCCATAGAGGTAAGTAGGTGTGAACGAGTGGTGCAGTATTTCTAAGAAAAGGACAAACAACAAGTTACACTAACATGCCAATGTTTCAAAACCCCCAATTATTAATAGCAATGAATATACAGATAAACACAGAGAAACATGGCTAATGCAATGCTTGAAAGGGGGGGGAGGGGGGGTTAGACGGGGTCACCCATCTAAAATATAATATTTCCTATTGCAACTACTTGTTAATCAGGATTCCATAGCCAATGACAAAAATACAAGAAGTCCCAGTTTCCACTAAACATCTTTTAAATATATATTATTATATTAATGTGTGTTGAATGTGATTATTTTTAATTATTCCATAACCTAGGCAGTTTTGTTTTACATGATCCTAACACTTCTCTAGCACGATACACATAAACCTATGACATAAAAATGGCCCCAGTGGCATCTATCTCTTCTCCTTGTTTGTCATGTATATAATTATTAAAAATTGTGAATATATAAAATTATCTTTCAAGTGTTTTTTTAACGCAGACCATTGACCCAGAAAAACCCATCCTTTTCGAAACACAACACTATTTTGTAAATAATCTTGATCATCCTTAGTATCTCAAAGACTTTGGCTGAGAAACCAATGACCTCTTCCCCATGCCTCTAGACTGAAACAGTTTACCTCTAGCCTACTCATTGGACTTGGCCTGAAAGATTTTCTGATGTACTTGATGATTTCCAAGAATGGAAAGCCTATAAAAAAAACACCCCATTAAGGTCCTCATTTTAAAGCATGTAAATATGATGAGCCTATGATAACAAGTAAGCTAAAAAGACCCCAGATACTTGAAAAGATTGGGTAAATGTACTTATATAAATAAATAAACATAAAAAGATATGATGCATCAGATATTATCTCTACATGTAGGAGACAACAGTAGCCAGATTCTTAATACAGAAGTTTCAAATTTTGGAGCAGCGAGAACTATGGCAGAGAACACATGGGTGTTGTTGATAAGAGGACCTCTATTTCCTAATTTTGTGTCAACATTAAATAAAAATGTGGATATGCAGAAAGGATGTGTGAAAAAGACCACAACAAATAAGCCAATTAAATGAGCCTTCGACTGTGTGGTGCGCCTTTGTCTTAACCAATTGGGTCAGATATGTCTGAACCGAAGGGTTGTTTTTTTTTTTTTTTTTAAGAAAAAATTTCACGACACTGCTGCAAATGAAATATCACATTATTGGAAGCAGCAAAGGCTTGGACCATTAATAGCTTGCTCGCCCTACCTCCTACTTGGCTACACCCACATGAAGATCATTAATGTCATGGTTGGGTAATTTTATTAACAAATAAACAAATTAGAAGTTAAAGAGATACTGTAACGTGCAATGTGGATTATAATGTCAACTTGAACGTGGTTGAGACATGACATGGAGTCTAAATTAATTGTAGGAAAAGAAAGTACTGATTCTTCATAAGAAAAACAAATTAGTACCTGCAAAACTTGTGACAATAACCTCATACTCTTCACCGATTTTAACTTCAGTCAGACTCACTGGTTTGGGCTCCATAGAGAGGATATTAGCATCACCTCTGTCATGGACTTGCTCTTCAACATTCTCTTTCAGAGGAATGAACTCAAAATAGCCAATATTTGGAAGAACAGCATAAGTAGTAGACTCTGTAGGCACATTTGGGTTGATATTTGCCCCAATCCACCCCTCAGAAGAACCATAATCAGCACTTATAAGAGGCACATCCCCCGCATAATGTCTTAATTTCTTCAGATAATGCTCCATGGACCCAGTCATGATCCCATAGATGTATTTGACATTAGGGAAAAGCTCCGGTATCAATCCATACCAATTACTCAACCCTGAAATTTTCCTATGAATTAAGTCTGCCAACTCAGGATTGGGCTTCAGTAATTTAGCCATAGCTGACCGGACGGATGGGAAAGTGATGCGGCTTGTGAGGATCCCTTCTCTAATATCATCACAAAGCTCTTCCCACACTTGTTCAAGAGTTCGAAACGCATGAACTATGCTATGGGCAAAGGTAGAGGAAACCAACTGGATTTCCTCGCGGAAAATCAGCCCACATAAAAGATGGCAATACAAAGATTGACGGAAATCTGGACCAAATATCACCTCATCTGGGCTGCAACACTGAGATTGCATTGCTTTCATTGCCTTCTTAAACTGCGAATTGCGAAACACATTGGTCGTAGCGGTTCCAGCAAACAATCCCCCTTTCGTCCTACTCTGCTTGCTGCTGTATATGAACTGCAAAGCCTTCCCATTCTTGACAGGGAATTCCCTGTGTCAATAACACAAACTGATTAATAACGACAAAAAAGCTCCCCAAAAAAAAAAAACTTTGGGGGGAGAAAAAGGTTAACAGATATCCAATCATATACCTGTTTCTAAAAGCATAAGAAGTACGGAATATCTGCAAAGTAGTTTCCATCAATTCGTCATTGAACGGCACAAACTTGGGCCTTCCTTGAGTGGTGCCAGAGCTGCAAATTTACAATAATAATAAAAATTATCATTCAATTTTTTTTTTAAAAAAATCATATAAAACATAAAATTAAAGTAAAGAATACCTGAGAGATATGGTGGTTATGGGTTTTCCGGTGAGAACCGGGGAAGAAGCACCATCGACAATTCTTTGAATATAAGGCTCCAAATCCTGGTGAGTGACGACAGGAACACAAGCCTTGAAGCTTTGGGGGTCAGTTCTGCCGTTGAGACCCAGATTCTGCAAATACTCGGCGCTTCCATTTTCTTCTAAAATTTTCTTTAAAGTCTCCCTTTGAACATTCTCAGCATCTTTGGTCATCGTTTCGAACTCTTCTATCACTTTTTCTACGTGTAGAATTTCCATCTTTTCTAACATCCTTACTTAAACTACAACCTTTAAAAAAAAAAAAAGGAAATCAAATTATATGAAGACTATTTACTTCTTATTTAGGAAAAAGAATAAAGTGATCTGAAAGCATAGAAAAATAATTTTTAAAAGAACACAATCATGTTTTCCGCTCTCTTTTTCTTCTACCAAACGGAAGCAGAATGGAGTTTTCTTTTGCTATCAATAAATGCAAGAAAAAGAAATTACTTGAGGTGAAAAAAAATAACCACTAATTTAAAAACAAAGTCAAAAGGGGAAACAAGCTTATATGATAATTAAGCAGCAATATGAAAAACCAAGACAATAACTCAAACATTTCCAAGCTTTCACTTTATTTGACGGATAGTCAATACAGTCAACCGATAAGAAACTTCAATTTCCCACTAGAGATTAGAGATTAAACGTTTTTTTTTTTAAAAAAGTGCAAAATTAATTAAATCGGAAAGAAGAGGAAACTAAGAAATCAAAGAATTTGAAATGTGAAACAAAAATTCAACTTCATATCCTGTTCCAAAACTTTGAAAATTTCAAACGAACAAAAAGAAATCAAAGAAAGAGATTCAAATCACCTGTAACAAAATGAAAGAAATGAAAGAAATTCAATAGAACAGAAAAAGAATAAAACAGAATCAGAGTGTGTGTGTGGATAAAGTGCAGTTTGAAATTCAGAAATTTCAAGTACCTGAGGAAGCTCAGTGTTTTTCAGTAAAAGAGTGAGACAGAGATAGATATGGAGGGAAGGGAAGGGAAGGGAAGGTGGTGTTGAGTCAGAACTCAGAACTCTCCAAGTTTATATGGGAAAAGAGGTGAAAAAGGATAGGAATTTTGTTTACTCACCGATTTCAATGCGTTTTTCTTGTTTTCCTCAAAGTGTCTGCAAAGATAGATAAATTGGTTTTTTATCGTAAGAAAGGCAAAGGCAAATTGCTGTGTGTGTTATTGATTTTGGGTATGGCGGATTGGGAGATGGAGAGAAGATTCTTCGGCTTGCATTTTATAGGCGTTTTCTTTAAATTTATTAATAATACAAATTTGTCAGCCTCTTTTTTTTTTCTTTAATTCCTAAAATGTTTTTTGTCCACTCCCGACTTTGCCCATACTCCAACCTTAGAATTCCGGAAATGCCGGCTTGAGTACAACTGATGAATTGTGAAATTACCTTTATGGGATTGGATTATTGTGAGAATTGGTTAATATTGCCTTGGTTCACTAGATAAGGAAGTTAATAACGCCAGATTGACGTGGGGTCGACTACAATGAAAGGCAGATTTTGGCAATATTCCACTTCTCATCCCTTTAACTTTTCTATTTTCTTTCAGATTCTTTTTTAATTAGTTTTTGTTGTCGAATAAGTTGGTGCCATGAGTCAATTGAATAGGAACCCGATTACGAAAATTATGAAAATATCCTTTCGCAATTAAATTAATTTATATTATTTGAGGATATTTTAGTCTTTTTATTTTAAAAAAGTCAATAATTTTTTTTTTTCATGTTATGAGATTTGAACATGTGTTATTTAAATTGATAAAATATTAATTTTACCACTAAGTCAAATACTTATCTTAATATAATATTAACATTAATTATATTATGTACATCTTATTACTTCCATCAATTATATAATTATATTTCTATACTTACTATTCTTTAAACCTGTTTCCTTATCAAAGTAAAACGGAAAAAAAATCTGAAATAAAACACCCCACGAGACATGAGACATTCCAAACTAGGATAAATTACAGAGGAGTGAAGGAAAACCGGTTTCTCCTAATTCAATTTCAACGTTTTCCAACAAATTCACTTATCCCAAAAGAATTTTTTTAAGAAAAAAAAAACCACATTGTAATATATGTCAGGCACAGTCAACAAATCAAGTTAAGTAATAATCAATGTCAATTCATTGTAAAGGTTAAATCAAATGATGCATCAAATTAAATTTGTGTAAAGAAATCAGTTTCGGGCAGTCCGATTTCCAAGTCCCTATATCATAGGCTACTTGATACATTGAAATTTTGATAAGAATAGAATATAAATTACTTGTTATTGATTTAGGATCGAAACGATACATATTAATTGATTTAGGATCGAAACGATACATATTAATTGATACAGTATTGACTATAGTTCATATAATTTAGTAAGTTTTATTTTTTATTTTTGTAAAAAAAGTAGTAATAAATGCAAAATATTAGATTGAAATATAGGATGTGGAGTTTTGGTTTGATAATGAGTGGTAATTTAACATCTAATTAAGACGTACATGGATTGGTAAAGTAAGCAAATTAAAGATGTAGAAATGGTGGCATGGCAATGCATGGTGGAGTGTGACGAGCGGCCAAATGGTAGGGGGGCCCAACGCTCCCAACTCCGAACTCCAAAACACAAGTCGGCATACAAAACGTTCTTTTCTTTTATTTCTTTGCACGGCCATTGCTATATTTTAATTTAATGTCACGTTTTTGATGCCGAGTGTATCATTTATCAACTTTTTGGATTATTATATTAATTAAATTAAATTCTTTTTGGGTTTATAATTATATGCTATATTTTCCAAAATTTTTGTAAATAATATGGTTTTTATTATTCATACAATCCATGCAGGATCTTCAACTTCCAAACATGCATACAGGCCATTTTTATTATTAAAACTCAAATCATTCTTACCAGATAAATATTAAATACTCAATTAATTTAAATCTTATAAATGTATGTTGTTAAGACTTTTGGTGATGGGTTAAATATATTAAATTTTTAATAAAAGAGTTAATTATCTAGAGATCAAATTTAGAATTTGATATCAACCAAAATTTCATTTATCATTTATCATGGGCTTAGTTGACCTAATAGTTAATTATTTTAGTTTAATCTTATTTAGTTTTTTTCATTAATAGAAAGATTGCATTTTTTTTATTTTTAATTAATAGTTAATTTAAAAACTCTTTTAACAAAAATATTTTAACTTCAATTTTTTAAAATTAGAAATAGGGTCTAAAAAGTTTTTAGTAAGAAAAGTAAAAAAATCAGTTGAACAATTAACTCGTTTCGTTAATGGAAATCATCATTGATTGGTTTGCCTGTTAATGAATACTAATGTAATTGACAGTAGTAATGAGAAAAATAAAAAAAATACCCTAAAAACTATTAAAAAAAATACTAAAACATGTACATTTAGAATGAATATGGATACTGGATGTCCATATTCATTTGAACTTAGACAATAGTTTGCCCATGTTCATTCTTCACATGATTTAGAATATTATAAAAAAGTATTAAAAATGGTAAAGAATTATTAAAAATTCTAAAAATTCTAAATTATAAATCATAAAAATCTTACAGAATTATAAGAAAATACTAAAAAAATACATGTTAATAATGAATCTAGACAAATTGATGTTCAAGTTCATTTACATTTGAACAATCATTTCTTCAAATTCATTTTAGATGTGCTTCAAAATATTATAGAAATTATTAAAATATTTATTAAAATTCTATAAAAATTAATAGTTGTTGAAAGTGGCATATAAAAAGTATTCAATCATATCCCTAAATCTAATGATTAAGATATTAATTTTTTTTTTGTTTTTTTGAGTTTTCGATAAAAAGTACGCTAAAAGCTAAGGCTTTGTTTCTCATTACTTTTTAAAAGTGTTCTTAGAGTCCTAAGCAATACTAATGCCATGTTTGGTTGGGGGTGTAGGAATAGGTTACATCCCAAATCGGTGGGTCTACTACTTAAACCCATATTTGGTTGGTTGTAAAGGTTTATTACATCTGTTTTGATTTTGAGTGGTTATTTTCGTTCTTTAAAAACTCTCTTGTCCATGTTAGAATTTTTAAAGCTTTTTGTAGCTGCAGCTTTGTTTTGATTTTTTTTTTATATTTTCTTGGTTTCTTAGTTTGCAACAAAAGGGGGAATTGGGTCTACAACAATGAGGTTAATTAGTGACTGCCTTTTGTTTAGTTGTAGTTTAAGTATACTTTTAAGTTTTATTTGTAATTTTATCTACAATATTTAGATTTAACCTTAAAATTCTAGAATTTTTCATCAATTAACTGTCCAACAATAAAAAAAAAGTTGAAAAAAAACATAATAAACATGAACATGATAGTTGTAATTCAATGGGATGCGATCAGTAAGGGGTACCTTTTCTTGCCTAAAAAATGACTGACACGGCCAGATGGTGAGAACATGATGAGAGCAATTTTGATGTCGCAAAGGATGGAAAGCTTGTAAGCTTTCTTGATTAGTCCATTTATATGTTTTGAGAAGGTGAGTTGTCGGTTGGTATCATTCTTGATCCTTTTAATTTGAAGTTTAATACGACTATGACAGATGGGAAAAGAGAATAAATGAGCAGTATGTTTAGTGTTGGTATAGGAAATTGTAGGATACTTTGATTAATATTTTGTAAGAATATCAATAGATGCAATGATAAGATACTTTGATGTTTATAATGATGAATTACTTTGATTCCTCTACGTTTTTAGGAATTACTTTGATTTTTGTAATGAGGAATTACTTGTTTGGTTGTAAAATGCTACTTTGATGTTTAGTTGCTACTTTTAAGTATTTTAAGTAATTCCAAAGTATACATTAATATTTTTCTTTTTTTTTATTGTTTGGCAGTTAATTGATGAACAATTCTAGGATTTTAAGGTTAAATCTAAATATAGTAGATAAAATTGGAATGTTGAAACTTCAAAATGTTGTTAAGCTATCATTTCTTCTTTTTCTTCTTTTATGTTTTAAATGTTGTAGACTAAGAACAAATTTGAGATTACCTTGAAGCTAGATTCTACAATACTCTGTCTACTTAATTTTTGGTGAGTTTGTTAGTGAAAGAAATGTGATTCTTTAATTTTCATGAACATGTTTGGCCTTTTTTTTTCTGTTGTTTTCCAGGTTGTGTTTTGGGCAATGAAATCCATTGATTTAGCAATAGACTTGAAGATTTGGTCTTTGCTGAGCCTTTTTTGCACAATGAGTTGTTTAGATTCAGCTTGATTGATATTCAGACTACTTATAACATATTTCCTTCACTACAATTTTTAATAACTGAATTATTTTTTCAAATTTTATGGTTTTCCATCTCAACAATTCTATCTTTAAAGTTTGAACTTGAGTTTCTCCTTAGAAGTATAATGCACATGTAATAACCCGATAGTTGGGTAATCGGAAAGTGTATTTTCGGGTCTCCGTTTTCGTAAAACAGACTCATAAATATTTATTAAAAATATTTACGAGGTTAGTTGTGTGGTTAATTAGGTTTTGGTTAGGTGAATTAGCTTGAATTAAGATTAATTAGGTAGAAGCACTAGATTGAATATAGGTAAAAGTTGAATTATAAAATAGAGGAAAGTCAAGGGACTAAATAAATAAATAAACCAAAATTTGACAAATGTATGGTAAAATAATATACATGTGTAATAAATATATACATACATTTGTAATATACATATATACTTATTATTTAATAAAATATTATTATATTATATAAATTAAATAAAAGATAGAAAAGAAACATAATTGAAAACGAAAGAAGGGAGAAGAAAAGGGAAAGAAAAAGAAAGAGGGAAATTAGGGTTTTAAAGGTTTCAAGATTAAGTGGTAAGTCAATTTACTTATTTTTTTGTAATTTTTGAGTTTTTAGAATCCTAGAACAAAATACTACTTGATTTATATTGAAATTTTAAAAGTTAGTGAAGTTTTAGATGTAGTTTATGTTGAATTAATTGAAGAATTAGGGGTTAAATTGATAAAATTTCAAGTTAGAATTGAATAAAGGATTGAATTGTAAAACAAATCATAAGTTTTGAGTAATAAAGACTAAATTGAGAGAAATTCAAAATTAGGGTTTTATGGTGAAATTAGGAGTTAATTTTAGTTTTAAGTGATAAATTGAATGAAAAATAAAGAATAATTGTAAAGAAATAAAGTTAGATTTGGTTAGGGATTAAATTGAAATCTATATAAATGTTGAATGTATAAATTAAAATATTCAATGTTAAATTGTGTTGTATTGATAATTTTAAATTGTTTTAAATTCCGTAGCTAACGTTGAGCTGGAGACCTAAACTAAGAAAGGAAAGACAAAGTCAACGAGGATTAGCTCGGAAACTATAGTTTGGTGAGTAATTAGTATTTTGATATTGATTTGAATGTTTGTGAATTTGTGAATAAAGTAATATTTGAATATTGAATAATGATTGTTTTGAAATGTGAATTGAAAACCCTATTAACAATGTTGAGCTGAGTCGGATATAATTGGCATGCCATAGGATTGGAAGTATTAAGGGATACTTCGACTTCGAGTCGATGAGACACTGGGTGTCATATTATTACTTCAGATAAATTCGATAAGGTACTGGGTACCAACTTACTTCGGCAAGGCTGATGAGACACTGAGTGTCAAATTATTACTTCGAATTATCCGATGAGGCACTGGGTGCCAAACTGGTGTGTTTTGGTTGGATCCGTATCTGCCAAAGCCCGAGTCTTGTTAATAAGGGTAAACCAATGAATTGACAATATGAATGATATTGGATGATTTTGAACATGAATTGTATTATGATATTGAATTGAGTTATGAAATTGAAATGTATAAACCAATGGGTTCATGATATGGTTATTGACATAATGAGATGACATGTTAATCCTATTGAGAAAAGCTATTTGAATAGCAATTGATGAGAATTGAAAGTATTATAAATGATTGTTTAAGAAATTGAGTATTTGTTTTAATGATTTTTGGTTATGTGTGTTTAAATATATGCAAATATTATAAATTCTTATTTAATAAGTATTCGGATTATAGAAATACCACTTAGTTTTACACTCAGTGTACGGTTTGTTTCTGTGCGCAGGTTAGGTTAAAGTTCGATTGTTGAATCAGCATCCAAGGCTGATCCCGAACTCATTGTGGTGAAGTACATTTCTTTTTGGTAAATGGCATGTACCTAGGATGTTGAATTTGTCATTTTTGGATATGGATGTAAATGTTGTTATAATATGATAAGAGTTGAAAATATATATATATGAACATATATTCCATGTTTAAGAAATTAAGTAATGTGTTTTGGTTGAAATTGGCATAAATTTAGGAATGGTTTAAATGATGTTTAATTCAATTGTTTAGATATTATATGTGAATTACCTATAAGAGTATTTGGTTAAGTACTTAAAATGATTAATTTGACATGTTTTAAATGTATTTGTATGTGTTTTGGATTAGTTGAATGATTGGTTTTTGAATTGCTTGGTGTTCAAGGTTTGCAGGGTTGGTAAACTTGAAGTATAAGGCTCATTTTGAGTCAACACGGCCTGTCACACGGGCGTGTGACCAGACCTTGTGAGACACATGGCTTATACATGGGCGTGTGGTTAGGTCGTGTGTCCCCTACAATTTTAATTTCTCAAAACAGAATGCTTAGGTTTTGCCACACAAGTAGAGACATGGGCGTGTGTCTCAGCTGTGTGAGAAACACGGCCTGGTACACGGGTATGTGCTTCAGCCATGTGAAAACTACACCTAATTTTTCAAAAATAGATTGACTGCATGGCCTAACACACAAGCGTGTGGCTTGGCCGTGTGAGGTAAGTCAGAGAGCACATAAATTAGGACATGGCCTGAAGCACGGGCATGTCCTAGGGTCACACGGGCGTGTGAGCCCTATACTTGGGAAAAATTTTAAAATTTCACGAAAAATTCTCTAAATTTCCAATTAAGTCCCGATTTGTTTTAAATACTTATAATGGGCCTCAAGAGCCCATAAAATGGATAATATGATTAATTTGACTTGTTTGCAATTTAACTTGTTTATTGTTCATAATTGATTTGAATAGTCTGGTAATGCCCATAATCTTGTTCCGACGACGGATAAGGGTTAAAGGGTTTTACAATTGTTGGTATCAGAGCAATTCAGGTTTACCCGATTCTCGAACTAAATTAAGCTCGAAAAGAGTCTAGAGGTACATGCCACTATTGAGTTAAAACTGAGTCGGGATTTGGATGCTGATATAATTATTTGTTTTGTTTTATAGTTAAAATGTCGGATGAACATAAGGACGATGTAGATCAAGAAATGTACACCGGAGATAGAGAATTAGATGAAACAGAATCAGCTACACCGAGTGTGAATCCATTAGGCAATCAACCTCCTAATATAGAATGGGAAAATGTTAGAGATAGAGATGAATCCCATTTACTGAGAGTTATAGTCGATGCCTTGCAACGAGTAGCGGGGACTGCACATGCTACGACGTCTAGTCCTTCTACTAGACAGGCCCTAATCAAAGAATTATGTAAATACGGTGCCATTGAATTTTTGGTTTGAAAGGAGTTGATCCATCCACAGCTGAAAGTTGGATGGAGTCAACAAAGAGAGTTTTGCAACAGTTAGAATGTACCCCCCGGGAAAGTTTGCTGTATGCTGTCTCATTATTACAAGGGAAAGCCTATTTATGGTGGGAATCAGTGATCCAGTATTTACCGACAGAGTAGGTAACTTGGGATTTATTTCAAAAAGAATTTCAGAAGAAATATGTTGGAGAACTGTACATAGAAGATACAAACCAAGAGTTTTTAATGCTGAAACAAGGCGAGATGTCAGTGGTGGATTATGAATGGGAATTTTCCAAACTTAGCAGATATGCCTCAGAATTTATACTGACAGAAGCTGACAGTTATAAACGGTTTTTGCAGGGTTTGCGAGATGAATTAAGGGTACAGCTGGTATCTCATCGGATTATAGAATTTGTAAACTTGGTTGAACGAGCTAAGATGGTAGAACAAGTTCTGGGCATCAATAAAAAGTCTAAAATTGATAGATCGACTAGGAAACACACAGGAACTACTAGTTCAAATTCTCAACCGAAAAGATTAAAAGAATTTCGTAGTGGTTGGAGACCAAGCTTTAGATCAGACAGAGGTGATAGAAGTCGGGGAAGGAAGACGACAGTCTCCACTGGTAGCATGAAAGGTCCATCCTAGGACATTGAAATTCCAGATTGTGAGCACTGTGGAAAGAAACATAGAGGTGAATGCTGGAAATTAATTAGAGGCTGTTTCCGATGTGGGTCTACAGATCATTTTATTAGAGATTGCTCGAAAGGTGAAAGTGCTGCACCCCTGACATCACAAAGGTCAATATCTACTGCTAGAGGCAGAGGATCGGGTAGAGGCGGTTCATTTTCTAGAGGAGGAGGTGCAAGGAGAGGGAGCAATATAGCTACTCAATAGTCAGAAGCTAGAGTACCAGTTAGAGCATATGTGGTCAGGACTCGAGAAGAAGGCCATGCTCATGTCGTGATAACATGTATATTTTTACTGTATTCAGAACCTGTTTATGCTTTAATTGACCTTGGGTCTTCACACTCGTACATTAATTCAAAACTAGTTCAGTCGGGAAAGTTAGAATCTAAGATGTCTAGAGTATATATAGAGATGTCTAGCCTATTAGGACAAAAAATGACCGTAGATCAAGTATGTCAAAGATGCCCGTTAATGATACAGAATAAATTTTTTTTTTGTTGACTTACTAATAATGTCATTTGGTGATTTTGATATGATTCTGGGAATGGATTGGTTGTCTGAGCATGGAGTGGTTTTAGATTGTTATAAAAAGAAGTTTAGTATTCAGACTGAAGATGGAGGCAAGATTGAGGTAATTGGTATTCGTACTAGTGGGTCAATATGTGTCATTTTAGCGATTCAGGCTAATAAACTACTTCATCAAGGTTGTGCAGCTTATTTGGCTTATGTTATCAATTCTAATTCTGCTAAAATCCAATACAGCAAAATTCGAATTGTTTGTGAGTTTCCTGATGTTTTTCCTGAAGAATTACCAGGTTTGCCACCAAATAGAGAAGTTGAGTTCGTGATAAAAGTTTATCCTGGTACAACTTCGATATCTATACCTCCATACTGTATGTCACCTACAGAATTAAAAGAGCTGAAGGTACAGTTGCAAGATTTGTTAGACCGTGGCTTCATTCGACCTAGTATTTCACCGCAGGGAGCGCCGGTCTTATTTGTTAAAAAGAAAGATGGTTCGATGCGACTTTGTATTGATTACCGGAAGTTAAATAAGGTGACGATTAAGAATAAATATCCATTACCTCGCATTGATGATTTATTTGATCAGTTGAAATGAGCTTCTGTGTTTTCAAAGTTTGATTTGAGATTAGGCTACTATCAGTTGAAGGTGAAAGAAAGTGATGTACCGAAGATAACATTTCGAACACGGTATAGCCACTATGAATTTTTAGTAATGCCTTTCAGATTGACTAATGCCTTAGCCATTTTTTTGGATCTTAAGAACCGTATTTTTCAGTCGTATTTAAATCAATTTGTGGTGGTCTTCATTGATGATATATTGGTTTATTCAAAGTTAGAATCGAAACATGATCAGCATCTCAGAATTGATTTACAGATATTACGAGAGAAACATTTATATGGAAAGCTTAGCAAGTGTGAATTTTGGTTATCGAGGTGATATTTTTAGGACATGTTGTGTCGCAGATGGAATCAGAGTTGATCCGAAAAAGGTTGAAGCAATTGTTCAGTGGAAAGCACTAAGGAATATGTCTGAGGTACATAGTTTCTTGGGATTAGCTGGATACTATAGAATATTTGTAAATGGATTCTCAAAGATAGCATTGCCAATGACGAAGCTGCTACAAAAGAATATTCTTTTTATTTGGGATGATCAATGCCAGAGAAGTTTTGAGACGTTGAAGCAAATGTTGACAGAGGCACCGGTTTTGACTTTGCCAGAGTCGGGAAAAGATTTTGTTATGTATAGTGACGCTTATTTAAGTGGTTTGGGTTGTGTGTTAATGCAAGATGGAAAGCTAATAGCTTATGCATCTCGTCAACTGAAACCACATGAGCGTAATTACCCGGCACATGATCTGGAGTTAGCTGTTGTAATTTTTGCATTGAAAATCTGGAGACATTATTTATACGGTGAAAGATGCTACATTTATACTGATCATAAAAGACTCAAATATCTTTTATCTCAAAAGGAGTTGAACTTAAGGCAAACACGATATATTGAGTTTTTGAAAGATTATAATTGTGTTATAGATTATCATCAGGGAAAGGCAAATGTGGTAGCTGATGCCTTGAGTAGGAAAGCTGCAGTTGAATTGCGAGCAATGTTTGCACGGTCAGTATCAGTAATGATGGGAGTCTGTTGGCTGAATTGAGAGTTAAACCAGTGATGTTTGATCAGATTAGAGTAGCACAACTAGAAGATGACGAGTTGATGAAGAAAAAAGAAGTGGTACAGAAAGCATGGTAGAAAATTTCAGCATTGATGAACATGATTGCTTAAGGTTCTGAGATCGGATTTGTGTTTCAGTTGTTTCTAAACTAAAAGAGTTGATACTTCGTGAAGCACAAGACAGTCCTTTTGCGATGCATTCGGGAGGAAAGAAAATGAACCGTAATCTACGGGAATCTTATTGGTGGCCAGATATGAAAAGAGATATAGTTGAATATGTAGCTAAATGTTTGACTTGTCAATAAGTTAAGGCAGAGCATCAGGTTCCTACTAGATTACTTCAGCCTATTAATATTCCTGAATGGAAATAGGATTACATTACAATGGATTTTATAATGGGATTACCATTATCATCGAGTAAGAAAAATGCTATTTGGGTGATTGTTGATTGACTTACAAAGTCAACTCATTTTATAGCAGTCAGAATTGATTGGTCACTCCAGAAACTTGCTGAAGTTTACATTTGGGAGATAGTAAGATTGTATGGTATTCTGATATCAATAATTTCTGATCGGGATCCACGATTCACATCGAGATTTTGGAGACAGTTGCATGAATCGCTTGGCACTCGACTTCACTTTAGTACAGCTTTTCATCCACAGACTGATGGACAATCTAAGCGAGTTATTCAGATTTTAGAAGATATGCTTCGAGCTTATATTATTGATTTTGAATCAGGTCAGGAACGTTATTTACCATTGGCTGAATTTGTATACAAAAATAGTTTACAATCAAGTATTCAACTGGCTACGTATGAAGCTTTATATGGTCGAAGATGTCGATCCCCTGTGTGTTGGATGGAACTGAATGAAAGAATAATAATTGGGCCAGAGTTAATTCAAAAAACAGAGGATACTATTAAGAAGATTTGAGATAGACTGAAAGTAGCTTTCGACAGACAGAAATCATATGCGTATTTGAAACGTCGAGATATTGAGTACTCTGTCGATGATAAGGTATTTCCTAAAGTATTGCCTTAGAAGAAAATTTTGAGACTTGGTTGAAAGGGAAAATTGAGTCCTCGTTTTTTTGGGCCGTATGAAATTGTGGAAAGTGTTGGGCCAGTTGCCTACCGTTTGGCTTTGTGTAACACCCCTTACCCGAGACCGTTGCCGGAGTCGAGCACGAGGCATTACTAGACTTAACTACTAATTCGGCATAAAATTTAAAACTGTCCATCTGCGTCATAGTCACTAAATTATTTATATCTGGAGTTACAGAACTCCAAATTAAGATCCGTTAATTTTCCCTAAAACTAGACTCATATATCTTTTTACTATAATTTTTCCAGAATTTTTCATGTGGCCAATTAGTACAGTTTATTCATTAAAGTTTCCCCTGTTTTACTGTTGGACTGTTCTGACCTCTCTTCACTACGAATCAAATTACTCTTTGTACAGAATTCATATGACCTTCTTATTTACTTCATTTGAAAACAGACTCATTCAGTATTCCATACATATAAACTATATCCCACAGTTAGTTTTGTACAATGTTTAATGATTTTTCAAAGACAGAACAGGGGATCACGTAATCATTCTGAACTAGTCTCACAAAAATTCAAATATCTCAAACCATAAGAATAATTTGTTTGTTATGTTATGTGAAAATAGACTCAATAAGCTTCAATTATATATCTTATTCACTTTCTAATTCCATTTCTTCTATTTTTGGTGATTTTTCAAAATCACGTCACTGCTGTAATTCAAAAACTGTTTCATTGCAAAATATTGTTAACTAGTTTATAACATCTTTACTCCATCTCATTTAAACTCTATACATGCCATATAAATCTTTAAACATAAAAAAAAAAGCTACCGGAATTGATCTGGATAGTGAGCTTTGCTGTGATGATTCGATCTACCAACTTCTCTTTAAATCAATCTACATAAAAATATCAAACACACACAAGTAAGCTTAATGAAGCTTAGTAAATTCATAGGTTTAAAAGTAATGCTTACCACACATAATATTTCCAAACAATAACAAAACATTTACTAAAGTTCCCTGCCATTCACAACCATTGTTAAAATACTTCACATAGTTGAGCTCAACATTAACAACTACTCAATCTCTTCCATTTGATTCACTTCTTTTATATTACTTATTATCAAATTAGGAAACGTCTTAAGAATTTGAGTACGTCGTTGCTCAGTGCCACGTTTCACAACTCAGTATGGATGATACCATACCTACATTTCTTAACCCAGTATGGTTAATACTATACCTACATTTCACAACTCAGTATAGATAATACCATACCTACATTTCTTAACTCAGGATGGTTAATACCATACCTACATTTCACAACTCAGTATGGATAATACCATACCTACATTTCTTAACTCAGTATGGATAATACCATACCTACATTTAACACTTTCCCATGGATTAACCATGGTCTTACCGGTCAATTCATCACATGTCACGGTACGAACGTACTCAATTCTGCGTTTTTCCTAATTTGAATTACCGCCTTTATTCTTCATTTTATCATAATTTTCATCATTCCACAGCAAATTCATATTTAACAACACACTATATCATTCAATCATTCACAAATAAACATATAAATTCAACCATATGAACTTACCCGGCTGATTTGTAGTAGATATTGAAATTTAGGGACTATTCTGCAACTTTTTCTTTTCCTCGTTCTTCTTTGGATTCTTGATCTATAATGTAAAATATTTTCACTCATTAGCATTTATTTCATTTCTATTTCACTTCATAATTTATGCTCTTCCATTTTCGAAATTGCACTTTTACCCCAAAATTTACAGTTTTTACAATTTAGTCCCTGTTCAATTCAGCCATCAATTGAACTAATTTTTCTCAATCAACACTTTATTCTATCATTAAAAACTATTTCACAACCTTTGATATTCTGAATTTCAACACCAACCTCTAATTCACAACTTTTTCACAATTAGGTCTTAAATACCATTTCCTATCAAAATCACTTAATAAAACCACCTTAATATGAAATTAGAATTTAAATTTCATAATAATTCATCATAAACTTCCATTTCTCAGCAAGGGTAACTTTTAATTTTACCCACCAAATCAAAAACTAATGATTTCTATAAGTGGATCTAGTTGTAAAAGACATAAAAACATAAAAATTATCAAGAAAAAGCAAGAATCAAACTCACATGATGTAAAAATATGAATAACCAGCTTTGTCCAGAACTCCTATGGCGTTTTGGCTGTGATAATGTGAAGATATGTCTAAGTTTTTCAATTTTGTCTTTGTTATACATGTTAAAATTATTAAATTTTCAATTTTGCCCTTATTTCCCTTATCTTTCTGATGATTTTCTTCCCCTTGCCATCCAACCTTTTCACCTTTAGGTTTAATTGCCCTATAAATCCTCTTTCTTTTAACACTTGAGCTATTTAATTCTTCTAGCAATTTTGCATTTGTTACAATTTAGTCCTTTTTATTTAATTGACTACCCAAACATTTAAATTTCTCAACCAAACTTTAATGCTAACTTAATAACACTCCATAAATATTTCTAAAAATATTTTTATGGCTCAGTTTTCAAATTCAAGGTCTCGATACCTCGTTTTTGACCCATTTGACCTAATAAATTCTTTTAATTCACCAAATTCACCAATCCACAAATTCTTCTAAATTCTCACTTGGCTCATAAATATTAAATTACTATCTTATTCAATCTTACCTATCGGATTTAGTGATCTCATATCACCATTTCCGACACCACTGAAAATTAGGCCGCTACAACTCTCCCCCCTTTTAAAATTTCGTCCTCGAAATTTGTTACTTGGAAATAGATTTGGATATTGTGATCTCATTGACTCCTCTGTTTCCCAGGTTACCTCCTCCATACAATGTCGGTGCCATAATACTTTAACCAATGGTATTTTTTTGTTCCGCAATTCTTTTACTTCACGAGCCAAAATCTTCATTGGTTCTTCTGAATAAGTCATATCTGGTTGAAGCTCAATTTCAGTATGAGAAATTACGTGTGAAGGATCTGACCTATACCGTCTTAACATAGACACATGAAACACATTGTGGATCTTCTCAAGTTCCGGAGGTAAAGCCACCGATAAGCTACAAGACCAACCCTTTCCACAATTTCATAAGGCCCTATAAATCTCGGACTCAATTTTCCTTTTCTGCCAAACCGTAACACCTTCTTCCATGGTGAAACTTTTAAAAATACTCGATCACCCACTGCATATTCTATGTCTCTTCGTTTCAAATCCGCATATGACTTCTGACGGTCTGAAGCAGCTTTTAGACTATCTCGAATAACCCGGACTTTCTCTTCAGTTTTCCGAATCAAATCAACCCCAACTATTTTTGATTCACTCAATTCAGACCAACACAATGGAGTCTTGCATTTCCTACCATAAAGATCCTCAAACGGTGCCATTTTTATACTAGACTGATAACTATTATTGTAAGCAAACTCAGCCAAAGGTAAATACCTTTCCCAACTGTCACCAAACTCGAGTATACAACATCTTAACATATCTTCTAGGATTTGAATCACTCGCTCTGACTGCCCATCTGTTTAAGGATGAAATGCTATACTAAAATTTAATCTGGTACCTAAAGCTTCTTGCAGTTTGTTCCAAAATCTCGAAGTAAACCTCGGATCCCGGTCTGAAATGATAGATACTGGAACTCCATGTAGTCTCACAATCTCTGACACATACAATTCTGCTAACTTCTCAAGTGAAAAATCTGTTCTGACTGGAATAAAGTGTGCTGACTTTGTCAATCTATCAACAATCACCCATATTGAATCTTTCTTTCTTGGAGTCATAGGCAATCTTGACACAAAATCCATTGTAACACGCTCCCACTTCCATTCAGGAATCATAATGGGTTGTAATAAACCCGTTGGCACTTGATGCTCTGCTTTAACTTGCTGACAAATCAAACATTTTGCAACAAATTCTGAAATTTCTCTTTTCATACCAGGCCACCAATTTCTCTTTTGTACTGCCCGGATGAATAGAATACATACTATTATGTGCTTCAGAAAGAATATTATTCTTCAAATTAGAATTGTTTGGAATACAAATTCTGTTATGATAACGCAACATACCTTCATCATCAATGCTGAACTCTGAATCTAAATTATCTGGAACCATCTGTCGTTTAGATACCAATTTCAAGTCTTCATCCTGCAGATTTTGAATTTGCTAAAGAAACATAGGTTTCACTTTTAATTCTACTAATACAGCACCTTCTTCATTAAGAGCCAATTGAACATTCATTGTTCGAAGTGCAAACAAGGATGACTTTCGACTAAGTGCATCAGCAACTACATTAGCTTTCCCTGGATGATAGTCAATAACCAAATCATAATCTTTCAGCAACTCTAACCACCGTCTCTGTCTTAAGTTCAGTTCCTTCTGAGTCATTAAGTATTTCAGACTTTTGTGATCCGTATAAATATAACACTTTTCACCATATAAATAGTGTCTCCAAATTTTTAAAGCAAAAACAATTGCAGCTAATTCAAGATCATGTGTAGGGTAATTCTTTTCATGTGGTTTTAATTGCCGTGAAGCATAAGCCACCACCTTTCCTAACTGCATTAACACACAACCCAACCCATTCAAAGATGCATCACTGTACACAACATACGATATACCTGATTCTGGTTGAGTCAAAACTGGAGCTTCTGTTAACATTTTCTTTAATTGGTCAAAGCTCTGTTGACATTCATCAGACCACACAAACTCAACATTCTTTTGTAATAAACGAGTCATTGGTGAAGCAATCATGGAAAAATTCTTTACAAAACGGCGATAATACCCTGCTAGTCCCAGAAAACTTTGCACTTCAGTTACATTCTTCGGTGTTTTCCAATTCACCACTGCTGAAACTTTACTTGGATCCACACGAATTCCTTCAGCTGATACAATGTGACCCATAAATCCAACTTCATGAAGCCAAAACTCACATTTACTAAATTTTGCATATAACTGCTTTTCTCTCAAAGTCTGTAATACAATTCTCAAGTGTTGTGCATGCTCGGATTCTGTCTTTGAATAGACCAATATGTCATCAATAAATACCACCACAAATCTATCCAAATAAGGCTGAAAGATCCGATTCATTAAATCCATAAATGCAACAGGGGCATTTGTTAAACCAAAAGGCATTACCAGAAATTTGTAGTGACCATACCGAGTTCGAAAAGCAGTTTTTGCCACATCACACTCTTTAACTTTCAGTTGATAATACCCAGATCTAAGGTCTATCTTTGAAAACACTGCATCACCTTTCAATTGATCAAATAAATCATCGATACGAGGTAATGGATATTTATTTTTAATTGTTACCTTGTTCAGCTGTCTGTAATCAATACACAATCGCAACGAGCCATCTTTCTTTTTCACAAATAAAACAGGTGCGCCCCAAGGTGATGTACTCGGTCTGATGAACCCCTTATCCAATAACTCTTACAATTGCGTCTTCAACTTTTTTAACTCAGCTGGTGCCATTCTATACGGTGCTATTGATATCGGAGCTGTACCCAGAATTACATCAATTACGAATTCAACCTCACGATCTGGGGGTAAACCAGGTAATTCCTCAGGAAACATATCAGTAAACTCATTAACAACTGACAATTGTTCCATCTTCAATTCAGAACCCCGAGTATCAAGAATATAAGCTAAAAATGCTTCATTACCCTTCCGAATCAATTTCTGAGCCGTAATGGCTGAAATAGTTCTGACATCATTCTTTTTACCTCCAAACTCAGCTGAAACTATTTCCCCTGTCTGACATTTTAAATCAACCCTTTTTTTCTCTACAATTCACTATGGCATCGTGTTTAATCAACCAATCCATTCCAAGAATAACATCAAATTCTCGAAAAGGTAACAACATTAAATCAGTAGAGAATTCACAGCCTTGTATTTTCAGTGGACAATTCCGACATATTAAATTAACTAACACACTTTGCCCTAACGGATTAGTGACTTGCATATCAAAGTCAGTGGACTCAACAGTCATTTTCTTTTCTGACACTAATGCAGTGCAAATATATGAATGCGTAGATCCAGGATCAATTAAAGTATACACAGAATCATTGATATTCTGAATTTCAACACCAACCTCTAATTCACAACTTTTTCACAATTAGGTCCTAAATACCATTTCCTATCAAAATCACTTAATAAAACCACCTTAATATGAAATTAGAATTTAAATTTCATAATAATTCATCATAAACTTCCATTTCTCAGCAAGGGTAACTTTTAATTTTACCCACCAAATCAAAAACTAATGATTTCTATAAGTGGATCTAGTTGTAAAAGACATAAAAACATAAAAATTATCAAGAAAAAGCAAGAATCAAACTCACATGATGTAAAAATATGAATAACCAGCTTTCTCCAGAACTCCTATGGCGTTTTGGCTGTGATAATGTGAAGATATCTCTAGGTTTTTCAATTTTGTCTTTATTATACATGTTAAAATTATTAAATTTCCAATTTTGCCCTTATTTCCCTTAACTTTCTGATGATTTTCTTCCCCTTGCCGTCCAACCTTTTCACCTTTAGGTTTAATTGCCCTATAAATCCTCTTTCTTTTAACACTTGAGCTATTTAATTCTTCTAGCAATTTTGCATTTGTTACAATTTAGTCCTTTTTATTTAATTGACTACCCAAACATTTAAATTTCTCAACCAAACTTTAATGCTAACTTAATAACACTCCATAAATATTTCTAAAAATATTTTATGGCTCGGTTTTCAAATTCGAGGTCTCAATACCTCGTTTTTGACCCATTTGACCTAATAAATTCTTTTAATTCACCAAATTCACCAATCCACAAATTCTTCTAAATTCTCACTTGGCTCATAAATATTAAATTACTATCTTATTCAATCTTACCTGTCGGATTTAGTGATCTCATATCACCATTTCTGACACCACTGAAAATTAGGCCGTTACACTTTGCCTCTAGAATTGCAAAAGATTCATGATGTTTTTCATGTTTCGATGCTCAAAAGATATTAATCAGATCCTTCTCATGTTATTTCAACAGAGGATATTGAAATTCGACCTGATTTGACATATGAAGAAGAACCGGTTGAAATATTAGCTCGAGAGGTAAAAGAATTGCGTAATAAACGGGTTCCATTAGTAAAAGTGCTGTGGCGAAATCATAGTATCGAAGAAGCGACTTGGGAACTAGAAGAAACTATGAGATCTTAGTATCCCCATCTCTTTTCAGGTAAATTTCGAGGAATAAATTTATTAAGGGGGGAAAAATTGTAATCACCCGATAGTTGGGTAATCGGAAAGTATATTTTCAGGTCTCCGTTTTCGTAAAATGGACTCGTAATTAGTTGTGTGGTTAATTAGGTTTTGGTTAGGTGAATTAGCTTGAATTAAGATTAATTAGGTATAAGAACTAGATTGAATATATGTAAAAGTTGAATTATAAAATAGAGAAAAGTCAAGGGACTAAATAAATAAATAAACTAGATTTTGACAAATGTATGGTAAAAATAATATACATGTGTAATAAATACAGACATACATTTGTAATATATATATATACTTACTTATTATTTAAGAAAATATGATTATATTATATTATTATTATATTATATAAATAAAATAAAGAAATAAAATATAGAAAAGAAATAGAATTGAAAATGAAATAGGGGAAAAGAAAAGGGAAAGAAAAAGAAAGAGGGAAATTATGGTTTTAAAGGTTTCAAGCTTATGTGGTAAGTCAATTTAGTCCATTTTCTTGTAATTTTTGTGTTTTTAGAATCCTAGAAAAAAATACTACTTGATTTATGTTGAAATTTTAAAAGTTAGTGAATTTTTAGATGTAGTTTATGTTGAATTAATTGAAGAATTAGGGGTTAAATTGATAGAATTTCAAGTTAGAATTGAATAAAGTATTGAATTGTAAAACAAATCATAACTTTTGAGTAATATGAACTAAATTGGGAGAAATTTGAAATTAGGGTTTTATGGTGAAATTAGAGAGTTAAATTTAGTTTTAAGTGATAAATTGAATGAAAAATAAAGAATAATTGTAAAGAAATAAAGTTAGATTTGGTTAGAGATTAAATTGAAATCTATATAAAAGTTGAATGTATAAATTGAAATATTCAATGTTAAATTGTGTTGTATTGATGATTTTAAATTGTTTTAAATTCCATAGCTAACGTTGAGCCGGAGACCTTGGCTAAGAAAGGAAAAGACAAAGTCAACGAGGATTAGCTCGAAAACTACGGTTTGTATTTTTGTAATCCAAATTTAAATATTAATTGAATTTTTTTTATGTTTATGGTAAGTGAATAAGGTGAGTAATTAGTATTTTGATATTGATTTGAATGTTTGTGAATTTGTGAATATATTAATATTTGAATATTGAATAATGATTGTTTTGAAAGGTGAATTGAAAACCCTATTAACAATGTCGGGCTAAGTCGATATAGTTGGCATGCCATAGGATTGGAAGTGTTTAGGGATACTTTGGCTTCGAGTCGATGAGACATTGGGTGTCATATTATTACTTCGAATTATCTGATGAGGCATAGGGTGCCAAACTGGTGTGTTTTGGCTGGATCCGTGTATCCGCCATAGTCCAAGTCTTGTTAATATGGGTAAATCAATGAATTGACACTATGAATGATATTGGATGATTTTGAACATGAATTGGATTATGATATTGAATTGAGTTATGAAATTGAAATGTATGAACCAATGGGTTCATGATATGGTTATTGACATAATGAGATGACATGTGAATCCTATTGAGAAAAGCTATTTGAATAGCAATTGATGAGAATTGAAAGTATTATAAATGATTGTTT
This sequence comes from Gossypium australe, assembly GCA_005393395.2. Lineage (NCBI taxonomy): Eukaryota > Viridiplantae > Streptophyta > Magnoliopsida > Malvales > Malvaceae > Gossypium > Gossypium australe. Next base: position 65,463,267 of record CM016620.1, read on the forward strand.
AAAAAATTGATTATTTGTTTTAATGATTTTTGGTTATGTGTGTTTAAATATATGTAAATATTTTAATTCTTGTTTAATAAGTATTCGGATTATAGAAATACCACTGAGTTTTATACTCAGCATATGGTTTGTTTCTGTGTGTAGGTTAGGTTAAAGTTTGATCGTTGAATCAGCATCCAAGGCCGATCCCGAACTCATTGTGGTGAAGTACATTTCTTTTTGGTAAATGGCATGTACCTAGGATGTTGAATTTGTCATTTTGGGATATGGATGTAAATGTTGTTATAATATGATAAGAGCTGAAAAAATATATATATGAACATATATTTTATGTTTAAGAAATTAAGTAATGTGTTTTGGTTGAAATTGGCATAAATTTAGGAATGGTTTAAATGATGTTTAATTGAATTGTTTAGATATTATATGTGAATTACCTATAAGAGTATTTGGTTAAGTACTTAAAATGATTAATTTGACATGTTTTGAATGTATTTTTATGTGTTTTGGATTGGTTGACTGATTGGTTTTTGAATTGCTTGGTGTTCAAAGTTTGCAGGGTTGGTAAACTTGAAGTATAATGCTCATTTTGAGTCCACACGGACTGGCACACAGGCGTGTGAGACACACGGCTTATGCATGGGCGTGTGGTTAGGCCGTGTGTCCCCTGCAATTTTAATTTCTCAAAACAGAATGCTAAGGTTTTGCCACACGGGCAGAGACACGGGCGTGTGTCTCAGCCGTGTGAGGAACACGGCCTGGTACACGGGTATGTGCTTTGGTCGTGTGAAAACTGCACCTAATTTTTGAAAAAAAAAATTGACCACACGGGCGTATGGCTTGGCCGTGTGAGGTAAGTCAGAGAGCAGATAAATTAGGATACGGCCTGAAGCACGGGCATGTCTTAGGGTCACATGGGCGTGTCCCTAGACCACACGGGCGTGCCCTGTACTTGGGAAAAATTTTGAAATTCTGCCAAAAATTCTCTGAATTTCCGATTAAGTCCCGATTTTTTTAAAATACTTATATTTAGCCTCAAAAGCCCATAAAATGGACAATATGATTAATTTATGACGTGTTTGCAATTTAACTGGTTTATTGTTCATAATTGATCTGAATAGTTCAGTAATGCCCATAACCCTATTCTGACGACGGATAAGGGTTAGGGGGTGTTACAATACATTACAATTGCACCCAACTCTTATTAGTAAATTCAATTCAATCCCCTTTTTTTAGAAAATTCAATCCCCTTATTAATCCTTGTTTGTGACACTTATGTCATATTTCTAACTTTGTATATTTTACAAGTTGAGACATAACTGTCAATTTCATTATTTAAATTTTATTTTATCTATATTATAAATATTTTTATTTTTATTTTGATGTATATAAATATTTTATTTTAAAAAAATATTATTTTATAATATCTATAATTGATTAACATATTTCTTAAATAATACATACTCACACATCCTTTATGATTTTTTTTATTTTGGATATACATATATCATAACAATTAGACAACGATGAATACCATAAAATAGCATACAATTATACCATGATGAACATAAAATCTAGGGATAATCCACACATATCATATTAATGTTTAAATATTAATATATTTGATAATTTTATATCATATTTATACAATTTAGCAAAAAAAAATACATCTATTCATGGATTGCGAACTCTATAATAGAAATTATCTAAAAAAAACATAGCCCAACAACCAAAATTAGAGACTTAATTGAGTAATTGGTGTAGAAGCAGTAGAGTAATCATGGTTCAAATTGGCATTGCTGATTCTTTTAATTCAATTATTAAAAACTATAGTGAAGGAAATATGTTATAACTTGTCCAAAAATCAATCAAGTTGAATCTAACAGTACTTCTTAGGCATAAAAAAAGTATATAAGTTGTCTTTGATAGAGGTGACAATGTCTAATTGTTTAGTTATGGAATTTCAACTGTAAAGTGAAATCATGCAGTGGTAACAACTTTGTCATGTAGTTGTAGTTGTCCAAGGCTCCACACTATTGCTGAGCTAATGATTATGGTGCTTTTTATTAGTATTTGCTAAAACTATGTGATTGTTAAAGGAGAATTGAATTTACTGGCTTGTTAGACTAAAATGAAAGACCTCAGATTTATAATGCATAATATAATACATCAAAATAATGAATTAGTTATTCTTTTTAGCTTTACGTTGTGTGCTTTGAAGATATATGCATCACATTCTGTTTTGAGATTAATTTATAATGTTATTTGGAGATATCTAACACTTTAACATCTTGTAGTAATGGCTCGTTTGCCTTTAATAGTATAAAGTGAGAGGCAAAAAAGAATTGGTCTTGCATTGACAGTATGGTTGCAAATGTGTACAGTTGCGAGTTGGTTATTAGTTACATTGGGTGTCATCTCTAGCCTACATACTTATATACCAATAATTAGATTATGTATTTTAGATTTTTATGCACAACGAGATTATGTGAAAAAACTTGTACATGCTAGTGATGATACATGTATTGAACAAGTTAGGATGAATAGAATTGTTTTTTTTTTTTTAATTATGTGAGATGTTACAAACTTTAAGAGGATTAAAGTCGTCAAGGAACATGCTTGTTGATAAGCAAGTGGCAATGTTTTTACATATCATTTCTCATCACCTTAAAAACTGAGTTATCAAGCATCACTTTAATAGGTCCGGGGAAATTGTTAGCAGATCATTTCACAATGTTTTTAATGATGTCATACACTTACAAGATGTGTTATTTAAAAAAGCAGAGCCAATTACAACTAATTCTACAGACCCAAGGTGGAAATGGTTCAAGGTATTGGAGTGAGTTCCATATATAGCTCGTACATAACTGATTTAGATTTAAATATAATATCTTAACTCGATGTTTTATACATGTGATGTAGAATTGGTTACGTGCTTTAGATGTAACCCACATCAAAATTAGGGTTCCAAAAGTTGATAAATCTAGATATCGAACGCGAAAAAGTGACTAATATGTTAGGTGTTTGTACACCTGATATGGATTTTGTTTATGTTCTTCCTTATTGGAAAGGTTTTATTGTTGATGGGCGTGTTCTTCGACATGCCATTAGTAGGAGACATGGACTAATAGTTCCTTATAGTAAGGTGCAGAATTGAAGAAATTTGAATTAATTTTTAAGACCATACTTTTTTGGGAAAGTTAACAATTATAAATAGTTATGTTTTCTTTTTTATAGGTTGTTATTATCTAGTTAATGCTGGTTACACAAACTGTGAGGGATTTCTTGCGCCTTTTAGAGGATAAAGATATCATTTGAATGAGTGGCATCAGGGTTACTTGTAACACCCCTAACCGTATCATTCGTTGGACTAGGGTTAAAGGCGTTACCGGACCGATCAGAAACATTATCAGAAGTTCATTCATTCATCCATCAATCTCAACCATAAAGTCCCTTAATACGGTCAACGAGACCTAAAACATGCTTATAAACTGGGTCGGGACTAAACCGATACACATACAAAATTTCATGGAAAATTAAAAATTTTCTAAGTTTCAGGGCTTACACGCCCGTGTGGGTAGGCCGTGTGCCTCCCACGGCCGCTAGACACACCTGTGTGTCCTCCCCATGGTCGAAACTGACCTTTGCTCCACGGCCACCAAGCACGCCTGTGTACTTTGGCCGTGGTCGATCCTGTCAAAACCACGCGGCTACCTGGCACGTCCGTGTGCCGTGGCCGTGTGCTCTTAGGCCTTATACTGACTTACGCCCACGGTCACTAGGCACGCCCGTGTGCCACAACCGTGTGACCTTATAGGCCATTTTCAAGGCCAAAATGCCACCCACTTGGGTCTTACCTACAAGCAATATTTACCAACATATTTCATGCATACTAGACAACCAAAATAACCATTCAATCTAAACATTCAATATCCATTTCAATCATGCCAACTTCCAAGACCAAAACATATGTATATCAAGTATAATTCAACCAAATTCTTACCCAAAAATTTACCAATTCGTAGATCACATAACCATGCCAAAAACATACTTCACTTATCACATTCATTTAAGCAAATTCTCAACTCATAAATAGCCAAATCACATGGCTAAGTTCATGTAACAAACTTATACCAAATACTAGCCTATACATGCCGTATCTAACTATATACATTTCCAAAGTGTACCAAAATGAGTTTAGTAGTGTGATGACGATCCTTGACGGTCCCGAGCCTTCAGTAGCTTTGACGACCTATAAAACAGAGAAAACACACACACAGAGTAAGCTTTCCAAAAGCTTAGTAAGTCATAATACAAAAAAACTTAGCATGAAAGGCATATATGCACAAAAGTACATTGGCACATCATAATTACTTAATAAACTATCACATATATGCTTTGGTCCATATACTTGACCATATTTGCCACAACCATCAATTCAAAAGTTGTATATATACATAGCTCTTTCATGCTTACTAACACATCTCATATTGTTATCCAAAAACAAAATCATCATGGTAAGATCACATAGGAACTTACCTTATATACACACTTAGTGTATGAATCAACGTACCTGAAACGGATTCACTATTTACATAACCATTCGTATCACAGACTTGCCCGTTGAACCGTAAGGAATCTAGTAGGATACTCAGAAAGCTCGGAATAATCGTACAATGTCAACATCCTAGACAAGGCCTTATATGCACTCAGATATCGATGCCACTGTTCCAGACAGGGTCTTACACGAATAAATACGATGCCGATGTCCCAGACATGATCTTACACATAAGAATCATATCGATGCCAACGTCCCAGACAAGGTCTTACACAAAATCTCAAATCAATGACAATGTCCCAGACGTGGTCTTACATGATAAAAACAGAACAGATACCTATGTCATGACATAGCTAATCCTATCTATTCCTAGGTTCGTACGGGACCTCTCGGACATAATCACTAAGTAATCCTTATCTCGGAATTCATGAATAGATCATATCATAAGTATTCATCGATAACAATAGTCATAAAAACATACATAATTCAATACGAATTCGTTTATTTGCATAATGACTTACCTCAGATTCGATTTAATAGAAACGGAAACGGCTACTCGGTTACTTCCGCTTTCCCGCGGTCTAAGTCCGTTTTCCTCGGTTCTTGATCTATACATATTCAGAATTAACTCTTTTATTCACTAACTCATTCAATTCAATCCAATGACACACATTTAGGGCTATTTGCAATTTAACCCTCATATTTGCACAATTTATCAATTTAGTCTATTTTTCTCAAAACATCAAATTCACAAAATCATCACACATCCAAGCTTAGCCGAATGCAGATATATATCATACAAGCCCATATTTCCCATCAAATTTGCAATTTAGTCCCTCAAATTACTATTTTCACAATTTAGCCCTAATTAGCTAAATTCATCAAAAATTCAAGAACAAAGTATGTTAATCTAGCTCAAATCTTTCATTTAACACCATAAATCATCACAAAGCTCAACATAAAATCAATGGCATATCTCATGAACAACATCAATTCTTCAAATTGAGACATGGGCTTGATAGTAGACAAAGCAACTATCTCAAAAACATAAAAAAATCATCAAAATCCAAAACAAAACATACCTTAATTTTGCATCTATAAGTCCAAATGCCCTAGCAAATTTCTCTTCTTTTTCTTTCTTCAATTTCGGCACCCAAATAAGATGATAGCATTCATATTTTCTTTTGTTTATTATAATACAAACATATTATTATTCATTTTACTAGATTAACATTTTATAAACATAAAAGACAAATATAATTCAATGTCATTTTTGTCCATTAACAAACCACTAACTTATAAATGGCTTAATTGCCATATAAGGCCTCCACCTTTACAAAGCCACAACACATTGATACCTTAACAAATAGCAAACAACTTTCACATTTAATGCAATTCAATCCTTTTGTCAAATTATACACACAGGCAGATAAATTAGCTTACAAAAATTTTATACATGCTTAAACACTCATCAATAGCACAGAAAATAATATTAAAATATTATTCAAACTCGGATTTATGGTCCCAAAACCACTGTTCTGACTAGGGTATAAACCGGACTGTTACATTACCAGTCAAGTACTCCAGAAGAATTTTCCAATATGAAACATCATTCAACACGCAATGTTATTGAAAGATGTTTTGGGTTATTAAAACTTAGATGGGGAATACTTAGTAGTCCATCATTTTATCCTATGAGGGTGCATAATAGAATCATTATTGCATGTCATTTGCTCCATAATTTTATTTGAACCTATATGAGTCTTGATCCTATTGAAGTGGAGTTGGGAGAAGGATTACCTAGTAATGTGATAGATGGCAATGAATAGAATATCGTAAATATTCTTCCATCAGATACATGGGTTACTTGGAGGATGAAACTAGTCAATCAAATGTTCTATGAGTGGCAAGGATCTAGAAATTAGTTAGGTTTATTAAAACATAATAGAAGGTTAATTTGTTTATGTTATTTTATGTATCTAGTTTACGAAACTTTGATGTTGTTTGAATTGTCTTTATGAATTGTACTGGACTTGTTGAATTGCAACTTTAATTTATTTTCTTTTGATTCGTCATATGTTATAATTTTATAAAATGTCAACCTTCTTATTCATAATATTGAACCTAATTCTAATTTGTGTTTTTTTTAAGATAGCCATGTCAGACTTTTTATAATCAAGTGCTTCTTCCCAAAATTCTCGAGGAACCAAAAGGAAATGGGTTCCAAAAGAAGATGTTGCATTGGTTGCCTGTATGGTTGACTTATACAATGTTGGAACCTATAACGTAGATACGAGAGTCAAGGCTAGTTATTTAAATGAGCTGAAAAGAATGTTAGAATTTTTTTTATCTCATGCTATGTTGAAGGCTAAACCTAATCTTGAATCAAGGATTAGGACATTGAAAAGGGATTGGACAATCGTTTACGACATGCTTAGTGGAAAAGACAATAGCGGCTTTGGTTGGGACAAGCATAGACAGATGATTGTTGCTAAAGATGCCGTATGGAACTCATATATAAGTGTAAGAATTATTTTCTATTTTTTATTATCTTGTTTTGACCAAACTTATATCTAATGTGGATTCTTTCTTCTTGTTTTTTTTATAGTCATAAAGCAGCCGATCAATTCAGACATTGTAGTTTCCCTTATTATGACCAACTTACTTCCATAAATGCAAAAGATCGAGCCACTAGGAAAAATGCTCAAGTAACTGTAGATATTGTTGAAGAAATAGATGATAAGGATGTAGCTATTGCAAATAATCTTGAAGAAGGAAACAATTACCATGGATGCGAAGATAATGTTTCCTTGAATGAAATGGATGTCTCGGCTACACAACCGCAACCGTCGAAGCCAAACCAAGATGGTTCCACATCTTTAAAGAAGAAAAACAAATATTTCTAATGGAAGTGAAGAAATTTCTACTTCAATTACTGATGCTGCCATATTTTTTGGGGAAAACATATGGACTGTTGGCCTTGAATTAAGTAGGAGCATTGCCTCTGAGAAAGTGATTTAAGAAAGTGCTCAAAAAATATATCCGGCCTTATGTGAAGTAGAAGGACTAACTGAGGATAAGTGCTATCGTGCGTTGAGCAAAATCCTAAACCATCCAACGCAAATGCTAATTTTCTTTAGTCTACCTTCTTCTGTGTGATTGGAATGGGTGAAAAGATTTCTTTCTGACTATTAAAAATCATGGTTGTGTTAGTGATATATTAGTAACTTTTTTTATATGTAATATTTGGATGGTAAGATGCCATTAGTAGAATGCCACATACTGTTATAACTTTTTGATGCTGTAAATTTTAACATATAGATTATGGCATATAAGTTAATGATATCATGTAACTTGTTAACATTTGGATGTAAAATATAATTCTCAAGCTATTTATTACTTCTAATCTTTTGCTTTTTAATTTAGAAGATAATTAAATTATTTGCTTTGCTAATCATATTTTAGCACATTAAATATGTATTACAGTTTAAAAATAATAAAGTAGGTTATATATATTTTTCTAACATTATATATTATGATTTTTATTAATTCATATTTTAATAATTATATTAAAAAATTTATTAAATTATATATTATTTATTAATAATTATGTTAAAATATGATTAAATTATTTTTTTTTTTTAAATTATATTTAATAATAACCTTATTAAAATTTAATAATAATTATCTATCTAAAAAAATTATGCTAAGGGTACTTTGGTCATTGAAACATTTTTCCTTATGCTATTACAACATCTATTCCATTCAACTAAACAGTTAAATTACTGATTATAGCTCTATTTCATTACAACCAACCAAACGTGGTGTAAATAAATAACTTTTGAAGTCAATATTGCTTTTGAATTAGTTTTTTTCTTTTTGAGAAATACACTTTTGGAGTTAAATGACATTTTTAACTATTATTTATAATCTAATGTATTTTATGTAATATTTATATTGACTATACATCTATTTTTCTATTGGCATTTATTTCAAATACATAACACTATGTTTAAATTTGTAATTCTTTATGTAATTTTTTCTTAGTATATTTAAAGCCCAATCTGATTATTGATTCAAAAAAATATTGTAACTGTTATATTTTTAATAATATTTAAAAATAGATTATATAGTCAAATTAAATTTTACAAATAATTAATATTAATTATTTACAAATATTTAAAAATTGTATTTTATATATCGAAATATTAATAATGAGTTATAATAAATTATTTTTTTATATTTATACAAAAATATCATAATATTAACGAATTTGAATATTTTTTAATGCATATTTTTACTTCACAACATCATGTCTATTGACATTTTATTTCTCAAAATCACTTTTTGACAGGAATATTAAACACTTAAATATTAAACCAAACCTTTCAAAAACATTTTTTCATGGCACTTTTCAAATGCAATGAGAAACTAACCCTAGGTCCAATGTTTTTAGAATTGGATCGATAGTTGAATCGATCAGGCAATTAGTTAGTTTGACCAATTTAATTAAAAATCATTAAAAATTAAAAAGCATGTTCAAACGTTTCGTACAAATTCTCAATCCAACCACTTTAATACTATTCTCCAACCTAATATCCTAACTAATTCCCGATTCGAGTCGAATATCATTTCCTAATCATATAAAAATATGGGGCTCACGAATTTATAAATCATATACAATTTGCATTTATAATGTACGCTTCCTAAGTTTATAACAATAATACTTCTCAAATTGATATAATACTAACAAAACAATTATGAGTGAATTAAAATTTTGTTAATTAAATCTTAAATCTTTTTTCGACTTATTTTGAGCTAAATATTATGAGATCTTGAACGAAATAATTAAAATCCTCAATTTAGACGCAATTGCTAAAATTTGATGATAATTTTTTTTATTATTCTTATAATTACTTATATATTTAGATTTTTAATTATTTATCATTTTTAAATATTTTTATAATATTCTGAAAGAATAAATTTAGATAAATAAATGTTTAAATTATTTATAACTATTTATTCATATTCATTATTATTTAACATGTTTTCGATTTTTTTATAATATTTTAGGATTTTGTTATTTTTTAAATTTATGTTGATTTGGCTTATTATATCAACATACTATTCATATAGTATGTCACGTATAAATTTTTTATTACTTTAGTTGGTCACGTCAGCATTTATTATTATTTTTATTACCAAAAGTTTAATTGAATCAACTTTTTTCCTAAACCCTCAATTATTTAATTAATTAATTTATAAAATATTTTTTTTGGTGAAAAGAAAACCAACTTAAAACAAGCTAACCCTCAATTATTTAATTAATTAATTTATAAAATATTTTTTTTGGTGAAAAGAAAACCAACTTAAAACAAGCTAATTACATAGAAGACCTTTGAGCAAGGTTAACACTTGCTTTGACAATAGGTGAGATTACTAACATTTCCTCTGGGATCTCTTCAAATACTGTCAAGTTTTGACATGTATCAAATGCCAATTTGGCCATACAATTTGCCAATTTGTTCAACTCCCTAGGAATATGTTGTATGGCCCAAATATTCAAACTTCGCTAAAAGTTGATAGAATCTTCTAATGAAGCTCAAAGTTGAAGCTATCAAGGAGAAGTCTTGAATGGTCTTGAGTACCTTCAAACTATCTGCTTAAATCATTACGCTCTAAAAAATTTTATTTTGGATAAGGGTCAGCCCATCAAGAATGTCTCCCAATTTAGCATAAAAAACTAAACAAGTGCCCAAAGATCTGTTGTAACCCAAATTATTAGGAATAAGGAATGGAGTTAACACAATTTAAATTTTTATAAAATGAGTGTTGGATAAAGATTTTAACTATTGCTCCATTCAAATTGATTTTTTGATGCACACTTTTTAGATACTTTTGGTTTTAAAGTTATATATTTTTATTTGTGTGGATGAAGACTGCCAATTATATTTGACCGGAAATAATCTAATGAGGAGGCTAAGACCCCATGTTTTAACAGAAGCTATGTCCTTCACTGATCTATGGCTACTGTTTCGGGGGGATAAAAGGGAGATGCATGGCGGTAAGTAATAATTATTGAGAGTTGAAAAGAAAAGAAGCTTCTTATTATGAGGCTAGGTTTTTATTAATATTATAAAGACCTAAAAGGGTAAGTTTGTGAGTTGGATAAGAAAACGACAGAACGGAAGGGATCACAGCTGATACCAACTAAATCAAAGATGATTCCTTCTTTCCTTTATGGGGTTTGAGTCATCCTGCTAGGGGATACTATTGTCGCCATTATTTTACACTTTCATCGTGCTGAGGCGGCATATCGGCTAACCCCCACTCCTGCTGGTGGGGTCTTCATTATATATGTAATCGCATCAACTCTCTCTGTGTGTATGTTGTTTCATTATTTGGAAAATGACAATTAGAGTTGTAACTTCAGACAAACTTAATTTCTCATTCTTGTTTATCAGATTAGACTTCTTCCAACCAAGAGGGACTAAAGTGGTAATTCAGGATATATCTACATTCAGTGCATTGGTGCTCCTCCCTTCCAATTGCTCGACTGCGACACATGGTATTTATAGCGTATATATCTCTCTTCTCAACCATATGATTTGTCACAGATAACAAGTTTGAAATTATTATTTACAATAGAAGTGGTCCTGAAAACCGACTAGTTTTGACAACCTTTTATTTTTGCAATTTTCCTGGTTTTGGAACTCCTATGTGGGGGAGGCCTAAGCTTAGAGGATCGACCGACGTTTGATTTATGAGATCAAACTCTCTTCTCCCTCCAACTTTTAACAAAACTTGTAATTCACTCCTTACATTTTAAAACTTCAAATTTAAATCATGCTTCTATTTCTTTTCTTTTTTAATTTATAAATCATTCTCTAATATAATATCATTAGTATTTTCTATCAAAATTTGTCAATATCTTTTTTTTTTTTTTTTGTTAATGACATCTTACATCAGTTAGGATAGCCTAATCCACATATCAAATTGACATATTTTGAAATATACTAACGATATTAATGATTTGACTAAAACTTTAAATCGAAAAAAGAAAAATAACTTAAATTTTAACTTTCAAAGTATAAACATTAAATCTCAAATTTTGCCATAATAGAGAAATTGTTTACATATTTTAACCTAACAAATAATAAATATTATTTTAAAAACACACTAATCAAATCACAACTCGTTGGAAAAAGTGGAATTAGAAATTTTTTCCAAACATTTGGATTAAGTTCGAATAGTAAAGCCATTGATGTTAAACAGTACTAGTTTTAGACCGTAAAATGAATGAGAATAATACAAGAATATAAGTGGAAGACTTTTTTCTTTTTCTTTTTTTGAAACAGTCCAGATTCCTTTTAAAAAAAAATTGTTAATGTTTATGGCAATATGGGTTTTGTCGGGTAAAAAAGCTATTATAGTCTTATTTGTAAATTTTTGTGTAAGATAAAAGGTGGAAGATTTTATTTTTAAAATTTAAAATCATATAAAGAAGATAGTAACTAACATTAATCAAATAAATTCATAAAGGAAAAAGATTAATCAAACAATTTCAAGTTTGTGGATTAACCCAACATCAAAATTCAAAATTTTTAAAGAAATCCAATTTCCTAAAGCATCCAACAAACAATTTTTTTTTTTTAAAAAAAAGGAATCCTCGACAATCAATACAATAAACCACAATGTAATATGAACACAAAGGGTAATTGTCTTAGATTTTAGATTCTGCTTGGAATCTTAGATAACTTAATGAAACATTTATAATGGGATTACATCATATATTACGATATCTTGACATTATTCAGAAATGCAAGATTATGTAATAGTTGGAATATTGAGAATCTAAATACTGTAATCTCTATTTAAAGTGTAACATTAGATTCGACAAATCAAATCCCATATAAAAATGGTTGAATTACCTGTAACAGCCCGTTTTCGGTAAGATCGAAACAGTGGTTTCGGGACCACAAATCCAAGCCCAAAAATAAAAATTTACTTTATTTTATTTTATGGTTGGTATTAAGATAGGAAGGTCACATGAAAATTTATATATAAAAATTTTATCGATTGTGTGGTTAATTATGTAAAGGACTAAATTGCATAAAATGCGAAAGTTGAATTATAGTGGCTATAAGGATTAAATAGCTAAGGAATTCAAAACTAGAGGTCCTTAAATGGTAATTAGACCATTAAGAAAAGTATGTAGATTTTTCTTGGTGACTCATCCATGGAAAAATTAGAAATAACTAGGGACTAAATTGGAAATCAATAAAATTAAAAGATGATAGAAAAATAAAAAGAAATTATCATCTTTTCTATTAATCTCCATCCCCAATTTTTTTATAGAAACCCTAGGAGAGAGGAAGAGAGCTTTTCAAGCTTAAAATGACCCGAAAAGACCAACTACTGAATTAGATCAAGGGAAACAAAAAGTTTCGGATTAGTTGGAATTCAAACCCAAACAACTGTCAAGGTAAGTTCGTGTAACTTAATTTGGTACGGTTAAATGTTTGAATTGAATTGTGTGATTGTGATATGTATGTGGTGATATACATAATGAAATAATTACAAGTTGGAAATATTGATAAAATATCATGTCCTAGTTGAATATTGAAATTCAATGGATTATTGTGATTTCTTGAAACGAGTATAATATGGCAAATATTACAAATAGGATTTAGCATGGACGGGTAATCTTGAATTTAAGCCTCTCGAACATATGTTATAGATTGGGTTTAGCCTAGACGGGTAACCCTAATTAAGCTCTTTAGAGTACAGATCACTAATAGGATTTAGCTTGGACTGGCAATCCTAAATGACTCTTGTGAACGCTGGTTGAAAATCGGGATTTAGCCTGGACTGGTAATCCTGTTGTAAAATATATGGCTCGAGATTGTGCTCTTCGGATTTATGTCCAATAGGTAATAATGAATACGAATTGACAGATAATTCATATGTATACCTTATGTACATCACCCGAATGTCCATCGAAATTTCATTAGTTCAACAGGAAAGACTCTCGAAATATGGAAAGGTGAAATTAATGGAAGTTTGTATATAATGAGCTCATTTATGTTTACTTGATATTCATATGATGTTATGTGACTAACTTGTTTGAATAAGTGTATATGTTTAGGTGAACTACCTATAATGGATGTAATGTATGTTTATGTATGCTAGTTTGAATAGATATAACTGGTAAGTTTATTTTCCGTTATACGAGCTTCCTAAGCATGAAAATGCTTACCCCGTTTAATTTTCCCTTGTTTTATAGTGCTCGTAAGCTCGCGAAGGTTGGAGGATCGGTCAGAGCATAATCACACTATCCACTATCTCCTTTTTGGTACACTTAAAATCTCATTTTTGTATAATGGCATGTATAGACTTATTTGGCCAAATGATGACTTGTAAGTGATGTTTTGTAATCTAGTCATTGGAATGGCTAGTAATGATTTAATTTGGCATGTTATAAGTTATCTCATGTTCAATGCTTATGTGTTAAATGTGGATGAATAGAGTATGTTTTATCTTGAATAGGCACTAAAAGTAGCATGTGATATTATGCCATGATAGATGTTAGTTTAGCTTGGTTTTAATGCTTGAATTGGCTGGTATATACATGCAAGTATTGGTGTTGGTTGTGCGTAAAATTGGGTGAGAAAATGAAACTAAGAAATGGCTTCATTTTGTCCACACGAGTAGACACACGGGCGTGTAACAGCCCGATTTAGGGGCTAGTCAGAACAGTGATCTCGAGATCACTAATCTGAGGTTAGAGAAAATCATTTTCATATTATTTTATGAGTTAGAGCATGATTACGTTAGTGCATGAAAATTTTGGTGCTTTAATTTAGCGATTTCATGTTTAATCTCAAAAATGGACTAAATCACATAAAGTGCAAAAGTTCCATTTTATAAGCTAAAGGTGCCAAATAGCCATAGATTGTTATTGGAGGTCTGTAAAGGGCAATTTACCCCTTTGTATATGGTTGGCCGGCTATAGGCTAAGATAGGAGACAAAGATGGACAAAAAATTGGTCAAAGTTGGTGATAGTTGGTGACCAATTTGACTTGTATTAATAAAATAAAGAAAGAAAAGATATCATCTTTTCTCCCCATCCTTCTCCACCGAAAATAGCAAGCAAATAGGGGCTTTTGAAAGCTCAAATTTTCAGCAAGCTCTCCTCCATCCTAGTAAGTGATTTTGATGATTTTTCTTGAAGATAATTGTACTTTTGGAATCCCTAAAGCTTAAGCTTTCAAATGAGGGGACTAATTTGCAATATGGTGAAGAGTTTAGAGTTTTTCCATGAGAGCTTTCATGGTTGTTTGCTACATTTTTATCGAAGAAAAGGTTATAAAAATGGTAGTAATTGTGTGAAAAGTTGATTTTGATGATAACCATAAGAGTATTAAATGTTCACCTAGGCTTGTTGAAGGTAGAAATATGATTAGAATTAATTTTCGAGCCTAGGGGCAAAATGGTCAGTTTGCCAAAGTCTAGGGGCAAAATAGTAATTTTGCCAAAACATGATTATTAAAATGCTTTTGTTAATGTGATGGTTAAAATGAGCTAATTTGCCATTATATAGCAAGAAGAACCAAGAATTTACCTCGATCGGGGAAAGAACAAAGTCTCGGACTAGACCGATGATCTAGCTCATTTTGAAATCGAGGTAAGTTTGTATGTGATAGATTCACCATTTATGTTAGCATGTTTGAGAATTCTTAGCATTATATTGATGCATGATGCTCTACTAAATTGAGCAATTGATGTTGAATGAGATGTTGAAGTCCTAGTGGACTATATTGAATATAAAAATGCTATCATCGATATATGTAATGGATAAGGTCCCGTATAAGACCATGTTAGGGACATGGGCCTGGCACCGAGTTGAGATCCCGTGTAAGACCATATCTGGGACATGGCTTTGGAAATGAATATGAAAATCGTATAAGACTATATCTGGGATATGGCATCGAAACTTGATATCCGAGATATGACATCGGCATTTAGAGGTGACTCCATATAAGACCACCTCTAGGATGTGGCATTGGCTTAGCTCCTATATGAATGACGAGGAATATGTGTCTTTGATTATCCCTAGTGATCAATGGGATAAGTAGATAAGTTTAGAAGTAGAAATGAGGTTTGTACTAAAGTCATGTGAATGAGTGAATACAAGTACTCGTGAATGAGTCACAAAGAAACGATTACGATATGTGGCATGGTATGTGCTAAATAAGGGAAAATGTGAGTAAGTATGGCAAGAAGCCTATGACTTGTGTATGGTTTGTTAATGCCATGGATGAATTATATTATGAGCTTATTGTTGCTATTTATTTCCATGCAAACTTACTAAGCTTTATGCTTATCCCTTTTCATTGCCCTTTTCCTTGTATTGCCAAGATAACTCGAGAAATATAGAACGTTGGAGTTCGAAAATCACACTATCGACATCACTTTGGTATAACAATTTAGACTTATTTTGAGTTTGGCATGTATAGGACTTGGGTTTTTGTTAGGTTGTAATTGTTAGCCAAAGTGTTGGCTGTGTATGTATCAAAGTCATTTTGTAAATGGTCATTAGAATTGGGCCAATACTTGATGCCTTATATATTCAATGATGATGGAATTATGAAGTTTATGCTTGTGTGAATGTTATGAATTGAGTTCTTGGATGTGCTTTTGGGTTATGAGTTGTTTGGTATAAGTGTGAATGCTTGATAGGGCGGCAATGGCTTGGTAGATAGCCATCTAATTGTCCACACGGGTAGGCACACGGGAGTGTGTCTAGGCCGTGTGTGACACACGGCCGGCCCCATGGGCGTGTTGATCGACCGTGTGTCCCCTTGCATGCTAGGTTTACAAGTCAGTATGCTCAGTAGTAAACACCGGGTAGAGACACGACCGTGTGTCTCAGCCGTGTGGATGACATGGCCTAGGACATGGGCGTGTGCCCAGGCAGTGTGAAGTCTGCACATTAAATGTGGATTTTAATTCGATACACGGTCTAAGGACACAGGCGTATGCCTTGGCCGTGTGGCCATAGGGGAGTGATGACGTCATAAATAGAATGCCAAGGTTTCAACACACAAGCTAAGACACGGACGTGTGAAGGCTGTGTAAGGGACACGGGCTAGGGATACGGGCATGTTTCCGGCTATGTGAAATAAGTCAGTGTCGACTTCGGGTGGAAGACACGGGCATGTCTTAGGGACACGGACGTGTCCCTAGATCAACACGGACGTATGGCCCCTATTTTGAAGAAAAGTTTTTCCAAGTTCGTAAAAGTCCCCGGTTAAATCCCGAAAGCTCTCGGAGGTATGTTTAGGGCCTCGTAGGTCGAGAATGAGCAAGAGATGGGTTTAAATGAAATTTTATAGCCGTTATTACATGTTCAAGCAAGGTTAAGCATGGTAATGCCTCGTATCCGATCCCGACGTCGGACACGGGTAAGGGGTGTTATAGGCGTGTGTGACACACAGCTAAGTACATGGACGTGTAGCCAGGCCGTGTGTCCCCTGCACCTTAAATTCGAGAAAATAGAATGCTCAGAATTGAGCACACGAGAGTGTGTCTCAGCTGCATGGGAGACACAGCCTAGAACACGGGCGTGTTTCTTACCTGTGTGAAACCTGCACCTAATTCGACTTAAATTAATTATCCACACGGCCTAGCACACGGGCGTGTGGCGCAAGTCAGAGAGCACCCTAAATCGGACACTGCCTGTAGCACGAGCGTGTCCCTTGGACCACGCGGGCGTGTGAGCCCTGTACCTTAGAAAAATTTTATAATTTTGCGAAAAATTCATAGAGGTTCCGATTAAGCCCCGATTCGATTTTAATACTTGTTTTGGGCCTTGAGGGCCCATTCGAGGGACAATAAAAAAATTTAGAGTACGAATAGTATGTTTAATACAAATTGCATGAGAATGTTTGATGAACTACGATAATACTCTGTAACCCTGTTCCGGCGATGGATATGGGTTAGGGGTGTTACATTTAATGGTATCAGAGCTACGGTTTAGCCGATTCTTGGACTAACGTAGCAAGTATGAGTCTAGCTATAATGCAACTATATAAATCATGATAGTGTGATATCTCATAACCACTTTTAAATGTATTTTCATATAGTAATGTCTTCCAACCAAGCTTGAGATGAGTCTGAGAAAGCTGAGAGCACTGCTCAAGCTTCTGTGTAATGAGCCGTAACCAGTAGTAGTAGAAGACCCATGTCTGAGGGCCGGGAAGAGGCAAAAGCTGCATTCTTTGAAATGATGGATGAATAGTTTAGTGAATATATGAGAACACGCCATGCTGTTCAACAACCTCCCCCACCTGCTTTACAACCCGATGAAACGCCACATAGTACTAGACCCATTAGAATTGGTAAGGCTCCAGTTGATATGATTAGAAAATATGGGGCTGAATAATTTAGGGCTTCGGCCGACGATGACCCATAGAGGGCCGAGTTCTGGTTGGAAATACTATTCAGATTCTCGATGAATTGTCATGTACTCCCGTCGAGTGTTTGAAATATACGGCATCCTTGTTGAAAGATACATCTTATCATTGGTGGAATACCATATCTTCTGTTGTACCGCGAGAAAATATTACGTGGGAATTCTTCCAAACCGAGTTCAAAAATAAATATATTAGTCAGAGGTTCCTAGATTAGAAAAAGAAAGAATTTTTAGAACTCAAATACGGAAATATAACAGTAGCCGAGTATGAACGAGAGTTTGTTAGACTGAGCAAGTATGCTACTGAATGGGTTAAGACTGTACCTGATATGTGCAAACGATTTGAAGAAGGGCTGAATGGAGATATTAAGTTGTTGATCGGAATTCTGGAATTAAGGGACTTTACAGTATTGGCTGAAAGAGCCCACAAGGCCAAAGAATTAAGCAAAGAGAAGAAGCAAGTTGAAAGAGAAGCTTGGGTACCGAGTAAAAGATTTATGAGCACGACGCAATCATCCACCTCAAAGAAATCAAGAAGTTACCAAGAACGTTTTGCCTCATCAGTGGGGTATTCGAAAAAGGAAAGAAGTTCTAAATGCTTCAACTCGAGGTCTTCATCTCCGCTAACAACTAGTGTTGGGAGTGTTGGAAACCTTAAGCCACGATGCAATGTCTGTAACAAATCGCATTTTGAAGAGTGCCGAATGAGAAGTGGGGCATGTTTTAAGTGTGGGCCTCTCGACCACTTTCTTAAAGATTACCTAGAAAGAGTTGAGAAAGATGTTAAACAGACCTCGAAGCCGAGTATTCCTGTCTCGAGGGGTAGACCACCGTAGTATCCCGAAACTACCGATGGTAGTTGTAATAACCAATTTTTGCCCGGGCCCATTTAGCCAAAATAAAACTAAATTAAAAAACACCCAAAATATTAGTATTATTATAAAAGTCCATCAAAGTGTCCAAACAGTCCATTACAGACTTAACAGGCTCAAAATCTCGCCCAAATTGAATCAGCCCAAACAAAGCCAAACAAATAAACCCAATAAAAATAAAGCAGCCCAAATGTCCAATTACAAGCCCGAAATTAAGGCCCAATTAGAAAAACCAATTAATACAAGCAACAGCCTAGAATTTATTAACCTCAAAAAAAACAACCAACCCAAATCCTAAACTACTAACTAGCCCAAATCAGAAAAAAACTCGGCCCAATTGACCTAGTTTACATAAGCCCAATAAGCAGCCCAAAGACTCAGCAGAATCAGGAACCCTAGGGCTCCTCCCCTCTCAGTGCCGCCGCGCGTCCCCTACACACGCGACGCTCCAGCTTCCCACGTGCGTCGCTCCAGCTCCCAAAACACCTCGGCCTCCGCGTGTGCCTCGCATCGTTTCAGCAACTCTCGCACGCCTCCACCATCGCCATACCCTACAAAAGACAGACAAGCAGAGACAGAGACGACCAGAAGCAAGTATGGAGCAAATTGAATAATAATAAAAAACATTGTGTATTTGGCTATAAAGCCATTCGAAACCGATGTAAAAAAGGGTTCCCTCTCTGTTTTTCACTTACTTCAAAAAAAAAAAAAACAAGCAATCAGAAATCAAGAAACAAGAAACTTCGAAGGTCGATTCAGTTCTCGGTCTCACTATTTACTATCATTTTTTTGTGTATTTTTATTTAGGGTTTTTCAAGCTTTTTAAGACGAAATAACAAAAAGGGGGGATTCGAAAATAAAAAAAACGAAAAGATTAGCAAAAAAGGGAACAAAAGCCGAAAGGGGAATTTCACTATCGTTCCTTTGTTATTTACTGTGATTTATTTTATTTTTTGGGTGTTCCAAAAACAAAAACTCCATTAGCGTAATAATAACAAAAAGGGGATAAGGGACTTACGATCGGAGTTGCGCCGTCGATCCTGGTCCTCTCAGTCACGGTTCGGTCACACCTTCGTTCTTTCCGTGGCAATCAGGGCTGGACGATGGTGGATTGAATCGGGCCTTGCGAAGCGCTTCTCGCCTGACCAAGCGACGATTCGGCGGCTAGGGAAGGGGTCTAGAAGGCGGCTGAAGAAAAATTGAGGGGAAGGGTTAGGGTTAGCCTAAAATGTTTTGATATGTTTTAATCTGGTTTTAAATGCATTAGAGAAACGGCACCGTTTGGGTGCTCAGCCTGATGACCCGACCCGATCCGTTTCCAAATCACAGGATCCGTACCTTTCCGCTATAAAAGGACTATTTATGCAGCCGATCCCTTGATTCTCTGATCCGTTTGCAATTTCGTCCTATCCGATCGCAGCGTTTTAACTAGTCGGAATAATTTCCATTTTAACCCCTGATCTTTTGAGTGCATTTCATCTGATTCCTTTGATTTTCTTTTATTTTCGATTTTGCCCCGAACTCCTGCTTTCATTTTTAATTTAGTTTCTTATATTCTATTTTCTTGAATTATTTTGCTATATTATTATTTAAATCTTTATTGTTTTTAGTATTATTAATATCATTGTCTTAATATATTCACGTTATTGTGCATACTTATTAACTCATAAATTTTTATCGTTGTTGTTAAAATATTTTCATATATGTCATTAATTTCATATTATTTTTATACATGAATTTTCTTTTAAATCCATTTATGTATATAGATATATTTTAAACCTATCAAATAATATAATCTATTTCCTCTTAAGTCCATATTCCATCATATGTTTTTGTTTATTTTGGAGGTCCTTAGATATTATTATCGTCATATGTAAATTGTTAATATTAAGTTTCATTTCACATATTATAGATTAACATGTTATTTGCACATTATTTGTTTTAATTTTTCTTTGTATATAATATTTATTTGTAATCTACTGGCATTCAAATTTTATGTTTACGCATCTCATCCTTATGTTGTATTTCAAATTACAACATATTCAAACCTTTTCCAAATAGTTTATTACGTTCAAAAAATGAACATTAAGAAAATTTGTAATATTTCATAAAATAAGACAATATCTGTGTGTTTAGAAGTACGGGAAATTACATCCTAACGTGCTGGGTGTTGATTTTTCATTCAACTAAATAATCAAATACCTTTTTCATATGTCTCGAAAATCAAAGATGACCTCGATGTCAGAGTATAAAGGCATTATACCCTAACGTGCTGGGTATGATATTTTTATTCCTTTGAAACGAGTGGATCTTGAAATTCAATTCAGATTTAATAACTTTTTCTACTTTAGATATTTTCGAGTTTTCAACATTAAAACAACATCAATCAATTTGGTACCAATTATGGGCGTGATGAGGGTGCTAACCCTTCCTCGCACGTAACCGACTCCCGAACTCATTTTCTCAAATTTTCGTAGACCAAAAACACTGTTTTTGTAAATCAAAATGTTTTATTAAAACAAAGGTGATCCGATCACACCCAATAAAGATCGATGGCGACTCTCTAGTTTTAAAAGTCGATTCTCGTTTTGTCAAAAATGGTTACAACAGCTTGGCGACTCCACTGGGGACTTTTCGAGAGTCAGGCCATAAATTGGTTGATTTTTGTCCTTTTGATTAAAAATTTGGAAAATTGTTTTAATCATGTTTCTATCGATGCATTTGCCTATGCTATAACTGTAATACTGTTGAGTCCCATGATACTTGCATTTGCATCGCATGATCACTGTGGTCACACCTTTAAGTGGAGTAAGAAACTAAGCCTTCGTGAGGTTTTCACCTCCGCATGGGCTAGTGGATTGCTTCCGGAATACATCCGTACCTATGCGCTTCGTGAGGTTTTCACCTCCGCATGGCCATAGGGAAATATATCCCCCTGAACCGAACTCGGTCCGTGTGAGCCTATAATGGGTGAGGATTGAGGAATCTGCTGGTTCAGGTACCCCTCTGTAGAACCGAACCCTATATAGAAGCCCTAGAGCTTACCCTAGGCAGAGTGTCAAAATAGTTACCCAGATAAGCGTTTAATGATATTTTGCTTGTTTTGATTATGCAATACTAACTCGTGTTGATTTGTTTGATTTGCATAACATTCCATGTAGTAGAGGTGTCAATTTCTGTTCGGTTGCTGAGATAGGAAGTTTGCTATGGAAAATGACTTTCTTGATAAAGTAGAGGACAATGCGGCCGTGCGCACATGGTCAGAAAAGTTGCAGTTAGAAAAAGGAGATAGCTTAGTTGAAGGTCATACGTCAGAGTTGAGGGACTTCACCCGTGTTAGCGTGACACAAAATGAGCTTCAAGAGTTGCGGGATATCTGGACCCATTGGGAAGATGAAGCTAAATAGATGTTCTGCCACTGTTATGGTGATATCTCTTACTTATTGGATGTCAAGATAGACAAACACCTGTTTCAGGCTATGGTCCAGTTTTGGAATTCCGCATACAGTTGCTTCACTTTTGGGAAAGTGGATTTGGTGCCAACAATAGAAGAATACACCACTTTACTTCGTATTTCAGAGATGCAGGTTGACAAGGTTTATATTAGGCCTGCCTATGTCCCTCCTTTGGCGAAGAAGTTGATGAAAATTACGGGAATGAGTGAACAGTGGATCTCGGCCAAGATTCAACAGAAAGGTGAAGAGAGATGTATTCCTTGGGTAAATTTAAGGGATCTGATTTTGACGCACCCCGATGTGAGGAGGAAGGTTGATATTTTCGCCTTAAGCCTCTACGGACTAGTCATCTTCCCAAAAGCCCTAAGACACATAGATGAAGCAGCGGTGGATTTGTTCGATCGATTGGATAAACAAGTTACACCTGTCCCAGCAATTCTTGCAGAGACTTTCTGATCATTAAATGCATGCAGAAGAGCGGGAGAAGGAAGGTTTATCGGATGCGCACAGCTATTAATGGTATGGTTTTACGGGCATTTTTGGAAGATGGATAAAGTCTCTTGTCGACCCTTTTATAAGGATTATTCGCCGATAAAAGAGGAAGTGGCCGTGTCAAGATGAGAAGATATAACGGAAGAAGGATGGAGGACAATTCTTCAGGATCTTCAGGAGGGAGACATTGAGTGGAGAGCTCCATGGATGGTGCCTGGAGAGATCCTTTACAGATGCGGAGACTTTAATTGGGTCCCTCTACCCGGAATTTGGGGAGTCATCGGGTATGCCTAGCAGCAAGACAATACTAGTCTAGACAGTTTGTGCCAACAACACATGGGTTGGATCGAAGCGAATTCTCTTATACGGGAGAGGGTTATAAGAAGAAGATTAAGGAAATTGCAAATGCTTGGAAGCAAACCTACCGGATGAAGAGGTTGACGGTGGGCGAAACGACAACCTTCGAGTACAAAGCGTGGCTAAACAAAAGAATCAACGACAATATCCCGAGACCAAGTTCAGGTAATACTCAATCTATAGAGGAATGTTTGCAAATGATACCGACGGAATTAGAAATTATAAAGCAAGATTTTGTAAAGCGAAGTTCAGAGCTTGAGAAGAAAATTGAGCAGTTGGAGGAAGAGAAGATGCTTTTGAAGTGGGATGTAGAGATACAGAAATCAGAAGCAGAAAAGATAAAAAAGGGGAAGAGCAAAGCCGAAGAAGAGTTGGATAGCCTAAAAGGGGACTACAAAAAGATGCGTCTCTCGATGAGAACTGCGGGGCTAGGAAAGACTTCAGGTCAATGGTGAAAAGAGTTACAAGAAGAAAGAGCTAAGACCGAGCAATGGGAAAGGAAATTTCAAGAAATGAAGGCTCAGAAAGAGATCCTAGAAAGGCAAGTGTCAGAAGGCCAAAACGGAAGAAATGAATTGAAGACTAGAGTGGCGGAGTTGGAAAGGTCCTTAAATCATTATCGAAATCGCAACTCGGTGATAGAATTAAAAGCAAGCTTGAGTAGAATCGAAGAAATGGAAAAGAAAACCGAAAAGTTAGAAATGGAGCTGCAGAACTGTCAGAATCATATTGGATATCTAAAAGAGAACGAAGAACGATGAGAAATGGAGCTGTACCATTCCCAGAATCAAGTCAAAGATAGAGATTACCTCATGGGGGAGGCTATAACCCAGATACGAGAGATAGCCGAGCATTTACAGACTCTAGCTATACAAGTTGACACATTGAGCGTACAGTTCGAGACACGGTCGGATCGTGGATGAGAATTAGCTTCCCTACTGACGAAGATTAAAGCCTTAGGTGTTAGAGCAAGGCTGTTCTTGTAATCTATCTTATGTAAAGAGCTTTGTTTTCTAAGAAATTTTCTATGGGGAATTGAATCAAAATTGACACCTTTTCTGCATTCATACCATGCATTTGCATTGCATTGCATACATTAGTATCATATCACCTTAATCATCCACTAAGGCTAAAATCGTATAATCCGTAGTTGCGACACTACGAATCTGGAATCACGTCATCCCTATAGGACACGTCTAAGAACTAGAGCTATGGACGCCGAACTCAATGAGAGGATTGAAAAAATGGAAAGAATCCAGAGAGAGTTGCAAGAACAGTTAGCCAAGTCGCAGCAAGAAGCAAGGGATCTGATGGTAAGGTCCCGAGAGGAATCGCTCGAGCAGAAGGATCAAATGACCAAAATGATGGAGATGATATCAACGCTGGTCAAAGGAAAAGGGCCCGTGCAAAGTCCTGATGTTACAGAACCCCATTCGAGAGTTAATCAAGATCTGCTTTATCTCCCAGGATTCACTCCACCCCACGTCCCTGCAACGCAAAGAGGATACCTTCAAGGGGAACCGGTAGGCCTAGAGCAACGACCCGCACCACCTACTCATCTAGGGCAAGGTATGTTTGCGTCGAACTCCGGAGATAATTCTGCTAATCCAATAGTTCCAGATTTGGATGATCCGGTAGAAATAGCCAAGCTGAGAATGAAGGAACATGATGCCGAGGACAAGTATAGGAGTCTAGAAGAAAGACTCAAAGCGGTAGAGGGTACTGGAGTCTTCTCTGCACTGAGCGCCAAAGAGCTCAGTTTAGTATCTGATCTGGTCCTACCCCCGAAGTTCAAAGCGCCAGATTTTGAAAAATACGATGGAACGAGATGCCCAAAGGTGCATCTTATCATGTTTTTTCGGAAGATGGCGGGTTATGTGAATGAAGACAAATTGTTAATACATTTTTTTCAAGATAGCTTGATCGGATCAGCCCTCCAATGGTATAATCAACTCAGCAGAGAGAGGATCCAATCATGGAAGGACCTAGCATCTGCATTTTGCGAACAGTACAAGCATGTCTCCGATATGGTGCCTGATCGACTAACGCTGCAGATGATAGAAAAGAAGCCAGCAGAGACGTTTAGACAATACGCTCAAAGGTGGAGGGACGTCTTGACGCAAATAGAGCCCCCACTGACTAAAAGTGAGATAACGATCCTCTTTATCAACACCTTGAAAGCGCCATTTTATGATAAACTGGTGGGAAACGCCACAAAAGACTTCGCCAATATCGTAATGTCTGGGGAGCTCATTGAAAATGGCATCAAGAGTGGAAAGATGGAAGGTCCTGAGAGTTCGAAAAGACCAGTACCCATGAAGAAAAAAGAGCCTGAAACTCACATGGTGGGGACTGGAAGCTGCTATGCTTCTAACCCATACCCAACCCAACCACGACCTCAATTTCGCCCACCTCTGAACTTCTATTTTCCTCCTCAAAACTCTTACTATCAAACACCTCCTCCTTACCCCGTCTATGCCACTGATAACCAAAGACCATTCACCATGTTCCCACCTAATAACACGCCTGCTCCAAGCCAACCCAAACACGAACAAAGACCGGTGAGACCCAATCCTGAAAAACCTTGACTCACCCCTATTCCCGTGTCGTACGGAGAACTGTGCCCAAAATTGTTGGAAAAACAATTAATATCCCCGCATTATATGGTGCCATTGAAACCGCCATACCCGAAATGGTATGATCCCAATACTAGTTGCATGTATCATGGGGGAAACTAAGGGCACTCCACGGAAAATTGTATAGCCTTCAAAAGGAGTGTTCAGGATCTCATTGATGCAGGGATTTTATGATTTGACGGTACTGGTAATGTGGCCGGAAACCTGCTCCCTAGCCATACCGAGGGGAACGTAAGCGCAGTGACAAGGGAAGATATGTGGCGAGCTAAAAGCTGCGTTTTTGAAATAAAAACGCCTCTACGAAAGGTCTAGGAGGTGATGATGGAAAATGGGTCGTTTTGTTATTCCAACAGAAGTTTCAAAGAACAAAGTACGGAAGGTCAAAGTTTTTGTATCTTTCATGGTATCGAAGGGCATGACATCCAGTCTTGTGAAGAATTCAGGAAACTACTCCAAGACATGATGAACAACAAAGAAGTCGGGATCTTTGATAAAATGGATGAGCCCGAGGAAAGGGAAATATGTGCCTCTGATAACCAACCATCAGTCATTCGTTATAGTGCCGATCGGCCTCTGGTGATTTATTATGAGGCCAAGAAGAAGAAAGTCAAACCGACGGTGGTGATTAAAGTGCCCTCCCCTTTCCCTTACAAGGACTATAAGGCGGTGCCATGGAAATACGATGTTAACATTGTTGCACCCGAAGTTGAAAAGCCAAAGGTTCTGATTGGAGATATTAGCAGAGTAGGACACTTTACCCGCAGCGGGAGGTGCTATTCTCCGAAAATAGCTGAACTAAAGGAAAAAACCATTGGCTCGAACCAGAAAGGAAAGGCACCGATGCATGAGGCTGAGGTGGATGTTGAAATACAATCGAAACCAGAAATTAAAAGACCTGTGAATGAGGATGAAGCTCATAAATTTTTAAAGTTTATCAAGAATAGTGAATATAACATCGTGGAACAGTTGAACAAACAACCGGCGAAAATCTCAGTGTTATCTCTACTGTTGAGCTCAGAACCACATCGAAACGCTTTACTGAGAGTGTTAAACCAAGCGTATGTACCGAGCAATGTACCCGTTGAAAAGCTTGATAGGTGGGTGAACAACTTGAATGCGGATAATTTCATCTCTTTCAGCGATGACGAAATACCACCAAATGGTATTGGTTCTGTAAAAGCATTGCACATCACGACCAGTTGCAAAGGCTATATAATACCGAACGTGCTTATTGATAACGGGTCTGCACTTAATGTCATGCCTTTGGCTACACTGTCCAGGATACCGGTTGATATGTCTTACCTAAGGCCTTGTCATTCCGCGGTAAGGGCGTTTGATGGGACACGACGAGAGGTCATGGGAAAGATCGAGATTCCTCTAGAAGTAGGCCCATGTACATACAATATTGAGTTCCAGGTCATGGACATCGCACCTTCGTATAACTGCCTCTTAGAGAGGCCTTGGATCCATTCTGCCGGGGCAGTTCCTTCGTCTCTCCATCAAAAGGTCAAGTTTGTTATGGATAACCGTTTGATCACGGTCGATGGCGAAGAAGACATTGTTGCGTCTGTCTCTACTGACGCGCCCTACATTGAAGCAAATAAAGATGCAGTAGAATGCTCCTTCCGCTCCTTCGAATTTATCAATGCTACATTTGTTGTTGAAGGAAATAAGATTCCCGCACCCAAGTTATCAAAGAATACCAAGATGAGAATCAAGTTGACTGTGGGAAAAGGAGCCCGAGCGAAGAAAGGGTTGGGAAAATACCAGCAAGGAATGGTCAGAGCACTAAAGCCAGTACACCACAAGGCTCGATGCGGTTTAGGATTCAAGCCTGACGTGCGACAAAGAAGGAAGCAGTTACAGAAAGAGCAAGAAAGGAGGATTGCAAGAGCCTCAGGTCGGGAAGTGGAATGGGAGCCCATAATGTACCCGCTCTTGTCGAAAACATTTACATCTGCAGGAACGATATACCCAGGGAGAGATAATTCACAAAACACGTTGTTATCGATTGAAAAGGGCCTTTAGAACTTCAGTATAAACGTCATTGACAAAGTGGATGAAGCAGTGGAAGACATTTCATTGATACGCCCTAGCCCCCCTGGATTTGTTTTGAATAATTGGACTACCGTGAACCTTCTCGTAGTTTCTAAGTCCTCCCCAAAGTAATGCTCAATGCTCACTTCTTGTACGCCCCTAAGTTGTAGGGGAATCTGTCATAAGAGTTTATGTTGGCTATTTAGCTTTTAAACGAACATTAATGAAGATGCATTTTGTCATGGTCTCTCATTCTCATTGGCTTCATATTTATTCCCTCTTCTCATAGTCTGTCTTTATATATATCTCATGTCATGCCATAGTAGCACGTTTGTAGGTTCCAGTACCTCGATGCTCCTCTATAGTTTCTTTTCCATTTACCTTTCAGGTGCTCAGATAACGACGACGTGAACAACCCCGTTACAAGTCCTAAAGCCGATTTCGAGCAAGCTATTTGTTTAAGGGAATTCGAAGCTAAGGAAAATGCTGAGGATCATGTCTCATCCCCTGACTTATTGAGAATGATAGAACAAGAAGATAAACAGATTCTACCCCATGAAGAATCTGTTGAGGCGGTGAACTTGGGAAACGAAGAAAAGAGGCAAGAAATGAAGATTGAGACCTCCATTTCAGAGCACACCAAACATGATTTGATCGCCTTGCTTCATGAGTACAAAGATGTGTTTGCATGGTCGTATCAGGACATGCCAGGTTTAAACGAGGATATAGTGGTCCATAGACTCCCACTGAAACCAGAATGCAAACCCATTCAACAGAAGCTAAGACGAATGAGACCTAAAATGTTGTTAAAGATAAAAGAAGAAGTAAGAAAACAATTTGATGCTAGCTTCTTACAGGTCTCTAAATATCCAGAATGGGCTAATATAGTCCCAGTACCGAAGAAAGACGGTTAGGTACGAATGTGCGTAGATTATCGCGACCTGAATCGAGCAAGCCCAAAAGATAATTTTCCCTTGCCACACATCGATACATTGGTAGATAACACAGCAAGACATTCATTATTTTCTTTCATGGATGGATTCTCGGGTTATAATCAGATAAAGATGGCTCCCGAGGATATGGAGAAAACTACATTCGTGACGATGTGGGGGACGTTCTGCTACAAGATGATGCCATTCGGGTTAAAGAATGCCGGGGCAACATATTAGAGGGCAATGGTGATGTTGTTCCATGACATGATGCATAAAGAAATAGAAGTCTATGTCGACGATATGATTGCCAAATCTCGAGGGGAAAGAGAGCATGTTGGGAACCTCAGAAAGCTGTTTGAAAGACTGAGAAAGTTCCAGCTGAAGCTTAACCCAGCCAAGTGTACCTTCGGGGCTACCTCTGGAAAATTACTGGGCTTCATCGTCAGTGAGAGAGGTATCGAGGTTGATCCAGACAAGATAAAAGCCATACAGGAACAACCGCCTCCACGCACACAAAAAGAAGTCAGAGGATTTTTAGGGAGGTTGAACTACATCGCTCGATTTATCGCTCAACTTACCAACCAATGCGACCCAATTTTTCGGCTCATTCGAAAACACAATCCTGGAGAATGGAACGAGGAATGCCAAGTGGCTTTTGACAAGATAAAACAATATTTGTCCAGCCCCCCGATGCTAGTACCGCCAACTCCCGGGAGACCGTTAATATTGTATCTGACTTTGTTCGAAAATTCCATGGGTTGTGTACTGGGGCAACATGATGAGTCAGGGAAAAAAGAAAAGGCGATTTACTACCTCAGCAAGAAATTCACGGGGTGTGAAGCGAAGTATCCGTCAATTGAAAAATTCTGTTGTGCTTTAGTCTGGGTGGTTCGAAGGCTCAGACAATATATGCTGTATCATACGACATGGTTGATTTCAAAACTGGACCCACTAAAATACATGATGGAATCACCTGTACTCTCAGGAAGAATGGCACGATGGCAAATCCTACTATCGGAGTACGGCATCATCTATGTTAACCAAAAGTCGATAAAAGGGAGCGCGATAACTGACTTCCTAGCAACTCGAACGACAGAGGAATACGAGCCATTAAGATTTGACTTCCCAGACGAAGACTTGATGTGCATTACAGAAAAAGAATGTGAGTCGTCAAAAGAGAAATCATGGAAGATGAGCTTTGATGGTGCATCAAATGTATTGGGGCATGGGATTGGAGCGGTCTTAGTGTCCCCAGAAGGGAATCATTACCCATTCACTGCCAGATTAAATTTCTTCTGTACCAACAACATAGCGGAATACGAGGCTTGCATCATGGGACTTCGCGCAGCTATTGAACGAGACATCAAAATCTTAAAGGTATCCGAGAATTCGGCATTGGTGATTTACCAAATCCGTGGAGATTGGGAAGTGAGAGACTCGAAGTTGGTCAAATATCGCGATCTTGTTGCGGAATTGGTCAAAGAATTCGAAGAAGTGACCTTTAATTACTTCCCACGAGAAAAAAACCAATTGGCTGGTGCCCTGGCCACCTTGGCTTCAATGTTCAAAGCAAACTGAGAAACAGAAATAATGCCTCTCCAGATGAGCATATATGAGGCCCTTGCGCATTGTTTTAGCATTGAAAAAGAGGCGGATGGACAGCCATGGTTCTATGATATCTTAGAATATGTCAAGAATCAAAGATATCCTGAGCAAGCAAATGAGAATGACACGGGTAAGGGGTGTTACATAGTTTGTGGGCAAAATTGGGTGAGAAAATGAAGCTAAGAATTGGCTTCATTTTGTCCACACGGGTAGACACACAGGCGTGTGTGACACACGACCAAGTACATGTACGTGTAGCCAGGCCGTGTGGCCCCCACACATTAAATTTGAGAAAACAAAATGCTTAGAATTGATCACACGAGCAGAGATACGGACGTGTGTCTCAGCCGTGTGGGAGACACGACCTAGAACACGGGCGTGTTTCTTGGCCGTGTAAAACCTGCACCTAATTCAAATTAAATTAATTATCTACACGGCCTAGCACACGGGCGTGTGGCATGGTCGTGTTGCGTAAGTTAGAGAGCACCCTAAATCGAACACAGCCTGTAGCACAGGCGTGTCCCTTGGACCATACGGGCGTGTGAGCCCTGTACCTTAGAAAAAAATTTTAATTTTGCAAAAAATTCATAGAGGTTCCGATTAAGTCCCGATTCAATTTTAATACTCGTTTTGGGCCTCAAGGGCCCATTCAAGGGACAATAAGAAAAATTTGGAGTATGAATAGTATGTTTAATACAAATTGCATGAGAATGTTCGATGAACTACAGTAATACTCTGTAACCCTGTTTCGGTGACGGGTAAGAGTTAGGGGTGTTACATTTAATGGTATCAGAGTTACGGTTTAGCCGATTCTTAGACTAATGTAGCAAGTACGGGTCTAGCTATACATGCCAATATATAAATCATGATAGTGTGATATCTCATAACCACTTTTAAATGTATTTTCATATAGTAATGTCTTCCAACCAAGCTCGAGATGAGTCTGAGGAAGCTGAGAGCACTGCTCAAGCTTCTATGCAACGAGCCGCAACCAGTAGCAGTAGGAGACCCATGTCTGAGGGCCGTGAAGACGCAAAAGCTGCCTTATTTGAAATCATGGATGAATGGTTTAGTGAATATATGAGAACATGTCATGCTGTTCAACAACCTCCCCCATCTACTTTACAACCCGATGAAACGCCATAGAGTATTGGACCCGTTAGAATTGGTAAGGCTTCGATTGATAAGATTAGAAAATATGGGGCTGATGAATTTAGGGCTACGACCGACGATAACCCAGAGAGGGCCGAGTTTTGGCTGGAAAATACTATTTGAATTCTCGATGAATTGTCATGTACTACCGCCGAGTGTTTGAAATGTATGGTATCCTTGCTGAAAGATACAACATATCATTGGTGGAATACCATATCTTCTGTTGTACCGCGAGGAAATATTATGTGGGAATTTTTCCAAATCGAGTTCAAAAATAAATATATTAGTCAGAGGTTCCTGGATCTGAAAAAGAAGGAATTTTTAGAACTCAAACAGGGAAATATGACAGTAGCCGAGTATGAACGAGAGTTTGTTAGACTGAGCAAGTATGCTACTGAATGGGTTCAGACTGAACCTGATATGTGGAAACGATTTGAAGAAGGGCTAAATAAAGACATTACGTTGTTGATTGGGATTCTGGAATTAAGGGAATTTACGGTATTGGCTGAAAGAGCCCACAAGGCCAAAGAATTAAGCAAAGAGAAGAAGCAAGCCGAAAGAGAAGCTCAGGTACTGAGTAAAAGATTTATGAGCATGACGCAATCATCCGCCTCAAAGAAATCAAGAAGTTACGAAGAACGTTTTGCCTCATCAGTGGGGTATTCGAGAAAGGAAAGAAGTTCTAAATGCTTCATCTCGAGGTCTTCATCCTCATCCCCGCTAACAACTAGAGTTAGGAGTGTTGGAAACCCCAAGCCACGATGCAATGTCTGTAACAAATCGCATTTTGGAGAGTGCCGAATGAGAAGTGGGGCATGTTTTAAGTGTAGGCCTCTCGACCACTTTCTTAAAGATTGCCCAGAAAGAGTTGAGAAAGATGTTAAACAGACCTCGAAGCTGAGTAATCTTGTCTCGAGGGGTAGACCACCACGGTATCCTGAAAATACCGATGGTAGTCGTAGTACTGCAAAGGACCCAACGGCTAAATCTAAGGCACGAGCTCCGGCGAGGACATACGCCATACATACAAGGGAAGATGCCTCGGTACCAGATGTTATCACTGGTACATTCTCTTTACTTGATATTGATATTATTTCTTTGATTGATCATGGTTCAACGCATTCATATATATGCACGAAACTTGTGACTGTTAAAAATATGATTATTGAATTCATCGAATTTGTGGTTAAAGTTTCAAACCCCTTAGGTCAACATGTTATGGTGGATAAAATCTGTAAGAATTGACCGTTGATAATGGAGGGTCATTGTTTTCCAGCTAATTTGATGTTATTACCCTTTGATGAATTTGATGTAATATTAGGAATGGATTGGTTAACCCAACATGATGCAATGGTAAATTGTAAGTATGAATACATTGAATTGAAGTGTCAAAATGGTGAGTTACTTCGGGTTGAATCTGAGATGCTGGACGGGTAATTCTGAATTTAAGCCTTTCGAGCATATGTTATAGATTGGGTTTAGCCTTGACGGGTAACCCTAATTAAGCTCTTTAAAGTACAGGTCACTAATAGGATTTAACTTGGACTGGCAATCTTAAATGACTCTTGTGAATGTTGGTTGAAAATCGGGATTTAGCCTGGACTGGTAATCCTGTTGTAAAATATGTGGCCCGAGAGTATGCTCTTCGGATTTATGTCCAATAGGTAATAATGAGTACAAATTGACGGATAATTCATATGTATACCTTATGTACATCACCCGAATGTCCATCGAAATTTCATTAGTTCAACGGGAAAGACTCTCGAAATATGGAAAGGTGAAATTAATGGAAGTTTGTATATAATGAGCTCATTTATCTTTGCTTGATTTTTATATGATGTTATGTGACTAATCTGTTTGAATAAGTGTATATGTTTAGGTGAACTACATATAATGGATGTAATGTATGTTTATGTATGCTAGTTTGAATTGATATAACTGGTAAGTTTATTTTCCGTTATACGAACTTACTAAGCATGAAAATGCTTACCCCGGTTAATTTTCCCTTGTTTTATAGTGCTCGTAAGCTCGCGAAGGTTGTAGGATCGGTCGGAGCATAATCACACTATCCACTATCTCCTTTTTGGTATACTTAGAAATCTCATTTTGGTATAATGGCATGTATAGACTTATTTGGCCAAATGATGACTTGTAAGTGATGTTTTGTAATCTAGCCATTGGAATGGCTAGTAATGATTTAATTTGGCATGTTATAAGTTATCTCATGTTTAATGGTTATGTGTTAAATGTGGATGAATAGAGTATGTTTTATCTTGAATAGGCACTAAAAGTGTGATTATAAACATGAATTGCATGTGATATTATGTCATGTTAGATTTTAGTTTAGGCTTGGTTTTAATGCTTGAATTGGCTGGTATATACATGCAAGTATTGGTGTAGGTTGTGGGAAAAATAAGATGAGAAAATGGAGCTAAGAAATGGCTTCATTTTGTCCACACGGGTAGACACACGGGCGTGTGTCTAGGCTGTTGTGACACACGGTCAAGTACATGGACGTGTAGCCAGGCTGTTTGTCCCCTGCACCTTAAGTTCGAGAAAACAGAATGCTCTTGTAACAGCTCATTTTTGGATCAAATCAGAACAGTGGTTTCGGGACCACAAATCTGAAGTCAAAATATTTATTTTATTATTTTATTAAAGTTTACAGCATGATAGAATTATTGTGTGAAAGTTTCGTAAAGAAATTTTACTGTTTGAATGCTTAATTTGATAAAAAGGACTGCGTAAAGCGTAAAAGTGGAGTTCCATTAGCTAAAGGTATCTAATAGCTATAGAGTTTTAATTTATAGGTCCTTATGTTGTAATTAGACCATTACAATAGTAAGTGGACAATTATGGACAACCATGATATGTTTTTAATGTTTATTAACTAAGGTTAATTTGGTAATTTATGAAATAAAGTTATATTAAACAAAATCAAAATAAGTCTTCATCTTTTAATTTTCTTCTGCACCGAAATTAGAACAAAACCATAGCCATTTTTGAGCTTGAAATTTTGGCAACTTCAATTTGCTATTAAGGTATGATTTTTTACTCGGTTTTTAATGATTTCTATGTTTTTGTGATCGTTGCTTCGTATTCTAGCTAGCCCGTACCTTAGATTTTGAAACTGTTAAAGATTTATCATGTTTCCATTGTTGAATGCTTGAGTAATTTGATGGTAGATGATGGATTTTGAATAGTTGTTGATAGTTAAACTAGTTTTGTAAAGTGATTTTTGACAAAAATGTCAAAAAGTGGTTAATTTGTGAAAATGTAAAATTATGTGGGTAAAAGTGTGAATAAATTGAAAATATGGGCTGCTAGTAATATGTATTAAATTTGGCTAAGCATGGGTTTGTACTAAATTGCATGAAATTGCAATTTTATGTGATAAGGACTAAATTGTAAAAATGCGAAAGTTTAGGGGCAAATGTGTAAAATAGCCCTAGTGTGTGTTTTGGACTAAATTGAATATATAGTTGATTAAATAACCTGATTTTGATAATATATAGATCAAGATAAGTCGAGATTGGGATTAGATCGGGGAAAAGGAAAAGTGGACGAATAGTCGATAATTTCCATCCGAGCAACTCGAGGTAAATTCATATAATTAGAATTGAACTTTTAAATACTTGTAATTATTTGAAATGACTGTATGTAATTGAGTAATTGATCTACTTGAAATTCAAATGCCTTATTGATGTAGTCTGATGGTTACCGAGTCCCGTTTGAACTATAGGAATTCGTAGGATACGAGTGACATGTCACTAGGGTTACTGTTTAGGTTAAGATCCTGCATGTGTTGCGGACTCACCGTAGCTCGTATGAGCTTCCGATATATCAGCTCGTAAGAGCTTACTGTTCTTAGCTCGTAAAAGCTTACTATTTTCAGCTCAATAGAGCTTACTCATCATAACTCGAAAGAGCATAAATGATAACGAATTGACGAATTACTGATTTATATGTTATGTATATCACCAGAGTATCCCTCGATATTCTAATAGGTTTAACGGGCGTAAATTATGTTATTGGTTATGTGAAAAAGCTATGTATTACACGGATGAATTACAGTTTATACGAATGAGTTACTATTATTAAAAGAATTAATGTTTATATGATTGAGAGTGAAATGTTAGAAATGATGTTCATGATATATGTGAATTTGATATGATACAATGTGTTGAGTATTAAATTGAGATGATAGATGATTACATGCTCTTATATGACTAACTTGTTGATGAATGCTTGTGTATAGGCATTTGGAAAGAGAATTTGATATACTTTGTTTAATTGTTTGATTATGTATAAATGGTAAGTTAAATTCTGAATTATACGGGCTTACTAAGCTATAAAGCTTACTCTGTTTCTTTTTCATGTTTTATAGAGGTTCAATAGCTCAATCGATTCGGATAAGTCAGAGTTACGCATCACACTATCCAGTTGCCGATTGGTACCTTTGAACTTATGGATATATGTAAATATGGCATGTATAGGCTAGTTATAAGATGATAGTTATGGTTATTTGAGATAGTGATTTTGGTACATGTTGTGGTATAAGATAAAGCCATGTGATTTGGCTTAACTTGGTATAATGTTTTGGTTGTGTATAAGTATCCAAATATGGTATGTTTTGGCAAGTAGTAGATGGAATGGAAATATGCAAATGTTGTCTTGATATGTAGTAGACATATGAATGGAAAATGCATGATATTAATTAGGTATTTGAATACTATGTCAAATTGG
The DNA here is from genome assembly GCA_005393395.2 of Gossypium australe. Taxonomy (NCBI): domain Eukaryota; kingdom Viridiplantae; phylum Streptophyta; class Magnoliopsida; order Malvales; family Malvaceae; genus Gossypium; species Gossypium australe. Next base: position 65,499,584 of record CM016620.1, read on the forward strand.
TATAAAATGTGTATGAAATGTTATGGATTGGCTACCAATTGGGTTATAAAATGTTGCAATTTATGCTTGTGCAGGTATGTAAAAATAGGGTGGAAAAAATGGCTTTGCAAATAGCCTATTTTTGTCCACACGAGCATGTGTCTCGGCAGTGTGTGACACACGGTCATGTTACATGGCCGTGTGTCCCCTGGTGTTGATATTAAAATGAAGTCAGTATGTTCCACACGGTCTCACACACGGGCGTGTAATTGGCCATGTGGTACAAATCAGTATACCCCCTAATTGGCACACGACCTAGCACAAGGGCGTGTGACTTGGCCGTGTTGCATAAGTCAGTATACCCTACAGGATTGGCACGGCCTAGCACACGGCCTGACACATGGGCATGTGTGGCCACTTCGAAGGGCAAACGGGCTAGACACACAGGCGTGTGGTTGGCCGTGTGACCAAAGTCAGTATGTACCCCTTGTTTTCACACGACCGGTGACACGGGCGTGTCTAATGGCCGTGTGAGACACACGGCCTGGCCACACGGGCATGTGTCCTCTGTTTTGAGAAAAAATTTCAAAGTTTCCTGAAAGTTTTATAAGCTATCGGTTTAGTCCCGAACCGCTCTTAAGGCAAGTTTAAGGCCTCGTAGGCTATTATAAGGGACAAATTGGTTGAGATTGAATGATGATTGTATGAATTGATTGAATGCATGAGAAAAGTACGGTTATATGTGTTATAAGTTCGGTAATGCTCCGTAACCCTATTCCGGCGTTGAATACAGGTGAGGGGTGTTACAGCTCAGAATTGAGCACACGGGCAGAGACACGAGCGTGTGTCTCAGCCGTGTGGGAGACACGGCCTAGAACACGAATGTGTGTCTTGGCCGTGTGAAACCTGCACCTAATTCGAATTAAATTAATTATTCGCACGGCCTAGCACATGGGCGTGTGGCATGGTCGTGTGGCGCAAGTTAGAGAGCACCCTAAATTGGACACGGCCTGTAGCACGAGCGTGTCTCTTGGACCACACGGGCGTGTGAGCCCTATACCTTAGAAAAATTTTGTAATTTTGCAAAAAATTCATAGAGGTTTCGATTAAGTCCTAATTCGATTTTAATACTCGTTTTGAGCCTCGAGGGCCCATTCAAGGGACAATAAGAAATTTTTGGAGTATGAATAGTATGTTTAATACAAATTGCATGAAAATGTTCGATGAACTACACTAATACTCTATAACCCTGTTTCGACGACGGATACGGATTAATTAGGGGTGTTACATTACCCGTCCCCACTCTTAAATTATATTTAAAAAGAAAGAAAATAGATGATTAGATTGATAGAAATGTGTTAAATTAATATATAAAAGAAAATAAATTGATAAATTGGTGGAATGTTGGAATTGGCATCATTGATTATTCATTTATGTGGAAAATAAGCAGTAAATGAGTAATCTAAAGCCTTAGATGACAGTTTTAGTTGTATCATGAATTTGGTTAGGTTTATGACATTAAAGTTTTTTTTATTAGGTCTAGGATGGGAACCATGTCCACTTCTAGAATATCTTGTTTTATTCACAAGAAAAGGGTGATGTAAGAAGATTTTTACAATTTCTTTCTTTTTTTTAATTATTCATAACATAATTTTCCAAGTCATTAGATTTACTTTTGCATTCATTTTAATCATTTTTCTGGCTGCTCTTGTCATACTATTCAATTTTCTCCACTAATGAGTTTTTTTTTTTATTCTTAATTATTGGGAAAAAGTTTAAAAATTAGGACAATTTTCGTAGCAGCAACAATAAACCTTTGAAAATCAACAAAAGCAAATAAAATTCTCTCTACAGGCTAATGCCAATTCAACCTACAAAATTTAACCATTTTTATCCTACATTAGACTATGCTAATAGTCGGCCAATCCTTAGGGAAATGATCAACAGAGTTGAGATTAAAATTAAAGGTTGAGATTTGACGGTGTGGAATCATGTACCTTCACAGATCCAGTTATCCATGGAATTGGTTGGACATGAACCTTCTAGTAGCTATGACTTATATTTACATAAATTTGATTAAAAGGAGAAGAAATGGACCCGAAGTAAATAATTATTGCAGTGCATGTCGGGTCCAGTAGGAATCTACTTTCACAATAAAAAAGAAAATATCCAAATTTTTCCAGACATGATTGAGGGTGTTAATAACAGTAACCTAATATACATCAATATAACAACACATTTATTGCAAGAAATAGTGATGTCACATTATTTGTATATCTATTTTAATAATTTAATGTCACATTAATATTTTTATCTTAAAATTTAAAATAAAATTATTGATATAATATTAACCTATTAAAAAATAATAATATCTCCGTCTTATACAATCTTTCCTCGACAATAGTTAGGCAGAGATATGGGGAAAAGGTAACGTCATGGTGCGTGCAATTGGTTCATAAATTAGAAAGATGGTTTCTTTTTAATAACGGACAAGCAGCTTACTTCTAAAAGGTAAAAGCAAATCTCAAGGATATTCACTAAACCTGTCGTTTCATGTAATAAGATTAACATAGCCACCACCGTAGGTTGTCTTTCACTAATGTCTTTTCCGACCACACCTCAATATGAAGAAATTCGATTTAACAAAAGTTCCTCCCCCTTCCCTATGTTTTGCTATCACATAAAAGGAAAATAAAATTATTTTTAGTTCATGTAGGTTTAAATTTTAGAATTTTAATCTTGATTTAAAAAGTAGTTATTAAATTTATTGGGTTAAACTATTTATTTTCAAAATTTTATATAATAAACATATTATCAAATGTAGAATGCTATATTAATATAAAAGACCATGTTGTTTTAGTTAATTAATTTAAAAATTATTATTTGAATCATGATTAAAATTTTAAATTTTGAAAAGTTTTAAGATATTAAAATGTTAGAAAATAAAGAAGAAAGACTAAATCCATGAGAAATTATAAAGTATAAGACTTACAATAATAACAGAACTTGACCTGAAATTAGAAGGGTTAGGCAGATAAATGTGGGAAGAAAGATGGGTGAGGGGAAATGGGACAGCCGCTAAAATATGGGTTTTGAGTGTCTTTCAATGATAAGGGGATAAAAGAAAGGGAAATAAAATTATAAATTAGGTATGTATGCCACATCCACTTTTTCATGTAACCCAAAATTGTAATTGACAAGACTGAATCAGAAATGTTAGAAACGGACCAATGAATGCCATTTTCAGAACTTCAAGTTCTGAGTTCACTTTTAGGCACATGTTGTTTGAGTTCCATTTATGCGCCGAAATCAAATCTTTTTGTTGTTTTGAAGATTGAGGTAGGCATAAGTTTTTAAATCATGCAAATCTTATTTAGATTTATAAGAAGAACATCGATTGTAAACAGGACAATCAAACATTCGACTGAAATGGTATACTATTACCATTTAAACGCTAATCCAGTTTGTTAAAGACAAGGTGAAAATCAACAATGGGGGACTACCGCCTTGTCCCATAAAATCCGACCACAACAAAAACGAATGATCTTAAAATATTCTTAATTAGCAGCACCAATTCCCTCACGTGCTAAACCTATACCTAATGCCTTGCCTAACTTCAGCCGTAAACTAACCTTGTCCCCAAATCTCAACTCTTCTGTATTAAACTGAAGCAATACACCATGTTGCTTTAATTGTTTCATCTAGTTTTGTCTTTCTATGTGCCGACTTTAATGCTATTCCTGTCGACTTCTAAAAATCTGGCACAAACCCAAGTTTCTTGGCATCAGTTTTCATTAAAGATAAAAATAAGATGATTTAAGAAATGAATTTTAAAATAGTATAATCTATGTATGATTCTTGTAAAATGGAGTGCTTGTTTCTTTCTGCTTTACGTGGAAAGCAAAGCAACATGGGGGCTAAATGAATGGTGGTGGGCGGCTGAGAGGGACTTAAATTTTTTAAAAAAAATTGAAGGAATTGTAAATAGCTTTCAATCTACTTATATTAATTTAGAATACGAAATTGTAAATACATAAAATATGGGTGTTGAAAAAAAAATTGGCCATGTTTTATTTAGTTAAAATATTGTTGTTATATAAAGGCAACAAGAGTAGCTTAGGAATCCAATTGTTGGTAAATGTTGAAACAAAATTAAGAAAGGATGCAATATCACGTTTTCCTTTACGTGGACCGCCTGGAATTTAGGCAGTCCTTTCTCTAAACTCAGTCTCATCCTTAGCTATTCCAACAACCACAAGTACTCCAACTTTGAGATTTTTGGATTAATGCCGCCTCCTCCTCCTCCTCCTCCTTCTCCTTCTTCTTCTTCTTCTTCTTAAACAATACTTTTTTTTGCTTCTTGTTCTAACCAATGTTTTTTTCTTTTGTTAAATGCAATATTTATATATACATATATTTATATGGACAATTTTTTTTAAAAAAATTGACCCTCAACTTGTTAAAAAGAGTCAAATTTGACCATTATCATTAAAAAAATACTAACTAAAACATTAAAATTTTAAACATAACTATTTACATATCAATTCACGTGCACTTCATACTAATTTGTTATTTTTTTATGAAATATATAATTTGAAATATTTTATAATTTTTAATTTATTTGTTAATATGCTATGTAAATATAAAAAATAAGTGAGATGTTACGTTAATATTATTAAAAAATTAATGCGGTTGTCAATATTTTGATTTTAATATGTTACTAAATAATGATGTTATGGGAAGAAGAAAGTGAAATGTTGGCTGCTTTAGATATTTAAAAATATAGGAAAATTTTATTTACATGGGTTGTCAATAAAATTTTAAGCAACTTAGTATGTTGCTTAATACATTAAGAAATTGTTGCGTATTAAATGTTTTAGATGTGGGTTAAAGGCATTTATGTGGTACTGTAGTGTATTTGAGAAGAAAGTGAGAAAGGGTAGAGGTGCATGGCATTTGGCTAATCCATCAAATCAATCCTTCATCATATACTTTTAGATTCATTAGTTTCATGATTAAGCAAATTGGAAACACGACGTTCATGCATGCATTAACTTCACCATTCACCAACTCAACTTTATAACTTTAATTCACCACAATTTTTACTTTTAATTAACCTCTAAATCTATACTTCACGTGCTTGCTGTCAAGAATAGAGCTGATCACTCGAAATGTGAAAGGATTTAAGTAAATATAAGTTCGAAAAATGGGTTTAGACAAAAAAATAAGACTCGTTTAAAAAATAGGCCGGGCCTCGGGCATTTTTGGCCCGAGCCTAACCCAGCCCGGCCCGAATCCACTAAAGGACAAATAAAATCTGTTTTTTTAATATTATTTTCTTGTTGTTTGCTCCACTATTTTGCTACCATTTTACTATTATGTTGCTATTATTTTGTTGTTATTGTTTGGATATTGTATAAAACTTATTTTATTGTTAATTTTGTTATTATTTTAAAGACATTTGTTAATTTTGTTATTATTTTAGAGACATTTGCTTGTTAAGTTGCATCTACCTAGTGTTATTTAAGTATACATATTTTTTAAAATTTATTTTTAATTTGTTGGGAAATATTTTTTTGATGTTTTTAGTATTTTTGATGTATTATATATTTTTCAAAATTATATAAAAAATAATATGAGTGGGCCGGTCGGGTCTGGGTTTTAACATTTTTATTTAGGTCGGGCTTGGAAAAAATTTTAGGCCCATTTTGGCCCATGCTCACCTCTAGTCAAGAACCCCTAACTCCCCACACCTCTCTCTCTCTCTACACACACACATATATATATACTTTTAATTAGTCTTTATATTTTAATTTTTTTTAATTAAAGTAGTCACTATTGTACTAGTGGACATATTATTTTTTACTGGTACTAGTACGTACTTGTACCGATATATTTCGGTATATCGTTTCAGATTTATCGCTATTTTTTACAACATTTGATATGTGTATATAAAAGGTATTTACAAATATTATATAATGAGATTAACCAAATCTCAAATATAAAATACTCATAAAAATCTTAAAATGTTGGTGGCATTGGTTCAAATCTCACAGAAAAAATACTCATCAATTATATAAAATATTCTTTAAAAATACAATCTTTCATTAAACAAACTCAAAATATAGAAGCAAAAAAAATATTTCATAAATTAAATAATAAAATTATTTCATTCAATACATATAACAATTCATAATTTAACAAATGCCAAAATATATTTTTTAGCACCGATAGAGAGGAGGCGTTAATACGATGGATACCGACTAAAATTGACATGGGAACAAAAAACCATTCAGAGAAAGGAAAGAAATTTGAAATAAAATGATAATGTTAGGGAATAAATATAAAAAGTGGTAAAGAGTGAAGTGATTGATAGGATATAGAAACCTAGACCCACTTTATAGCATTGGACATACATTAACCTGCTCGTGAATTGAATTCGTTCATCACCGTAAGGATAATTTCAAATTATGTCGGAAAGTTGGATGAGATGTAATGTATTTTACTGTATGGTACAGTCAAAAGTTCTGTCCATTTACAATCATGTTTTGCCTTTTTAACTCTGTACGTAGTTTTGGCTTAAATTTGCATGGAAAAACAACAACAAAGAAATCCTTTCTTTTGTTTGTTTTTGCCCCTTTTCGTAGGAAACAGAGAAGGTACATGTATGTATACCTAATAGGGCAAGCAAAATTGGAATCCAAATTGCAGCTGAGACAGGACCCGATGTTTCAGATCATCAATACAAACTTCTGTTGTATTAAGCCCAAAATGTTTATTCATGATTACCGGTTGTGAATTGTGATTACAAGCTGTTAAATGAAGACTCAGAATGATTTCTTCCCATATTTTGGTGTCAATATCAATCATGCTCTTGGCGCTGTTTTTGAATTTATGCAACTCATCTGGTCAACAAGGACGAAGTCAGAAAATTTTTAGAGGCTGAAATTAAATTAGTAAAAATATAATTTCATTATTTTAATATCTATATCTTTATAATTATTAAATGATTAAATCAAATTTTTATTATTTTTAAGAAGATCAAAATATAATTTTATTTTTACTAATTTAAATTTTTATAAAATTTATAAAGTATCTAAATGAAAATTCCCATTTTGGGGCCTGCCAGCCCCTGCTAGCCGACATGAAAATTTTCACTAAGGAAGCTGGAAGATTCATGTTCAAAAAATAGTTTTCTTTTCCACAAGGAATTTGTGGCCCCTGAACTGAGGCTGATGGCCCCAATAAGCTGCACATTATGGATACTGGTTCTGTGCTATTCAAAAGTTGGGCTGTATGACAGGCTCAAAACTGCTAAGCAAGTGATATGGATTTTTTTAATTAAGGTTTGATCCCAATACTCTTTTAAAATTTAAAATTTAGTCAGGTACTTTTAATTCTAAAACATTGAGTCCATGTATTTTTTTTATTTAAACATCTTGTCCCTGAGCTAATTCCCGTCCAATTTTTCTGTTAGTTGTTGACGTGGATCTCTAAGAAAAGGTAAAATAACTTTTATAGCCCATAATATTTTTAATTTTTGTTAATTTGACCCTTATTCTTTATAAGTACATAACAAGTCTATAAAGATTTTTAAAAAGCATTTTTTTTTTCATTTTTTCCATAGCAATCCTAAAAATTATTAAAAAATTTAAAAATAAAAACTCTTTAAAATTTTAAAAATAAAAATAAAGAATTTAATTACTAGAGTCCTTTATTCTTCGATTTTTGCTTTCAATTTGAAACACAAAATAGGAAGAATTTTGCCATTTCTTGTACTAAAAGTAATTAAAATCCAAGCTTAAAAACATAAAGAAACTAATACACAACTACATTAGTAATGTGCTTAACCGACATATCTTTTTTATTTGTTTTAATTAATTTTGGATATGAATCCTACTTAATTTGGCACTTGATTGATCATTTTCTATATAAGTACTTGATGTGTTGGGAAATGAACGGATAAATGAATTGCATGAAAAATTTGGCACAAGAGCTCAAGTTGATGCACAAAACAAAGATCTTAAGATTTATTATATTTTTATTATTTCCATTAAGACTTATTTTCGACTAAATTATCAAATTTAGGGTTTTAAGGTCTAGTAATTAGGGTTAAGATTTATGATTTTAAATTGATTAAAATTTTAACCTAATAATTGTAATAATTGAATCTCGAGATATTTGAAACGTTTCTGAAAAAATGTCCCAGATAGTGTAGGAACCCGGGCCATACAATGCTGTCATGTCCACATTGAAAGGATTGTGCAAACTAGAAAACAAATATCAATTCCATTAAAATATGTAAACGTGTGGTTCTGTGAAATAATAACAAATATCAAATTTTCATGTTGTGAAATCATAACAAATTACAACGTTAATTTTGTAAAATGATAACAAATATCAACTATCATTTTCTTAAATGATTACAACGTTAATTTTGTAAAATTATAATAAAAATCATCGATACAATATAAAATTAATTAGTGCATATGTCGGTCAGAATCGGTGTCACATCGGGGTGATCGACTGTTACGCACTGGATTCCTTCTTTGTTCAGCATCCGGGAAGAGTTGTAGTTGTAGGGACTGTGGTCTCAGTTGCTCCTCTTCTACGTAAAAGGTTTGAAAAGGGGGAGGCATTACAGCCACCATTTGCTTTTTTAGGTTTTAGTTATTATTATATATAGTTTTAATTAAGGTGAGGTGTTTTATAGTGTAACCTTCCCAATTCGGCCTAAACATTATATTCGAATTCAGAAGATTATATTGGCACCAAAATGACCCGTAAGCTATCGGAGTTTTTAAAACAATCATTTTAAAACATTTGTTTATCTTAGAAGAAATTTTAGCATATTTTTAGAAAAAACTCATGAATTAATAAAAATTGATTAAGTTTAACATTTTTCTGGTAGCAATGATTACTTTTGAAAACTTAGTAAAATTTTAAATTATTTATTCTTTCAAAATTTATTTATAATTTGGCAATGGAAAAGTAATATTCAATTTATTTTTAATTAAGTTAAATCAGAATTGTTTAATGCATAACCAGATTTAATTCCATGTTCAATATCCTAAATTCAAATTAAAAATCATGCATGCTAATTAAATCCTAAACCAAATTTAATTCCATGTTCAATATCTCAAATTCAAATTAAAAACCATGCATGCTAATTAAACCCTAAACATAAGTCCCATGCCATAATACAAATAAAACAATACAGTTCCGAAATAATTGGAATTATAAAAATAAGCCTAATAATACTTCCATATAAATAAAACATTTCTAAGCCTTTTGTATGTCATGTCGGCATCCTAACCTGATGGGTTATCTGTAGAAATGGAAATAAAATGGGAGTGAGCTATGAAGCTCAGTGTGAGTTCCATCACAAGAAAAACAGTGCAGAATAATAAACCAAGCACGCATAATAACAATTTTCAGTATAATGGCATTCGTATAATATAGCAGAAATTAATAGTTCATTCGAGCATGCTTATGAGTGCTAATGCAATGCAATTTCAGTTTAACAAAAAAGATCTTACCCCACTGCTACACTCCACAGTAAAGTTTCCTAGAACTCTTTTACTTCAAGCACTCCAGTTTGTGGATGAACCACCAGTATTTGCAGGTTAATACGCTGCCAATGGGTTGTGAATGCACAACGCGTTTGCAAATAAAAGTTGCCAATAAGTTTGTGGATGAACCACCAGTGTTTGCAGGTTAATATGCTGCCAGTAGGTTGTGAATGCACAACGTGTTTGCAGATAAAAGCTTCCAGTAAGTTTGTGGATAAATCACCAGTGTTTGCAGATTATTAAACTGTCAGTACTTCTTTCTTGCAATCGTCCCATCCCATGCAATGCCGTATTACATGCTAGTAATAGTATAGTACAGAAATAGTGAACATGCTTAACATGTATTTGGTTCAACAGTAGCAGTAGACATGCCTAACCTGTATTCAGTTCAACAATAACAATAGGTATGTTTAACATGTATTCGGTTCAACAGTAACAACAGGCATGCAACTAGTAACACAGTGGTAAGAATAACAGTATCAGCTTATCAGAAAGACAGTGATAGTAAACATGAAATATTCACATATCATCATGATACAGTAGCAGTTCAATCATCAAATCATAGATTCTAGCATGTTCATAATATTAAAGACTCAACTGAGTGAATAAAATTTCTAAAAACAGTATGAGGTTTATATAAGGACTAAACTAAAAATTTATACATAACAAGTCTATAAAAAATTTAAAATATATATATTTATTCATTTTTTCCATAAAAATCCTAAAAAAATTAAAATATATAATTTTAAAAATTCAAAAAAAAAAAAAATTCTTTAAAATTAATAAAAATAAAAACAAGGAATTTAATTATTAAAGTCCTTTGTCTTTCTATTTATGCTTTCAATTTGAAGCACAAAATAGGAACAATTTTGCACTTTCTTGTACTAAAAGTAATTAAAATCCAAATTTAAAAACATAAAGAAACTAATACATAACCACATTGATAATGTGCTTAATCGACATATCTTTATTATTTATTTTAAGGGTTAAATATAAAATTGATACTCGAACTTGTTCACATCTCCTAGATTGGTACTTATGATTTTTTTTGTCCCAGATTAATACCTAAACGTTTTTTCCTTCAACTATATCGGTACCCAAGCCTAACACTATTAAGTTCAGGACAGGTGGCGAAATAACATTGTGACATGTGGCATAAATGACATCATGATGATGTCATAATCTAAAAAATTAATTTTTTTTCTTTTTAACTGTTCTCCCTCATTTTTTTGCCATTTTCTGTTTGTCTAAAAATAATAATTTCCTTTGCCATTTCTTCTTCTTCTTCTTTCTTTATCCTCCCTCAACTGGTTTTGCTGCCTCTATCGCCGATGTTGGTTGGCCTCTTTTTCGGACTGGAAATGGCATCGGAGTGTAGCTCTTCGTTTACTCATTCAATTGCTCAAATTAGATTTTCCAAAAAACTTTTCAAAAGTCATAAAAGTGTCTCTAAACTTTCAAACTTCTCTAACTTGATCTAAAGGTCCGACCGTCCAATCATAGTGTAACTTCGACAACAACTTCCCTTTGATATGACAAACCTCATCACTATTCAGCTCTCCCAAATAGTTTCCAAAAATCTCCACATGGATTTTTATTTTGGCTTTTGATTCTCTTTCTCTTGTTTCTTTTCTATTTTCAAAAATATTCTGCAAAGAAAACATTTTGGTCTTTAAAAACCATTAAGAAGAAAATGCTATTCTGGTAATTGATATTCTAGTTTTCTTGGTCCATTTTTGCATGATTTGGGTCCATGCAATGGATTTTCCAGTGGTGAGTCTTTGTTTAAATACAAAGTTTCCATGTGATTATGATGTTGAAATCCAGAATCTAAAATTTTTGTTTAAAGATTTTTTTCTTTTTTTTTTTCTTTCATTTAATACAAAGTTCCAGCCTTATATTATTAGTGAGGATTTAGTTTGGTTTGGTTTGTTCATAAGCATTTGCATTTTCTGTTCTTATTTTGAATCTGAGTGGTTTTTATTTCTAGTCTAAATTCATTGCATTGACGTCTAACATCTTCCAACCTTTCTCCTATCTTCCTTTGTTCATCTCTTATGCATATTTGATCTTCCTTTATTTGACCCATATCTTGTTTTAGAATGATTGAGGAAGGTGAAGAGAAACCGGGGCGAAAGGAAAAAGAAGTAATAGCTTGTGAGGGAATTGAGCATTGGGCTTAAAATCACTCGATTTTTCAATTTGTATCAGGTGATATTCAAACCCAGAAATAAGTTTTGAAATGTCTAGAAATTAAACCCAAATATTAGTTTAGAATACCAGGATGTGAATAGCGGTCCGATACCGAAATAGCAGCCGCTATATAACGATAGCGGCGCCGTCTGAAACCGCTACTCCTGAAAATAGCGGTGTGAAGCAGAATCACACCAATAGCGGTGGATCACGGCCGCAATTTAATAGGTAATGGCCAATTGCGGCAATAACGGGCCGCTATTCCCATTATTTTCTGTTACAGTAAAATTAAAAAAATCTAACTTCTCTAAAAAAACATCCACCAGAAATACAATGAGACAAAAGGGAATATATTCCACATCTGCAAATCAGATAATTTTCAATCAAGAAAAAGTAAAAGAAGTCCAAATACAACAAAAAAAAGTAATAAAAAATAAAAAAAATGAAATTCTCATATTTCAGTTTAGACTTTAGACTCTAAACTCCAAACGAAACAAAATCACAACACAGCAGAGCTACCATTGAACCCGAAAGCAAACTCTGATCACTTACACATTTGGAGATTCATAATTTTCAAGTAAGTAAAGTATCTGAAATTTTTTGTCTTGATTCTTGCTTGTTTTTGCTGTAAAATGCAAATATTGTTGTAACTTGTAACATGCCCATGAAGTAGTTGATAGATTAGTGAATAGATAACAAACAAGTCTTGAATTTGCAAATATGTTCTTTAGGTTAGGGATGACTGATGAGAAATAGTTAGGGAGAAGGGGGAAAGTTTTGGAAGGATGGAAGGTTTGAATGGGTTTTGAAAAAATTTTGGGGGTTCCCAATGTTTTTGTTGTTTTTGAATTTATTATTGACGATTGAGAGACTTGAGAGATGTTGGCCTTGATTTTTTTCTAATCCATTTGTTTTTTTATATTATAAGATTTTTTTTTATTTGTTTGGGCTTGTGGATTTGTATTTGATTTTTGTTAAATTTGATGTCTATTTTAATTTTTGTTTGGTCTCTTGTGTGCTGCTCATTCTCTACATCCAACTCAACAATTAACTTCTAAAAGCCTCATAAACCATCCTACACTATAATTAAAAATATCAATTTAAAATTAAGTTATATATTTTTATTAGAGTTAAAATGTGATTTTGTATTGGTTTGTATCTTGATAGTTCTCAAAATGATTAAATTGAAAATTTGACATTTTTAGGAAGAAATTATAATTTTACCATATATTAACTTAAGATTTTATAAGATTTTACCAATTAAAGTTAATTGGAAATAAAATAAGTAATTGATTATGGAATTGATAGAGACAACTGGTCAACCAAATGAATTATTTTTCTTCATATTAAATTATAAAACATTCAAAATGTAGTTATGACACACGAATAAGATTTATATAAAAATATATGTTTATTAAAATTTTATGTGAAAATCAAATCAAATCAAATGAAATTGAAGTTTTTAAAATTATAATGTTTATGGTGAAATCAAGTAGCATCTAAAACAATCACTAAAAAAATTGGAGATTAATAAGTTAGAATTGTTTGGAGAGATCTTACTGAAAATGAAAATTACTTTGATGACAATGATATTATTATATTTTTTAATATGAAAGCTTCAATCTTATCAGATTTATAATTTACTTTATATGTTATTTTTTAATTAATATTGTAATTATAAATGTATGAGCCCAAAATTGCTCGGCCCATTTTACAACCCTAGGCCCATTTTACAACCCAAGGCCCAATAAGACCTAACCCAATACCAAACCCAAATTAAAACAAACATCAAAAACCCAATTCAAGCCCAATAAGACCTAACCCAATAATAAGCAGAAAAAAACAAAAACACCTAGGTCTACCTAGGTCTGCCACCACTTGCACTGCCTCTGCCGAAGCTGCTGCCACCGCCTTCCACTTGCATCGCCACCTGCAAGGATTAAAAGAAGAAAAGACCGCAAATAGAAAAAAAATAATAAAATAAATCTTGTAAAATGGCTATAAAAAGCCAAACAAAATACATTGTAAGGGGGATGATTTTTTGAAATAAGAAACGGAGGAAAACACGAAATAGAGAAGGGTTTTAGCAAAAAAAGGTTGTTCATTTGCTTTATTTTTCTTTTCTTTTCTTTTCCTTTTTTGAAACTGTCGTAACCATTTTTCGACGAAAACGGGAATCAAACTTGGACTTCAAAAAAATAAAAACGGGAGTCGCCACCGACCTTTATTAGGTGTGATCGGATCACCTTTGTTTTAATAAAACATTTTGGTTTACTAAAACGGGGTTTCTGGTCTACGAACATTCGAGAAAATAGGTTCGGGAGTCGGTTACGCGCGAGGAAGGATTAGCACCCTCGCAACGCCCAAAAATCGGTACCAAATTGATTAATTGATGTCCCAACGTCGAAAGTTTAACAAAATTAGAAATTAATTTAGAAATTTGGGTCTTTTTGGAAATGTTTGAGTCCTCTTAGAATATTAAGATTTCCTTGCTTCGAAGGGACCAAATATCACATCCAATACGTAGGACACGATGATTTCAATCCTCAAATCCAAGGTCATCTCTTGATCCCTAAGACTTCATTTATTAAAATAGCAAAAAGGTTATTCGGTCATTTGGTCAAGCAAGAGAACCGAAACCCAACACATAGGGCACGGTCCCTCGAATTTCCAAACACGGAATATTGCCCTATTGTTTTGAAAATTTTTAGTTTTTAGGGTGAAATTGATGAAAAACTATGTTTTAAAGAAACGTTATTTGAAAAACGGAAATAGGGTCATGCGATGAATGATGATGATGCAACACAAATTATGTACAAAAATACTATTATAGATATAGTAACGATAATAATAAATAAGCTAGTATATACAAATAATAAGGCAATAACGATAATAATAGTAATTAGTAGTAATAGAAAATATATAATATAGTAATAATAATAATAATAATACTAATAATAATAATAATAATAATAATAATAATAATAAATAATAATAATAATGGTAATAATAACAATAATAATAATACGCGATACATAATAATATAAGTATAGTAGTAATAATGATAATTATTGTACTAATAATATTTAATGATAATAGTAATGATATGAAGCATGCACAATGGAATAATATAAATAAATATAATAACAATAATAATAATAGGTGTAAAATATGTACAAAAAAATAGTAATAATAATAATATAATGATAATATAGTTAGCATATACAGTTAGACAAAATAAAATATGTACATAAAAAATAGAATAATGACAATAACAATAATATAATGATGAAAGGGCTAAAAGGTTATAAAATAACTAAAAAGGGATCAAATTGTATTTAAAAAACAAAAGTTTGGGGTCAGTTCAAAATAAAATAAAGGGGCTATTCGAAATGCGCGTGAAAAGAGAGGGATCAAAATAGTCAATAACCCTTTTTGTTAATGCATATCATCAGGTGGATCTAATTGAAATCCGAAACAAATTGTTGGGCTAGATTAAAAGGTGTCATAAACTTGATTACAGAAGCCTGGAATTGAGGAGGGACTGAATGCATAAATTCCCCTTTAAGGGTGAAAATGCACATATCAAGTTTGCAAAAACGTCAATGTACTGGCCCCACTTCCTTTAATTTCTCTACTTTAAAATTGACAACCTTTACCACTTTTAATAAAATTTTTTTTTAAAGCTAACAAATCCCTTTTTTTCAAACAAAACAGAGAACCATCCCCTCCCCACATCGTCTCTTCTTCTACCGGGGGTTTAAACTAAAACATTATACTGTTCGACGAGCCACCATCGTCCGGTGGTCGTCGATGCGCGAGAGGGAGGGTTACAACCCTATTCGAAGCCCGATCCAGGTATGTTCCCGTTACTTCTTTTATTATTCCTTACAAAGACTCAAAAAAGAAAAAAAAAAAAGAAAAACAACAGCAGTAGATAACAACGAAAACTAAGAAGAAATCAACCTTTGTAGTTTTTGGCTTTTGATTTTTCTTTGATAGCTTGTAAAAGTATTCGTAACTTTCTATTTTTGATTTCTGAACGAGTAAAAAAAAGGAGAGGAGTTGATCTTTTTTTCTTTTTTTTTTGATTTATGATTGGTGTCCCCTCCAAAAAAACATCCCCCTCTTACAATCTGTTTCTTCGGTTTTTATAACCGAGAAAGTAGAAATAAAATACGATAATTTTTCATTTCCTCCGTTGCTATCTGTCTTCTTTGGTTTTCTTGCAGATCGTGGGAAGCAAAGAGGAGTGGAGCGATGGTGCTGGTGGGGAACAGTGGCTAGTGCGCGCGTGAGTGGAGGCCAACGGCGCATTAGAGGGCTTGCGGCGCTAGGGTTTCCAACCCTAGCTTTTTCTGTTCCAAATTTTAATTATTTTGGGCCTTTTGGGCCACATACAAATTGGGTCTTGTAATGTGCTTGTAATGGGCCCGGGGTTAATGACCCGGGCCAAAAATTGGTGATTACAGCTGCCCCTCTTTGCTCATTGTCGTGAAACGATAATAGAGCAAAGACAATAAAGGAACCAATTTTGCCCGGTCTTGGGGAAAGCCTTGACTTGTTGGTCCTCGTCTTCTTCAAACAGCTTCAAACTCAACTGTAACTTGCTGCTTTGATCCGTTTCACTGTTTCGTTATATCTTCAGGGAGATGACATTTCCTGTTCCATTGCTTCTTCAAGGGCACAGTAGCTAGTGCCCTGATTAGCTTCGATGTGATTTCAAGGCTTTGATCTTCTCCACTGGGACTTTGAGGAACTGCTTCCTTGCTATCTTCGGGGCTTCGATCTTCAGTCTACTCCTATGCTACTCCCGATAGATATGGTCTGTAGCTTCAATTTGCTCTTGCTCAATCTTCTTTGTCCACTGGAATTTCTTCATTCACTTTGCTCAATGCAACTTTGGTCTTCCTTCTGTAAGTACCTCCGCGCGTGCCCCGAGGCTCAACCACATTCTCATGAGTTTTTTTTTTAATTTGTCAAACAAAAATTGAAAATACTTCGACCTCTCGTAATGAACTAATCTTTGCAAGCAGAAATTGAAGATAAAAGAGAAATTGAAAATACCTCAGCATGTGATCTGATGCATCAACTCATCTCTCGCACTATGAGTTGATATATTTCGAACAGAAATGAAAAGACACCTCAGGGTATGACCCGAGGCTCAACTCACCTCTCTTTCAATATGAGTTGATATTTTGAAACGAAATTAAAAGACACCTCAGGGAGTGACCCAAGGCTCAACTCACTTCTCTCTGATATGAGTTGATATTTTGAAAAGAAATTAAAGGACACCTCAGGGAGTGACCCGAGGCTCAACTCACTTCTCTCTGATATGAGTTGATATTTTGAAACGAAATTAAAAGACACCTCAGGGAGTGACCCGAGGCTTAACTCACTTCTCTCTGATATGAGTTGATATTTTGAAAAGAAATTAAAAGACACCTCAGGGAGTGACCGAGGCTCAACTCACTTCTCTCTGATATGAGTTGATATTTTGAAAAGAAATTAAAAGACACCTCAGGGAGTGACCCGAGGCTCAACTCACTTCTCTCTGATATGAGTTGATATTTTGAAACGAAATTAAAAGACACCTCAGGGAGTGACCCGAGGCTCAACTCACTTCTCTCTGATATGAGTTGATATTTTGAAAAGAAATTAAAAGACACCTCAGGGAGTGACCCGAGGCTCAACCCACTTCTCTCTGATATGAGTTGATATTTTGAAACGAAATTAAAAGACACCTCAGGGAGTGACCCGAGGCTCAACTCACTTCTCTGATATGAGTTGATATTTTGAAAAAAAATTAAAAGACACCTCAGGGAGTGACCCGAGGCTCAACTCACTTCTCTCTGATATGAGTTGATATTTTGAAAAGAAATTAAAAGACACCTCAGGGTGTGACCCAAGGCTCAACTCACTTCTCTCTGATATGAGTTGATATTTTGAAAAGAAATTAAAAGACACCTCAGGGAGTGACCCGAGGCTCAACTCACTTCTCATGATATGAGTTGATATTTTGAAAAGAAATTAAAAGACACCTCAGGGTGTGACCCGAGGCTCAACCCACTTCTCTGATATGAGTTGATATTTGAAACTGGAATCTCAAAATATATCATCTGGTGGAACTCGGATGTCTTCTTTCTCCTTGGTTCGGCGCAACTGTCGTCAAGACTTCTTGTTTTACTGGCGTACCTGTATGTGTCATGCGTGATGATGTCATGATATGCATGTGTTTGTCCTAAATGCCTACATGATTACGCCATGTGTCTTGGGCTTGTTTGTCATATATCTCTTCTTGTTACGACTCTCATGATGACCTGCATTCATTGCTTCGACTCTTGACTTTCCTCGGGCTTGATACCCGCCCTCAGGTTCTACGAGTAATTCGTATTTCCCCTCTTTTCTTTTTTTTGTTCCCTGTTGAAATTTGTCCTTGCTTTGAAGCTCTCGTATTTACCCAATTCTCATCCAGGTAATGCTCCATATTCTTTTCGTTTAGAGTGTGTAGTTTTACTATTTATCTCCAAAATGAAACATGAATAAAATGCATGAAAATGGCAAAGTAGGCATGAAAGGTGTTCCTCGTATCTATATTTATTTCAAAAGCAGCAAGAAAATTGACAAGGAATGACTCGATTAAGAAAGCATTATAAAAGGAAAACAAGTTTAGTTGTAGTAAGTGCTCTAGATATCTGACGTATGGACCTCTCCATGTTTCTTCATCCTGAATCTTTTCGAGCAAGATTTTTCGTGTAGAAGATTCTTGAGCTTCAGAGTCCGCTTCAGTACTATGATCTCGCCGTTTGACTCTTTGTTCAACCCATTTCCGCCTTCTCGGATCCTAAGCCTTCTCCGTTTATCAGGATGCCTTTTCGGTTTTTTTTTAGGCGTAATATTTCTTCACGGCATCTGAGTTCACCGGATTTGGTAACTCCTTCCCATCCATTTCAGTGAGGATCAAAGCTCCACCTGAGAAAGCTCTCTTTACGACGTATGGTCCTTCCCAATTCGGTGCCCATTTTCCTCGAAAGTCCTTTTGTATAGGGAGAATCTTCCTCAACACGAGTTCTCCTTCACGAAATTCTCTTGGACGCACCTTCTTGTTATGGGCTGCGACCATTCTCCTTTGGTACATCTGTCCGTGACAAATTGCTTTCAAGCGTTTTTCTTCAATTAGATTCAGTTGGTCATATCGAGCCTGAACCCATTCAGATTCTTCTAGTTTTGACTCCATTAAGATTCGCAGGGAGGGGATTTCCACCTCAATGGGCAGCACAGCTTCCATTCCATAGACTAGAGAGAAAGGAGTTGCCCCCGTAGAGGTACGCACACACGTGCGATACGCGTATAGAGCGAATGGTAGTTTCTCATGCCAATCTTTATACGTCTCAGTCATCTTCCCAATGATCTTCTTGATATTCTTGTTAGCGGCTTCTACTGCTCCGTTCATCTTTGGACGATAGGGTGAGGAATTATGATGCTTTATTTGAAATTGCTCGCACACTTCCTTCATCATTTTGTTGTTCAGATTCAAAGCATTATCTGAAATGATTCTTTCTGGCAAGCCATATCGGCATATGATCTCCTTTTTTAAGAATCTGCACACTACTGTCCTTGTCACATTAGCAAACGACGCGGCCTCTATCCATTTTGTGAAGTAGTCTATGACCACAAAAATGAATCGATGTCCATTAGAAGCTTTCGGGGAGATCGGCCCTATAACATCCATGCCCCACATAGAAAAGGGCCACGGAGAAGTCATGACATGAAGGGGTGAAGGTGCTGCATGAATTTTATCGCCATAAACCTGACATTTGTGACACTTTCGTCCCGTAAATAATGCTATCGCTTTCCATTGTCAACCAGTAATAACCGAGTCTCATAATTTGCCTGGCCATAGTGAAGCCATTGGCGTGTGTTCCACAAACTCCTTCATGGACCTCTTCGAGTATCTTTCTAGCTTCAACAGTATCCACACATCTCAGGAGGACTTGATCTTTCCCTCTTTTGTACAGGATGTCCCTATCGAGAACGAATCCCGCTGCCAATCTCCTGATCATTCTTTTGTCGTTTTCGTTTGCTTGCTCGGGATATCTTTGATTCTTGACATATTCTAAGATATCATGGAACCATGGTTGCCCGTCTGCCTCGTTGTCAATGCTAAAACAATGCGCAGGGGCCTCGTATATGCTCATCTGGAGAGGCATTATTTCTGTTTCTCGGTTCGCTTTGAACATTGAAGCCAAGGTGGCCAGGGCGTCAGCCAACTGGTTTTCTTCCCGTGGGAAATAATTAAAAGTCACTTCTTCGAATTCTTCGACCAATTCTACAACAAGATCGCGATATTTAACCAACTTCGAGTCTCTTACTTCCCAATCTCCACGGATTTGGTAAATCACCAATGCCGAGTCCCCGGAGACTATCAAGGCCTTAACGTTCTGCTCGATAGCTGCGCGAAGTCCCATGATGCAAGCCTCATATTCTGCTATGTTATTGGTACAGAAGAAATTTAATCTGGCAGTAAAAGGGTAATGATACCCTTCTGGTGACACTAAGACTGCTCCAATTCCGTGCCCCAACGCATTTGACGCGCCATCAAAACTCATCTTCCATGATTTCTCTTTCGACGATTCACATTCTTTTTCCGTAACGCATATCAAGTCTTCGTCTGGGAAGTCAAATTTCAAGGGCTCGTATTCTTCCGTTGTTCGAGTTGCTAAAAAATCAGCTATTGCGCTCCCTTTAATCGATTTTTGGCTCACGCATACGATGTCATACTCCGATAGTAGGATCTGCCATCGCGCCATTCTTCCTGAGAGTGCAGTCGATTCCATCATGTATTTTATTGGGTCCAGCTTTGAAATCAACCATGTCGTGTGGTACAGCACATATTGTCTAAGCCTCCGAGTTGCCCAGACCAGAGCACAACAGAATTTTTCGATTGGCGGATACCTTGCTTCATACTCCGTGAATTTCTTACTGAGATAATAGATAGCCTGTTCCCTTTTTCCGGACTCATCATGTTGCCCCAAGACGCATCCCATGGAGTTTTCGAACACAGTTAGGTATAGTATTAGCGGCCTTCCGGGAGTTGGTGGTACTAGCACCGGAGGACTAGATAAATACTGCTTTATCTTGTCGAAAGCCTCTTGACATTCCTCGTCCCATTCTCTAGAATTGTGTTTTCGAAGGAGTCGAAAAATTGGATCACACTGCTTGGTGAGTTGAGCAATGAATCGAGCGATGTAATTCAGTCTCCTAGAATCCTCTGACTTCCTTTTGTGTGCGCGGGGGCGGTAGTTCTTGTATGGCCTTTATTTTATCCGGATCAACCTCGATACCTTTCTCGCTAACGATGAATCCCAATAATTTTCCCGAGGTAGCCCCAAAGGTACATTTGGCAGGATTAAGCTTTAGTTGGAATTTTCTCAGTCTTTCAACAGCTTCCGGAGGTTCTCAACATGCTCTTTTTCTCCTCGAGATTTGGCGATCATATCGTCGACATAGACTTCTATTTCCTTGTGCATCATGTCGTGAAACAACGTTACCATGGCTCTTTGATATGTTGCCCCGGCATTCTTTAGACTGAACGGCATCACTTTGTAGCAGAATGTTCCCCACATTGTCGTGAACGTAGTTTTCTCCATATCTTCGGGAGCCATCTTAATCTGATTGTAGCCCGAAAATCCATCCATGAAAGAGAAAAACGAATTTTTCGCCGTGTTATCTACCAATGTATCGATGTGTGGCAGCGGGAAATTATCTTTAGGGCTCGCTCGATTCAAATCACGGTAATCTACACACATTCGTACTTTGCCATCTTTCTTTGGTACTGGGACTATATTAGCCACCCATTCTGGATATCTAGAGATTTGCAGGAATCTAGCATCAAATTGTTTCTTTACTTCTTCCTTTATCTTTAAGAGCATTTCAGGCCTCATCCGCCTTAACTTCTGTTGGATAGGCTTGCATTCTGGTTTCAGTGGGAGTCTATGGACCGCTATATTTCGTTCAAACCTGGCATATCTTGATACGACCATGCGAACACGTCTTTGTACTCCTGAAGCAAGGTGATTAGGTCATGTTTGGTGTCTTCAGACATGGATGTCCCGACTTTCACCTCTTGTTTCTTTTCTTCATTTCCTAAATTCACTGTCTCGACCGATTCTTGATAAGGCAGAATCTGTTTATCCTCTTGTTCTACCATTTTCAGTAGGTCTGGGGAGGAGATATAATCTTCGGCATCTTCTTCAGCCTCGAATTCTCCACACAAATAGCTTTCTCGAAGTCGATTTTAGGACTTGTAACAGGATTGTTCGCGTCGTTGATATCTGAGCACCTGAAAAGTAGACGAAAAAGAAAACTATAGAGGGACAGCAATGTATCGGATCCTATGAACGTGATATGATGATATGGGGTATATAGGGACAGATGAATATGGAGCCGATGAGAATGAAAAGAACACGACAAAATGTATCTTTATTCATGTTTCATTTAAAAGCTAGATAGACAAAATGAACTCTCATAACGGATTCCCCCACAGCTTAGGGGCATACAAAAAACAACATTGAGCATTACTTTGGGGGAGGCTTGGAAATTACGAGAAGATCCACAGCAGTCCAATTGTTAGGAGTGAATCCCGGAGGACAAGGGCGTATCGCTGAGACGCCTTCCATTGCATTATTCCCTTTGCCAATGACATTTATGCTGAAGTCTCGTAGACCCTTTTCTACCCATGACACCATGCTTTGTGGGTTATCTCTTCCTGAGAATATAATTCCAGCTGAGGTAAACGTTTTTGACAGAGGCGGATATGTTATGGGCTCCCACTCTAATTCTCGACCTGTGACTCTTGCGATCCTTCTTTCTTGTTCCCTTTGCAATTGTTTCCTTCTTTGCTGCATGTCGGGCTTAAATCCTAAGCCGTATCGAGCCTTGTGGGGTACCGGTTTTAGCGCTCTAGCCATCCCTTGCTGGTATTTCCCCAAGCCTTTCCTTGCTCGGGCTCCTTTTCCAACCGTTAGTTTGATTCCCATCCTGGTATTCTTTGACAACTTGGGCGTGGGAGCTTTACTTCCTTCAGCGACGAAAGTAGCATTGATGAATTCAAAGGAGCGGAAGGAACATTCTACTGCATCTTTGTTCACTTCGATGTAGGGTGCATCAGCGGAGATAGACGCGACGATGTCTTCCTCACCAGCGACTGTGATCAAGCGATCATCCATGATAAACTTCATTTTCTGGTGGAGAGATGAAAGGACTGCCCCAGCAGAATGGATCCAAGGTCTCCCTAAGAGGCAATTGTATGAAGGTGAGATATCCATAACTTGGAATTCTACGTTGTATGTACACGGGCCCACATCCAGAGGAATTTCAATCTTCCCCAGAACCTCTCGTCTTGTCCCATTGAATGCCCTTACTGTAGAATGACAAGGCCTTAGATAAGACATATCTATTGGCATTCTGGATAGTGTGGATAAAGGCATGACATTAAGCGCAGACCCGTTATCAATGAGCACACTCGGCACTATGTAACCCTTACAATAGGTGGTGATGTGCAAAGCTTTAATAGAGCCTCTACCGTTCGGCGGTATTTCATCATCACTGAAAGAGATAAAATTATCCGCATTCAAGTTGTTCGCCCATCTATCAAGCTTTTCAACGGGTACATTGCTCGGCACATATGCTTGGTTTAACACTCTCAATAAGGCATTTCGGTGTGGTTCTGAGCTCAACAGTAGAGATAACACCGAGATCTTTGCCGGTTGCTTGTTTAATTGCTCCACGATATTATACTCGCTATGCTTGATAAACCTTAGAAATTCATGCGCTTCGTCCTCGTTCACCTGTTCGGATGGGATTTCATTCTCGACCACCGCCTCACGCATTGGTGCTTTTCCTTTTTGGCTTGAGTCGATGCCTTTCTTTTTGGTTCTGACACCTCGGGAGAATAGCACCTCCGCTGCGGGTAAAATGTCCTACTTCGCTAACGCTTCCATTCGTAGCTTCTGGCAGGGTAATGTTGACATCATATTCCCAAGGCACTGCTTTGTCCTCCTTGTAAGGGAACGGAGTTGGCATCTTAATTATCATCTTCGGTTTCACCTCCTCCCTCTTTGCTTCATAATAGATTACCAAGGGTCGGTCAACACTATAAAGGGGACCTGATGATTGGCCCTCGGAAGCATATACATCCTTTTCGTCGAACCCTTCCTTCTTACTACAAATCGCAACCTCCTTATTATCCATCATGCCTTGAAGCAGTTCTTTAAATTCCTTGCAAGATTGGATATGGTGTCCTTCCATGCCGTGAAAAGCGCAAGAACTTGGACCTTCTATGATTTCCTTCTTGAACCTTCTGGTAAGCAAACCCTTTTTAGTCATTACTTCCCATATTTTCCCCAAAGGTGTTCTTAGCTCGGAGACGCGACTTTTGGCTCGCCACCTATTTTCTGTGCTACCATACTTATGTTCCCTACGGGATGGTTAGGGAGTGGATTCCCAGCCAAATTACTTACCCATCAAATCGTAGAATGCCCGCATCAATCAGACTTTGAACCTTTCTTTTAAAGGCTAGGCAATTATCCGTGGAATGCCCCCGGTTTCCAGCATGGTACATGCAGCTAGCGTTAGGATCGTACCATTTAGGGTAGGGAGGTTTCAAAGGTGCTATGTAATGTGGTGCTATTAGTTGTTTCTCTAGTAACTTTGGGCACAGTTCTCCGTATGTCATGGGAATAGGGGCAAACTGAGGCTTTCTGGGTTGGGTCTCGTTGGCCTTGGTTCACTTTTGGGTTGGCTTGGCGCGGTCATGGTATTTGGTGAGAATATGGTGAGTGGTCTTTGGGTATCGGCGGTATAGACGGGATAAGGAGGAGGGCTTTGATAATAGAGGTTCTGAGGAGGAAAATAGAGGTTTGGAGGTGGGCGGAATTGAGGCCGTGGTTGGATAGGGTATGGATTAGGAGTGTAGTGATTCTCAGTCCCCACCATATGGGTTTCAGGCTCCTTCTTCTTTAATGGCCTTTTAGAGCTTTCAGACCCTTCCATTCTCCCGTTCCTGATGCCGTTTTCGATGAGTTCTCCAGATATTACGACATCTGCGAAATCCTTTGTGGCATTCCCCACCAGCTTGTCATAGAATTGCGCTTTTAAAGTGTTGATAAAAAGGACGGTGATCTCCATTTTGGTTAGTGGAGGTTCCACTTGAACCGAGACGTCTCTCCACCTTTGAGCATATTGCCTAAAGGTCTCAGATGGCTTCTTTTCCATCATCTGCAATGTTAGGCGATCGGGCGCTATGTCGGAGACGTGCTTATATTGCTCACAGAATGCTGCCGCTAAGTCATCCCATGATTGGATCCTTTCTCTACTTAGCTGATTGTACCACCGGAGGGCCGACCCGATCAAGCTTTCCTGAAAGAAGTGTATCAACAGTTTGTCTTCATCTTCATGACCAGCCATTTTTCGGCAAAACATGGTGAGATGCGCCTTTGGACACCTTGTTCCATCATATTTTTCAAAGTCTGGTGCTTTGAATTTTGGAGGTAAGACCAAACCGGGAACCAAACTGAGCTTTTTGGCACTCATCGCTGAAGAGACTCTAGTTCCTTCCACCGCTCTGAGCCTTTCTTCCAAATCTTTGTACTTGTCTTGAGCATTTTGTTCCTTCATTTTCAACTTGGCTAATTCCACAGGATCATCCAAATCTGGGATAATAGGATCAGCTGGGTTAGTTCCATGACTTGATGCAAATACTCCTTACCCTAGATGGGCAGGTGGAGGTACAGGTGGATGTTCTAGGCCTGTAAATTCCTTTTGAGGCCAGACTCCATAGGGTGGAGTAAACCCTGGAGGATGGCCTTCGCTTTCTTTCCCGGTACTAGTTGTAGGGTCTTTTCCTTTGTTTGTTATCCCATTCATTATTTGAGTCATTTGGGCCACCATATCCTTTTGAGCCTCTGCCATCTGGTCTTTCAATTCTTGCTGAAACTTCTTCATCTGCTCTTCTATGTCCTTCTGGAATTGTTCGTATCTTTGGTCCATTGCTTTTGCCTTACGACGAGTGTTGTAGTAATGTATGATAGGTTGATCCTCGTCGGTTTCCAGGGTAACTTCTGTTACGTTTTTAACCAATTAGGCTCTTTTTTGATGCAAATGGTGTGATGTATGCCGATGGATGGAATGCAATGCAAATGTGTGGAATGAATGCAAGAAGAAAAAGGTGTTGATTTGATTCAATCCCATTAGATAAACTTTACTAGAAAACGAATTTCCTTTCATAGAACGGACGATTACATATACGGCTTTGCCCTAATGCCTAAATCTTTAACTTTCCTAAGAAGCCAAGCTAAACTTTGGCCTCGCTTCGATCCTGACTCATATATCAGACTTAACGTGTCAGCCCAAACCGCCAAGGTTTGCAAATGATCGGCCGCCTCTCGGATTTGAGCCACGGCTTCGCCCATTACGTAGTCTCTGTTTCTGATCTGTTCCTGCGAACGGTGGAGCTGCTCCTTCCAGTGTTCATTGTTCACTTCAAGGAGCTCAAATCGAATTTTGCTATCTTGCAGTGCAGCCTCGAGCTCTCCTATCGTTCCTCCCATCTCCTCGATTTTGTTTTGACTGGCTCTTAATTCGACTACCGAGTTACAACTACGGTGCAGATGCAGTGACCTTTCTAATTCTGCTACTTGAGCGCGTAACCTCTCCTTTTCGCTTTGGCTTTCCAACAGGCTCTTTTTCAAAGCGTCCTCTCGTACTCGAGCATCTTGGAATTTCCTCTCCCACTGATCGGCTCTGGACTTTTCTTCTTTAATTTCCTGTCGCCATTGTTCTGACGTTTTGCCCAAACCAGCAGTTCTGATGGACATGCGTAGCTTCTTATAGTCCGTCTTTAGACTATCCAAATCCTCTTCGGCCTTGTTCTTTCCTTTTTTCAATTTTTCGGCCTCAAACTTGTAGAGGTCAACATCTAACCCTAACCGCATCTTTTCCCCTTCTAGCTGCTCTATCTTTTTACCCAATTCTCGGCTCCTTCTCTCGAAATCTTGCTTGATAATCTCTAATTCAGATGGGATTACTTGCAACTGCTCTTCTACCGGTCGAGCATTCCCTCGGGTAGGCCTTGGGATGTTGTCATTGACTCTTTTGGCCCACCATCAATTGTACTCAGGCGTAATCATCGGCCTTATGGCGAGTTTCTTCATTTTTCGAGTTTGAGTCCATGCATCTGATATCTCACGAACTTTCTTCTTATAGTTATCGTCCTTGTACGAAAACTCACACTGGGCTAATCCATGTGTCACCGGTATAAATTGCGTTGATTGATACTGCCTCATTACTAGCAATGGGGCGTACCCAACAGCTCCCCATATTCCGAGTAAAGGGACCCAGTCGAACTCTCCGCATCGATACAAAATTTCGTCAGGGATCATCCACGGAGTCTTCCATTCTACATCTTCCATTTGCAAATTTTGGAGGATCGCTATCCATTTCTCTCCTGATAGGTCGTCTCGCCTTGGCGTATCCGCTAATTCCTTCAGAGGGGAGTAGTTTTCAAAAAAGATTTTGCATGAGACTTTTTCCATCTTCCAGAAGCGGCAATGAAACCATGAAAGCAACAGTTGTGCACATCCTATGAACCTTCCTTCGCCCGCTCTTCGGCAGGCGTTCAATGATCTAAAGGTTTCGGCCAAAATTGCGGGGATAGGTGTGACTCCCTTGTCGAGTTTATCAAATAGGTCCGAAATCGCATCCTCTATGTGCCCTAATGCTTTGGGGAAGATGACCAAACCATAGATGCTTAGAGCGAAGACGTCGACCCTCTTTTTCTTATCAGGATGTGCCATGATCAAGTCCTTCAAGTGTTTCCACGGAATGCACTTACAATCCCCCTTTTGTTTGATCCGGGCCGTAATCCATTGCTCACTCATTCCTGTGATGTTCATTAGCCTTTTTGAGAATGCCGACACATTAGCAAACCTTGAATATGCCTTATCAGTTTGAATTCTCGGGCATCGAAACAAAGCTGTGTACTCTTCTATAGTTGGAACCAAATCTACATTTCCAAAAGTGAAGCAACTATAGGCGGGGTTCCAAAACTGGGTAATGGCTCGGAGTAGGTATTCGTCTACCTTGATATCCAGCAGATAGTGCAGATCACCGTAATTATGGTAGAACAGTTGTTTGTCCTCATTGCCCCAGGAATCCCATATTTCCTTCAATTCCCGCAGGTCATTTTGAGCCACGCTGACGCGGGTGAAATCCCATAACTCCGATTCATGCCCCACCGTCAGGCTGTCTCCCTTTTCTTGCTGTGCTCTTTCGGACCACACTTGGACAGCCGCATTATCCTTCACTCTATTGAGAAACCCCTTTTCCATGTCAAGCTTTTCTATCTAGTAATCGAATGTGGATCAACACCCTTTCTATAATGAAATGCCATGCAATGAAAATGAAACACCACAAGTTAATACCAGGTACAAAAGGAACTTAAAATAAACAGAAGATAATCAAATTCGTATTTAAGGTAACAACTAGGGTTTGCACGGCTCTATCTACAACGGGCTCTTAGGTTCCTCTATATGTGGTTTGGTTCTAAGGTATGGGTACCTGAACCAGTAGATTCCTCGATCCTCACCCATTATAGGCTCATATGGACCGAGTTCAGTTCAGGGGAATACATTTCCCTATGGCTGCACGGAGATAAAAATCTCACGAAGACATAGGTACGGATGTATCCCGGAAGCGATCCACTATCTTGCACGGAGGTAAAAACCTCACGAAAGAGTAGCTTCTCACTCCCACTTAAGGGTGTGACCGCAATGGTCATGTAATGCAATGCCAAAGTATTTTATGAGACTTGACACTATAGCACAAGCAAATGCCTCAAAGAGAAACACGATCTTTCAAAACGATTTTCCATATTTTCAATCAAAGGGACAAAAATCAATCAATTTACGGCCTGACTCTCAAATTCCCCAGCGGAGTCGCCAAGCTGTCGTAACCATTTTTCGACGAAAACGGGAATCAAACTTGGACTTCAAAAAAATAAAAACGGGAGTCACCACCGACCTTTATTAGGTGTGATCGGATCACCTTTGTTTTAATAAAACATTTTGGTTTACTAAAACGGGGTTTCTGGTCTACGAACATTCGAGAAAATAGGTTCGGGAGTCGGTTACGCGCGAGGAAGGATTAGCACCCTCGCAACGCCCAAAAATCGGTACCAAATTGATTAATTGATGTCCCAATGTCGAAAGTTTAACAAAATTAGAAATTAATTTAGAAATTTGGGTCTTTTTGGAAATGTTTGAGTCCTCTTAGAATATTAAGATTTCCTTGCTTCGAAGGGACCAAATATCACATCCAATACGTAGGACACGATGATTTCAATCCTCAAATCCAAGGTCATCTCTTGATCCCTAAGACTTCATTTATTAAAATAGCAAAAAGGTTATTCGGTCATTTGGTCAAGCAAGAGAACCGAAACCCAACACATAGGGCACGGTCCCTCGAATTTCCAAACACGGAATATTGCCCTATTGTTTTGAAAATTTTTAGTTTTTAGGGTGAAATTGATGAAAAACTATGTTTTAAAGAAACGTTATTTGAAAAACAGAAATAGGGTCATGCGATGAATGATGATGATGCAACACAAATTATGTACAAAAATACTATTATAGATATAGTAACGATAATAATAAATAAGCTAGTATATACAAATAATAAGGCAATAACGATAATAATAGTAATTAGTAGTAATAGAAAATATATAATATAGTAATAATAATAATAATATAATAATAATAATAATAATAATAATGGTAATAATAACAATAATAATAATACGCGATACATAATAATATAAGTATAGTAGTAATAATGATAATAATTATTGTACTAATAATATTTAATGATAATAGTAATGATATGAAGCATGCACAATGGAATAATATAAATATAATAAATATAATAACAATAATAATAATAGGTGTAAAATATGTACAAAAAAAATAGTAATAATAATAATAATAATGATAATAATATAGTTAGCATATACAAGTTAGACAAAATAAAATATGTACATAAAAAATAGAATAATGACAATAACAATAATATTATAATGATGAAAGGGCTAAAAAGGTTACAAAATAACTAAAAAGGGATCAAATTGTATTTAAAACAAAAGTTTGGGGTCAGTTCAAAATAAAATAAAGGGGCTATTCGAAATGCGCGTGAAAAGAGAGGGATCAAAATAGTCAATAACCCTTTTTGTTAATGCATATCATCAGGTGGATCTAATTGAAATCCGAAACAAATTGTTGGGCTAGATTAAAAGGTGTCATAAACTTGATTGCAGAAGCCTGGAATTGAGGAGGGACTGAATGCATAAATTCCCCTTTAAGGGTGAAAATGCACATATCAAGTTTGCAAAAACGTCAATGTACTGGCCCCACTTCCTTTAATTTCTCTACTTTAAAATTGACAACCTTTACCACTTTTAATAAATTTTTTTTTAAAGCTAACAAATCCCTTTTTTCAAACAAAACAGAGAACCATCCCCTCCCCCCATCGTCTCTTCTTCTACCGGGGGTTTAAACCAAAACATTATACTGTTCGACGAGCCACCATCGTCCGGTGGTCGTCGATGCGCGAGAGGGAGGGTTACAACCTTATTCGAAGCCCGATCCAGGTATGTTCCCGTTACTTCTTTTATTATTCCTTACAAAGACTCAAAAAAGAAAAAAAAAGAAAAACAACAGCAGTAGATAACAACGAAAACTAAGAAGAAATCAACCTTTGTAGTTTTTGGCTTTTGATTTTTCTTTGATAGCTTGTAAAAGTATTCGTAACTTTCTATTTTTGATTTCTGAACGAGTAAAAAAAAGGAGAGGAGTTGATCTTTTTTCTTTTTTTTTTTTTTGATTTATGATTGGTGTCCCCTCCAAAAAAACATCCCCCTCTTACAATCTGTTTCTTCGGTTTTTATAACCGAAAAAGTAGAAATAAAATACGATAATTTTTCATTTCCTCCGTTGCTATCTGTCTTCTTTGGTTTTCTTGCAGATCGTGGGAAGCAAAGAGGAGTGGAGCGATGGTGCTGGTGGGGAACAGTGGCTAGTGCGCGCGTGAGTGGAGGCCAACGGCGCATTAGAGGGCTTGCGGCGCTAGGGTTTCCAACCCTAGCTTTTTCTGTTCCAAATTTTAATTATTTTGGGCCTTTTGGGCCACATACAAATTGGGTCTTGTAATGTGCTTGTAATGGGCTCGGGGTTAATGACCCGGGCCAAAAATTGGTGATTACAGAAACTATTCATATTCAAACAAGGATTTTCTCCTTTTTTAAACTACATTTATATACATATACTAATATATTTTATAAAAAGGGAGGAAAAAAAGAAACGTACCCCTTAAATCGCCCGAAAAAAAGGAATTTTTGGAGCTCCGGCCGCCGTGCACAACGGCGCGGACGACGACTACCGGCGCCGGAGCTCCCGCCGGCTAAGGAGAGAGGCGAGAGAGAAAGGGGAGCATTTCTGTTTTTTTTTTAGAAAGCAAAAGCAGGAATGATTTTTTTTTTAAAAAAAATTCTTTTATAAAAGACCCAAAACGGTGCCGTTTAGGGCCTGTTTCAATGGCCACCAAAACGATGCCGTTTAAGGCGACCTGTGTGCGACCTGACTCAGTACCCGAAGGATTCGCGTGTTTTTATTAAAAGGGCTATTTGTGCGAATAGCCCTTTTGCATTTTTTTACTTTTTTAATTCAGTTCTTTTTTATTTGCAAATTTGTCCCTATAGATTTTCTCTGGTTCCATTTTAGCCCGTGACAAAACGCTGCATTTCGTGGGACGGGAATATTTTCCCTTCTGGTCCCTCTTCGTGTTCGCGCATTACACTGGGGCCCCGATTCTTTTTTTTTCTTTTGAATTTAGACCTTTAGCTTTACTTTTCTCTTAATTTAGTCCCTTTTTAAATGTTTTTATTTATGATTTGGGTTCTTAATCTTAATTTTATTCCAATTTAATACTGTATTCATTTGATATCAGTTTGTTTTATTTATATATTTATTTTCAATCTATTTATTTATTTGTTTTCACAAACATGTATCCTTTTTATTTTTATCATTATGTATATTTTTTACTTCTTTGATAGTCCATATTTTTATTTTATTTTGTATATTTATTTTTTTTATTATTCATTATTACCATTCTTATTATTATTAACATTATTATTCTGGGATACATATATTATTTATTTTCATTATCATATATTTTTTCTTTTTACTTCTTTTTTCGTTCATATTATTTTATCCTATGTATTTTGTTTCATTTCATTATTTTATTTTTATTTTTATTTATTATTATCATTATTATTATTATTAATATTATTATTTTAGGATACATGTATTCTTTTTTTCATTTTCATTATTATATATATATATATATATATATATTTTACTTACTTCTTTTTTCGATCATATTTTTATGTTGTGTATTTTATTTCATTTCATTATTTTATTATCTTTTTTATTATCATTATTATCATTCTAATTATTATTATTATTATTATTATTATTATTATTATTATTATTATTATTGTTATTGTTATTGTTATTGTTATTGTTATTGTTATTGTTATTGTTATTGTTATTGTTATTGTTATTGTTATTGTTATTGTTATTTTATTTGTCTAATATCTTTATTGTTTTGTTTATTTGCTCATTTTTTATTCAAACGTACATTTGTCGTTTACTTATAGTCCTTTTTAGTTCGTTTCTTTTTGTTTATCTTGTCTTCATATTTTCGCTTATATCCCTTTTATTTTATTATTGCATTCATTTCTGTTATGTATTAACACCATAATTTATTTTTCATTACCAATTTGTGTTACATTTTACCCGATACGGTAAAGACGTTGTTTCAAAAATTGATATTCCGTATTTGGAAAGTTGAGAAAATCGTGCCTTAACTTACTGGGTTTCGATTTTTCTCATTTAACCCGAATAATGGGATATCATTTTAAAATCGCAACACGAATTTTGAAATAAAAAAGTTATTTCTCGAGAATTTGAGATGTGTCCTAAAGTTTGGATGTGACATTTTTGTTACCTTGGGAAAAGATTTCTTAAAATAAAAGGCAATATTTTGTATTTGGAAATTCGAGAAATTGTGCCCTAACTTACTGGGTTTCGATTTTTCTCGTTTAACCTAAATAACCGAATATTCTTTTAAAATTAAAATACATGAATTTCAAATAAAAGGCAAGCTCGTTCTCAAAGGTTCAAGATGTCGTGTCCTAACTTACTGGATGTGACATTTTAATGCTTCGAGACGAAAGGGCCCTCAACATTCGTTTCAATTCATTCAAGTGTTTTTTAATAAAAAGAGGGATCATGTTTTAAATTCTTTTAAGTTTTCAAATTTTCGACACTAAGACATCAATTAATCAACTAGGTATCAATTTTGGGCGTATCGAGGGTGCTAATCCTTCCTCATGCGTAATCGACTCCCGAACCTGTTTTCTGGATTTCATAGACCAAAAACAAATCGTCATTTTAGTAAATTACAAATTTTATTAAAATGACCAAATTACAAGGTGACCCGATCACACCTCATAAAAAAGGATTGGTGGCGACTCCCTTTTTTATTTTCATTTTTAAAATCCAAGTCGACCTCCGTTTCTTTCAAAAAATGGTTTCGACAATAATTTATTATGATAATTATTTATTATTTATTATTATTATTTTAAAATTTCATAACTTTCATTACTTAGGGTTTGTTTAGGGTTACACACAAAATTAATGAAAAAATTATAGCCTCCGTCACTTATGACTTGTATTATAAAAGGTAAAAAATCAAGACAAATTAATTCATCGTGTTTTTCTTCATCAAACCCGATAGATGACTTCAATTCAACATTAGATAAATCTCTATTGATTTTAGTTTGCATAATATGAAAAACATAAATTTTTAAATTTGATCCAATTTGAATTTAAATTTTATTGAGATGGAACAAAACAAATTATTTATACAAAAAACTTTGAAACCAAGTAATAATGGGTTATGGTGTATTGTTGTTTTTTTTAAAATAAATTAATTATGGATTATGCAATAAATTTAATTTTTTCATGTTAATGATGTTTATATTTTTTTTTTGTATTATATTGTTGATAATATAAGTAATGAGTTGCTTATATTTCTAAATATAATTTTATGTTTCTTATATATAAATAAAAATAAAGCATGCCACCACGTGAAAAGTTCCCGACTAAAGGATTTGAGGGTGCATCAAGTAATGATATACGTTGGCACTTTGGAACTCCAGTGCCAAATACGAAAGGAAACGTCGTATGTAAACTTTGTGGAAAAGTTGTGAAAGGAGAAATAACACGATTTAAAGAGCACATTGCTCATAAAACTAGAAATGTTGCACCATGCCCTAATGTTACTGGTATGTGATACTTTATTATTATTTTAAATGTTATTGTAAATTTATCAATAAAGATTATATATAATTGATAATAATATAAAGTGTGAATTATTTTTATTTTATTAATAGGTGTCATTAGAGAAAGTACGATGAATATACTGAAAGAAAGCAACACAAAGAAAATAGACAAAAAGAGGAGAACAGATGAATTCTTATCTCAATTAAGAGGAGAAGAGGATGAACACGAGGAATTCATTGATGAGGTTTCTACTATAAGGTAAGCAACTCGAGAAAGTATCCAATCACGGTGCGAGTGGCACAGAAGGGAAGAATTCAGACGAAGTACTGGTGGTTGGAATAACATTTATGAAGAAAGGCGATCTTTTCATGGATCAGCTAGAGAGTATCATAGAGAAAGAACAAGTAAATCCATCCCAAGTGAGTCTGAGTTTACCTTAAGGGGAGCTATCCCTGAATTGGCTAGAAGCAAAAGTTCAAAGCAACCAAAGATCAGTGACTCTTTTTTGAAGACTTTTCGAAGGAAGATAGGTGAAGAGGTATCTAAATTTTTAATATATGAAAGACTTCCTTTTCAATTAGCAAGCTCTCCATGGTTGTATAACTTAATTCAAGTGTCAACAAAAGTTGGACAAGGTGTAAAGCTCCCAACACCTTATGAGGTTTCAGATGTGTATTTGGAGTTAAAGTATCAACGAGTTCGTGATTGGGTAAATGGCCTAAAGACTCATTGGAAAGAATTTGGTGCAACTCTAATGTGTGATGGTTGGACCAACAGTTTGAATCAAATGCACATCATTAATTTCCTTATTTATTGTAGTAAAGGAACCATTTTTTGGAAATCGGTAGATGTCTCAAGTGTTCGTAGTAGAGATGCTGAATTCTACTACAGTTTGTTAGATTCAATTGTAGAAGAAATTGGAGAAAATTACATTGTCCAAATAGTGACTGATAATGAGGCAGCAAAGAAAGCTGCTGGAAAAAAATTAATGTTGAAAAGAAAACATCTATATTGGATCTTATGTGCAGCTCACTGTTTAGATTTATGCTTTGAATAAATTGGGAAAAAGCCTAGTGTAGCAAAAGTGTTAGATGAGGTAAAGAAAGTGACTTGCTTTATATACAATCACATTTGGACTGTTGATTTGATGAAGAAGTATACACAAGGGAAGCAAATACTTCGACCAGCTCTTGCTCGATTTGCAACTCATTTCATTCAACTTGAAGAGATAACAAGACAAAAGCAAGGTCTGAGAGAAATGTTTAATTCAAAGGTTAATATTTTATAATTAGTTAATATAATTACTTAAATATAACAACCTTTAATGATTTTATTAGTTCCAAATAATTTAAATTATATTATTTTAAAATTTTTCTTATGAATATATAAGAATTTAAAAAATCAAAATGGGGACAGCAAAAGTCAGGGCCTGCTTATGACGCCAAAAAAATTGTTTTGAGAAAAGATTTTTGGAAAAAAGCCAATGACCTCGTAATGACCTCATTAAAGTTTACGAGCCCTTAGTAAAAGTATTGAGACTTGTGGATAGCGATGAAAAACCAAAAATGGGCTTTATATATGAGGCTGTTGATAGAGCTAAACGAGCAATTCAACAAGGTTGTCGATATTTCACTGAGTACGAAAAGATTATTGACAATAGATGGAATTTTATTCATTCCGACTTGCATTCAGTTGGTAAGATGAAATGTTTCATATAATTAAGAACTATTTTTATATTTTATTATTTTAAGCTTTAGATTATTATTATTTGATGACATTCTTATAAATTATACTTAGGTTATTTTCTCAATCCTCAATTTCAATTTGGGGTGGAGCATTCTGAGAATGTACTAATAGAAACATTAGAAGGTACACGATCAGTAATTGTAAGGTTAGAACCTTCTCTTGATACTCAAGTCAGAATGGTTAATCAGGTTAGATTCAAGTACTATTATTTGTAACTTAGTTACATTATTTGAAATATTATTTTTTTTATTTTCACTTTATCTTTTATTTATACAGTTGTTACTATTTAGAGATAAACATGAGACATTCGATACTCCACAAGTACAAAGAGCTTGGAAGCAAATGAATCTGGGTAAACAGTTAATTAAATTATTTAATTTAGTTTATATTATTTAATTAAATTGTGTATTTTGAATTTATTTTGAAATTTAAATAATATTATGCAGCTGAGTGGTGGATAATATACGACACATGTGTTCCTGAATTACAAAAATTAGCAATTAAAGTGCTTAGTCAAACAACTTCTGCATCAAATTACGAACGAAATTGGAGCACATTTAGTTATATTCACACCAAGGCAAGAAATATGTTAAAGTATAAAAAACTTGAGAAACTAGTGTTTACCTATTATAATATGAAGATCAGATAAGGCATCAAAAAAGAATGAGCATTGATGATATAAACGCTAGTTTTAATCCTATCAGCCTTGATCATATCTTTGAAGATGTTGATCCACTATCAGAATGGCTTCATGAGAAAGAGAATCCATTGTTAGATGGTGAAAATGCCGGTGTGTTGCCTGTGGATACCTTTGATGATGAAATGGATGTTGATCAATCTCAACAACAAAATTTGTCTCATTCAAGTTCTAGTTCAACCAAGTCAGAGTGGCAATAGACCCGATGGTGGTGGTTTAAGTCCAATTGATGAGAATGATGGACATAGTGGTGAAATTAGGTCTTCTAGTCAGTATGGAGTGGGATTTGGGGTTGGTACCATTAGTGGACATTTCTGTGATAGATCAGAGTTTGATGGAAATATATTTCCTGAACCTAAGAGAGATAGAAGTGAACCTAGAGCTCCATCAAAAGGAAAAGGCAAGAAGCATACTTCTATATGCTCTTCATATGGTAGGAGATCGAGTTCTAGTAACTTTGGGTATAATGATTCATCTACTAGCACTCAAGGTTTTTATCCGCCAGAACAGCCTTCATATTTTCAACCTTCACATGGTTATTATCCACTATTTCCTAATTATGGTGTGCCATACCAGCCTCAAATGCATCCTCCACCACCAATGTATCACCCACCTTCACCTCTCATGTATCCTCCTCCTCAAATATATCCTCCATATCAATTACATAAAAACCAAGGTGAAAATGTTACTTTTTTTTGGATATATTTTTGGATAAGGGCCAAGAGAATCAAGTCAAGAACGCTCTCAAAGTGAAGATGAAAGATCTGATCCTCCTCTTCATTCCACTAATTGGTGAAAAATAAATCGTACCACTACTATTATTTGTAAGGTATGTTTTTTTTTAAAGAAAACTTTTGTTAATGTTCTTAATTTTGATGATAATAAAACATTTAAAATATATCTTTAGATAAATGAATGGAGTATATTTTATGAAAAGATAATTAAAAATCGAAGTATGTTAAACTATATTTTTCTTTTGTTAATGTTCTTAATTTTGATGATAATAAAACATTTAAAATATACTTTAGATAAATGAATGTAGTATATTTTATGAAAAGATAATTAAAAATCGAAGCATGTTAAACTATATGTAAAAGTAGAATGAGAGTGAGAATAAGTGGTAGGAAATAGGAATAAATGATGAGAATCTATACATTTATCTATTCTTTTTTTGTTTTTGCAGCATAGAATGTTTATATCTTCACCATCTTCAAAGCTGTCAAGAAATATTGAAGACATCTTTCAGGTATGAATTTTTAATTATTTTATTTATAAAAACTTTCAAACTTATTAAATATGATAAAATTTAAAATTTCCTATTTTTTTACTTTGTTATTAGTTAATATAACATTCTTAGAAAATTCGTAAATAAATATAAGAATAATTAATGATTATAAAAGTTGTGTTCTCATATCATATTAATAAAAGTTCATAAGTGTTAGAAAACACTCTAAAAATCATTAAAAGTGACTTTTTATAATCATAATTATTATGTTTTACAACAAGTTGTGCGAATTTTAGAAAATTCACGACCGCGATACCTACAGTGACCGCAATAGCATCCGTTATGTTCGCAACCGCGATAAACGCAATGCGACCGAAAACGCGGCCACAACCGCAATTTAAATCCCTATTGTAATGGCCTGAATTTTCAATGGTGTCAGAAAGGTGATTCGAGGTCACTAAATCTGACAAGTGAGTAGAAAATATTATTAATTTAGTGAATATAAGTTAAATGTGAAGTTAGGAAAATTTTTGAAATAGTGAATAGTGTACTAGAAAAAATATTAAAATAATTAGAATCGAAAACGAGGTATTGAGAACTCGGAGATTTTTAATCTAGCCATAAATATTTTATAAATATTTATGGAGTGTTAATAAGTTAGTATTAAAGTTCCGTCAAGAAATTTTAAAGTTCTGATAGTTAATTGAACAAAAAGGACTAAATTGTAACAAATGCAAAATTATGAGAAATGATTAAATAGCTTAAGTGATAAAAGAAAGAGGGCTTAAAAGGAAAATAAACCCAAGGTCTATTTGGGTTGGACGGCAAGGGCATGAAATCAGCAAGAAAATAAGGAGAATTAAGGGCAAAATTGAAATATTGCAAAATTTACTTAATAAAGCTAGGATTAAAGTGGAATTGTCTAGATTTCTCTTTATTTTTCTGCATTCTCATCAGCAAAAACACCATAGAAGGGTTTCCTTAAGCTGGTTTTTCATATTTTTACTGTAAGTAAGTTCAATTCTTGATTATTTCTTGAAGTTTTTGTGTTTTTGTGACTTTTACAACTAGGTCCACTTGTTGAATTCATTAGTTTTAGATTTTATGAATAAATTTGGAAGTTGCTATGAATATGTGCTAGAAGTGTATGATGATTTAGCATGGAATTAGAACTTTAAATTGTTTATATGCCGATTTTATTGAAAGAATTGAATAGAAAGTGAATGTTTGGGACCTAATTTTAAATAGAATTTGAAGTTAGGGTTTTATGTAGAATTTCTGAATTTCAATAGTTGTGAAATAACTTATAATGTCTAGGTAAAGTATTAATTGATAAAAATTAGCTTAATTGAGGGGTTAATTGAGCAAGGACTGAATTGTATGAACTGTGACATTTGGGGCAAAATGGAAATCAACACTTTGCACTAAAACAGTTTTGGACAGCAACAGTAGTATAACTTTGAAAAATCACCAAAAATTATAGAAATCGAATTAGAGGATGAATAAAATATGGAATTAAATCTTATCGAGTCTAGTTTCTTATAGAATAAACAGTGTAAGCAGTGAAATTGTAAATCATGAGATATAATAGGTTTTGTGAGACAAGGTCAGAATGATTTCGGGTTCCTCTGTTCTGACTTTGGAAAATGATCAAAAATTGGATAAAAATAAATTAGGGGCTTAAATTTATATTTTTAAAATCCCAAATGAGTCTATTTTCAAGAGAAACAAACAGTAACATCATCCGAATCCCGTACAAGGAGATAATTAATTTTTAGTGAAGAAGGGTTGGAACTGCCAGTCAGCAGAACAGGGGTGACTTTAAAGAATAAACTGTACTTATTGGATAAACCAAAAATTCTAAAAATTTATGATAAGAAGATATGTGAGTCTAGTTTCAGGGAAAATTAGCGGATCTTAATTTGAAGTTCTGTAGCTCAAGATAAAAATAATTTAGCGACTGTGACACGGATGGACAGCTTGAATATCCATATAAGTAAGTAGTGAAATTATAGATAATGTTACTTATATGCGGGTTATAAACATTAAGGATGTGAAATAGAGTAAAGGTGAAGTCAATACTGATAAGTGAATGATTTTACAATGATAGATCGAGAACCCGAAGCAAGTCGAGGAAAAGAAAAAGTAGCTGACTAGTCCCTGAATTTTCACAAATTCTGCAAATCGACCCAGGTAAGTTCATATGGCTGAAATTTAATGATTAAATGTTAATTTTATGAATTATATAATGTATGGTGAGATATATTTGTTGATGAATTGAGAATAAAACAACAATGCGAAAACCGAATAAATGATCAAATTGAGCAGAACATGGGATTTGAGTACTTCTGATCTGTGACAAGTGATAAGTGGTAGCTTTAGCTACACTTATCTGATCAGTGACAAGTGACAAGTGATAAGTGATAGCTTTAGCTACACTTATCTGATCAGTGACAAGTGACAAGTGATAAGTGGTAGCTTTAGCTACACTTATCTGATCAGTGATAAGTGACAAGTGATAAATGTGATCCGTGTAAGACCGTGGCAGGGCTATGGCTTCGGAAAGTGATCAGTGATCATACGTAAGACCACAGTTATACTACGGCAAAGTGGAAGTGAAGTACTCAATTTTCCGTAACCGTTCCCTAATTTGATTAAGGATGGTAAGTGACAAAAGGGCCCAAATGAGTTAAAGTAAATGGATAAGTGGTAGTGAGTTTATACAAGAGGACTCACCAAATTGTGGTTGACAGGTGAACTTAGTAATTGTGTATAATGCTTAAGTGTATGAATGTTTGGTAAGATTTATATTTTATGCCTATGAACTTACTAAGTTTCTATAAACTTACTTGAGTGTATTCAATGTCTCATGTAGATTGACGTAAAAATATACGAAGGGTCGGATCAACACTGAGGATCACACTATCAAGATTATCTCCGGTAGCTTTTGTAAATTTTCTTTTTGATTTATATGGCATGTACATGGTTTGATGATTATATAAATATCAAAACTTGTTTAATGAATATGTATTAAAGTAAAGAGTGATGAATATGCTAAATAGTATAATTATAATAGAAGTATGATTTGGTATCAAATTGATTGAATTGGATTGGATTGGTCGGTTTTAAAATTGCAGGGAAGATTGGATATTTATAAAGGGACTATATTGAGTTCATAATTATAATAATAATTCGTTAAACTTTAGTAATGCCTCATACCCTATTTCGGCGACGAATACAGGCAGGGGGTGTTACACCTATTGAATACTATGTATTTTGGTGCAATTTTGGATTTGGAGTTAAAATTGTTAGGATCGAAAGAAAAACATAAAATAGAAATTAAAATGCCCATACATCAGAATGGGATTATGTTGGATGATGAGGAAGAAGAAAAAAATACAAAGAATAAAAGAAAAAAAGGAGATGGGAAACGGGAAAAAAAAGGATAAAAGAAAAAAATGGAAATATTTTTTAAAAGAAGAAACGGTAGAAA
Source organism: Gossypium australe (assembly GCA_005393395.2). Classification (NCBI taxonomy): domain Eukaryota; kingdom Viridiplantae; phylum Streptophyta; class Magnoliopsida; order Malvales; family Malvaceae; genus Gossypium; species Gossypium australe. The sequence goes on from CM016620.1 coordinate 65,540,946, forward strand.
AAAAAAGAAAAAAGAAAAATATTTTTTTTAGAAAAACAGAAAACGACAGAAAAATGGGGGAAGAAAAGTCAAAAAGATTTTTTTTTTTAAAATTTTAGATTATGATATCATCATAACGACGTTAAGCTCAGATACCGATTTAATTGATGGAAAAAAAGTTCAGATACTAGTTTGGGACAAAAAAACTGTAAATACTAATTTGGGAGAAGTGGATAAGTTCAGGTACCAAATTTATATTTAACCCTTATTTTAATTAATTTTGGATATGAGTTCTACTTAATTTGGCACTTAATTAGTCATTTTCTACGTAGGTATAATTATTGCTCGATGTGTCGGAAAATGAGTGGATATGTGAATTGTATGAAAAATTTGACACAAGAACTTAACTTGATGCACAAAATGGAAATCTTAAGATAGATTATTATTATTATTATTTCCATTAAGACTTATTTTCTTTTAAGTTTGTCTCTTTTTATTTTATGTATTTATTAATTAGGGTTATCAATATTATCAAGGTTAAATATAAAATTGATATCCAAATTTGTCCACTTTTTCTAGATTGGTACTCATGATTTTTTTTGTCCTTGATTGGTACCTGAACTTTTTTTCGTCCACTATATTAGTACCTGAGATTAATGGCGTTAATTTTGTATGACATGGCTTGCCACCAGGTGGCATCCTCTTATGCCCTTTTTCTTTTCTTTTCTTATTTTGGGCCTGCATCTTTCTTCTTTCTTTCTTCCTCCGTCAAAAACAAAATCAGCGACAACTCGGAACCTCATATAGAGAAGAGCCACAACCAAAAGAAGCGCAAGGCTTGTTGTGTCGTCCATTGTGGCATGGACCTTGCTTCCTTCTCAACTAGGGATTTAAATAGCGGTCCGTTACCAAAATAGCGGCCGCTATATAGCGGTAGTGGCATTGTCCGAAACCGCTACTGCCAAAACCGCTATTATGTTTTACAATAAGTTGTGTGAATTTTTTTTTAAAATTCACAACTGCGATACTCGCAGTAACTGCAATAGCATCCGTTATGTCCGCAACCGCGATAAACGCAATGCGACCGCGACCGCAATTTAAATCCCTGTTCTTAACCCCTCAAATCACACGTATCATCAGGTGTAGTGCAACTTACAAACATATATTTATTAATTTTTTTTTTTTAATTTTTAAATCAAATGGTATAGTATTGAAAGCTAACATCTTTGTTTATTTTATTTTCTTTTGCGGCATGGATGTTTAAAGCGTGTTCTCTCGAGCAAGATGTTTTCGATGCTTTAATGCTAGTTAATGTACTTAAGGAAGTGCAAGTTTTATAATTCTGAAGCTTCATAGTAGTTCGTTGGAAAATATGTTATTGTAGACAAGGTGTTTGTGTTTTGGTTGCAGAGACTAGGGCTTGATGTTCGAGAGCGAAAGCAAAGACATTTCAATTATATTTGTAATTTATTCATACCAGATACATTTTTTTCCTACATTTTCTTTTAGATACCAAATTGAGCAACCATGAACTCCAAGATCTGCTTTCCATAGGCTCTTGAATTTGCGATTTTGAGTGCAGCCTTTAGACTTATTTTAATTTGTTGTTGCTCAAATAAGGAGAACTTGTGAACTGTAGATTTTCCATTGTGCATTGATATTGTCTCTATGATCCATCTCTTCCTTCTTGCGATATGTTGTTATATACCTTATTAATATTGAAATATGAATGTCTATACAAATAAAAAATATATATGAATGTCTATAACTTGACATAAAACAAAGAAAAAAAATGAGGAAGGAGACAGGTTAAGCCTGAGTTTCGAGTTTGAAATTTGAAAAATTATCAATATCAATGTTCATATTGGAACGCTTGACTATGTTACTCAAACTTAGGTGTGAGTGTTGAATATGTGACGGGTATGCATGGCATGCAGTGGCAGATTTTGGCATTTGATGTTGTAATAGGACTATAAATCACTAGTTTTGTGCCTTTCATTCCACAGAAAACACTTATTTAGCATGATAAACTATCTTCCCACAATCTTTGAAGTTGTTACTGGAAGGAAGCAGGTCAAAGACAAACCCACAGTCGAAAGCGGAAGCAAATCACAAAATAGCACTAAGGTGAATGATGAATGCAATTCGAACTATTAAATCAGAACTCTGTATCATCATTTTTGCTTGCTTGGTTTTTGTATTTATCATTCCACCTTTTGCCTTTCAGAGGTCACTCGTTGGGCAGCCGAGAAACAATCTTAAGATAGCTGATAATAGTTACAAGGAGGATGAAGAAGAGCAGGGCGATACCTTTTGTGGGATCTACCGGGGGGAGGATACAATTTCGATGAGTTTTGGATTGGTTGTGACAACTGTGAACGGTGGTACCATGGAAAGTGTGTGAAGATAGCACCGACGAAGGCAAAAATTACTAATGAAGTATTTTCGGTTAGTAGTGTCAATTCTTCTTGTTCAGAAATGGTGAGATTCTTCAATGGCGATATATATATAGATATTTATGGTTATTGAGCTTTTGGAAACAAACGTCAATGGTTGTGGACCAAACTAGAAAAGTTGCTACTGTGGGTACTTTATATTTGGTTGAGATTTTAATTTTATTTCCTCCCACTTGATATTTACATGTAAAATGTTGTAAATAAATACAAAAATAATGGTTTAGAAATAGAAGGCTCTACAACAAATTAAGAAAGTGTTCGTTTCAACACTGCACGATGGGCACCTAAAGGAAAAAAAAAAATGACGGACATCAATAATGCATAAGAAAGTCTTCTTTTCATTATATTGGTTTGTTAACAGAACATGCCTGATGACCTCTATAATTTTGCGATTTCTAAGACTTTAATCGTATGCAATATGACATGCATAAGAAAATGAACTTAATTATGGTACAAAATAATGGTATTACAAATCATATTAATCAAAACTCTCTTCTGTAATCAATTGCTCGGCGACGGTACGAGGAAAACGAGAGAGGGTCTTTCTGGCACTCCTTACTGCTGCTTCTATTTTTTCCTTATCTTCTTCACTCACATTTTATCTTTGTTCTTAACTTGTTTTCACTCTTCGAACAAGTTTACGCAATTCCTGTCAAAACTACAAAACTTGGTTAAAATCAATACGGCAAGATATCAAGCACTAGTGAGAGTGGTACTTGGCTATATCAACTATCAATGATGTAGTATGCTTATGGCTTGCATGCTGGTCTAATGAGCACTGCAACATATTAAATCGTCTTTCTAATGCCCGGGGTTTAAATCCCTCCATGTTCGAGTCCATTGAGATGCTCTAAGTTGTGTATCTAGTGGACTGCGTACTCATAGCAGTTTAACAACTTCATGGATAAATAAAATTTGTTACTTATCCAAAATAACATAAAAGCAAATAAAAAACGAACAACAATCTGACTTTTGAGCAATGCAACATTTAAGTTGTTCATGCAAGGCAGTGAAGCAATTTGAAGGAAAAGAATTTAGATGAATTTGCTTACCTAACTAGCCTCGAGCCTCCAATGGTACATATTGATCACAGCAACTGAGAAACAATTTAATCAGTTTGCTTACCTGACGATCAAAATCAACACTGCTAACTGAAAATACTTCATTAGTAATTTCAATGTCCTTGCTGATCAACCCATTAAACAATCTATTTGCAGTGTCAACAAACTCCTATTGACTGCTGCATGTAAAAAAAAAAAAGCACAAATAGTAAGAGAATATACATCCAAGTGTAATCAGTTTAAGCCTACAATAAGTCTTCAGATCAAAACTTGAATTACACTATATTCAAATTGGTCGTCGTCATCATCATCTTCTTCAATGATTTGTGTCTTTGAAACTAGCTAAAGCCCGCAATGTTTTCTAGTCACCTACTTTTGTAGCCTGGATCAAAGCTTCCATCAATTCAGGCTATACTTCTCTCAGCAGTTTCCCTAACACAAAATATAGTATAAATCATTCACCACAATACATAAAGGAACGTAAATCAATCGGCTTCCAATATACTTTTTTTACCAATATAATTGAACTGCCTTCGCTTTCCCTCTAGAACATCAGCAAAAAATTAAAGCCGTTAGTCTCAAGGAAATTAATGTATCAATTGAGATAAAAAAACCATAAATAATAATCTAAGAAAAATGAACAAATTCGAGTGCCAATTTTATAATTACCCCATATATATATATGCGTAAAAGGGTTGAAAAGGGGAGGCATTACAACCGCCCTTTTCTTTTTTTTTTAGGTTTTAATTATTATATATATAGTTTTAATCAATGTGAGGTGTTTTACAGCCACTAAAAACATTAACCCTTTTTAATTTAATAAAATTTCGTTGTGTTATTTGTTTTTATTGTTTTTTAATTTATGAGTAAAGTTGTGGTGTCTTTTTTAATTAAAATTTTATAGCTATTAGATTTTTATAATTTAGTTTTTAAGTCTTATTTAATTAATTTATAGACTAAATAGTTACACAATATCTTTAAATATTCCTATTTTATATTTACGGTTTTAGTTTACGTAAATGGAGTTTTAAAATCATATTTTTCGATACCATTAAAAATCAAGCCGTTACATATTTTTCTCAAAAATTAATGGGCATAGAATCCTGATATTTCTATACAAAAATTGATTTTTTTTTGTATAATCACAACTATTCTCATTTGTTTTATGGTTTGAGTATAGTCTTGTTCGGGCTGAAGTGGTATTTAGGTAACGCCCTCCTAATAATTTCGACTTCAAGACTCGAAATTAATCCAAATACTCGAAAAAAAAACTAATTATTTAGATAAAGTTTATATTTCATTGATAAAATTTGTTTTTCCTTAATAAAATTTAACGATAAAAGTTACAAAGATGTGCAGGAAGAACATAAATTTTAATACTAAATAAAAAATTAAGCTTAAAAAGATTCATTAAAATTCATTACCTTTTGACTATATACTAAAAAAAAAATGGACAACGAATGAAATTTATCTACTTTAATTTGATTGTTTTAAATGATTTTTCATATAAATTTTGTGTGTTGACATGATGATTAAAGTATTTACAATTCTATGATTAGTTTGCTATTCTAGCACGCCTCTGTCTGCTCTCTTTGGCAGTTTTTAGGGTTTCTTTTGTTTAATTGTTTTTCTGCGACGGCAAGATTATTCTTCAATTTTATTCTTGGATTTGGTAAACAGATTCAACTAATTAGGTGACGTTGAAGGGTGGATACAGAATTTGCAAGATTATCGATAGATGAAGAGGAGGATGGGATTCTACAGGTGCCGAACGAACCAAATACGGAAGTAGGGGATGGGGTTTGTCGGCTGGTGGGGTGTTTTCTGACAGCCAGTATGATCCACTTTCCGGCTATGAAGAGCACAATGGCAAATTTATGGCATCCGGTTCGGGGGGTTCAGATACGAGATCTAGGGGAGAAAAGGTATCTATTTCAATTTTTTTCATATTTTGGACTTGGAAAGAGTAATAAAGGGTTCGCCATGGACATTTAATAATCATTTACTGATCCTACATAAGTTGCAGTGGGGGGAGGATCCTTTAAAAGTTCCTTTAAATTTTTCCCCTTTTTGGGTGCAAATACATGGTGTTCCTGTCGGCTTTTTCTTAGAAAATTTCGCTGTTCAAATGGGCAACTTTATAGGTACTTTCATGGAGTATGATGGTTCAAATCTGGGGAAAGAAAATAGAAACTTTATGAGAATAAGGGTTCAATTAGATATTCGAAGATCTTTAAAAAGGAAGAAACAGATAATGTGTTGTGGAAAGTGTTCTTATGTCAGATTTAAATATGAAAGATTGACACTATTTTGCTTTTATTGCGGTCGTCTGGGCCATAATGACTCGTTTTGTGAAGCAAAGATGGTTTTAGGAGTGGAAGTAACTTATCTTTGAGAGCACAATCTTGTCGAGCTCTAACAATGAATAGTGTATGGTTGCGGGAAGAGGGAAATGGGGAATGGGGTGGACAAAAGGAGAAAAATCAAATTTTAGGGAATAAAGGGAGGGAGTTACTGCCATGCATTCATAACAAAAATAATATAGACCCCATATTGGGGATTAATTTGGAGGGACGATTTACAAATTCATGGAGTAGTGGGGTAAAAGTAGATGAAAGAATGCCACATACTTTAATGGAACATGATCTCGAAGATGAAGTTCTTATAGGGGAAGAGGGTAAAAAGCGACATAAAAGAGAGATAGAGGAAATTATGGACAAGGAGGAGATAACCAATGGTGAGCGAAGAAACAGGAGGGGAGTTGAAGTCAATAACTTATTATCGGCGGCTGCCAAGAGGCAAGCCGACCGATCGCAATGAAAATTATAAGCTGGAATGTCCGGGGTCTAGGGAGCCTACAGACAATTCGAAGGCTTCAGCATGTGCTGAAGTTACAAAATCCCTAAGTTGTCTTCTTAATGGAGACAAAGGTCTGCAAGAGTCGGATGGAAAGAGTTCGAAGAAGTTGTGGTTTTTTGCATGGAATTGATGTAGATTCAAATGGGTCTAGAGGAGGGCTATGTTTGGCTTGGCGAGCAGGTATTAATATATAGCTTAGAAGTTTTTCGTAGAGACATATTGATGTCATCATAAAAGAAGTTGAAGAAGGAAGTAAATGGAGGCTTACCAGATACTATGGATCTCCTTATTCACAAGACAGAACTGAATCATGGAATCTTTTACGTCAGTTAGGAGAGTTTAAAGAGTTTCCATGGATGGTTTGTGGGGACTTTAATGAAATCTTGTATGGTTTTGAAAAGAAGGGAGGGCTACCACGTGAAGAAGGTAGAATGGAAGCTTTTCACAAGGTTTTGGAGGATTGCAACTTAGTGGACGTAGGTTATACATGAAATTGGTTTACTTGGGAGTGGGGTAATCTGCCCGAAACTAATATACAGGAGCGATTAGACAGGGGTGTAGCAACTGAGGAATGGCTTTCTTTATTTCCTGACTTTCAACTTCAGCACCTTACGCATACATTTTCAGATCACTGCCCATTACTCATAAGCACAGAATAAAGAGAGAAGGAAAGAAGATCTAGAAGTTTTAAGTCTGAAGCATGGTGGGTTATGGAGGAATCGTTTCTTAATGCAGTTAAAAATATCTAGGAAAATTCAACAGGAGACTTGCTGAGTAAATTAGAATGCGTAAGAAGGGGCTTGGAAAGGTGGGCTGGCCAGATAAAATACAACAGAAAAGAAAAGGTAAAGATGTTAACCTTCAGACTGGGCAAGTTAATGGAAGCTGAAAGAAATGATGATAATCTGGCAGATCTTATTGATACAAGAATTCAACTCAATTTTGAAATTGAAAAAGATGAGCGGTATTGGGAACAGAGGGCGAGAGTCAATTGGTTAAAGCTTGGGGATAAAAACACAGCTTTTTTTCGCAATCAGGCAACTCAAAAAAGGCAAAAAATCAGATTCGAAAGATGCAGAATGATGACGATCGAGAAACAGATGATATTGGAGAAATGGAGGAGATAGCTAGATCATATTTTCTTAACTTGTTTTTGGCTGGGAGGAAGGGAAATTACGACCACATTTTGTCAGGAGTTTCTCGATGTCTTTTTGATGCGGACAATTCAAAGCTCAAGGAAAGATTTACGAAGGAGGATATACAAGCAGCACTGGCAGAATTAGGTCCTACAAAAGCACCAGGAGAGGATGGTTTTTCGGCGGTATTTTATCAGAAGTGCTGGGCAATTATAGGAGAAGACGTCACAAATTATTGTCTTCATCAGCTGAATGGAGGTATGAATATCGACTTAATTAACAAAACAAATATTGTGTTGATTCCAAAGATTGCAAAACCATTAGACATTACTCAATACAGGCCAATTAGTTTGTGTAATATGATTTACAAATTGCTGGCTAAAGTTTTGGCAAATTGTCTTTGTTTGGTGATGAATAAATGTATAGATTTGGCTCAAAGCACTTTTGTACTAGGGAGGCTGATTTCAGATAATGTATTGATGGCTTATGAACTTCTTCATACTTTGAAACATAAGAGGGTGGGAAAAAAGGATTTATGGCAGTAAAATTGGATATGAGTAAAGCATATGATAGGGTTGAATGGAATTTTATGGAAGAAATAATGAAAAAGCTAGGATTTGATCCAGAATAGGTGGTTCTACTTATGAAATGTGTTACTACAGTATCCTACTCGGTGGTTTTAAATGGGAATAATGGGGAAATTTTTTCTCCTTCGAGAGGGTTAAGGCAATGTGATCCGTTGAGTCCATTTTTATTCTTATTCTGTGGAGAAGGCTTATCTAGCCTTATAAAGTTAGGGATACGAGACAAAGTATTGAAGGGTGTTAAGGCAAGCAGAAGTGGCCCTCAGATTTCTCACCTACTTTTTGCAGATGATTGCATTTTATTTGGGGAAGCAACAGAAAGAGACGCAGTTGGGTTGAAGCGGATACTACATGAATACGAAATATGTTTAGGTCAAAGAGTTAATTTTTCAAAATCTGCTATTTTTTTTCAGTACTAACTCAGAGGAGGAAGTCAGAAGAACAATAATTAGAGTGCTGGGAGTTCGTAGCTCTAATGATCCTCAAAGATATTTAGGTTTACCTAATATGGTGGGTAGGAAAAAGAAAGCAGCTTTTCAGATTCTGAAAGACAGACTGCGGCAACGTATTGATAACTGGAGCATCAAATGTCTATCCCAAGGAGGAAAAGAAGTATTTATCAAAGCCGTTCTACAATCTATACCAACTTATTCAATGGCGTGTTTTTTGCTTCCTAAATCTCTATGCTCAGAATTAGAAGGAATTATTGCTAAATTTTGGTGGAGAAATAATAAAGGGAAAAAAGGGATTCATTGGTGTGCCTGGAAGGATATTTGCGTACCGAAAGAATTTGGTGGTCTCGGTTTTCGAAATTTAGACAAGTTTAATATCGCTTTATTAGCCAAGCAGGGTTGGCGTCTTATTACTTATTCCAATTCTTTGTTAGCCTGTGTCTTAAAAGCTAAATACTATCCGAATGAGAATTTTTTAGATGCTGCATTGGGAAATTTACCTTCTCTTACCTGGAGAAGCATTTGGTCAGCAAAAGGAATATTGGAAAAAGGACTCTGTTGGAGAGTAGGTAAGGGAGACGGCATATCAGTGTGGACTGACTTGTGGGTGTCGGGTAATGGAGCAGACAGACTACAGAATCATCACAGAAATGAAAATATCAGATTAGTGGCTGACTTAATTGATGAAAGTAATAGAACCTAGAAAAGAGATTTGATTGTCAATACCTTTGATGCGAGTATAGCTAGGAAAATCCTACAAATTCCGTTGGCGAAATCGGTCTATGAAGATTTTCAAGTGTGGGGAGGAGAGCCATTAGGGAAATTTTCAGTGAGGAGTGCCTATAAACTATTACAAGAGTCTACACTGATTCCTAGTAATATTATACAAACCGACACCATAAATTTTTACAAGAAATTATGGAGCTTAAATATGCCCTCGAAGATAAAAATTACAGTATGGAGGATTTCATGGAACTACATTCCCACGTTCTCAAATCTTAAGATGAATAGAGTGACTACAGTGGACCGGTGCCTTAGATGTCAACAAGATGCGGAGGATAGTATCCATGTTTTTCGATCATGTCCTACAACAAAGGAAGTTTGGAAGCTGTTAAATTTTGCATGGGTACTGAATAATAATTTTTCAGAATGTTGGGATTGGCTTACTTGGGTTTCTACCTGTGGGACGACTGAGCAATGTAGAACTTTTTGTTGCGGACTCTGGAGGATATGGTGGAGCAGGAACAAGCTAATATATGAAGGCAAAAAGTTGAACAGTTGGGATATTACAAGACAGATCAATAGTCATATTTCAGAGTTAGAAAGAGTTGAAGATAGAAAATTTAGCTTGGATGCAACAACGAGGTTTTCGCATGCTGAACAGAGAGTGAATGTGGCGGTCTCTTTTGATGCGGCTTACGATCAACAAACTTTTAGATCTGCTTCAGGCTTGGTTGTATATGACGTGGGGGAAAGAATCTTAGCCTCTAAAGCTGTTCTCCACTCAAACGTTGCTTCTCCGTTCGCTGCAAAAGCACATGCAGGATTACAAGCAGTCAGATTAGGGGAGCAAATGGGTTTTACTATTCTTGATATAATAGGTGATTCAAAGACGGTTATAATGAAATGCCAAAGTGGGAATCGTGACAGTTCAAATATTGGGGCTCTTATCAGAGACATTCAAGCAACAAAAAGCAACTTTCAAGAAATCAGATTTCGGTTTATCCCAAGGACAGAAAATACTTGTGCCGATTTAATAGCAAGAGAAATGCTTTATAAAAGAGAGGAGTTTTACCTGGAGGGAGAGATTCCAGATTCCATTCGACGACAAATGGAGCAGTTAAGTAGGAGAACTTTAGACCGAGAAGAAAGAAGAAAGTCTGGAGCAGTTTGAAATGCTAGTGAAGAAGAAACCGAGACGCCCTTTGAAGCAAAAGAGGAAATTTCGAAAATGGAAGAAGAGAAAAAGAGTCTGATGAAAAGAAAGAAATGAAGAAGATGGGTGGCTGTTGAAATGAAAGAGGAGACATTTAGTTTTTTGGAAACGTAGCAGAAAAGTTAAAGATATGGAGAAAATCTACTATAGTACAGCTGTTTTTGGCGATGGGAAATGACAATGTTTGTGGAGAATAGCTGTTCTGATGACTGGGTGATAGGATTAGGTTTAATTATTTGTTCTGTCTTTTCATTTTCCTTTTCAAATTTCTATGGGGCTGCTGATGTAGATTTATTTATTTGTTAGGTCTTTTATTTATTGTTTTCGTTTGAACCCATTTTGTTGAAGCCGCCCAAATTCAATTGTTGGGCATTATTTGTTTTGGTTTTCCTTTTTATTATAATATATCCCAGTCGAAAAAAAAAAGTATTTACAACTCTAAGTGTGATTTGAATTTGAATCACATTATTGTTAAAGCTTTGCTGTTATCTTATAATTCACCAAAAAAAAAAAATCTCTATATGGATATGAATACTATAACTTACAAAACAAAATTAACATTTAAATTTATAACTTTTAAAAATTATTTAAGACAGATAATAATAAAATTATATAACTTCCCAAACAATTTAAAACAAAAAAATAATATAATTAAAATTTAATACATAACATTGACATTTTTTTCATTATAATAAAATTTCAAAAATAACAATAAAAAGCAAAATTAATTAAAAAAGTGAACAAATAAGAAAAAAAAAACTTGAAAAGAACCCAACAATTTCAAAATAGTTTTTATATAGACCATATTCTGTAGTCTGTAATTAAAGACACGATTTATGAGAAATAAAAATGATTTAAGACACAAAATTATAGCATCAATGAAAAATGAAATAAACTTTTACGTAAAATCAATAAATTTAATATTTTGGTAGAATAGCTACTTGTTTGTGAAGATAAAATTTGATTTGACACTCATCATTACAAAATATTTCTTAGGAGGAAAAAATATGTTTAATTTGCATTTCATAATTAGAATAATTAATATTTAGTGTAAATGAAGAACATATTTCAAGTTATGAGATAGATGACAAGAAATTGAAAAATAACAATAAATAATTAAAAATTAAAAGTTAAATGAATCAAGGAACAAAAAATTAGAGAGAGATCGCAATAGTGATGACCAATCAACTTCATGAAGTATATCCATCAATTAAAAGAAGTTATGTTGTATTTTATATTTATATTTAATCCCTTTTCCTTAATTTTGCAAATTCGTCTAATTTTAATCATAAAAAATTATAAAATTGATCAATTCAATCTTTGTAGGATCAATTTTGCTCCCTATGCTGTAAATTTAATTTAAATTTGGTTTAAATATATGAACTTATTTTTGGTGATTCGACCCAATCACACATCTCTACATCATTTTATCTACTCAATTGCACAACTATGAATGATTTCTAAACTACTAAACCTAATAATTCTTTCAATTTTGTTCGATAAACATTGAGCATTAATTCTTGACCACCAAACCCAATATATATATTAGTTATCATTTGTGTTCTAAGTTGTGGTTTATCCATAATCTTTTTTGAATTTTTATGTATTTTTAAAGAGTAATGATTAAACTAACAAAAAATTATAAATGTTGAGGGTTATAAAAGTTATTTTTCCTTTTCTTTGTAATTGCCACATTAGAGACTAATCGAAAAAATAGACAGAAGTTAGGTTAGGGACCAAGATTTTTAAATCAAGAAAAATATAGGAATTCAATGTCTCGAAATTAAAATGGAATTAAATTTTAAATTTCAAAATAATACATAGACTCTTGACATTTTTAAACCTTTATTTATTTATTCATAAGATAAATATACATTTTGGTACTTGAATTTAGCTTTAAAGTTTAAGTTGGTACTTAAAGATTATTATTAGTCCTGTTAGATACCTAAACTTAGCTTCAAGATTCAATTTAATACTTAAATTTTTTTAGTCGAATTAGATACTTGAAGTTTGGTTCACTTAAGTGATTTAGATAGCAACTTAAACATTGGCTAATTTTATGTTTAATGAGATTGAGCTTTTTCATATTTTATTTGGAATGTATTTATACGTGCTACATCATTTATGATTTATAAAAGAAAAAACACATGCAACTTGAAAAATAATTAAAACATGTACGTAAATATATATAAAAAAATGTAATAAAGTTTTCACACAAAAAAAAAATAATAAAGTGAATCTGGAGGCCAACTGACCGTGAATGGAGCAAGGGAATTATCTTCATCCAATCAAAAAAACAATATATATTAGAGTACCAGCTGCTACAAATACAAAAAGAACCGCCAATTTCCTCAGCGCTTAACCATCAAAATTTTCTTGTTTCGCTCTTCCTCTCTGTACAAATGTCGTCGTCTACATTCTTCTGCAATGCCTGTGCATAAATTAAGCACATTAATAACTGGACATATATTACCTGCTTCTCTTTTCTTTAATGTAAAAACGTAACGTACAAAAAGAAACATTGCCAAATCTCTCACCTGAAATCCTTGTGTCGTGTTTGGAACTTTTGTGTTTGTCGTCTCATGAGCTTTACGTTGCCGTTGTTGGTATCCCGTTTTCTAGCATGGAGCCTGGGAACATTGCAGGTTTTGCCCTTATCCTTACCTGCTTCATGATCCTTAATATTGACTTTGTTGTTGTCGGTGGCATCCAAGTTTAAGCCATCATCTCCTTCGTTGCATATGGAGCTTAGTGAAAGCGCCACAATCAGGAGATTCAAATCAGTAAGAAATGTGTCATTGGGCTGCCGCAAGTCATCAGCCTCATCAATGGCCACCGTCGTCTCCTCCTCATCACCTAATACGTACTTTGTTTCCATGCTGTTGCTTCTAAAACCTGTACCCACAACATCTTAATAATGACATATTTCCATCTCCTAATTAAATCATCCCTCATTTTGACATATCGTTTAAAGCCTGTAATGCTTAACAGAATGATTTACCTCCTTGATCGACTAAAATCAGGGATGGAAGACAATACATATGTGTATATATATGTTTGTAAGGGATGGCTGTGATGCACCACATGAAGCTAGAGAACCAAAATTTTTAACCCCGCAAACAGCTCAGACTTTATTTTATTGGACAAATATGGGAGAGATGTTAGTTAAAAAATAGTTATACTAATCATCATTGGGAAGAAATGAAATCTATTTGGCACTAAGCTCGCCAAAACTTAGGCCCAACCCATTAGTCCATTGCTATGCTGGCCGCCAGAGTCTACAATGTGGCCATTAAGAACAGCTCAATCCTTTGGAGATGGAAGTTTAAGGAGTCTCATGGTAGCAATAGGAAAATACAGACATGGGATGCCGAAACTTGTTAAGGGTTCTTACAATACACTGAACAACCAAAAGAGGGCAATGTGCTGTCGACTTTTCTCAAGTTGAACCAACAAAGTTTGGCCAGTACGTTGAAGTAATGACTACTCTGTCAAGCTTTGGAGCACTAACATGGTAAGCTTAAAGAATTTCCAAATAGTTTTTGCTAAAATTGTCTCATCTTTCATGAACTAAGGTCTAAGCATGATTGTTCAACACAGAGGCTATGTATAGTGTACGGATGGTTAAGCATATTAGCACAAATTCATTAGGATCGACCATAATTCCTCTATTTTGTATTTAGATAGAAGCCATGTTTGATCTAGGAAAGCATTTCATCAATCATCAATGAAAACCAAATGAAGTTTTCTTTTTCTGTCTCTAAGCAAATCGAACCTGATGAAGAAAGACTAGGGGAGTTGGGAATCTAAGGCATGGCCAAAGGCTCTTCTAGCTCTTGGACTAATTACAAGTAGCTGACTTTCTGAATTCATTCTTAAACTGCGCCCAGAATCTGTCACTGGAGAAGGTCTTGATGATCTTCCTTTTGGTGTCACTGAAAAAAGAAAACATATATTATGAATTGCTCCAATGTTTAAAATTTGACATAAAAGATGGAACAATATTTGATGTCTAGGGATTTCATAAAGGACCTTCCCTCTATTACAGGGCCATCAATATCCCCATTTCCATCGCCACTAACTAAAGTTATTTGACTTCTCGATTCAAAAGTGTCATTGAGACTAGCTCTTGTTTTTTTTTTCCCAACACTCTAACCAAACATTTGAAAACAGATTTGTGAAGTTTCCCATGTTAGAGTATATCATCATTAGTAAAGAATCTGTTAGGCTGTTAGTATTGCTAGTGAGCTGTTCACAAGTTACAAGTTGTTAGTAGTAGTTATCCCTTTGTAAATTGTATATGAATACACTTGATAAACTGTATCAAAATAGGCAATAATAAATCAATTTTCTAAATTCATTTCAGTCATTTCCTTTTCTATTGAATTCTTTGTATATACTTATGTGGTATCTTTCGCCTAATTCCTAGAGACTTGCTCGTGCTGCGCTTTCATGGCTAACTCGACTAATTCTGTTTCTGCAAACAATGGTAATCCGTCCAATGTACTGTGAAATTCTCGATTAGTTCAATGTTTCCCTTGACATGAAACTGTCAAATTAGATGAAGGTAACTTTGTACTGTGGCAACAACACATAAAATTGATTGTTGACCTGCTCCACCATGGTTTATTCCATCTCTGAAGGGTCCTCTGGTTTCAAATCCAGAGGCATCATTTTTCCATCAACAAGATAAGTTGCTTGCGTCATGGTTGTTATCCATAATAAATGGTGCTCTTCTCTCTTGTTTTACAGATTCAAAGTCTTCGTATGATGTCTGGGGTACCGCAAATCGACTGTTCACCACCTTGACCAGAGTCAAATTATCTCACGTTAACATGAGTTGCATTCGATTAAAAAAGGTAATATGTCAATTAAAAGATATGTGGCTAAGATTCAGAATTCTTGTGCCTTGATCGAAGCATCTGGATCTTGAATCTCGAAGGCTGAGAAGGTGCAGATTGTTCTTGCAGGCTTGACATCGAAGTATGACGTCGTTCTCACCCGTACGTCGTTCTCGTACGAACCTCTTCCTATGCAAAGAGTTGTGGATGTTCTGTCGAAATATGAAAGTCGACAGACTCGTGTGGCGCAAGAGGTGTCATTTTATGCAAATCTGATGGAGGCCATTCCAATGCCGATTGTGGTGGAACTCACGCATAGTGGTCGCTCCTCCACTAGTGGCCGTGGGAGGGGATTTCGCTCTCGGATCCAGTGCCAAATTTGTGATCGGTTTGGGCACTTGGCGTAGCGTTGTTATTATCGATTCAATAGAGACTACGATGACCCTTCTACGCCGGCGGTGGCTTGGGCTTTGACTGCGTGGGCTTCGATTGCAAGTGATGGAAGGGGTCGCGCGATGTTTTTGGTTCGAGTGCTGCGAGTCGATGCGAGGATGATGCCAATAGTGGTTTCTCCTTCCCTCCAAAGGTTCCAGGTCCGTTCGGGCCATTTTTTACGGCGTCTCCACCTGGTTTCAGTCATGGTCGATGGTGAGAGGGTATACCACCAAATGCGACTGTGTTACATATAATAGATTTTAAGGTTTCACATAACCTTTTTGATGTTATAGGTATTGGGTCACATGGTGTGGGCCTTACTAGGCCAATTGTTACAGGTTAGAGTTTTAGGCCACATGATGGCCTTGCTAGGCCGAATGGTGTAGGCCACTTTTTTGGGTCATATGATGCTGGTCAAAGACTTGGGCTGAGTGCTAATTTTGTTAGCTTTGGGGGCCCACCTAGTCATGGACAAGGTGATAAACCGTAATTATAACATATTTTAGACCCACATTTAACATGCTTTTGGATGATTTATCCCTCAATTTATGTAAAAAGGTGCTCTTAATCCTTTCTTTTCATGTCTTATATCCAGGAAAGCACCCGAGGATGAAAAGAACGTAAAACGGGCCCAAAACGGAGTAAATGGGCCATATCACGAAATTGACACGGCCTGGCCTAAAGACCACGCGGCCGTGCCTCATTAAAAGTCCGAACACGACCTGGCCACGATTCACATGGGCGTGTGCCATGGTCGTGTCCCTGTCGCTGGAAAGAGCAATTTCATTCGGGAAAGGATACTTAGAGGCAAAGAAACACATTCCAAAGCCTATTCAAACACCCTAGTAGGAATTCTACTTAAATTAGGATACTTAGGGGCCAAGTAAGGCATCACAAAGTCTATATAAACACCCAAGGGGGCAACTTGAGAGGGGAGTTCGGCAGAAGCCGAAACCGACGTAAAAGCTAGGCCAAGGAGCCAAGCCGAGAAGGTCAGATTTAGGGAATAACGCGAGGATAGCCAGTTGATCCATCCCAAGAAGTCGGAGCTATACTCAAGGCGGCGGAATTCTCCTTCAATTCCTTTAGGGGGTTTTAGGGTTTTCTTATGTTTTGTTTTATCTTTTCTCTTGAGATGTTCTTTCTATTCATTATGAACTAAACCCCTCAGATACCTGAAGGGGATGAAACCTAGATGAATTTTGTTATTTGATTTTTAAATTATATGATAATTACTTAGTTTGTTCTTAATTATGTTGCTTAATCCAAATCTGATGTGCTTAGGTGGAGGAGGAATAGACCCTGCCTAGGAGTAGATCTAGCATAATTAAGCGGAGTTGATCGAACGCCTAAAGATAGGGTTACGAGATTTTACCGAATTAAGGTGAAACCTAATATGGGAATCCACAGATCGATTTACTGCTATTCTAGGGGGTTATTATAAGCGAGCGAGAGTTCCACTAATTAACCTAGGGTTAGACGTTATTTGCCTCGAGAGAGGGTTTAATATAGGTTAGGGAGTCCTACGGATTAAGCTAAGTAAAGAAATCATATGGTTCAGTGTTAGATAACAAGTGATGTCTAGGTGGATTCTTCCTGAGGGTATCGTCGTGATCAACTGAGTTTTTCTTCAAGTTATTTTCCAATTCGTTTTTTTTGTCTTGTGTCTTTAACTTAGTAGTCGTTAATATTAGATTAAAACAATTTCACTATATTTTTAAGGCTAAATAATAAAAAGCAAGTTAGTATTAGTACCTTTAGTTCCTTTGGGTTCGACAGTCCGGTCTTGCCTAAGCTATACTACTGTTCGATAGGTACACTTGCCTTTAATCGTTGTCAGAGTTAGTTTCCAGGTTCGATCACATTCATTATAAATTTTAAAGCTCTGATTTCAGTGATCACAAGGTATTGGGCGCTTACGTGACAACGATGTGGGTATTCATGGGACAAATGGCGGGCCGTATGATGGATCGAGTATTCCATGATTAACAAAGCCTAGAGCGCGTGTTCTTCTTCGGCCAACTTCTAGAGTTAGGGCCTTAGATCCAATTTTTTTTATTCCCCACCATGTGTTGGGTTGCCACGAGTTTTTGATGTGCCTGCGTTGGATTTCTCGAACACCACTGAGTCTAATGTGAATATGGCCCAGTATGGGTCCAATTTTGATAATGTTGATTCTTATATTCCTATGACTGTAGGGACTTCATTTGGTATCCTGATTCGGGAGCTACGCATCATGTTTGCAAGGAGGCCTCTGCTTTGAATGATTCTACGTCATACTCAGGTACATTTCCTCTTTTCATGGGTGATGGGACACCTGTAAAAATTACATGCATTGGAAATTTTACCTAGCCTACAAAAAATAAGTTGCTCCATCTGTCTAATATTTTGTGTATGCCGAATATATGAAAAAAAATTGTTATCTGTTTCCTAGTTTGCTAAAGAAAATAATGTCTTCTTTGAATTTCACCCGTTTCACTGCGCTATTAAGGACATCCAGACTCAGGAAATTTTGTTGCGGGGCCACACGCATGATGGGCTCTATCATTTCTCACTGGTTGCTCCTGTTCAAAATGGTGTTTTTCCTTCTGTTCATAACACTGGACTTCAAACTAGCTCCACTAGTTATGACGTTTTTGCACTATGGCACCGCCGACTTGGTCATCCTTTTGCCCGTGTTGTTAAATCGGTTTTAGATGAATGTCAAATTATTTCGAATAAAGTTTTTCTTAATAATATTTGTATTGCCTGTCAAAAAGAAAAGTCCCATAAGTTTCCTTTTTCAAACTCTACTACTAAATACACTGATCCTTTTGACTTGGTTGTCTCCGACTTATAGGGACATGCGTCTATTGTCTATAGAAGTAATTGGTATTATGTCTCGTTTGTTGATATGTTTAGTTGTTTTACTTGGATATTTCTCATTCAGCATAAGTCTCAAGCCATTGATTGTTTTATTCAATTTAAGAAGTTGGTTAAAACTTAGTTTGGGAAAGATATCAAATAATTTCAAATCGATTGGGGTGGTCAGTTTTGAGCTTTCACGGTAATTCTGGCTAAGCATGGTATTCTTCATAGGCTTTCGTGCCCACATACGTTAGAACAGAATGGTGTGGCCAAATGGAAACACAAACATATTGTTGAAATAGGTCTTACTCTTTTGGCTCAAGTGAATCTACTTATGAAATTTTGGGGTTATGCTTTCACTTGTGCTATACATTTAATAAATCGACTACCTACCTTGGTCTTGAAAAGTTAGTCTCCTTATAAGATTCTTTATGGTAAGGACCAAACGTATGATCATTTGCGAGTGTTTGGGTGTTGTTGTTTCCCATATCTGTGCTCGTTTCATAATCACAAGCTAGAACTTCATTCTCAGTTGTGCACATTTTTATGATACAGTCCTCAACATAAAGGTTATCAATGTCTTACACCGAATGGTAGGATTATTGTCTTTGGACACGTGTTTGATGTGTACCTTGAGAATTCTGTGGTTCAATCCAAGTCCGGTGGGTGTGTCTCCACATATGTTCATATTGTGCAGTCTCTATCTGATAGGCCTCTGAGTCCTGAGTCCCAAATCTTTGTTTCGTGACTTGTCTATTAATACTAATTCTCGTACCACAGCGGAATCAGTATGTAACACCCCTCACCCGTATTCAATACCGGAATAAGGTTACAGAGCATTATCAGACTTATGAAACAATTAAACAATTATTTAACATACATATGCTCAATTCAATCATTAATCATTCAGTCTCAATCAATTTGTCCCTATTAAAAGCCTTCGAGGCCTTAAACATTCTTTAGAAATGGTTCGGGACTAAACCGATAACTCAGAAATTTTTCCAACACTTAGCAAATTTTTCTTCAATTCAGGGGACACACGTTAGTGTGGCCAGGCCGTGTGTCTCACACGGCCACCAGACACGCCCGTGTCACAGATCGTGTGAAAATAGGGGGTACATACTGACTTGGGTCACACGGCCAACCACACGCCTGTGTGTCTAGCCCGTGTGCCCTTCGAAGTGGCCACACACGCCCGTGTGCCACGCCGTGTGTTAGGCCGTGCCAAACTTGTAGGGTATACTGACTTATGCAATACGGCCAAGTCACGTGCTCGTGTGCTAGGCCGTGTGCCAATTAGAGGGTATGCTGACTTGTACCACACGGCCAATCACACGCCCGTGTGTGAGACCGTCTGGAGCATACTGACTTCATTTCAATTTTAACACCAGGGGACACACGACCATGTACCATGACCATGTGTCACACACGGCTGAGACACACGCCTGTGTCTCTGCCCGTGTGGACAAAAATAGGCTATTTACCAAGCCATTTTGCCACCTATTTTGCACATACCTAAACCAACTCAAATGGTACCAATCCATGCACAAATAACATTCCAATTCATCCACATTCAAGACTAATTCATACCAATTTCAATACCAACATTCAACATGCTTATAACTCAAGTTTAACTCAACCAAAACCTACTCAAATACATATACCAATCAACTAGTTTAACCATTACCTAACATACCCCATTTTTGTACCAATTCCACAAACTTCATAATATGATCATTCATATATCCATCCAAATAACTCAAATATCAACATATAAGCACATATAAGCATATAACCAAATTCACTAAATTAAGCTAACTCTCATGCCTAAATTTTCAACCCAAAATATAGACATTTACAATGCCAATTCATTTGGCTAACATCATTAGCAAAACATAATCAACAAGACTCAAATACCTATACATGCCATATACTCAAAACATAGTTTCAAAAGTACCAAAGAGTCGGTGGATAGTGTGGTGAAGTTTCCGACAATCTCCGAATCCGATCTAGCTTTGAAATCACTATAAAACATGGAAAAGCAACAAAGTAAGCTATATAGCTTAGTAAGCTCATATGTTAACAATGAGCAACTACCATCATTCATTAAGCATTCATATAATGGAAAACAGTGTATAACAAGTCTATTAAATCTCAAACTATCAAATGATCATTCATATAACTTACCAAGAACCTCATAAATTTCATAGTTTTCAATACTCAATTCATTTCCGTACGTACCTGTACTATCTCGTACCAATCTCATATTCAACTACTTTCTTTCTTTTACCCGTTGAACCATTCGGTTCTTTTACCCGTTGAACTATTCGGTTCTTTTACCCGTTGAACCATTCGGAATAGAAGTTGGATACTTAAGGTCTTACTCGATAAGTACCTATACCATGGCCCATAGCCAAATCAAGATAACTTATCCGAAATTCTGATATCATGGCCCGAAGCAAAATCAGTTTATCTTGCACCCGAAATGATAAATCATGGCCCGAAGCCAACTCAAAGTTTACCTAATGACATGTCACTAGCATCCTAAACTATTCCTAAGGTTCAATCAGGATTTCAACTGTCGAACCTTTATCGAATCATTTCTGAACTCATCCGTAATCACATAATCACAATTCATGCTATATCAAAGCATATAAAACACAATTGAAATGAATTTATAACTGATGGAGCTCGAAACTAACTATTATTTCAACAAAGGCAAGCGCACCTATCGAACAGTAGTATAGTTGTGGTGAGTCCGGAATATCGTATCCTCAAGGACCAAGAGTAATAGTATTAACTATCTTTTTATTATCTAGCCTAATAATCAAGGGGATTTATTTTTAATCTAAAATTAACTAACTAATTTAACTAACTATGAATGCGACAAAGAGTGAATTGGGGAAAATACTTTTGGACAACTTATATGAGATAGGCAATACCTAAGGAAGAATCCACCTAGACTTCACTTATTACTTTTGATTCATGCAATTTATTCACTTGACTTAATTCGTAGAAATCCCTAAATTATATTAATACCTCTTTCGAGGCTACTAACAACTGACTCTAGGTTGATTAATTGAAATCTCTTTCTAATTAAAACCCCTATCATCACATTAACTCGATCTATGGATTCCCTTATTAGGTTTGACCCTAATCCGGCAGATTTTTGTCGCCCTATATCTAGGGTTGTAATAAACTCCGCTTAATTGTGTTGATCTACTCTTAAACAGGGACTTTTGCTCCACTGAATAAGCACATTCGACTTGAATCAATAACCTGAATTATCAAAACAAGAATAAGAACTCACAATTAAGAATAAGCACAAGTATTTATCTCATAAATCAAATAATAATAAGATCTGTCTTAGGTTTCATCCCTCAAGTATTTGAGGGTTTTAGTTTCATCCCCATGTGCAGTGGTCCAGGCCGTGTAGGCCTATTTTGTCCCTTTTTGGCCCGTTTCTTGTTCTTTTCAATTTCTTAAGCTCTCCTGAGTATAAAACATGAAATTAAGAGATTAGGAGCATCGAATTCATCAAATTAAATCTAAATTCATCCAAAAGTAAGCTAAGCATGAGGTTAAAATATGGTAAATTATGGTTTATCAAATATCCCCACACTTAAACATTTGCTTGTCCTCAAGCAAAATCCTCAACTCGCAATTAAAATTAACTTCCTAAATTCATAATTCTTATCAATAATGTTTCATCATAATTCATAGATAATTTATACATTGATAATTTAACTAAAAGAGTCATAAAGATTCAAACAATCTAAATCATAAATTTTTATAGCACGAAAATATAGGTGTTTCCCCTTACCTAAATAATTACCTCTAATTCAAAACCGACAAGAATTGACATCTACACTAAAGATTCACTCAAATCACTCAAGGTGTTTAAGGTTCAAATTAAGCACTCAAAAGTCAACATGAAGAGTTAATCCCATAGGCTTGCATGAAAATCAAATCTCCACCACTATAAAATGAGATGATGCACAAATCAAAAGGTCTTTAAAGGGTTGTAATGGGGTTTTGGTTAAAAGTGTGGATAAAGGCTGAATTAGAAAGTTAGAATCGAGATTGAATTGATAAATTACCTAACTAGAAACAATGAACTAATGGTAAATAATTACATTAATAACAAGAGCTTCTTCTAAAGATGTTAAACTGTTTAAGCTCATAAAACATGGAACTAATAATGAATAAACTTTCAATTTTTTCTCTCTTTTTTTTTCTTTTTTAAAGAATAAGAACATACAATGAATAGGAAAGAACTTAACAATGGAAGTAGAGAACATAGTTAGGCAACTGCTCAAATCAAATCTCGACAAAAGGAACATCAAAAAGATTAGGGGAAGTAAAAATTTGGTTTTGGGTTAATATTAATGGGTGAGTCAAGAAATGGTTTATTAGGCTAAAAAGGGGTTCACTAGGGGTTAATTATGAGGGTAGGCTTTTTGTGGAGTGAGTGGGTTAAATCCTAAGTGCCTTTATCATCTCAGTATATCAAATAAAAATCTGGTCTCGACAAGTATAATCGAAGCAAGTTCTAGAATAACAAATCAATGTTGACACACTCATAATCAATAAAGTGAGCAAGAAAAATATATGCTCTTAAAAAGCTCAAAATCTCACAAAAATTATGGTTTTTGATGTCAACCTTGTAAATTTCAAACTTCAAAGTAACATGTAAGTTTAGGGAAACAACCTAATAAAATTTTAATTCTGAAAATAGACTTATCACGCTTGATTCTCTAATGTCTTAAAGTTTAAACCATCAATGCACAATTACCTATGACTTAATCTGAAACATATCAATGACAATCATAAATCAACAGAAGTTTCATTCAATAGTAAATATGAGAAAATTACTTTACGAACAAGACATAATTCAAGGATTTTCTGGTAATGAAATCAATAACCTCCCCACACTTAAGATGTACATTGTCCTCAATGTACAAAGATGGATAATAACAATAAAGTTAGAAATCATAAGAGAGGGAGAGAAGTGAAACTTCTTGAATTATGGATGAAATCCTTAGAAAATATACAATGATGAACATGATAACTAGGCAGAGATGAAGGTGGGGGAGAATACTCCGGTGGTGTGTTTGTACCTTTAGTGGCACATTAAACCTTTGTAAACTGCAAAGTGATTAGTAAATTTTTAGGGAATTCTATTAGTGGACGTTGTTATATTTACTCGAGAATTAGACAGCAGGAGATAAAAGAAATAGAACTATAGTAATAAAAGTTTTAAACAAGAAAGGTAAAGATTTGAACAAACAAATGAAAATAACAATAAAAGTGAAAATAGAAATAAAAGTAAAAATAAACATAAACATAAAAATAAAATAAAAACAAAAATAAAGGGACTCAGAGGTCCTCATCATCGGCTGTACCGCGAGGTGGTGGAGGCGGCGATATGTGAAAGTGATGACAAATCTGCTGAAGAGTTGCCTCGATGCCATCATATCGTTGAGCGGTGTCATTAAATTGTTGAGTACAATAATGCTCAAACCGAGTGAGGCATTCAGAGATGTCTGGAAGTGAAGCAGCAGCATGAATTGGCCAGCGAGGGGAGTGTGGTGTCGAAGGTGACTCCTCGTACTGTGGAGGGACATCATTAGTAATGTCCTCTAGGTCGTTGGTGGCTTGTGATAGCCTATACTAGGGAGGATCGAACCCACGGTGGCGCTTAATCATCCCCATGTGGAGCATCGTCTGGATGCCTTGTGGGACATCTGTCCTATCAGTGTGAATGAGGAGGACTGAGCAGCGGTGTTGAGGAGGCCAAAATACCGAGCTAGGCGTGTGATGTAGGGACCCATAGAGATGACCCCTCTCCTATGCTGCTCCGTCTGATGTTGAATGGCGCGAGCTATGAAGTAGACTAAGTCGAAGACGTGCCCGTTCGCCATGCACTATAGGAAGTGGGCGTCGTGAGTGTTGACGACGCTGGTGCTCTCTCGCCTACCTGTCTGTATATGAGCTAAGATGGCGTGTAAGTACCTCAGGGATGGGGCGAGAGCTGTCGCCTTGGAGCGACTGGGTCATAGGTGGCCGAGACGGGGGCAATTTATTTCAACATCTAGAAGAGGATTTATGGATGTGGCGATGGAGGTTCTCGAGATCATTGTCCTCCATGAATTTGTCGGTGGAGAGTCCCAAGGCGGCCCCGAATTGTGGGATACTGAGCTCACGTACAATGCCTCCGAGATGGAATTGGACTGTGTCGGGGTCATCATTGTAACACCCCTATCCCGTATCTGTCGCCGGATTAGGGTTAAGGGCATTACCTGACAGAATAGAACTTCTTCAGACAATTCATAAAGTAAATCATCAATTACAAAACATAGTGTAATATCTTGAAATAGGGGTTAATTTTTATTAAATTATTTTGCATAAGTGTGGTCGTTGTGGTGTTAATGGAGGTATTTTAGAGGCTAGTTATAAGCTAAGGGAAGGCCCGAGCTATAGGAGAAATTTTGTTTTTAAGTATTAATTAAGGGGAGCTAGGCGAAGAAGGCCTTAAGGAAAATTTTGGGAGTTCTTGGACATAAAAATCACCTTGGTAAAGTGGCTGCAAGGCGCCACTTAGGGCCTTGGTGAATGACGCCAGGAGTAGTGGGGAAGGGCCTTGGTTCGAGTTGCAGAGGAAGCAAATGGGCATTTATTTTTGCGTCAAGAAGGAGCTTGGCTAAGGAGGTCTTAAAAGGAATTCTGGATGAAACATGTCACAAAGAGTACCTGGGAAAAGTGGCAAGGGACGCCACCTTGGGTGCTGTAAGTGTGCGTCAAGAGGGAGCTTCAAGGGATGAGGTTCGAATCACGTTGGCAGCATAAAATGGAGTTTTTTTTGGTTCCTTTACATGTGACGTTAAGAGAGGGGGAAGGAATTGGATGGCACATGGACTTTGGAAGGATGAGATAAGGCTTGCTTTATCTTTTTTTTTATTCGGCTAGGAAGATGAGATAAAGGGTGGATTTATTTTATTTATTTTTTAATTAAGGTGATAAAGGTTTATTTATTTTAAGTTAGTAGATAGAAGATAAGTGTAGCTTTATTTTATTTATTTATTTTTATGGGAAGATAAGGGATAATGTGATGGATTATTTTTAGTAGATATGAGATAAATGAGGTGATAAATTGTTGATTTATTTTTATTTACTTTGAATATGTGTTAAAGAGATAAAATAGGAGAAAGTGTGTAGTATAAATAGGGGTGCTCACCTTTTTGAAATTCTTTTTCCCATTTTAATTTCTTCTTGCCGAAATTGTTCTACCCTCTCCTCCTCTTCTTTATTTTTCTTCCAACCCAAATCCCTTTCTATTTTTCCTTGAATAGCCGAATATCCCTTTGCCATAAAGAGTCATAGCCAAATGTTCTATCACCCTTTTTAAGGGCTTAGCCGAATCTTCAGGGGCCATATTCTCTCTTCTCTGTCGCAAGTTTTGAAAGCAGAAACCTCTTCTCTTTTGATCTTTTCAAGCAAACGATAGTGGTAAGTAATTCCTTTTAGTAATCGACTTTCTTTTCTCTTCATGGTGTTGCCGAAATCAAGTGTTTGACCTTGATTTCTAGGGGTGGCCAAATGGTCTTTAAAGCCATAATATGTGTGTCTGTTATGTGTAGCCAACACTAAAGTGCAATAAGGACTCTTTCGGGATTCGATTCTCTCAAGGAATAAGTGACAGTTTCAGGATTTAGATGAGCAAGGTAAGAGCAGTGTGACATTCGGCCATAGGCCATATTTGGTATTTTAAGTGTGACCAATTTGACTATAATGGTTTAGGGGCTAATCGTCAGGAATAGGAGAGTTTCGGGATTTGTTCGATTGTGCCAAATCAGGTGCGTAGTTATCGCACTATTCTCCTGTTATTTGTATGTTGTTATGTATGTATGTTTATGATGTGTATGTTAGCCGGAAATAATGGCTAAGATGGTGGATACCCGTAGTGGGTAATCAATTAATCAGGTCAGTGCTCTATTTTGCCTATGATATATGTGTGATATTTGTGGTGAGCATGTGATGAATACTTACTCTAAATGTTAATATGACATGATACACATATATGCATGGGACTTGGGATGTGAAAATCGAAGGAAATGGTGTACATGTTTATGTACGTGGTCTAATGTTAGCCTTGTGCTACATTAGCGCTTGATGGTAGCTATGTGCTTCATCAAGGGAGGTGTTGGCTAAGTGTCCATCTCGGAGGTTGATAGCTGTGTGCATCACCGTGAACTGATTGATATGTGGGATCACTTAGGTGATCGGTGGCTTAGCCACGGCCTTGAGTAGCAGGTCTGCCAAGGTAGGATATGTGGGATCACTTGGTTGATCGGTGGATTAGCCACGGCCTTGGGCAGCAAGTCTGCCAAGGTAGGTGTGATGGATGGACATTAGGTTGGGATGGGCTCCATAATTGCATGATTATGTATGTGGACTGTGTGGATATGGGCCAAGCCCATATGTGGAGACATGTGGAATAACTATGCACTGAGTCTGTTTGACTCACCCAATTTTTACCAACATCCTAGGTGATGCATAAAGCTTGGACCGGGTTGGAGTGGATACGAGGTGGCCCATGCAGAAGGTATTTTATTTGTTTTATACATTTTATTTATGAAAGGTTATTTATTGTAATAAAGGCCACTTTAAGTGTTTAAGGATTTTTATTATGGCTTTAAGTTGGATTGATGATTAAGTTAATATTCGAGAATGTTTCTTTTAAAGAATAAATATATACTTTGCTAAATTCTTTTAAAGTTTTAAATTTAACAACTTAATTTTATTTTGGAATTTTACATACCCAATATTTTATTAAAGGCATACAAAATTTTATGTTTTACTATAAGTCAAAATACTTTTCAAACATTTTTCCGCAGTGGCATTTCAAATTCGGTCGTAGTGAATGGGCCGGGTTTGGGGTGTTACACATAGTGTCCCTTCGGTAGGTCATCGAGACCTAAAGCATACTTAGAAACAAGGTCGGGACTAAATCGAAACACATATAGAAAATTCTCAAAAATTTAAAACTTTTTCCAAGTTTCAGGGCTTACACACCCGTATGGGCAAACCGTGTGCTTTCCATGGCTGATAGACACGCCCATGTGTCCTCCCCGTGGACGAATCTGACTTAACTGCACGGCCACCAAGCACGCCCGTGTACCTTGGCCGTGGTCGAAGCTGACTTGGCTCCACGGCCACCAAGCACGTCCGTGTGCTAAGGTCGTGGACGAGTCTAACTTGACCATACGACCACCAGGCACGTCCGTGTGCTAAGGCCGTGTACTCTTAGCTAGCTATCGACTTAGCTCCACAGTCATTAGGCACGCCCGTGGGCCACAACCGTGTGGAAAAAAATAAGCCATTTGCAAGGCCAAATTACCACCCACTTAGGGTAAAACCTACAAGCAAATACCAATACAATTCATGCACATTTAATAACCATGAACATGCCAAAATATTCACTCAATCTATATATTCAAAACCAATTTCATTCATACCAAATTTACAAGACTAAATCTCATATAAACTCAAGCATAATCCAACCATTTACTTACCTTAAACTTGATAATTTCTTATACTATTAAACCATACCAAACATACATCATAAATCACATTCATTAAAGCAATTTGCCATCACATAACTAGCCAAATCACATGACTAGGTTCATATCTCATACTTATCCAAATAACTAGCCTATACATGCCATATCTAGCTATATACATTTCCAAAATGTACCAAAATAAGTTGAGTAGTGTGATAACGATCCTTGATGGTCCCCGAGCCTTTAGTAGCTTTGACGATATATAAAACAAAGAAAAACACACAAACAGAGAAAGCTTTCCAAAAGCTTAGTAAGTCATATACAATTAAACTTAACATGAAAGGCATATAGGCATATAGGAACATTGGCACAACTAACTTTCATTGCAAATTTACTACATGTATGCTTTGGTCCATGAACTTAGCCACATTTTGCCACACTCATCAATTCAAAGATCTTATATACACATAGTTCTTTCATGCATACTTTTACATCTCATATTATGGTTCCAATATACATATTCATCATAGTAGGATCGTATAGATACTTACCTTGTATACACACTTAGTGTATAAGTTAACGTACCTAAAACGGATTTATAGTTCACATAGCCATTCGTACCATAGATTTGCCTGTTGAACCGATAGGAACCTAATAGGATACTCAGAAAACTCAGAATAGTACTACAATGTCAATGTCCTAGACGAGGTCTTACATGCACTCAGATATCGATGCCACTGTCCCAGACAGGGTCTTACATGAATCAATACGATGCCGATGTCCCAGACAAGGTCTTACAAGTAAAGATCATATCGATGCCAACGTCCCAGACGTGGTCTTACATGTAATCTCAAATCAACACCGACGTCCCAGACGTGGTCTTACATGATATCACAGAACTGACACCTATGTCATGACATAGCTAATCCTATCTATTCCTAGGTTCGTACGGGACTTCTCGGACATTGTCACTACATAGATCTTATCTCGGAATTCATATACATAGCATCTCGTAAGCATTCACTGTTATCAATGGTCATATGAACATGCACAATTCAATATAAATACATTTATTTGTAATATGACTTACCTCGGATTCAATTTTACGGAAATGGAAACGGCTGCTCAGTTACTTTCGCTTTCCCGCGATCTAAGTCCGTTTTCCTCGGTTCTTGATCTATACATATTCAGAATTAAATCTTTTATTCACTAACTCATTCCATTCAATCCAAGGATACACATTTAGGGCTATTTGCAAATTAACCCTTACATTTGCACAATTTATCAATTTAGTCCATTTTTCTCAAAACATCAAATACACAAATTCATCATACATCCATGATTAGCCGAATGCTTATGTATATCATACAAGTCTATATTTTCCATCAAATTTGCAATTTAGTCCCTCAAGTTACTATTTTCTCAATTTAGCCTTAATTAGCTAAATTCATCAAAAATTCAAGAACAAAGTATGTTCATCTAGATCAAATCTTTCATTTAACAACTAAAATCATCACAAAGCTCAACATATCATCAATGGCCTATCTCACAAACATCATCAATACACAAAATTGAGATATGGGTTTTGTAGTAGACAAAGCAACGATTGCAAAAACGTAGAAATAATCGAAAACTGACTAAAAACATACCTTGAATTTGGCTTGTAAGTAGTCGAATATACAAAGCTTCAACACTTTCTTTTTCTTTCTCAAATCGGTGGAAGAACAAAACATTATAGCTTATTTTAAGCTTTTGTTTAATTAATATTATGATATAAACTCATTTACCATAATAACCTTTCATAATAATATATATAACATAAAATGCAAGGGTAATTTAATCCTTGTGTCGTCCATTATCTTAGTAAACGGCCAATTTACAACATAAGGCCTCATATATAAGAAGACATATCAATTAAGCCACTCTATTAAAAAGAAGGATACTTTTATCTTTTATGTGATTTAGTCCTTTTATCAAATTAAGCACACAAACGGACGAATAAACTTACGAAACTTTAGCACATGCATAATCACTTATCAAAGATACAGGAAATAATATTAAAATATTATACAGACTCGGATTTATGGTCCCGAAACCACTGTTCCGACAAGGGTGTAAACTAGACTATTACAATCGTGGTTCGTCATCACCGTCTGGAGGTGGAATGTGGAACAGAGCTCCAAAGTGAGCTCTAGGTATGTGGGCTCGATGATCTCGAAGAATTACCCCCATGGGTCGGTAGTCAGGAGGGCCCGGACGTTGTCGGCTAGTTGGACCTGCTCCAACGCGACCCAATCAATGCACTTCCCCACGCCGAGTGGTCTCGCGCGAAGTATCTGAAAAAAGTTCTCCTGGGATCCTGGAGGAAACCGTAGAAATGGATGGCGCACTTCGGTGGAGGCGCTCGAGGAGGTCGCACTCGGTCCCTTCCACTTTTTAGCGGCGAGGGCAGCGGTTTTTCCTACATAGGGGAGTCATTATTTACCTAAAAAAATGAGTTCCCATAAATCAAATAATTATGCCAATAAAACAATAGTTCATCAAATAGAATGAAATGTAAATACTAGTATGAATGAAAAACAAGGTTAATATTATTAACAATGGAGTTTGAAAAGGAAAATAAAATCCACTAAATTGACAAGATTCCTATAAAACTAATAAAATCCAACTAATTTAAACTATCAAGAGAATTATTGCATTTGAAATAAAAACTGAAATAGTAATAATAATGAAAATAAAAGTAAGAACAAAGAATAAAAACATAAAAATAATGAAGAACAAATGAAATGAGCGACAATAGTGAAAAATTGTGAACCGATGAGGGTGTTGGGGTGGTGGCGTGTCGGTGTTGCATGGGTGTGGTCTGCGGGCTGTGTGCGTGGAGAAGAAAAGGGTGGGGAGGGGAAAGGAAAAATGAGGGAAAAGGGGGAGAAAAGAAAGTGAAGAAAGGAGAGGAGAAGGTCGATGGTGGCCGAAAAGGGAAGGAGAGGGGGTGTTTGGGTGAAAATGGCTAGGGTTTTGGGGGGGGAGAAGATGAATTGTGAGGGGTTTTATATAGGAAGTGGGGCACACGGCTAGTGGCCACACCCGTGGGGTCTTTATTTAGCCCGTGTGATTCGTGAATTTAAGTTTTGGGCGCGTCTGAGCCTTGTCCCACGCCCGTGTCCCATGGACGTGTTGTATGACACGGCCGAATCATACAGTCGTATACTTCTTCACTCGCTTCTCTCACGCCTATGTAGATGGTCATACGCACGTATTCATTATTCAGTGTCAACCACGGCCTTGAGGCATGGGCGTGTCGCACGCCCGTGTCATTTGCTCAGTGTCGACCACGGCTGCATCGTACGGCCGTGTTTCTTTTATAACAGCCCGTGTTGGGGAAAAGTTTTTCTTCCTTGGCTCGCATGACCTCTGCCACGCCTATGTCTTTTCCCTTGGTTTTCATACGGCCACGGCCACGCCCGTGTGCTATGCCGTGCGGATGAGAAATCCTGTATCTGTTAAATTTTTTAGTTCTTAGTTAGATGCTAAAACTAAAAATATGGATGTTAGTGAGATTAGTGCTCGGGTTGTCTCTCGAGAAGCGCTCGTTTAAAGTCTTAAGCTAGACTTACCCTATTTTCATTCCTAAATGAATGTTCATGGAGCTGAAGCTCCTCTCTCATATCCCTAAAATCTTCACCATTATAAATTTTCAGTCGCTAACCGTTTACCTTGAATGTGCCACAAGTCGGATGAGTTACCTCGATTGTGCCATAGGGAAAAATAGTTTTGATTACGAATAGACCTGACCATCTTAATTTCAGCTTTCCAGGAAACAATTTGAGCCTTGAATTGTATAGTAGAACTAGATCTCCTACTTCGAATTGCTTTGGTTGCTTTAAACGAGCATCATGGCGCCGCTTTGTTGCCTCCTTATATAGACGTGAGTTCTCGTAGGCATTAGGTCGCCACTCATCTAGCTCGTTCAACACCATCATTATTTTCTCACCTGCAAGTTTAAGATCATAATTTAAGAATTTTATAGCCCAAAAAGCTTTGTGCTCTAATTCAAATGGTAGATGACAACTTTTTCCGTAGACAAGTCTGTATGGGGATGTTCCTATGGGGGTTTTAAACGCTGTTCTATAAGCCCATAAAGCATTGTCTACTTTTAATGCCCATTCTTTCCCGTTTGATTCAACTATTTTCTCTAGAATACGCTTAAGCTCTCGATTTGCTACTTCCACTTGTCCACTGGTTTGAGGGTGACAAGGGGTAGCTGTTCTGTGGTGTGCTCCATATTTCTTTAAGACATTGTTAAATTGATTATTACAAAAATGAGTACCCCTATCACTAATAATTGCTCTGGGTGTTCCAAATCGAGAGAAGAGTTTCTTAAGAAATCTCACTACCACTCTGGCATCATTAGTAGGTAAAGCTTGAGCTTCCATCCATTTTGACATATAGTCCACTGCTACTAAGATGTATTTATTCAAGCGTTTTATGTGCTGTCCTGATCCCGCTGTAATGTCCTCCTGAAGGTCTTGAATGGAAATGTTCTAGGATTTTGCTTGCTTCTGCCTTTGTAACACATCTCCGAATTACTTGATCTGCACATATACGGAAAAGAAAAAGGGTCCTCCCACAAATAGTTTTTCGCATTAGCAAATAATCGCTTCTTTTGATGATGTGTTAACCTTTTTGGTAGGATGTTAACAGCTAAGTAATTTGCAATGTCTGCAAACCAATGTACCTCGAAGTCAGTTATAACAAATAGTTATTCTTCAGGAAACGAGTCATTTATCTCACTCTCATCGAGTTCTTTGATATGTGGATTTTCAAGCCTAGAAAGATGATCTACCGCAAGATTTTTAGGTCCTTTCTTATCTTGAATTTCCAAATCAAATTCCTATAAGAGTAAAATCCATTTTATGAGTCGAGGTTTTGCATCAGATTTAGTTAAAAGATAACGAAGATCTGAATGGTCAGTGTAAACGACAACTTTAGATAATATCAAATACTGTCTAAATTTATCAAATGCAAAAAACTACGACTAGCAATTTTTTTCTGTGGTGGTGTAATTTTCTTGTGCGGCCATCAATATTTTGCTAGCATAATAGATCGGTTGAAAATGCTTGTCTCTTCGCTGTCCCAAAACTGCACCTACTGCAAAGTCGCTCGCATCACACATTAGTTCAAAGGGTAAATTCCAATCAGGTGCAATTATAATTGGAGCATTTATTAATTTATTTTTGAGGGTATTAAATGCATCTAAACATTCCTGATCAAAATCGAAAGGCACATCTTTTTCTAGTAGTTTTGTTAAAGGCTTAGCTATTTTAGAAAAATCCTTAATAAATCTTCTATAAAATCCAACATGTCCTAAAAAGCTTCGAATAGCCTTAACTGAACTAGGATGAGGTAATTTTTCTATGGTTTCAATTTTTGCTTTATCAACCTCAATCCATTTACTAGAAATTTTGTGGCCTAACACAATCCCTTCTCGAACCATAAAGTGACACTTTTCCCAATTAAGCACAAGGTTTGTTTCCTCACATTTCATTAGAACTCGTTTTAAATTTTTAAGGCAAAGATGGAAAAACTTACCAAATACCAGAAAGTCGTCCATAAATACCTCCATAATATCTTCCACGAGTTCATCAAAGATGGCTAGCATGTAGCGCTGAAAAGTAGCAGGTACATTACATAATCCAAAAGGCATTCTATGATAAGCAAACGTACTGTATGGACATGTAAATGTTGTCTTTTCTTGATCCTCAGGAGCTATTGGGATTTGGAAGTAGCCAAAAAGTCCGTCTAAGAAGCAGTAGTACATATGCCCAGATAATCTTTCTAACACCTGAGCAATAAAGGGTAAAGGGAAGTGATCTTTTCTCTTGGCATCGTTCAACTTCCTATAGTCAATACAGACTCTCCAACCTGTGACTGTTTTTGTAGGAATCAATTCATTCTTTTCGTTAGCTACAACAGTCATGCCTCATTTCTTTGGAACAACCTGTACAGGACTTACCCAAGTACTGTCAGAAATAGGATAAATAACTCCAGCATCTAGAAGTTTAATTACCTCATCTTTAACAACTTCTTTCATGTTGGGGTTCAATCGTCTTTGAGGTTGCACACATGGTTTATATTCATCTTCCATTAAAATTTTGTGGGTGCAAAACGATGGACTTATCCCTTTAATGTCAGAAATTTTCCAAGCTATGGCTCTTTTATGTTCCTTTAGTACCTGCAGCAACTCGTCTTTCTTTTTGGGTTCCAGTTCTGAAGAGATGATTACTGGTAGTGTAGAATTATCTCCGAGGAATGCATATTCTAAGTGATTTGGTAACTGTTTCAATTCAATTTAGGTGGTTCTTCAATAGAGGGTTTTTGTTTTAGTTCGTCATTTATTTCAATGCCCTCGTCTTTCTTTTGTCTAGGGGAAGACGTATTAGAATTTAACGTATTGATATCATCATCTGCCCCCTCACCTTGGGTAAGACACAGCTCCAACGTGTCGTCATGTATGATTTCCTGCAAAGAATCTTGAATAAAATGATCAATGGCATCAATAAAATAACAGGAATCATCTTGCTCTCTAGAATATCGCATAGCATCGTAAATTTGAAAAATAATTCCCTCATCGCCTACCCTTAGCCAAAGTTTACCATCACCTACATCAATAACAGCCCTAGCAGTAGCTCAAAGGGGCGTCCCAAAATTAAGGGCACCTCAACGTCCTCATCCATGTCAAGCACAATAAAATCAACAGGGAATATAAATTTATCAACTTTTACCAGAATATCTTCAATAATTCCCCTAGAATATTTAATAGATCTGTCAGCTAATTGAATACTCATCCTAGTGGGTTTTGGTTCCCCAAGACCAAGCTGCT
Source organism: Gossypium australe (assembly GCA_005393395.2). Taxonomy (NCBI): domain Eukaryota; kingdom Viridiplantae; phylum Streptophyta; class Magnoliopsida; order Malvales; family Malvaceae; genus Gossypium; species Gossypium australe. The sequence goes on from CM016620.1 coordinate 65,575,978, forward strand.
TTAACATTTTGTAAGGCATTAAATTAATGCTGGCACCTAAATCAGCTAGTGCTTTCTCAATATTTAAACTGCCAATTAAACAGGGAATAGTGAAACTTCCTGGATCTTTCAATTTGGTTGGTAGCTTATTTTGGAGAATAGCTGAACATTCCTCATTAAGTTCCACGGTTGATATCTCTTCAAACTTCCTTTTATTTGTTAGAAGCTCTTTTATGAATTTTGCGTATGTCGGCATCTGCGAAATAGCTTCAACAAAAGGTAAGTTAATATGTAACTGTTTAAAAAGTTTAAGAAATTTACCGTATTGTGTGTCTAAGCGATCTTTCTTCAACTTTGTCAGATATGGGATCGGTGGTTTATATTCTTCACGTACCGGTGTTACATTCTCGACTTCCTCACCTTTTTCCTTATTAGTTTCTTTTGGCATCTTCTTTTTTGCTTCAACCAATACTTTCCCATTCCTTAATGATACTGCCTTCACTTGCTTTTGTGGTTTAGGTTCGGTATTATTAGGTAAACGACCTAGTTGCCTTTTGGAAACTAACTTGGTCAGCTGTCCTAGTTGATTTCTAAGCCCTTGAATTAATGTTTGTTGATTATTCAATGCCGTTTCGGTATTCTGAAAATGAGTTTCTGACGCTGAAATAAACTTTGCTAGCATATTCTCAAGATTCAGCTTTTTCTCTTGTGGGTAAGGTTGCTGTTGAAAGCTTAGAGGGGATTGTTGCCTCTGATTTCCTTGGCTACCCTATGAGAAGTTGGGATGGTTCCTCCAACCTGGATTATAATTGTTACTATAAGGATTATTCTGAGGTCTAGAATTATTACCCATATAGCTCATTTGTTCGCTGTCTATGCCAGGGTTGTAGGACGGATATTTTGTATTGTTCGTCCCTCATCCATTTGCATCGCACTACATCACTGGATGTACCTGCGAAGAACCATACAAACCATCAATCTTTTTATTAACAGTTCTACCTGGTTTGATAGCATGGTCATTGCGTCGAGGTTGAAAACACTGGCGGCTTTTGTTGGCTTTGTCCTCATAACTTGCCACTGATAGTTATTCAGTGACATCTCCTCTATAAACTCATAAGCTGCTTCAGGAGTCTTGTTATTCAGGGTTCCACCAGCGGCTGAATCAATCAACTGCCTAGTTGAGGGATTCACACCGTTGTAAAAGGTTTGAACCTGTAGCCACAAGGGTAACCCATGGTGAGGGCATCTTCTTAGTAAATCCTTGTATCACTCCCATGCATCCTAAAGTGTCTCTAGATCCATCTGCACAAAAGAAGAGATATCATTCCTCAACTTAGCCATTTTAGCCGGCGGAAAATATTTAAGTAAAAATTTTTTGGTCATTTGTTCCCATGTAGTGATTAATCCTCGTGGTAACGAGTTCAACCACTATTTAGCTTTGTTCCTCAACGAAAAGGGAAACAACCGAAGGTGAATGGCATAATCAGAAACGCCATTAATCTTGAAAGTGTCGCAAAACTCAAGAAAATTTGCCAAGTGATTGTTTGGATCCTCATCCTGCAAACCATCAAACTGAACAATTGCTGAATCATCTGTATGGTGTTAGGTTTCAGTTCAAAATTATTTTCAGCAATAGCAGGTCTAACAATACTTGATTCAGTTCCTGTTAAATTAGGTTTAGCATAATCATACATAGTACGAGGAGTAGGATTTTGATTCACTGGGTTTGCGACAACCACAGGAGGTAGCGGATTATTATCAGCCATCTCTTCTTCTATGTATTGTAGGCTTCACCTTATTTCTCTTCGGTTTCTGCGAACGGTACCTTCTATATCACTGTCAAAAATCAAGGGTCCTGGCGGGTTCCTTCTAGTCATAAACTAGAATTACCTGCCAGAAGCAAAGAAAAATTAGCAACGTTAAGGTAAAATAAATTGCAAATAAATAAAATGGCTAAAGTAATAACAATTTAGTTTTCCTAATATCTTAGTTCCCGGCAACGGTGCCAAAAACTTGATGGAGCTCAAAACTAACTATTATTTCGACAAAGGTAAGCGCATCGAACAGTAGTATAGCTGTGGTGAGTTCGGAATATCGTATCCTCAAGGACCAAGAGTAATAGTATTAACTATCTTTTTATTACTAGCCCAATAATCAAGTGGATTTATTTTTAATCTAAAATTAACTAACTAATTTAACTAACTATGAACGCGACAAAGAGTGAATTGGGGAAAATACTTTTGGACAACTTATATGAGATAGGTAATACCTAAGGAAGAATCCACCTAGACTTCACTTATTACTTTTGATTCATGCGATTTATTCACTTGACTTAATCCGTAGAAATCCTTAAATTATATTAATACCTCTTTCGAGGCTACTAGCATCTGACTCTAGGTTGATTAATTGAAATCTCTTTCTAATTAAAACCCCTATCATCATATTAAATTGATCTATGGATTCCCTTACTAGGTTTGACCCTAATCTGGCTGATTTTCGTCGCCCTATATCTAAGGTTGCAATCAACTCCGCTTAATTGTGTTAACCTACTCTTAAACAGGGACTTTTGCTACACTGAATAAGCACATTCGACTTGAATCAATAACCTGAATTATCAAAACAATAATAAGAACTCACAATTAAGAATAAGCACAAGTATTTATCTCATAAATCAAATAATAATAAGATCTGTCTTAGGTTTCATCCCCTCAGGTATTTGAGGGATTTAGTTCATACTAAAAGAGGGAAACATCATAAAAGAGGAAAAACAACAAAACATAAGAAAACCCAAAAACTTCTAAAGAACTTGATGGGAGAACTTCAGTCTTGTTGGAGATCCTTCTCCTAAGTTGTTCCCGACGGCTGTCTTGGAGTATTTTCTCCTTCTACTCGACGTCTATTCGACGTCCTGTCGAACTCTCTTTTTAGGTTGCCCTCTAGGGTGTTTATATAGGCTTTGAGATGCCTTACTTGGCCCACAAGTACCCTATTTCGAGTAGAATTCATCCTAGAGTCGGCAGTAACACGCCCGTGGTCGATAGCCCAGGCCGTGTTCGATCCTGCTTATCTTGTGCAGTGGTCCAGGCTGTGTAGGCCCATTTTGTCCCCTTTTGGCCCGTTTCTCGTTCTTTTCGATTTCCTAAGCTCTCCTGAGTATAAAACATGAAATTAAGAGATTAGGAGCATCGAATTCATCAAATTCAATCTATATTCATCCAAAAGTAAGCTAAGCATGGGGTTAAAATATGTGTAAATTATGGTTTATCAATAACATACAAACTTACCTCGGATATTAAAAAGGTGAATCTAGTCGAATAGTCGATAACTTTTGTTTTTCCCCGATCTAGATTTGAATTCCGCTTTTCTTGATCTAAATGTATTAAAAATTAACTTATTCAATCATATTTTCATTCAATTAAGTCCAAAACATACTTTAAAAAACATTTACACTTTTGCCTCACATATTTCACATTTTTCACAATTTAATCCTTACTGAATAAAATCACAAATTAGTGAAATTCCAATTATACCCATGCTAGCCGAATTACTATTATGCCCTTAGCAACCCATATTACATTTTAACCACAAAATTCTAACATTTCTCAATTTAGCCCCTAATTTGCATTTTCACTAAAAACCACTTAACAAAACTTGTAATACTCATAACAATTATCTATCATCAAACATCAAAAGTCATACATAATCATCAATGGCATCATTCAAAATCTTTAACAGTTTTGCAAATTAGTCCCTGGGCTAGCTAGTACTAGATGCAACGATCACAAAAACATAGAAATCATTAAAAACGAGACAAAATTGGACTTATTATTGAGCTTACAAATGACCAAATGCTTCAAGCTATTTCAATGGCTTTTTTCCACCCTAATATTCGGCTAGGAGAAGCTGAATGCATCAAATGGCCTTTTGTTTTATTATTTTACTTAAGTTATTTTATAAATTACTATTTTAACCTTTATTAATATTCACTAAAATCGCTTAATATAAGTCCATAAATGTCCACTCATATTAAAAATGGTATATTTACCACATAAAGACCTCCACTATGTAATTTCATAGCCATTTAATACATTTAACTATTAGAACATCACTTTTACATTTTATGCGATTTAGTCCTTTTTATTAAATTAAATATTCAAATGATAAAATTTCTTAACAAAATTTTTGCACAATCATTTAATCATGCTGTAAACATTAAAATAATAATAAAATAAATATTTTAACCTCGAATTTATGGTCCCAAAACCACTGTTTCGATTTGACTAAAAATAAGCTATTACACGGTAGCCTCACAGATTGAATTGGGTGTTGTTAATTGTGATCAAGACACTCTGTCTACTACACCGGAGGATTCAAGTTATGTCACTCCGATTGCTACCAGTCCAACTGCTCCTTCTATCCCTCTGCTTGTGGGTAATACACATTACATGGTTACACGGTCCAAAGTGGAAGTTTTTAAACCAAAGCATTTTCAGTTGAGGTTGTTGATCATGAGCCACGCACAATTGTTGAATCATTTGCTACTGAGGAGTGGCAGTTTTCAACACAAGCTAAGTATGATGCTCTGATTAAAAATTCCACCTACGAACTAGTTCCCTTGCTGCCTTGCCTAAAGGCGATTGGTTTTAAATGACTTTTCAAAGTGAAGAAGAATCCTGATGGTACTGTAGCTCATCGTAAGGTTTGGTTAGTGGCAAAGGGCTGCTCTTAGGTACTAGGGTGCGATTCTAAAGAAACGTTCAGTCTAGTGGTTAAACCTGCTACTATTCAGACTATTTTGTCCGTTGCTGCCTCCAAAAATTGGCAGCTACATAGGTTAATGTTAACAATGCTTTTCTAAATGGTGATCTTACTGAAGAGGTGTACATGCACCAACCTCCAGGGTAAGTTCAATGTGGTGTGAATGGAGAGCCTTTGGTGTGTCGACTGACGAAAGCCATGTATGGGCTACGCCAAGCTCCACGAGCATGATTTGATAAGTTGAAATAGTTTTTTGTCTCCTTAAGTTTTCTTTTATCAAAATCTGATGCTTCTCTATTTGTTCGGGTTACAAATGACTCGAGTATGTATGTGTTGGTTTATGTGGATGATATTATCATCACTGAAAATGCACCCAAAAGTATTGATGATTTTGTTTGACAGTTGCACTTTGAGTTTTCTCTTAAAGACATGAGAGATCTTCATTATTTTTTGGGCATTGAAATTACTCGATCGTCGACTGGGAGCCTTCATCTTTGTGAACGTAAGTATATTCTAGATCTTCTTGACAGAATTTTCTTAGCTAATGCCAAGGGTGTCCGTATGTCATGGACTTAGGTTTTTCCCAAGCGATTCGTGCAGCCTTAGGCAGTTTATTCGCTCCAAAAACGCCTAAGTCAGCCTAACTCGTAACAATTAAGGATTCAACAGAATTCCTCTAAGGCACCCACGAAGAATAGCGGAAGAACAAAATAAGAATGGACTTGTAAGATGAACAAAAGCCATAGAAAAGCAAGAACACTTGAGAGAAAAGTTTGAATGAATGCTATCAAAATTCTGTTAATAACTGAATGAATTACAATAAGGAGAGAGGTCTCTATTTATAGTTGAGCCTCTTAAAATCAGCAGTACAGATCAAAGTACATCAATGGCTAAGATTAAAAGCTATCTAGAAATCAAATCTCTAATATTACAGAATCATATCTTCTAAAAATTACATTTAATGTCTAGGATTACATATCTTTGAAGATCACATTCCATATTTGTCAAGCTTTGTAGATGGGCTTTCAATCTCTTCAATCAACGAGCCAGTCTAGTTAGGCCAAATGACCTCATTTGAACATAATGGATTGCACAAATGCGTCATGGTTGCGAGCTCCCATGCGTAACCCATGACATTCTCCCCCTCTTGCTCTAGCGGCGCCCTCGTCACCTCATTCTCATGGAACTGGTCTATCTTTCCTTGGAATTGCCACAATGTCTCGGCAGGTTCCCAACTCACTTTATTTTCAGAATGTACATTCCATCGAACTAAGTATTCATGCCGCGGCCGTTGGTACTTTTGTCTGATCACAAAATCTTCCTCGATGCTTTCAACTTCACTATCGTAGGAGATCTTTACCCTCATTGGTGCTCGTTCGGACTTGCCTCGATTTGGATCCTCTTGAACCCCATGCAACGGCTTAAGCATACTCACATGAAACACTGGGTGGACTTTGAGATTTGCTGGCAACTCAAGCTTATAGGCCACCTTACCTACTCTCTTCACAACTCGAAACGACCCTTCATACCTTCGCACAAGCCCCTTGTGCAAACCTGTATGTCACAAAAACAAGTGTAGTTTAACAAGGACTAAGTCACCCACCTGAAATTGCACATCTCTTTGATTCTGATTGGCCCACTTTTTGTTGCGTTTACTTGCCTTATGTAAACAAGCTCTAGCCAAGTCATTCTTCTCTTGGCAATCCTTCGCAAATTGATAAGTTGCTGGATTTGGTCCTGTATAACGGGTCACAACAACGTTGGGTGTGAGTGGTTGTTGGCTCGTCACTATCTAGAACAGACTTTGATTCGTGGCCCCACTTAGCTGCAAGTTATATAAAAATTGGGCCACATCCAACAACTTTGGCCAATCCCTTTATGTGGCATTCACATAGTGCTGAAGATATGTCTCCAACAATGCATTCACTCATTCGGTTTGCCCATGGGTTTGCGAATGCATACTAGTGGAAAAGTTCAAGTCCGAGCCCATTAACTTGAACAGCTTCGCCCAGAACCAGCTCATGAATCGCCCGTCTCGATTACTGATGATAGACAGTGGCACTCCCTAATATTTCACTACATGTCTAAGGAGCAAACGTGTTGCCTCCTCAACAGGGCACTCTTTGGTAGCTGGAGTAAACGTCGTATACTTTGAAAACCTGTCCACCATAACAAGAATACTTGCAAACCCATGAGACTTAGGCAAACCAACAATAAAATCCATGGATACACTCTTCCATGGTCTTTCCGGAATGGGCAAGGGTTGTAGCAAACCGGCCGGACTCTTTAACTCACCCTTGCCTTGTTGGAATACTAGGCAATTTTTCACATAGGTCTCCACGTCATCGCCCATGTGAGGCCAATAGTAACAATCCTCTAAAACGGCCAAGGTGCGATGCATTCCTGGATAGCTCACCCATCTCAAGTTATGACACTTTTTCATGAATTTCTTGTGCAATTTCCCATAACGAAGCACATAGAGACGGTGCCCATGAGTGTATAGCAACTCCCCATCAAGCCAAAATCTCCTCGTTCTCCCCTCATTGGCAAGCTCAATCAAGTTTTTGGCTGTGGGATCATGGGACAATCCCTTTCGAATATGCTCTAATAATGAACCATCGGGTTGGCTGATGGCCGCAAACTCCATCTTTTGGCTAAGTGCATTAGCCACAATGTTGGCACTCATCGGTTTATACTCCATCGTAAAATCAAACTCAGCTAGGAAAACCTACCAGCGAGCCTGTTTGAGAGACAACTTTTTCTAGGTTAGAAAATAATTGTTGGCAATATTATCGGTAAAGACCACAAACTTGAAACCTAGTAAATAATGCCTCCATGTGCGCAAATAATGCACCATAGCGGTTATCTCCTTTTCTAGAACCGTGTACCTCATCTCTGTCTCATTAAGCTTTCGACTCTCAAAAGCAATTGGATGCCCATCTTACATCAGTACTCCCTAATGGAAGAATTTGATGCATCCGTGCGTACCTCACAATGCCTTGAATAATCCGGCAAAGCAAGTACGAGCTCCTTGATCATCACTTGTTTCAATTAATTAAAGGCCCTCTCACATTGTGGATCCCAATCCCATACCTTACTCTTTTTCAATATGTCCATTAAGGGTGCGGGAATTTTGGACTAGCCTTCGATGAAGCGTCGATAATAATTCACCAAGCCAAGGAAACATCTCAACTACGTTACCTCGATTGAAGGCTCCCATTCAATAATGGAACGAATATTGCTCTTATCCATCCGGATCTTGCGACCTCCCGCCTAGAAATGGCACCTGTCGTTGGGCAAATGAGCACTTTTCCTCTTTGACAAATAGCTAATTTTCCCTCAAAGTTTGAAACACTTCCCTTCAAATGTTCCATATGCTCCTCGAGCGACTTACTGTATACATATGTTCCATATGTTCCATATACCACAATATCATCAAGGTAAACAACCACGAAACAATCAAGAAAAGGTTGAAGTACCTTATTCATTAGGGTGCAAAATGTAGTTGGGGCATTCGTGAGTCCGAAGGGCATCACAAAGAACTCATACGAACCATACCACGTCACACAAGCTGTCTTTAGCTCGTCCCCATCGGTTATCCGAACTTGATGGTGCCCCGATCTCAAATCCAACTTGGTAAATCATCTCGCACTACCAAGTTGATCAAACAAATCCGCAATAAGGGGAATAGGGTACATGTTCTTCACAATGATATTGTTTAGAGGTCGATAAGATGCACATCCTCAACGACCCATCATGTTTCTTTTGAAACAACACTGGCGCACCATACGGAGATTTAGATGGCTAAATAAATCCTGCATCTAAAAGCTCCTTGTAACACCCCTAACCCGAAATTGTTGCCAAAATAGGGTTAGGAGGCATTACTGGACAATCGAAACATTTCATATCCATTTCACGACACAAAGTCATTCATCAATCAAACATACTCAAATACGAGCATATAATCCCTTATCTAGGTCTACATGACCATAAACACATGGTAAAAAGAGGTCGGGACTTAACCGAACACTTACGAAAGTTTTTAGAAATTCAAACATTCTTCAACACTGTTGAGGTCACACGTCCGTGCAGTCAGGCCGTGTGCCTCACACGGCTATCAGACACACCCATGTTTCCAGGCCGTGTCAAAACATAGCATACATAATGACTTATCCCCACGGCCACTAAACACTCCCGTGTGCCGTGACCATGTGCAATTAGGCTAGCTACTGACTTATTCACACGGCCACCAGGCTCGGTCGTGTGACCTGTCCAAACACACCTAGAAGTGATCCTTAAACCACACGACAGAGACAAAAGCCCGTGTCTCCTGGCCATGTATGCAAAATAGGCCATTTGCAAGGCCAATTTGCCACCCACACAAGGGTCAACTCTTCAAGCACATTTAGGCATATATTCACCCACAATTTAACAACCAAATTCATGTCATATGATCATCATATCATTCCATCCATTATCATTATCTAATCATGTCAAATTATAAACCAAATTACACAGCTAGAACACATACATTACTAAACATGATTCATCCTCAAAATCACTAAATCATAAAAGCCTCAATCCATTACTAGGCTTACCATTCTTAAGACATTTTCATTTTCATCAACCATACGAAAACATACTTCATATACCATAATCATTCATGCATTTTACCAACATTTTGTCTAGCCATATCACATGGCCATATACACATCTCAAACATGTCTTAATTAACTAGCCTATATATGCCATTTTCAAATATACACATCTTCAAAAGTACCACTATAGATTTGTCGATAGTGTAATAGAGATACTGACAATTTCCGGATCTGAGCTAGCTTTTCTGACACTGTAAAACAGAGAAACAATCACACAGTAAGCTTTCAAAAGCTTAATAAGTTCGTAACATAATACTTTATACCAAAACAAACCATCACATAGATTAATTCACAATTCACATATATCATACCATTCAAAGCTAATATGTTCAATTAACCTTCCAAAAACTCATTCACAGTTTCATCAACCACATAGGTTCTGAACATACCTTAGCCAACACTTAGTTGTCAATTACATATGCTACTCAATACACACTATTTCATTTCGATCAACTTTCATCCCTTCTTCGATTCAATCACACACTTAGTGCCCAAATACTTAGCCGAAGCTTAATTAACATCGCAAAATTAGTGCATCCATATCAACTGATCTTAAATCGGTATCGCACACACAATGCCAACCACAAAGTCGAAGCTTATATTATTTCGCACACACAATGCTAATCATCTCAGTCACATTTCCGAATACGCACACTTAGTGCTACATAACTCAAGCTCTCACATAGCATTCACAATTTAATAATATCGTACCATTTATCTCATAACATTAAACATAGTTAAACACACGTATTATGTCCGAACTTACCTCGGACGTTGAAATACCGAAACGGTCGATTAATCGAGCACTTTGTCTTTACCTCGATCTCGATCCGAACCTCTCCTTTCTTGGTCTATACACATTCAAATTCAATCCATTCAATCACCAATTCATTCAATTTAGTCCACACACACTTATTTAGGGCATTTTACAAAATAGCCCTCACATTTTCACATTTCGACACTTTAGTCCCAAATTCACAAAATCACAAAATACATATAATTTGCTTGTACCCATACCTAGCCGAATTCTTACTATACTCATACAAGCCCAAACATTTCATTTATTTCACATTTTAATCCTTCAATTTCTCATTTTCACAATTAAGCTCAAATTACACAAATTCATCGAAATTTCAAAGATAAACTATATTAATCTAACACCAAGTTTTCATATTTCACTATCAACCAACACATAGCTCAAGCATTCATAAATGGCTCACCACAAAAACATCATCAATTCACAAAATTGAAACATGGGTTTTGTAGAGTATAAAGCAACGATTACAGAAACGTAGAAATCATCAAAAACTGAACAAAATCTAACCTTGAATCAAGCCAATTGCTAGTCGAAAATACTAAAACTTTAAACATTTCTTCTTTCTTTAATATTTGATGAAAGAGATGATAGAAAATGGCTTATTTTCAAGCTTTTATTTTATTAAACATAATAATATACCCTTTTACTAATTTGCCCCTTTTTATTAAACATATATAACCTTTGTACATTAAGGGTATACTTGTCCTTTGCCACCCACTAACCATATAAATGGTCTAATAGCCTTTTAAGGGCTTCACATTATAAAGACATCAATAGCTGAACACTTAAAAATCAGCACACAGCATTTTACACTTTACGCGATTAAGTCCTTTTTCTTAATTCAACACATAATCGATAAAATTACCACACAGAATTTTCACACAGGGTATATCACACATAATACACACAAAAAATAATATTAGAATATTATTTCGACCTCGAATTTATGGTCTCAAAACCACTGTTCCGACTAGGGTCTAAACCGGGCTGTTACACTCATTCAATTCTTTCCATAGCTCTTCTAATTCCTGCGGAGACATAAGATATGGGGCCCTTACTGGAGGCACCATGTTGGACACTAACTTGATCCTATGGCCCACCTCCGTTTTGGGTGGCAACTCTTGGGCAACTGGGCGAGCATCACATCCCGAAAAGACTGCAATACTTGACCCATTTCTTTCGGGATCTCACCAACAGACTTAACGGTTTCCTCGATCTTCAAGGTGGCTAAATAAGAGACTTCATCTCTACGTACTCATTTAGCAAATTGGATTGCCGATAATGTTTTTCCCTCCATACTTCCCTTCATTTTCATTCTCACCATGCATTGATGGTTCAAATCTGAAATAACCATGTAATTACCAAAATGAATAATAGAAGCATTAACCCGGGCAAGGAAACTTAACCCAACCACAAAATCATAGTCATTAAGTGGTATTACCTTAATGGATGCCTTACTGGTCCAATCGCTAAGTTGGAGATCTACTCCCTTTGCAACCCCCTTAATTGGAACACTTTCTAAGTTTACCATTTTGATCCGACTCGACTTGTTTTCAATCTTGAGGTCAAGCTTACGAACAACCTTTTTGGACATGCACAAATCAGACGCACATATGTCGACAAGCGCATTCAATTTTTTTTCAGCCACCATGATGTCTACAAATATCAACCCATAACCAGTCTTGTCTTCGACACCCCCTAGTATCGAACCAAGATTGTTATCCTCTTCATCTGACTCCTCCTTTGCTTTCATAGCAGAGAATGGAAGCAACTTATAGACCCATTCTTCTTTTTGTCCCAAGGCTTCTTACCATTGCCATTCCTAATGGGCTTTTCTTTGTCTCTCTTACCATTGCCTTTTGGTTTGAATTTAGGCTTGAAAGACTCAGGCTTGTTTTTCTTCACACCAAATTTGATAAACGATTCTGCTACAGACATAACCTTGGTAAGCTCTTGGATTCCTCAGTGTTGCAACTCTTGCTTCGCCCATGGTTTCAACCCATCCATGAAGGAAAAGAATGCCTTTTTCTCACCCATATCTAAGATTTGAAGCACGAATTTGCTAAACTCCTGCACATACTCCCTCAAAGTGTCTTGTTGCTCAAGCCGATGTAACTTTGCTTGAGCCTCATCCTCGGCATACTTAGGATAAAACTGTGCCTTGAACTCACTTTGGAACTCATCTGAAGTCCTAATTTTGGTCCCACAACGTCTCACATTAGTGGACCTACAATGCTACTATAACAAAACAACGTCAGTAAGATACATAGCAGCAATAATTACCTTAGTGGCATCATTCGTGATGTATTTAGCTCGGAAGTATTGCTCGATTCCCCATAGAAAATTTTCCACATCTCTTGCGAACCTTATTCCATTGAACTCTTTGAGCTTGGGAACATCCACACTGGGCTTGGGTGTGACGGCAGCTAACCCTCTATTACCCAAAGCAACCTTATAGATTGTGAGTTCACCCTTGAGCTCTGCAATCTCCTCTTTCAAGGCCGCCATCATAGCCTCAATGGCATCATCCCTACTGTTTAGCTTTTCAACAGAGTCCAATACATAATCTCTGAGTTGCTCCTTTATGGACTACAAACCATCAGTGACCCTATCATCAACATCATCAATCCTCTCTTTGACACCCCCCACAGATTCCTCGAGAGCGATGACTCAATCCTCTAAAGCTGATAGTATGTCCCTCGAATGACTAGCTTTCTTGGCCCTCTCACGGGTCTCCATTGGCTCACCATGCTCAGAAATTTCTTTCTACATCTTTCAACGGTACCTTCGAACACTAGCTTGTATACCAACTATCATGGACTTAGGTTTTTCCCACGTGATCCATGCTGCCTTAAGCAATTCCTTCGCTCTAAAAATGCCTAAGTCAGCCTAACTTGCACCAATTAAGGATTCAGCAGAATTCCTCTAAGGCACCCACAAAGAGTAGCGGAAGAACGAAATAAGAATGAACTCAAAAGATGAACAAAAGCCATAAAAAAGCAAGAACACTTGAGAGAAAAGTTTGAGTGAATGCTCTCAAAATTCTATTAATAACCGAATGAATTACAATGAGGAGAGATGCCTCTATTTATAGTTGAGCCTCCCCAAAATCAACAGTACAGATCAAAGTACATCAATGGCTAAGATTAAAAGCTATCTAGAAATCAAATCTCTAATATTACAGAATCGTATCTTCTAAAGATTACATTTAATGTCTAGGATTACATATATTTGAAGATCATATTCCATACTTCCCAAGCTTCGTAGATGGGCTTTCAATCTCTCTGAACAACTGGCCAGTTCGATTGGGCCAAATGACCTCCTTTGAACATGATGGATCACACAAGTGCATCATTGTTGCGGGCTCCCATGCGCAACCCATGGCACATACACCTATGATCAGTTCTTCTATATTGTCTAGAGATGATGGAGTTCGTTTGAATGATCCTATTGAATATAGAAGTCTTGCTGGAACGTTGCAATATGTGGTTCTCACTCAGCTTGGCATTGTTTATGCTGTAAATCAAATTTTTCAGTTCATGCATGCACCCCCTAGTGTTCATTTGATTGCGTTAAAATGAATCTTATGATTTTGAATGGCACTGTTGATTATGGGTTAGTTTTTCACCTATTTTACAGACTATATCTGGTTGGCTATGCTGATGCTAACTGGGGCTTGGATTTTTATGATAGACAGTCGACAACTAGCTACTGCATGTATTTGGGAAATACTCCTTTCTCCTGGTGTTCTAAAAAGCAACAAGTTGTGTCTCGCTTCACTGTTGAGGCTGAGTACAAAAGTTTGGCTGTTGCAACTTTTGATGTTACTTGGCTAGTTTCTTTGTTGAAAGAATTACGGTTGAGCTCTACTAATACTCCAGTCCGTCTGGTGTGACAACTCTACTGCTATTGAGGTAACTGCTAATCCAATTTTGCATTCTAAGTTCAAACATGTTGAGCTTGACTTGTTTTTTGTTCAAGAAAAAGTGGTTGGTGGTTCTCTTATTGTTGGTGAAGTTCCAACCTGCGATTAGGTTGCCGATATTCTCACAAAGCCTTTGTCTGCATCCACATTTGCTCGTTTTCATAGTCTTCTTCAAATCTTGCTGGTCGAGAAGTTGGGTGAATGTTAGAGTATATCATCATTAGTCAAGAATCTATTAGGCTGTTAATCTTGTTAGTGAGTTGTTCACAAGTTGTTAGTAGCAGTTATCCCTTTGTAAATTGTATATAAATACACTTGATAAACAGTATCAAAATAGGCAAGAATAAATCAATTTTCTCAATTCATTTCACTCATTTCCTTTTCTATTGAATTCTTTGTATATACTTACATCCTATGTGGGGAATTTCTGTTGAAGCCTTAAATCAATGTCATAGTAATTCATAGAGCTGGTAAACGAGTAGGCTCATTTTGGACTCGAGTTTTCTTGAGTTCAGATCCTTTTGAACTTAGATATTTTTTTGGATTTGAGTTAATATTGAGTTGTGCAGGAAGGCTTTAACGAATTTAAACAATTTTAAAATTTATAAGCTATAAATATATTAATTTATAATGTAATAATTCATTTTATTTTTATATGATGCAGCACAATTTAAATTTACCATATAAAAAGTATAAATTATATATATTTAAAAAAATTCTTTTATATAAAATAGTTATAGGGCTTATTGTAGGAAATTTTATTCTTCTATAATATCACATGGATTAATGAAAATATCTATTGTTGTTCATTATTATATTATGTTAATAATTGAATAAAAAATTTTATCTTTCTTATTAAATTTATAAATCTAATACTTATTTTTAGTATAATTATTCCAAAATCGAAATATTTTATATTAAGTCAAAACCCAAATAACATACTCATTATTAGCCAAACAAAAAATAAATTAATTATAGACTAAATCTCAAGTAAAACAAAATTTTAGCTCAATACCTAAATACAATTTGAAAAAGTTAAAGCTCAATTCAAAATCTAATTTAATAAAAATAATATTTTATTAGAATATTAAAATTTTAATAATATTTTATGTATTGCTAGTGATAATTATAAACCTGTAATTTAATATACTAAATTAGATATAACTATTAATATTATATCTTTTATTATAATCTATAATATAATAATAGTTATATATATTAACACTTATAAAATATAATTTCATTATATAATATTATATCACATACTATAATAATAAAGTAGTACATAATATATTAATTATTAATGTTTATTATTATATGGTTCAAAATATGCTCTAAGGTTTAGTTTAGCATTATTTCTTAAAAGTGCTTTTGGGGTTAAAACCACTTTTGGAGCCAAAAATAATACTAAATAGACAACTTTTGAAATCAAAAGTGTTTTTGAACTCAAAAGCAAAAGCATCTTTTGGCCAAAACACTTTTAGAAGCAAATGACAATTATAACCTTTATAAATATTTTATATAATATTTATATTAGGTATGTAATTACTTTCCTATTGAAATTTATTTTAAATATAATATTATATATTTAAATTTATACTAAAATATAGTTTATATATTCAAATTAAATTTTATAAATAATTAATATTAATTGCTTAAAAAAATATTTAAAATTTATATTTCATATGTTAAAATATTAACAACAAATTATAATAAATTATTTTTGTATTCTCATGATATTAATTAATTTGAACATTATTTATATGTATATTTGTTACTTTATAACACCATGTCTAAAATGAATATTTTATTTCTCAAAAGCAATTTTTGACAACAATACTAAACATGTCACATCCCAAAACTGGGTTAGTGAACCGAGAGAGTGGTCACGCCCTGTTTTTAGTTAAATGTTGTTAAATTTTGTCAAGTGTGTTAATCTGGTACAATGGTTAACTGTTGTGTTTGTGTGTGAGATGTCCTGTGTTCAAATCCCTCAAAAAATTTAATGTGGATAATTTATAAGATTTAGTGGGTAGTTATCAGGATTGTTGGGGTATTCTTTTAAAAATATTTTTAGAAATATTCTCCTGTATCTTCTCCCACTCTTTGTCGTCCCTCTCCCCCACTATCTCAATCATTCTGTTTTTTCTTTTTCATTTTTGTTGATGGAAACACCTCTCTGTTGTTTCGTTTCCTTTTCTAATTTCTCCTTCTCATTCTTTTGCTACTCATTTTATCTATTTTATTTTCACAATAATACTTCTTGTTCTTCGGTATCGATCTTCCTGCGTACTTGCTTCCGACGTTTAGTCCTAAATTGTCACTTCTTCTGTGTTCATTCGTAGTTGTGCGGGTTGTCAAGGTGTTCTTGATCGAGGTAAGTATTTTTCGTGTCCTCGTTAGTGGTGTTATTTATTTGCTCTATTCTTTTTCAATAAGGTATGTGAAGTTTTGGTTTGGTTTGTGGGATTTTGGTCTAATTGATGTGATGAATTTGATAGATGAGGATTGTGAGATGCATTAACCCTCCTATGAATTAAGAGCTTTGGAAACGGTTTCATCTTTGGGTAAGTATCTGACTGCCTTGTAGAGGTTGATTTTCGGTGTTAGGGTCGAATGCTTATCGCTTGTAGCTAAGTAAATTGATTGGATTTTGGTGTATTAGGATTTGGAAGTGTGTTGTATCATTGTTTTTCGGAAATAGTAAGGTGTGTGACTCTATCTCGTAAAAACAACGAACGACGTAAAGCTGAAAACCTACCATTGACGCTACACGACTAAGTGCCAGGCTATGTGAGCCACACGGGCTGGGTTAAGTAGGCTGTGTGGGCCCATTTTCTGTAAATTTTAGATAGGGTCGTGTTTTGAAGTGCGTTTCGAGGTTAATGACTCTATAGGGTTGATAAGGGATATGTATGACGTCTGTTAAAAAAAACTATTGTTTTGATATGATTGCATAAATTTTTGAGGTATGTTGCCTTATACATAGTGGTTCTGATATGTAAATTAGTGAGCATCATTGGCATGTTTCTAATTAGTTAAGTATATACTATTATTGATATGTTATGTTTTGTGCAATTTCTATAACATGTGAGATTGTGGCTATTCTGATTAAAGTTATTTTTAATTATTGAAATATGATATATCTGTTCTGCAAAGCATGAAATCGCATGCTTACTGCTTTCTGTAAAAAATACAAATGCATGTTCAACGTGCTTACTGTTTTGATTCTGTATTTGTATGTCATATCACATTGCATGGTGTTGGGATAATATGATAAAGAGGAAGTTCTGACAGTTTAATGATCTGCACTATCTGGTAGTTTAACCACATATTTGTTCTGGCAGCTTGACTGCAATTATAGTGGTTCGACCACACGTATCTATTCTGACAGCTTGACTGTAATATAGTGGCTTGACCACATGTATCTGATTTGGCAATTTAACTACAACTGTTGGCATTCTCCACAAATATCTGTTGGTGTAATTTTGGAAGGACGAGTTTTGGGGAACTCTAATTTGGTGTGTCGCGGAGTTGGGTAGGAAGTTTTCTAATAAACCTGCAGTACGTTTTCTGAAAATACTACATTATCATAACCATGCACGCATAGTTTTGCCATTTGACTTTGATGGGATTCTATGCAATGTTGTGATCTGCTTATTATGTTATTTGTGTATCTGTTTAAGTTAAGTTATACACTGAGCTTTATAGCGCACCCTTTTCATTTCACCATTTTAAGTAACTGACAGAATGAGGATTGGGCGACATTTGGGAACTCAGATTAGTTTTCTTGCAAAAAATGGTATGAATTATTAATAATTAAATTTTCTAAACTTTTGATTTTTGGTCTAATTTTTGGTTTTGGGTTTTGTGGTGGTTTTTGTTATAAAATATGTTGAAAAATTAAGTATTAAATTTAAGTTATAAAATATGTTCGATATATTTCTTAAAATTAAGGGCATGTTTGAAACCATTAAAAATTTTCAACATTTAATTTTCTAGTCGTGTTTGATAACCATAATAACCTTTTACTTAATATGAAATTTTCATCAACAAACTGTTGAATATGATAAGTAGATACTAGATAGCTACTTAAGACTTAGGATGTCTTTCATAAATTGAAAAATTAAGTGTTGAAAGATTAAGTACCAAATATTTAGTGTTAAATTTTTATGAACACTAAATTTATATGATAAAATTGTTTGATATATTAGTCAAAATTAAAAATTAAATATAATTATTATTTTTATAATAATAAATCTTAATTTTTGAATTCATTTCATAATTTTAACCATTTTAGTAAAAATAAGGAAATAATTTATTTCAAAAATAAGGTTTTGAAAAGGTTAAATTTTGTTATTAATCCATGTATATTATGAAAGTTGTAGATTTAGTCTTTGCACTTTAATCTAGTCATTTTTAGTTTTTGTACTTTTTCAAATTTTAAAATTTCAATACTCACCAAATGATAACATTTAAACTCATAAATTTAAGTTCTGTTGTTTCCAAAATAAATATATAATCATATGTATAATAACATACCAACTTGTTATTTCCACGTATTACTCACTAAATATTTAGTTAATGAATTAATGACCGTCATTTGCATCAAGATTGAAATTTCAAATTTCGAAAAAGTATATGGACTTAGAATGATCCAATTAGAGAATATAAACTAAATCTATGACTATACACATAACACAATATTAGTAATTGAATTTAACTGTTATTGTTTGGGTCAAAACTAAAATTTTAAAATTTGAGAAGTACAATGACTAAAATTGATAAATTTTAAAAGAATATAAAGACTAAAATTGATCAAATTAAAGTATAAAGACTAAATCCATAACTTTTGTATAGAATTCTCAAATTAAAAATTTTGTATGTATATTTGTTTTTATTTATGTAGTGTGCCATGTTCCTTTTTTCGAATTCTTGTTATTCCTAAAATTGATAGCTTTAATTGGTACTAAAACAAGTAATATTCAATTATGTGTCATGTAGTATCATCTTCATATTGATATTATTTTTAGGAGTCATAATAATATTTAAGATATTTATGTTCATCTCAAAATTTGTATAAATAATTACAACAATTCAATTTTTAAATTCATTTACTTAGAAACTAGATTATCCCATCTAATATTTATTAATCCAATATTATATTCTATGACTCTCATTTGTGAATTTTTAACTTAGAAAAAATTTTAAGTATTTAGTAGAATAAATACCTTCAAAAGCTTTTTTTTTTTTTTGTTTGAAATTACATTATTTTAGAATGTCGAATATTATTATCAGTGGTAAATAGTATTTATAAAATCCATTATTTAATTGTTTGATAATAATGAAATAATATTACTATAAACTCAACAATCATAAGTATAGAAATCTTTCTCACTAATTTTTAATTTTTTTTCGAGAATCTTGTATTTTCTTATTACAAATATGAATTTGATTTGATGGAATATCGAGTTGGGAGCTAAATATTTTAAAATCTTCGCGAATTAAACCAAATTTTAATGTTATTATCCAATCCATAAGCATGATTCAATGGATTGTGTCAATATGCATTAATGGCCTATAATCCATCCATGATTTTTATTTTCTTCTTCTTTTTAACCATGAATGATTACTTGTCTTTCACATGTTTCAGATGATTTTCTCTTTTCATGTTTTGCTTTTGTTGAAGCTTAAATGTGAAAGCCACCTAATGCTTTGAAGACGAGAAGAGACAGAAATTGTCTACATGAATTTTTCTCAGTAACCAGCAGGACAAATACTGTGTTTTTATGCTAAGGAATCATATATATTTCCTCCTTATTTTTTTCAATTTGGTACTTAAAATTTTTTTATCTCAATTTGATACTTGAGTTTGACTTTAGTGCTCACTTTAGTACTTAATTTTTATGCTTTAAGTTTTTTTTTTTTTTGTTTTTTGTGTCCAAGTTTGACTTATATGTTTAATTTGGTACTTGAGCTTTTTTCGTCCAAATTATCTATGTTTTTTATTAGAGTACACGTAACATTTATTGAATCACATGATACTGTTTCGTCTGAGTAGCAAATTGAACATTAAAACTAAATCTAAGTACCAAATTGAGATAAATAATTTAAATATCAAATTGAATATTGAAACTAAACTTAAATACCAAATAATATATTAACCCCTACTAATTATAAATTGTATACGTAATAAGGGCACAGTATTTTATGTAATGAAACTCCTGTAGCGGCGGCTACTAACTAACTTCCACATAATGTTGAAAAGCATGCCGTTTAGAAAGAGAATCCAAGGCAAATTTAAGAGGATGTGATTTTTTTTTTTTTTATTCTACATAATTGTACTATTCACCATTATTTGGGAATTAATAATTAATGGATGAAATTATAAATAAATAAAAAGTTAAAAGGGGTACATAAAAAGAATTCGATTCAACAAGACAACCACCACTCCATCTGTTGTCTTCGTCATTATTTTGTAAATAAAAAATCTTTAAATTATATAGATGTCTTACCTAATCACAAATTGGCAGTAATGACGGTAGGTATAAGGTTGTATTTTCAAAAAAGATAAAAAGTATACGAATACGCCATTTTGGTTGTTCTCTCGTCAACTCCTCCTCTGATCCCTCCCTTCCGGTTTTGGTTTTCCGTGAGCGGCCGGCCGCTATTGATCGGTGTCGCTCATATCTCCAACCGCATCTGTTGGTTTTTTCTTTCCTTTTTGTCTTTATTTTGGTAAAATAATCCAAACAGTCATATTTTCTTGTGTTAATTCTTTTTCATCGGAGGAAAATGGTTCAGATCGACTCAAAAAACACATTATTATTTTAAAAATTAAAATATTTGTATTTGTATATTTTTATAATTAAATTTAAATAAAAATATTCTTATTTAAATTTGAGTCAGGAAACTTTTTGTGACCGGGCAAAGTCGACCAAACCAGGCAAACCACCCAACCATGGACAACATTAATCATAATTAATGACATGTTATGAACATTGTTGATACTCAATTAGGAAGAAAATGGTTAATGGTGGTTCAAGGTTACCAAGAATGAAGAACAAGAGTCAAGAAAAATAGGCTGAAGAGCCACGAAGGAAGATTGAATGTTCTCTTTGTATTTTGGCAAAGTCTAGGCGTGAAAAACGGTGTTTTAAAAGAACATGGTCAATGAGAAGGGCCTTTATGCTTTTGGAAGTTGGGTCTTTTTAATATGAACGTCTCGCAGGGGAAACAAACCAACTGAGTTAAGGTAGATCTTTAATTAAGGGTGAGCAAAATTCGATTCGACTCGAAAAAATCGAAAAAAATTCGAATTTCGAGTTAAACGAATCGAGTTATTCGAGTCAATTCAAATTTTTTTTCGAATTTCGAGTTCGAATCGAGTTGAGTTTTCGAATTCGAATAACTCGAATAATTCGAATAATTCGAATATCAAACTATAATATTTTACATTTTTACCCCAGACTCCCAAACTTTTTTACTTTTCCCTCAAAACTTTTACTCCTTCCCACTTTCCCCCCAAAACTTTTACTTCCCTCCCATCCCAACCCCCCAAACTACCCAAAATCTATTTCCCACCAAAATTTTACTCTCCCATTTACTTTTTCTCAAAATTTTACTCCCGAAAACCCTCAAAACTTTTATTTTCCCCCAAAATTTTTACCCCCTCCCACTTTTCCCCTAAAACTTTAACTCCCTTCCCATCTCACCTCCCATCTACCCCAAACCCATCCCCCCTCCAATTTTTTTTTTTATTTTCCCTTCAAATTGTTACTCCCCCTATTTATTTTCTCTCAAACTTTTATTCTCCAAAACTTTTTATTTTCCCCCTAAACTTTTACTTCTCACCCTTTACTCTCAAATAAAAAATCAAAATTATCCAAAAAAATCACTAAACATAAATAGTAATAATTTTATTTATATCTACTATTTATATTATTAAATTAAATTTCACATTTTATATTATTTATATTATTGAATTGTTTAGTCATATTGAATAATATTAAAATTGAATTATTAATTACGCCATAAAATATTTGTGTTAAAATTTTATATTGATATCAATTTCACATTTTATCTTTAAAATAACTTTTATTAAAAATCACATTTTTATATTTAATATATTTTTTAATTCCAAAATACATAGTGACAAGAATCTGAAGATAATTGAAAGAACTAAACAAGAAAAGAAGCCAACCTGTATATAAAAGATTAATAAATAAATTATTTGGTGATGAAAGTTAATAAAAAATTTTGGTTAAGGTGGACAAATTTTATTACAATGGGGGACAATGGTTACAAGGACCCAAAATTATTTTTTAAAATTTAATTCGAACAAATATATTCGATTCGATTCGATTCGAATTCCATCTCACTCGACTCGATTCGAAAAAATTTCAAATCAAATTAGGATGATAAAATATGATTCGTCAACTCGTTTAACTCAAAATTTTTTCATTCGATTCGATGCGATTCGATCGGATGCTCACCCCTACCTTTAACACATGGATTTAAAAGAGATTAAATGACATGTTATTTTGCTGTAAAATCCTATACTTGACTCGGATGAAGGATTTGGATGCAGAATGTCACATTTATTCCCGAAACAATTTAGGCAATAATTAAGCATAACACTAAAACTAAAAACAAGCATGCGTGAAATACTATCAATGAGTAATTAGAATGTTATAAGTATGCAATAGATGTTAATGGGGGCCCACATGCAAAAGCTCGGGGTCAAGGTTGGTAAAAATGGGACTAGGTTCCTAGGTCAAAATGCCAAAGTGCAAGGTAACGTCTTCTTACACTTAAATTTTATTTTGGAATTTGGTGTCTCAAGACAAAGCCTCATGTAACACCCTTTACCCGTATTCTACATTTGAACCGGGTACTAGGCGTTACCATACTTAACTTGCTCAAACATACAACATTGATCCATAAAATTTCATTTCAATTTAAAACTTTTTCATTCGAGACCTTAATGTCCATATTATAGGTCTATGAGACCCTAAACTTGCACACGGAATGATTCGGGACCAAAACGGAAACCTTTGAACACCTAAAAAATTTTGACACAAAACAGGGCCACACGCCCCTGTGTAGAAAAGGACACGCCCGTGTGGAACTTCCCACGTCCGTGTGGAACTTCCCATGCCCGTGTTCCACACCCGTGTTGATTTATTTCTCATTTCGAATCTACAGGGGTTTTCACACGGCCTGACACACGTCTGTATCCATAGCCCGTGTCCCTCACACGGCCATAATACGCCCGTGTCTTCACCTGTGTGCGAAAACATTGACATTCTGTTTATGACGTCATCTTCTCAATAAGGTTACACGGCCAAGGCACACGCCCATGTCCTTAGACCGTGTGTCGAATTAAATTCCTAATTTCAAGTGCAGACTTCACACGGCCTGGGCACATGCCCGTGTCTCCCACACGGTTGAGACACACGGCCGTGTCTCGGCCCCTGTGGTTACTACTAGGCATACTGACTTGCCAACTTAGCATGCAGGGGTACACACGGCCTATCAACACGCCCATGGGGCTGACCGTGTGTTACACACTGCCTAGACACACGCCCGTGTGTCTACCCGTGTGGAAAATTGTAAGGCTATCTACCAAGCCAATTGCCACCCTACAAAACAACCAAACTTATACCAATTCAATTCAACATACATCATGACCATAAGGCACTTCTAAGAACCCAAAATCAATACATCCACACAAGCATGTACTTCATGAACTTCATCATTGAATATATAAACTTGTCAAGTATTGGTCAATTTCCAATGACTATTTACAAAATGAATTTAATGATATTAGTAGCCACACATTGGCTAATAAATATGACATAACACAAAATAACTAAGTTCCTATACATGCCATACACAAAATTTATCAAACTATGTTATACCAAGAGAAGTTGATAGTGTGATTCCGAACTCCGACGTCCCATGATCCCTAAGTTAGCTTGGCGATACTACACAGAAGAGGAAAATGAGAGGGGTAAGCATGAAGCTTAGTAAGTTTGCATGAAATAAATAACAACATAAAGGCTCATGTTATCACCCATCCATTGCGTTGAATAAAAACACAAGGTCTCAAGCACTTTGCCATGACTTACTTATGCTTACTCTTACCAATTACATGTCATGTCACATACCGTAAATTCTTCTCGTGAATTACTCACATGTGCCTGTATCACTTCATCACATAGCTTTAGCACTAATCTCATCTCTATTATAAGCTTAACTGTTTATCCCTTTTGATCACTTGGGATACTCGAGGATACACAATCATCATCGTACACATAAATACGACGCCATTGCCATATCCCAGATATGGTCTTACATGGGGTCACATCTCGATGCCGATGCCATATCCCAGATATGGTCTTATATGAGATCTCATATCAATGTCGATGCCATATCCCAGATATGGTCTTATACGATTTTTCATATTCGATGCCGATGCCATATCCCAGATATGGTCTTATACGGGATCTCAATTCGATACCAAGGCAATGTCCCAGACATGGTCTTATACGGGACATTACGATTCTCATGTCTTGATGATGATATCCTCTCACTTCTTAAAGTCCAACCGGGACTTCAACATCATAAATTTTCATCATTTTCTCATTGAACATCATTACTCAATTTCATATAAATAATATACTTCTTCACGAATAACAAACATTTCAAAACATAATAGCATGATGTTGAATTTATTACACACAAACTTACCTCGATCTTAAAATCGGCCAATTTGCCGATCTAGTCTGAAACCTTGCCCTTTCTTCGGTCAAGATTAATTCCTCGTTCTTCTTGATCTATAATAACAAATTAGCTCATTTAATTACCACATTAATAAATACACTTCAATAATCATACTTTGACAAAATTACCATTTTGCCCTTAGACTTTCACAAAATTACGATTTTGCCCCTATGCTCGTAAATCAATTCTAATCAAATTCCCTCTTTTAACAAGCCTAGCTAAATATGTTTTAAGCTTATAACAACTCCAAATTCCAATTTTTTCTCACATTTAACACCTATTTCATAACTTTTGCAAAAAGGTCCTTTTTGGTGTTTTCATATAAACACCTTTCACAAAAGTTGTTTATTTAACAACTAATATTCATTTTCTTCCATAAAATTTCAGAAACCAACATGAACACTCACGTGGAAAAACCCTATACTCTTAACCATTTTGCAAAATAGTCCCCTCATTAGCTAGATCATGCTACAAGGGTCCTAAAAGTACAAAAAATTTCAAGAAAACCACCAAAATCACTTACTTGCAAGGAGGACAAGTTGCTAAAAATTTTGAGCTTTCAAACCCCTATTTTTCTGGTATTTTCGGTGGAGAAGATGGAGAGAAATGATGATATCTTTCTTTTCTTTATTTTATTTTATTTTTAGACAATTTATCACCTAATCCACCAACTTGACCATTTTTAACATCTTTTTGTCCCCTACGGTCGGTCAACCATTACTAGAGGGGTTAATTGCACTTTAAGGACCTCCAATTAATATTCTATAGCTATTAGACACTTTTAGCTTGTAAAATAGAACTTTCGCACTTTATGCGATTTAGTCCTTTTCGCAATTAAACATGCAATTGCTAAAATTAATGCACCAAAATTTTCATGCACCCATAATCATGCTATAACTCATAAAATAATATTAAAATAATTTTCTTCAATCTCAGATTAGTGGTCCCGAATCCACTGTTTCGACTAGCCCCTAAATCGGGCTGTTACATCTGGAGACAAGGTCACCATGTCTCGAGACAAGTTTGGTTTGACCTAAGCCCTCTACCTAGAAATGCATAAAACACATGAATTTGTTCATATGATCTTGAGACATGTACTTGGTGTCTCGAGACTATATTATAGTTAAGTAGAGAAATGCAAATTCAAAGCATGCAATTGATAACTTATATGCTCTTAAACATGTCTAACATACAACCTATTCATTACATACAAAATTGGCATATAAAAACAAGTCTAAAACATAAGATTTCATAGCATACAATTTCATCCATCAAAATATCACTAGGCAAGTAATTAAAACATGTAAAAACATATACAAACATATCAAATCCTTAATCAAAGTTATTAATAATAATGTCCAAGAGACCCATATGATAACCAATACATGTCAAGTGACCAAAACATTCAAAATACCAACATCCAAATCATAACCTAATTACATGTCATTTATTCCACTAGAAAATAAAAATAACATTACAAATCAAGCAACTAACTGAGATGTTGCGCCTCAAATGCTAAAAAGATATGCCAAAACAACTCGAAAATATTTTAAACACATGTGTGTGAAAACAAACAAATTGCATATTGAGTAACAAAACCCAATGGTGCTAACATAACCGAGTTCATAATATAAAGGCATTAATCACTAAAGTATACTAGTTTATGAAGAAACGTCAATGAGCAGGATATAAATTCAAATTCAAATCATCACATGACCTCTATGTAACAAAGATCTACCATGTTAGATTGAAGAATCAACTCATCTCGAATTCCCAAATCCTGATCAACATGCTTATCAACATACTTCCATGTTCCTCAATTAATTATAATATTTATTCCATAAACCCTTAGAACATAACTTTATATCAAAATTACAACCCCTATTAACCAAATATGAATTCAAGGCCGAATACACAGACAAATCCCCTAACAATCGAGAATGATGCACACAAGCCCCAAACGGGCAGAAAAGCTCTGATAAGTATAAACACATTACCCCTAACACTTTATAATGTGCACACAAGTGCTAATATGTTTATACTTGTACAGCTGTCCAATAAAATGCACACAAGAGTCAAATGTTCCTACTAACACGAAACACATCCTATAGCATACCAACTATAACGAACTTTATCCAATATCACTTAATAGGTAATTTTATATTAATACATGTTAAGTTACATATTTCATTATCATTAATCAACATAAATTCTCATTCAATAGTCTTAATCAAGGCATAAACTCTATCCAACTAGCTCATGCATACACATAGCGTTTCATTAATACATCTACCAAACATGAAAGCATTACATTAAATGTAATTCAACATATATCAACAAATCAATAACAACAATGTTCTAAACTCAATCACTTAATAAACTTATATTAAGAAATCAAAATAAGTTAACACAAATCGAAATTGATAATACGCTTAATTGATATATTTTTATTATTTATTTTTAATTAATTTTGGATATGAATTTTGCCTAATTTGATACTTAATTGATCATTTTCTGTGTAGGTACAATTATTTTCCAACGCATCGAAAAACGAACGGATGTGCGGATTGCACAAAGATTTGACATGATAACTCGAGTTGACACACAAAACAAAGATTTTAAAATTATTTTCTTATTATTTATATTAGGACTTCTTGTATTTTGAAGCTTGCCTTTTTTTTAGGAATTTATTAATTAAGGTTATTATTATATGTATAATATAGCATGAAGAGGACCAGGGGTTGAAGGAAAAAATTCAATGTTCAGGATCAATTTAAAACTGGAGCCCAAATCATGCCTGAAGCTAAAACGTCGTATTATCAATTTTTACTTTTATTTAGTTCTAATTTATTTTTATTTTTATTTACTTCATTTTCAATTTTTATTGGTTTTTTTAATTTTTATTTTTAATCAGATTTAATCCCCCTTTTCGTTTTGTATAGGTTGACACTTGTGGGCACGACAATTGCTTGCGACACATTTTGGTTGTAAGGAACCACAATTGAACCTTTGTTGTTGGGATGCTCTATCCCAGCCTCCTCATAGAAAGCATTGAACCTTTGTGAGGTATATTTAGTCTTATTATCATATTTGACAATCTGAATCTTATAGCCCATTTGATTCTCAACCTATCTTTTATATTTTTAAAAAACTTCAGTAACCTTAGATTTTTGCTTCATAAAGTAAATCTAACACATTCTGGTAAAATCATCAATAAAGATAATGAAATACATGTTATCATTCAATGAAGAGGTTACTTGTGGACCACATAGATTAATGTGGATCAGCTTCAACTTCTTTTTGGCTTTCCAAGTTGAGTATTTGAAAGTCAACCTTGTTTGCTTGCCAATCAAGCAAGCTTTGCACCTTGAGTTCAACTCCTACAGAATTGGTAACCCAATTGAGATCTCATTCTTCTACATGAATTGTAGACCTTTATGATGAAAGTGACCTAACCTCTTATGCCACAATTTAGAGTCACTGACCTGACACTTGAATGCCACGTGCTCATCATCGAGTGAATTCAATAAGAAACTCTTCTTCTGCATCTTGATCCTGATGCGATCTTAGCCGGGGAGTTAGCTACCGACCCCATTGAGCTTTCTTTGGGTCCCATCACTTGATCCCGAACTAAGAAGTTCCAAGAAGCTATAACGAGCTACATAGATCGAGCTTGGGGAGAAGAGGTGGCCAGACTCATTGATCATTTTTGGACTAGCTCACCAGGTGTAGTTTGCAACCTCTTGCAAGCTGACTTAGCTCGATCCAGCTCAATGAAGCTCAAATCAACTTGATCTTAACTCATTGAGCTTGATTTTATTTCATTTTATTTTATGCGTTTTAAGCTGCTGGAATAAAATTAGCTATTTAATTAAGTTAGTTAATAAAGTTAGATTCAGCTCAAATAATATGTGTCAAATTCTGGACATTTTAATTAAGTTTAAATGTGTCTTAGTTCATACATAATTATTAGCTATTTTTAATATGTTAGGTCTAGAACAAATTTATTTCATGTTGCTATTTAATATGTCTAGCCAAATTTAATTGATTAAATTTGTCCTAGCTACAGCCGACTTTATGATGTCTTAAGCTAATTTAATTGCTTAATTAAATTTGTTTTAGGTACATGTATGGGGCGGCATGAACATGGACAGCTGATGATTGATATGGCTAGCACCTCTTCCTGGACACCAAGGGCCAAAAGAGCTTATGCTTTCTTCTTCCAAGCTGACCGTCCAGCTCTCCAAAGCAGCTTGAAAGCTTTCACATCGCTGGAGATCCTTTTCACATTGAATGGCCATTCGGTTTAGTGCATTCACACCTAAGGGTCTGTTCATTTTTGGCCTTTC
Source organism: Gossypium australe (assembly GCA_005393395.2). Classification (NCBI taxonomy): domain Eukaryota; kingdom Viridiplantae; phylum Streptophyta; class Magnoliopsida; order Malvales; family Malvaceae; genus Gossypium; species Gossypium australe. The sequence goes on from CM016620.1 coordinate 65,605,252, forward strand.
ACACCTATTGGCCATTGAAGAACTCAAGAAGCTATTAAACTACTCAAGGCTGTTCAGCTAATCAATGCAGCACAATTAAGTTTGTTCTTCCCTCTTGGCCGAACCTCAAGTGATTAATCAGCTCAACACTTAATTCCATCAGCTAGGAAGCTTACAAGGATGTTCTAGGAAACTACAAGGAAATTTCAGCTTCCTTAAACTGTTAATTGTTGTCCATTCAACTCACTAAAATGCCCATTCGGCTATTTCATGTAATGGCTATAAATATTTAGCTCATTTCATTTTGTAAGGACTTTTTGATCATTTGATGAATATCATATTACTTTGTGAGTGTTCAAACTCTCATTGTTCTCTTTAGACTGAATTGATCTTTAGACTGAATTGACTTATCGAGACAACTCTTGTGGCATCAATCCCGTCTTTCTTTGAACTTATCACTTTGTTAAGTGTGGCGTTCACCTATTCCTGTAGTTCCTATCTTTCATAGATAGCGGGTCAAGGTTCTTTGATTTATCCTTAATATTTCCATCACCTTATTCCCCAAAGTGCTACCATAGGTCTTGGGTCAACATAGCCTATTGTGTTGGTTCAACCTTAACCTTAGCCGAATCCATTTCCTTTGCTACCTTAACCATTTCCCAACCACTTTGTTTCGACCTATCATCCTTATTTTAAAACCTATTTTTGCAAACAACCTGTTCTTACTTAATTTTACGATTGGGCAACTAATATGACTTGACTCAACACCGAGGCTGGATCGTATTAGATCCTAAACAATTCATTGCCACTAGAGTGAAGGATTAGACACTTCCCTCTTCAAACATCACCTTGAATCTCTTCTCTACCAATTTCCCTACACTCAACAAGTTTTGATCAATCTCAAGTACAAACAAAACATCTTATATCAACCTAGTTCTAGCACAACTCTCTGTTGCCACTATGCATTTTCCCTTCACTTCTAGGTACTCTTCATTTCCTATCCCCACTCTCAACTTTAATGACCTGTAAAAGTGTTTAAGCAGCTTTTCATCACAAGTCATGTGATTGGTGCAACCACTATTAACTAACCAACTATTACATGGAGTGCTTGATGAGAAGCAAGAGGCAACAAACAACTGGTCCTCTTCTTCTTTTATTGTAGCATTACTGTTGATTTCTTGTTTCCTTGCAAAACATCTCAACGTGCCCCATTAAATTTTGCCTTCTATACTTCACATTTGGCCTTCTTTATTACCTGAAATGGGGATGGTTTTGTTTTACCACTACCTTTTGCAATAGCTTCTGAACCACTACTGCCACCACTCTTCTTCCTTTCCACTTCTTGTCCTTTCCTCCTTCACCCTATTGCATCTTAGCCTTCAATGCTCCTTATATGCTTCCTTCCTACCTTATTAGCCTTCTCTGCTCTTGCACTTGTAAAGTACTGATAAATTCCACTACTCTCAACTAAGTCAAGTCCTTAGTGTTCTCCAAAGAAGCAATTGTTGCTTCATACTTCTCAGCCACAGAAACTAGTCTTTTCTGCACCAATCCACCATCAAAGAGATCAGTCTCGAGAACCCTTACCATGTTAGCAATATCTATTAGCTTGTCTGAGTATTCTTTGATTAACTTAGACTCCTTCTTATGCAACCTTTTGAATTTCTTAATCAAGTTCAACACCTTCATGCTCTTGATCCTCTCATCTCCTTGATACTCAGCCTTAAGGTAGTCCCATATCTCCTTTGCTGATCTAAAGACCATAATTGTATTGAATATGGCTAGTGAAACAGTAGCATAAAGGTAAGCCTTTGCCTTTACTTTCCTGATGATTCCCTCCTTGTACAATTTGATCTAGTTCATAGTTGGATTGTTGGGAAGTGGAGCCACCTCATAGTTTTGCTTGACAACTTCCCAATAATCATAACTCTCCGTGTATACTTGCATTCTCACAACCCATGCTTGATAGTTCTCTCTATCAAACACAGGTGGTGCTAAGACAGACAAGTTGCTTGATCCTAATTCTTTCATTTTTCTCAATTCTGCACAAGTGTATCTCTTAATTTTTCTCTCAGGATTCTCATAAGGTTTCTCTCACAAGTCCCTCAAGAAAAAAGAGGCTGTCAATACCAATGTTGTTTCAACACAGAGCTAACTGAAGCTAATAAAATCTAACAAATTCAGTTTCCTATTCATTAACCAAGCAATGCTTATATACATGACTCAAGCTAACAAACTCTAACAAATTCAACCTCTTACTCGTACTAACAAGCTAACAAACTTAACTTCTTACTCCTACTAACAAGCTAACAATCTCCCTAAAAACTAGGACCTTGACTAAGACTATCTTAATGACAAAAAAAGACTTTGCAATCCTTAAAACACCAACATAACTTCACACGAAATGAATGATTCCATCATCAAAGCAACATAATAGGAAATCTCCTTTGGACGAGGAGATGTCGGTCAAATAGTTAGAATGTTGCTAAAAGAAGAGTGATGTAAATATTGATAATGCTAGTAACATCAAGGCATTGTTCTCTTTGGATGCCAGTGAAGAGTGACACTATATATTCTCAATGTTTTGTTCCCTCGACTGTGAAAAATGTCCGAAAATGTTTAACATTTAATGAACAGATGAAATTCATGATACCATGTGGAATGTTAAATTTTATATTCAAACTATCATCAAAATAAAAGCGAAACATATCTACTATTTAACTGAAAATCTTATAACGATTCCATTCTAGTTCAAAATTGGAATAATATATTCCCATTTAATTTCAAATTAGATTTGGATAATAAAAAACCATTGTGTGGATTCAATCAGTTTTCGGTAATTTCATAACGTTTTAAAAAATATACATATAATATCATGTTTTAAAAAAAGAAAATGAAAAAAAGCATGAACAACATAATCAGTCTCAACAAGAATACAGAAAATCCAGATATCACGTGCCCTTGTAATCAACAATTCAATATTTAACCTAATAAAGCTGATCAATCTGACCCACTCCTCCCAAATCATCCACATTTTCAATTTATTATTAAGTAATGCAGACTTGCCTCTCCCTTGGAATTCATCTACTGCTCAACTCTTCCTTTCTTTCTAGCCTTTCTTCGACTTCATATTTGCATTTGAAGTTCTTCCTTTCTCCACTGGGCTTTCTTCAGAATTCGTTAGTCCTAAAAAGAAAACCTACAATGACGACGATTTCTTCCAGTACATTCCTGGGTGTTGCGGTTATCGGTCTTGTTTTTGCTAGTATGTCACCCTATGTTGAGGCACAGTCTGCGTCTCCAGCTCCTTCTCCCACTAGTGATGGTAGTTTCCTTCATTATTAGATCTGTTTTCTTTGCTTCCTTTCTGTTTTATGCCCAAGAGAAGGTTCTCATTTTTAGATCTGTGGTAGTAATATCGGAAAATGCTTGAATTTGAGCAGGAACTTCAATCGACCAAGGGATTGCTTACGTGCTGATGGTGGTGGAACTTCTGCTCACATACCTCATCCACCCTTTAGACTCATCTTCCTACACCTTCTTCTAAATCATTGTTTACAACAATTGAATGATTTATTTAGGTCAGGCTACTTGTAAACCAAATTGCTTTGTTGATAATATCTACTAAAATCGCTTTCTTTTTTCTGGGTGATGGGTTTATTAATAATGTTTCCTGTTATTTATTGTGATTATAATTTTGCTTCTTCTTCTACTTGATTACTTTACTTCCTCTTTTACTCTTGGAAATGAAGAGTAAATCGCAACACTGAGTCGTGACTTCCCAAAAATCATGTTGGGTGAACAGTCCCTTTGACCTTCCATCCTTGTTTCAAATTGACTGAACTCCCTCTTTGTCTCGACCTCATAAAGCAAAAGATTGACATGCAACGAACACAAATATAGTAGGATGGCTAAAGCTAAGTTGTTTTAGGTAGGACCTAGGAAACATTCTTTGTACTAAATTTAGTCATTCACACTAGAAGCTTTGCTATTAGAGGTGAGATCAGGTCCATTACTTTTCAATACATTAGTCATCATCACCATTTATACGTTTAGAATTCATCCATGTATCATGTAAGTCATACTTATGGATATGGTGATTAAACTTGTATTGATTAGTAATGGAGGGAGCTTTAAGCATTTTACAGCGACTAGAGCAAAGCAGGAATGTACCCTTCAAGGAAAAGGAATTTCCTGCAAAGTGGCAGGATCTTTATGGAAATCAGGAAAGAAAATTTTAGTGCCAAGATGCAGTCATCCAAAGCATAAATATATTGTTTGATCACTTACCCTCTTCCAGTCTCGTATTTATGTAGCAACTACTCACTGCTCTGCATATAATCCTCGCCAACTAGTTAGGTCACATCGTGTGTTTATGTGTATGATATTCATTGAAGCTTGGCTAGAAAGTGGAGGCTTCTTTCTGCTGGTGCCGGCTCTTAACAACTTCTAGGCGACAGGTAATGGCTGCTGCAATGCTTCCTGCCACAAAAACATACCTGAAACCAGCATCAAACATATCTGAAAACAAACCATTATACCTCTTGAGATTAGATTAAGGAACTGAAGTCTCGCTGTCCAAAGTGTTGCTCAAAAGATTGCACAAGGAACATCACAAGCAAGGCCAATTCATAAGATAAAGAATATGTCAGCAACAATGAGCGTCTCACTATGCTTAATAATTCTTGGTTTTACAAGCGGCGGTATAGGGTTTCTGCCTGCAAGAGTATACTTGCCAGTTCAGCAGAATAACAAGTTGCAGAAACTTAAAAACATGCAATATGCCTGCGACTAATGAGGTCAAGGTTGGAGCATTATTAGTTGTGAATTCTTCCATTGAAAAATCTAAAAAGAAGGGAAAAAAAAGTCAGAACAAGGCATGTGTGGATGCCAACCTGATTCACAACAAAAAGAACAAATATTTAACACGGGGAATAATCTAATGACGAAAGGAAACCAATAAAATCGATATGGACCCTGTTAGTTAAAAAGCATGTTTGGTATGGAATGGAAGTTCAACTACTCGAGCCCGAATTATAAATACAGCTAAAAATGGTTTCCAATACCAAGCTCATCATGTTTTTTTACATGTACATGGTCCTTGAATGGACTATATATCATTATAAAAAAAAAATAGTGAAGAAATTGAGCTGTAATTCATCTTATATTAATGATGAATGATGTAACAATCATCCCCTGCCACAGAACACGTCCAAAGGCATCTTTGAGATAGTCAACAAACTATCTAATTTTTCTGCTGCTTTTTCTTTTGAATACGTAGCTGAAACAATGGTTTTTCTTTGTGAATTACTGTAAGGTTGTTGCTTGGAGTGATAAAACTTGATGGTAGACGAAAGGCTGGCTGATATCAGAATTAAATTTACTGCAATTCCAACAGCATTCTGCCACTTCCAGGGTCTGAATAAAACTCTAATGCAGCAAATGAGGAAACCAGATATCCTTCTCCTCGAGCTTTCACCTTCATTTTTCTTAACACTTTCTTCCACATCCCTGTCAATTGAGGTTCTATTCTCATGATCATTGCCAAAGCAAGCACTTAACTCTTTCACCACATCCAGGGGTCTTCCTTCATATTGTGTTACTTGTTTTATGAGACATGATCTGGTTTGCTCCAATCGACTAAGGGCCAATTGCCTATCTTTCAGCTGCGAAGACTGCAATTTCTGCATGTAGATTATATCAACATAAATTTCCCAGGGAGGCCTAATGCTAAGGTAATAAAAAACTGCAAATGCGAATCAAATTAAGGCAAAAACCTCTAAAAGTCGGGTGGAATATTCTAATTATACTCGATGGGTTTCGACACTAATTAAGATTATCAATCAAAAGGTAACAGAATTCATAATTCCATTAAAAACAGAGTCCAAAAAAAAGAGCTTTTGAAACATGTAATCTGAATTGTATATTAATCTTTTTTATCAAAGGAATCAAATATTGAGAACCAATATCTGATCTGAATATATTAGATCTCATGAAACAATGTTGAGAATAAGACAAGCAATCTTACTATTCGGATCTAAAGGAGTTGAACAGAGAGTGTTGGGAAATAAAAGAGAAGACAGAAAGTAAATTACCTGCAAATGCAAAAGCGTGTTCTCAACTTGGTTGAGTGAATCTCTGATGGCAATCAACCTCTTCCTTTCCAGAAATGGGGTCTGCCCAATATCACAATAGCGACCATGGTCTGAACAATACCTGCAGAAGCTGATACTGTCGTCGATTTCATGGTTCAACCTGTCGTGCAAAGCCCATGCCCTCTCAATGAGACTCGGCAGTTTTTTGTTATTCAACTCCATTGGTTGGAAAACATAGCCCACCACCATTCAAGACCCTCCTGTGTTATAACTTTTTAAACTCCATCATTTGCACTTTATTCTCTTGTTTTTGCTTCTTTCTACAAATTACTCTTGGCTGTGGAAGAAGAAAGTTTGAGGAACTATTTGGAATGGTATAGAATGGAAGGTAGGCCTCTCCTTTTTTAATGGTGTTTGGACAACATCATTTTAGTTTCTTTCACTTTTTTTGTTTTTTTTTTTGGGGGGGGGGGTGTGTGGGTATGTTTGCTTTAAAGGAAAGTTTTGGTTGGAATTGAAACTGAGACGCTTAGCTGTTGAGTACCCCACAGTCTCATATTGCATGCCATACATACATTGCCATGTGCAATCCATTATCCCATCCAAGGCTGAAGCAAGCAAAAGAAAGAAGAAATTGAAAGTATTAGTGAAGCAACAGCATGCCATCGTCCCTCATCATACAAAATGTTTAAAACCATGGTTATGATATTATCAGAAACTCAAAAGCCCAAAGCTCCCATGTGATGTGAATGGTTATAATGTCGTAAAAGTCAATAACAAAATCAGGTTCTTTTTCAGTTACCAAATAATGATGATGGGCCAGGATTAGTTGGGCTACAAATCCTAAAACGTGGTTAGCAGAAACCCAGCTCACCTTCTTGAGTTTATTTGATTGGCTTTTAGCTGTCTATGAGCTCTCTAAATCAATGGCACTATTAATTTGGTGATGATTTAATGGTTTGGCTCTTTGCAGAAGCAAAAAGACATGAAAATTGCAATGACTAAGGAGCCAGCCAGCCGCCTTACTTAATATGATAATCTGCTCAATGACACATACAAATTCAACTAATCATATTAACCCATTTCTTACCCTACCCCCATCATCCCTTATTAAGTATTATCATTTAGACTTGACCAAACTTAGTAATTTCATTTCTCGGTCTTCAAAATAGCAGACCAAAACTTAGATTCTAACTATAATTACCCCTCCAAGAATAATAACATATAAAATATGTACGATATTAATAAAAAGATTAAAATACTTTAAATAATATAACTTATTTTAAATACATAATCATATTTTTATAATTTTCCTAATTAAATTTGTAATCGATTGACTCATGACACAAACTTAATTAAAGACTTAAATAATAATAATAATATAGATACCTATCAATAATAAATAATTTTTAATTTTTAAATGTTTCAATAAATTTCATCCCTAGGTAATTTTTTATATTACTTTTATTATATATTACAAATTATATATATATAGATATACATGAAAATTAAATTAAATTAAATTAATATTATCATTTAACAATATTATTAGATTGTCTTCCAAATAGACTTATCCACGGGCCGAGCCACCCGACCTAGCCCGAAGGTCCGTCCGAAAAGTGGGAGGGTTTGATTAAAATATAGGCCCGAAAAATGGGTTTGGGCAAAAAAATAAGTCCCATTTAGAAAATGGGTCAAGCCTCGGGTAATGCTTTTTTTTGCCCGAGCCGCTTGAATATGCAAAAAAAAAAATTGTTATTTTTTTCGATGTTTTCTTGCTTTTTTTATTATTTTCTTGTTTTTTTTAACTATTTTGCTATCATTTCATAATTATGTTGCTACTATTTTTTTGTTATTATTTGGATATTGTATAACTCCTGGTTTATTGTTAATTTTGTTATTATTTTAGAGGTATTTTCTTGTTAAGTTGTTCCTATCTTAGTATTATTTAAGTATACATATTTTTTTAATTTATTTTCAATTTGTTCGGAAATATTTATTTTAATGTTTTTAGTATTTTTTATGTATTATATATATATATATTTAAAAATTATATAAAAAATTAATATTGGCGAGCTAGGCCAGACTCGAGCTTTAGTATTTTTATCTGGGCTGGGTTTGGAAAAAAATATAGGCCCATTTTTCGGGCTGGGCACAAGCCTAGCAAACTAGCCTAAAATTTTGCTTGGATCCGGCCCGGTCCATGGACACATCTACTTCCAAATTATCAGAAATTAAATTATTTTAAATGATTTTAGCTGTACTAAATAAAAAATTATTAAATATTCTAATGCTTATATATATATATATATATATATATATATATATATATTAAATAATTATAGTTTTTAATATAAAAATTAAAATTTCAAATTAAGTAATCATTTTATGTACTTTTTCAAAATAAAAAAATTGCATATTTTTCGAAACATGTAGCATAAAAGTTAAGAAATTAGAAATATATTGTTTCTAAGTATTTATTTTAGTGACCATAGTTATTGTAAGAAATATATTTTGTAGTTTTTCTAAACGCTTAATATATTTGGCATAGTTTTATAAATTTTAATTGATTAATCATTTGTATCATATAAATTTTTATGTCACGTTTATGTTATTTTTCATCATATTATGTTTTAGTTAATAACTTGAGTTATATAAATTTTGAGGCATTAATGTATTCATTCATATTTTTGTTATTTTTGTTGTATAATAGCTATTTATTATAATAGCTATCAATAATAATTTTTTCAACTCGAATATTAGGTTTTATGTTGTATTTTAATTAATAATTTAAATTATATAGATTTTGAGGCATTAATTTATTCATTTTGATTTTTTTAATTTTTTTATCATATATTAGTAGGGATAAATCTCAAAATTACAAGTGAAATTTAACTCAATTTGCAATACAATAAATCAACTTTAATTTGGTATAATTATACACATGAAATTGATTTTGATTCAATCATATACATGAACTTTTTATTTTTATTCAATTATACACATTTTAAAAAATAAATACATCTATTTATTTTTCTATTAGATAACTATAATTGTTCATATATACAATACGCAAATATAAAATAATACTATGTTGATAAAGGTGTTAGTGATTTGTGAAAATTAAAGCCTTTATTCATGATTTGTCCCTTGAATTATATCACTTTTCTCACTTTGGTACCTAATTATTTTTGGCACACTTTAGTACTTCAAGTTTAATTTCATCCACCGGTTTAGCTTCAAAAAACCAAGAGGACATGCAGGCCTACTAAAATGCACCTCGTGATAGTTTTTTGTTTATGTCAACATGATAATGCATGATAACATGTTAAATTTGCATGATTTTTTGTTTAAATCGGTTAATTCTTGAATTGATCCCTGCTAAATTAGTTATTTTATGTTTTAATCCTATCAGGAATGCAATTAGGATGCTATGAGTCAAAAACGAGCAGAAAAGGACTAATTTACAACATAGTCAATAAAGTGGGGCCGAATAAAAAGCTTGGAAATAGTCAAGTACTTATCAGATTTCTTTTAACCTTGTAAAAGCTTAAATTAGAAGAAAATCTGATTTTATTTTTATTTAATTCTAATTTTGTGTAGTGGGTAGTTAGGCCAAATTTTATAAATTATTTGTATATAAATAGGGGATTTGTGGTAGCTTGAAAGCAAACTAGAAATTGATTGGATTTAATGCAATTATCCATTTTATTACTTTTGTTCAAAACGCCTGTAGCTTATTCTTTTCATTCTTCCATTTTCGTTTCAGTAGCTTTCCATTTCTTTATTGGCTTAATTGTTTTCCAAGTCCCTTTTCTTTTCCAACAATCTCTATTACCATTTAATCCTTTGACATAAACCAACAAAAGCATGATTAAACTCATGCTTCATTAAATTCTAACTTAGCTTTAGGCCGGTGTTTTTTCTGGTCAAGAATCGTGAGATACATATCCGTACTAAAAATCCTTCTAATCAATATTCACTATTTTTCCTAAATATCGGGATTGACAAATTCATCCCTTAAAGTTAACTAGATTTCAAATCAAAAAGTACGTTGGGTTGGAGTCGTGTTTGCAGAAAGTTGGGGAAACGAGTCAGTCGTGCTGTATTCGAACCTCTAAGAACAAATCAAGGGAGATAGTGATCGGGTTTAAACGTCCCGCGCGGTTGACATGCTTAACTCCTTATAATGAGCTCGAGTAGCTAACTCTTCAAGCATCTTTGGCTTGACGCTTTGAAGAATGTAGTGTAATCCTCAATTCATTCTTTAGATGCACATATCAAGGGTTGAAGATTTTGACAACCTTTCTTTGCAATTCAAATTCAGATTCCTCTAGCGATGGATGTAGCCAATGACGGGTTCATCTTTCTACTGTTGAGCACCAATAAGCTTGATCATGCTAACAATGCAACCAATGTTGTAGAATTTGTTGAGAAATTCACATTCAAGTTATTCTCAGCTATCGGTAGTTCTTGGCTCAAGGTCAATGTACCCACCAAAGGCATTTCCTTTTAACAATTAGACAATTTACTTCACCATGAAACCACCATCAATTCCAGCGTTATTGCATGTCTCACGAAATTAGCAACATGTTGGTATGGATTCCCTTTGCCATCAAAATTATTGGAATGTTGGAGGTTGATAGATTGTTGACATTTTGAGACGATCAATCCTATAGGAGTATAGCTTAGCATAAGTATATGAAGGTTGAGTTACAAAATCAACTTGATCGTTGACAACTTCTTTAATGAGCTCATAGAGTTTATCGGTAATTACAACTTCATTGATCGTTGGTTAAGGATTATTGGCAACGTGTACATTAGATTGTTCACCAAGCTCCTATTACAAATTCTCATGTTGAAGATTTTAATTAATTTACCTCTTCCCAGTAATATCAATAAGTTTTTTCATCATGAAGGTCATCTAATCATCCCTTTCTTTGAGGCTTGCATTAAGACTCTATAACACCCCATACTCGACCCGATCGATGAGTCCGAGCTACAAGATGTCACATTCGTTACCCAAACAACTACGATCGAATTACAATTTAAAATAATAGTTAATACATATTATTAAGCTCAAAACATTATTACTATATGTTATACAATCATATATGAGATTTATATGAGCTTACAAAAGCTCTTAAAATAACTTGAAGTTGAATAAGGACCAAATTGTAAAATTTTCAAACTATCGGGTTGATGTCGTGACTTTGGGGGTTTCAGTTCGTGGTTCAACTCACTGAATTATCCTCTTCGTGATGATAAGGGCCCCACGTCGCAATGTGATAGTATGTTTTCAAAATGTCTAAATGGTACCAATTTCACAATAGCCTAGAAAAGTGACCAATTTTGTATTCAACCTGTTTAAACATATAAAAATACTTCCAATATCTCATATACTACCATAAATGTTTCATCATTATCTAATTCATCAATTTAACCATTCAACATTGAAAACCGACCATAATTATCAAGACAATTTCAACCTTTGAACCATTTAAACTATATGTCATATTTGCATTTAACACTTAACATATCATAGAACCATAACTTCAATTGACATTTACCTTGTCAATGATCCAAAAGACCATATACATTACAAAAAAGATTCAAAACCTAGGTACATGTCATATATCAAAATGAAATCGGGCTATACAAGCATTACTGAGTCGAGGGTTCATGGTTGGATGCTGAATCACGTTTTGAAACTTCGAGATCTATTAGAACCTATGCACGAGAATAAACAACCTTACACTAAGTGATAAAGCTCAGTGTTACTTTCATGCTTCAAGTTTATATGCCAATATCATTTGTCATAAGAACATAACCAATTCAAGTTCTATATTCCACCATTTCATATATCATTCATGCCAATTACTTCAACCAACATGTCAATTAAGCTTATAACAGTTATATATATCAACTCAGCTGACGTATGTCATTAAACATACCATATCAACTCTCTAATCATAAGGTACTTGTACTTACATTTCACAACATATCTGTAACACCCTTTGCCCAACCCGGTCGTCAAACTCGAGCTACAAGATGCCACATTTATTACCATAGAAATTACAATCAAATATGCAGTAAATAATCATTCACACATGCAATTAAGTGACAACTACATTCAAATCATGTTAAACAATCAATTCCGAGTCTTAATTGAGCTTATGAAAGCTCTTCTATCAACTTGAACATGAAATAAGAGCAAATTGAAAAGTTTTAAAAGTTCAGGGTCGACGTCATGATGTCATCTTTTCCACGTCATGACATCGCCAAAACAATATGTCACGTCACAAAGTCAAGCCAGTCGATATTGCGACAAGAAGGGATGGTCGTCGAGACGTAGACCCTGTTTTTGGTAAAATTAAACCATTTTGGTACCTATTTCAAGTTTCCAATAACAACCATTCAATATATTAACAAATCACCACATTAACTTGATTCAAAACTTGCCAAATCATGCTAACAAGTTCAAACATTCGAATTCAGAATCTAAACAAATCAATCAACATTTATTCATTAATTAAATCTAAACATTTCAAATTCCATTACAACCTAATAACTAAGTTAAGAAATTTTCAAACTTTACCTATGCCTAATCACATTGAAACTTTACCTCTCCACCTCATTTACATAACTTGTGAACATTATGCACGTATATGACATATAAACCTTAAGTTCAACCATCAACCATAAGAACCAGGCCACATTTTGCAAGATTGATTCAAGTTATAATTGTTCAAATGCATTTCCATTTCATTCACTAATCAAACAAGCTACCATATCTACCTCTTTTCATATGATTCCATATGCCACACACTTAGCTATAGATCATCACATAATTAAGCATGAAATATGTAACACCCCTAACCCATATCCATCACCAAAATAGGGTTACGAAGCATTACCGGAGTTTACAAATCAAATAGACAAAAATTTCAAACATTTTATATCATATAATATTCATTGTCAGAAACTAATCGAAATCAAACATATTGTCCTTTATACGAGCCCTCGAGGCCCAAAACATGCGTTAGAAACAAGTCGGGACTAAACCGGATACTCAAAGAATTTTTCAGAAAACATTGAAATTTTCAAAGCTGCAGGGATCACACAGCCGTGTGGCTAAGTCGTGTGATGTACACAGCCAAGAAACATGCCCGTGTCTTAGGTCGTGTGAACATTCGAAATAGGAACACACGGCCATGTCCCAACCCGTGTCTGTGCCCATGTAACTCTCTGACTTGGGTCACACGGCCAAGCCATACGCCCGTGTGATAGGTCGTGTGAGCATACTAACTTGCGTTCTAAAAAGATACAAGGGACACATGGCTGTGTCACCTGGCCGTATAGATGAAAATAGGCTATTTTCCAAGCCATATTTCTCACCCAATTTAACATCAACCTAAACTCAACATTTTGCACATCAACAAGCTATAACAAGACATTCAAAACAAGCTAAAATCAAGTCTTAAACATGTAATATCACCACATACAATCAATATGCCCTTAGGCACCTCAAATGACAACTTGAAAACATGTCAACCAAGTATCAAACTTACCTAAATGATCAAATACATATATGCATAATTCCAAATGGTACCAAATATACCATTTTAACAAACATCAATATACCTATAATTTTTCCATAACAAAACACTAAATCACACCAAGGTATAGCACATACCATAAAGCACATATACCATATACATATTCAACTATCATTTCATCTTCTATCATTCAAACAAACAAGCCAAAAATTAACCATAATAAGGTTACTCACATAAATGCCAAACTTTGCCATTATATCATCAAGATAACAAAACTCAACCAAGTCAAATGGCCATTTCAACATTCAAACAGATAGACCAACATTAACCAGAATACCTATATATGCCATCATAACCAAAATCAAAACATTCGAAAATACCGTTAGAACAGATGGATGGTGTGATATAGCTCCAACAAGCTTCCAACCCGATCGAGCTTCTGATAATCTGAAAAGTAAATATGAACAACTACGTAAGCAATGAATGCTTAGTAAGCTCGTATAAACTTTAATCACATCAATCCATTTCCAATATTAAATTTATACAAATCAAGAACAAACATATACCTATACCACACGGTTCATGAAACCATATCCAATAGCTCACAAAATGAGTAAATCCATAGCATCACTTATACATATTATCCCTAGTATAGTAGGATTTTAAACAACTTTAAGCTCTTCCAAATTTCTTTATTTTCATTTGTATTTCTTTACTTTCCACACCCGTTCCATATGCATAACACGCAAGTCATAAGCATATCATAGAACCATAACCACAAGCTAGTGCATTTTAACATAGCCATTTTCGAATTAATCACATGATAAGCCATTTCATAAGAAATTGCATAATTTAAACCTGGCCACTCTTTCATGAGCACTAGCTTATTTTCATTTGAGCACTTACCATTTCAATGCAACTTATAAGTAAAAAAATTACCATTCAACCAACAGCTTAGCACTTGCCTAAGCATCAAATAACAACACTTGTTAGCATACTTGAAGATATTTTATATAAATTCAACATCGATAACCTTATTATCTCAACATGTCACACTTGACTTTATTACTCGTCTTAACTTACATAATTTCCATGTATCAACATATCAAAGATATTCATATATGTATGTAATGACCAATTTTTGCCCGGCCCAATTACAAAACACGGGGCCCATAAAAATAATAAAAAAATTAAAGGTTCACTAATAACAATCCATGTACAAGCAAATTAGCTAATCCAACAACTTAGCCCAATCTACATGAGCCCATTTCCAAAGAAAAACAGTAACAGACCCAAACCCGTTAATAGAAAAACAAGCCAAAACCCTAGTCCCTAACGCCGCCGCACGTCTGCTCCCTCATCTGCCACTTCCACGCGCGCCTTTTCGGATCCGCGCGTCCCTCATACGCGCGTCGTTCCTCGTGCCTACGCGCGTCGTTTCAGCGCCCTTCCCCACGCCTCGGCCTCATCAGAGCCCATACGCCTTGACCTCCGTCGCCTGCAGGCCTTGCCCGTGCCCTGCAAAGAAGACAAAAAAATGAAGAAGCAGAGGAGCATGGAACAAATAGTAGGATAATAGAATAAGTAAAGAGGTTGTACCTCTCGGCTATAAAGCCGTTCAAAATCAGTGTAAAAGGGGCTCTTTTTCACCTTTTTCAATCAATAGAATAGAAGAAGAAAAACTTTCAATCAAAAGACAAACCCTTGTAATCAGAGACCCATACGAGCAGATAACAGAATCGAAGAAAAAGCATTATTAAGGTTAATATTCTTTTTTCGAAAACTAAGCCTATAAGTTTATTTTCTTCATTTTCTTCAAAAAGGGGTTTATATATATTGATATAACATCAAAAAAATAAAAAAAGAAAGGAATACCTTCCTGCGGATCCCACGGCGGCCGGAGACCCCCTAGCGGCGGTGCAAGCTAGGGTTGAAAACCCTAGCAGAGGAAAAGGGATTCCCCTTTTGTTTTCAAAGAAAAAGAAATTGCAGCACAAATGAAAAAGAAGAAAAAAAGGGTTTTATAGTAGATCAAAACGGCGTCGTTCTGGGGTTGGGAGCCCAGGCGCCAAAACGACGCCATTCAGGCCCCAACCCGCGCACACAACTCGACCCAGGTCAGGGTCCGCGCGTTTTCCCTTCGACGGGATAATTGCGCCACAAGCCCTTCCGCGTTTCACCTTCCTTTAATCCAGTTCTTTTATTGTTTTCAAATTTGCCCAATACGTTTTACTTTGAATTCAATTTAGTCTCCTACGAAACACAGTGTTTTGGGAAAAGGGGGTATTCTCCGTCCACCCCCTTACTTTCGCGCGCATCACATTAGACCCCCTAATCCCTTTTCTTATTTTAAATTCGCCCCTTTAACTTCATTTCCCTCTAAATTTAGTACCTTTATTATCATTTTCACCATTTTTTTACTAACTATTTACTACTACTATTATTATTATTATCATTATTATTATTATTGCTATATTTATATTATTATAATGTACATATTAGGTATTAGTATTATTAGTATTTTCGTTATTATTGTTACTACTATTATATTACTTTTATACATATATGTATATATTATCGTTTGCTTATCACTTGCCATTACTATTACCGACTTTTACTTTATTTTATTATTTTATGTTATATTAAATTGTCCATATTATTTATTATTTTTATATTAGTGTACCAAAGGTATAAATATATATGTATTTCTTAATTATTGTTTATTACCTTTATTTAGCTCAAAATTGTTTTCATTAATTTTTTATACATTATATGTCTAAAATTGCATATTATATCGTATTATATTGTATATTATTTTCAGCTAAAATTTATTTATGTTATATAATATATTTCTATTTATATTGTTTTTTATATATGTAGTTTTATATACATCTATTTAAAATCACTATATATTATTTTATTTTATGCATTGTCTACATTGTTATATCATATGAATGTCTCTTTTCGTTATTTAAACTTGCATGGAATATGTTTATATTTTTCCATTGTTTATTGTATTTGTCTATACCTCATCGAACATTAGTAATTGCCCTAGCATAGGAATTCTTATTCGTCGCATCTCTCGTTATTATTTCTTCATTGCTTATATCAAATGTTAGCATATCATAATTGTTTTCAATATGTATGTTCGATAATGTGAATACAATGTTGTCACATGGATTTTTGTTAAAAAATACACTTTTGCAAAACTAACACTTTATTTAAGGTTTTCAAAATAAAGCGATATTCATCTCGGATTCGTGGATTTAAATTATCGTGTCCTAAAGTATTGGATGTGATTTTTCGTTCGGAATGAGAAAATTTTGGTATTCAAATCAAAAAATTATGAGATGATCTTGGATTCGAGATTTAAATTATCGTGTTCTAAAGTATTGGATGCAATATTTTATTCCTTCGGAACGAGAAAATCTTGATGTTTAATTCGAGAAAACCACGAGACGATCTTGGATTAAGGATTTAAATTATCATGTCCTAAAGTATTGGATGTGATATTTTATTCCTTCGGAACGAGAAAATCTTGCTATTCAGTTCGAGAAAATTCAAATACTTTTAAAGGGATCATATTTTTAAAAAATCTTTTTACAATTTTCAACTTTTGACATAAGGACATTAATTAATCAATTTGGTACCAATTTTGGGCGTGACGAGGGTGCTAACCCTTCCTCGCATGTAACCGACTCCCGAACCCGTTTTCTCAAATTTCGTAGACCAAAAACACTGTTTTAGTAAATCAAAACATTTTATTAAAACAAAGGTGATCCGATCACACCAACTAAAGATCGGTGGCGACTCCCTGTTTTATCATTTTCAAAACCAAGGTCGATTCCCGTTTTCAAAAAATGGTTTCGACTGCTTGGCGACTCCACTGGGGACCCAAAAAGAGAGTCAGGCCTTAAATTGGTTATTTTATGTCCTTTGTCGAAAGTTTGAAAATTTGATTTGAAAAACTACGGTTCTTTGCCTTCGCTTGCGTCATATTATCTGATTGTGTGGTCGAGTCTCGCATAATATTTTTACATCACATTGCATGACCGTTGGGTCACACCCTTTTAAGTGGGAGTGAGAAGCTACTCTTTCGTGAGGTTTTCACCTCCGTGCAAGATAGTGGATCGCTATCGGGATACATCCGTACCTATGTCTTCATGAGATTTTCATCTCCGTGCAGCCATAGGGAAATGTGTTCCCCTGAACTGAACTTGGTACATATGAGCCTATAATGGGTGAGGTTCAAGGAATCTGATGGTTCAGGTACCTTTACCCTAGAACCAAACCTGAAACACCCCAAACCTGGCCCACGAGCCTTGACCGGATCTGGTATGTTCCCCGGTGTAAACCGTTTCAAATTCTTTTGTGACTTAGGAAAAACTTGTGTGTTTTGAAAGAAAATTTGTTTTGGGTTGGGCTTGAGTTGAAAACGAGTTTATTTGATTAAAAATCCTTTAGCTTTAGGTGACAAAACGTTTAGGGTTGGTTTTAAAAATAAATTTATTTAATCCGTTAATTTATAATAGTTCGCAGCCATAACAAATAAAAGTAAAAATAAAGAAATTCAACTATGGCCTTATTACATCAAATAATCCCAAAATTAAAATTTAAAATACTTGAAATAAAATAAAAGTCCAAATCGTAAATTTCTTGCTGTGCATGGCCATCCCTAAGCTTCTGCCGAACCCGGTCCATTACTGATCGTCACCTGAAAATAATCCCACAGCGGGGTGAGTCAACAGACTCAATGTGTAACCAACACTAAGAATCAACATTTCAGGCATGCATTATCATATCGCATACATATTCATATAACAAGTAAAAACAATGATGCAAACCCAAAACCCAAGCCTAGTTAGCCATCCGCTACACTTCCCCGTACCAACCTGTACACCATGGGGACTACTAAGTCGACCCTCCTTCCGTTACACTCCATCGAAGGTAGTCGCTGCAGTCGACGTGTTCATCGCCCTTATAAAATTCGTGGTCTTAGGTCACCACATTCAGATTTCGTGGTCTTAGGTCACCACATTCAGATATCGTGGTCTTAGGTCACCACATTCAGATATCGCGGTCTTAGGTCACCGCATTCAGATTTCGTGGTCTTAGGTCACCACATTCACTTCCCCTTTTCAATAACCCATATGCCCAAATCATATTATGCATTAACATGCCAAAGTTCACATTCTTATCATTATTCTCATGTTACTTATAACATATTTCATAATCCTATTAGGAGTAGGAAACGTACCTGAGTACTTTGTACCATAGCATGGTACTTAGCCATATTTTCATATTCTTAATATTACATTTAATTTAAACATAGCCATGAACATATCAAGACTTAGGGTAGGGTACACACCTGATTCGCTTAGCAGTTTACTTAAATCCCGAAAAGCTTGATCTAATGCCTTAGATCTCAATTCCTACATTCGGCCAACCTTAATATATTAGCATAAAGCCTATTTGGCTATAAAACCAAATCCTAGTAGGATTTGTATTCTTAAAACTTACCTTGCTGCCGATTTCACTGCCAACCAAATCCCGAAAACTTTGCTTTATTCCTCCTTGTATTCAGCCAGGCATTGAATCAATCCCAAGTTAGTTTCGGCTTTTTAAACAATTATGAAATAAATCTAGATATCAAAATAAGCCTTGGCCGAATGCTATAGACACTTACCTTGTGGATTTTAAATCCCGAAACTTACCGAATAACTAGGGAACACGCGGCCTATGGTGTACCTTCGGAAAAAGAACTTCTCCTTCCTTGTAGTCGACACTTAGTAAATCCCGAAAGTATTCCTTGCCTTAGATGTCTGTCGAAATCCCTATAACTTCATGTTAGATCAATTTCTAACATTTATTCACAACAAATAACCCTTAGCCGGATGTTAAATATGACTTACCTTAGATTCTTAAATCCCGAAAGAGTTGACTTGTCTTATGAAGTTGTCGACAATGGCAGAAATCCCGAAGAGCCTTCTTTCCAAGTTTCGACTAACACAATAATGGGGTTAGATTTCCTAGTTTCGGCTTTAATCTTAGAAGAAAAAGAATGGAAATCGATAACTACTGACCTTACCCTTAATCTTTGTAATCGACAGCCCCCTTTTCTTGAGTCCTCAAAGATTCGGCTTAAGGCCTAGAGAATAGTCACACAAGTTTCGGCTTTTGGAATATTGAGAGGAGAAGAATGAAGAAGAAAAGAATAGTTGCTTAAGAGAATTCGGCAATGGTGAAATAAGGAGAAGGGAAATTCGGCAAAGGTTATCAAGGAAGAGAAAATAATGCTGAATGGCCTCTCTTTTCCTTTTATAGCTGAATTTACTAGCTTAGAATCCCTTACTTGGCCACCACTCTTCTATTTTGATAGCTTTATCACTTTAATTATCACCTAAAACTTAATCCAATAATTATCTCTTATCTCTTAATAAAAATATCAATAAAATCCATCATTTATCCATCTATTTGCCGAATTTTAACAACAATAAAACGCCTCCCTATAGAGCCTTAATGCCGTCCACTTCTCTTGTTCCTGGCACCAAAATAAAATTCTTTTATTTGCTCCCCAAGTGACTCGAACCCAGGCCCAATTGCACCTGCTTGTGGCGTCAACTCCAGAGGCCCTAAGTGGCGCCTCCAAGCCACTTTTCCAAGCCCATTTGTATGTCATATTTCACCCATAAATTTTCTTAAGGCCACCTTGCTTTACTTCCCTCTCTTAACCTCAGAACTTAACTTTTCCTAAAACGTTTCCTTACATTTCCTTACATTTCCTTACATTTCCAAGTTTCCAAAAATGTTCGTTTGCCTCCTTTAAACTTAACATTTCTTAAATTTCCAAGTTTCCAGAAATGTTCACTTTCCTCTTTTGAACTTAACATTTCTTACATTTCCAAGTTTCCAGAAATGTTCACTTTCCTCTTTTGAAACTTAACATTTCTAAATCATTTCCAAGTTTCCAAAAATGTTCATAATACATTCATAACACACAAGACATGTCATTTCGTATACTTAAATCAAAAATGCATAGGCCCATTTTCAGGATGTTACAAAACCGCATATAGAGAAACCTAGAAGCCTAACTTAAGTAGAGCACGCCAAATCCTAGCAGTTACCTGAGTAAGTGCTTTATTTCTCGCTTGCTTTAAGCTATGTTTGGGATACATACTTGTTTTATTTTGATCAAATGACATTTCCATCACCCTTAATTTATTTCTGCACATCATATGGCATGACCGTCGTGGTCGCACCTTTAAGTGGGAGTGAAAAACTAAGCTTTCGTGAGGTTTTCACCTCCGCATGGGCTAGTGGACTGCTCCCGGGACACATCTGTACCTATGTGCTTCGCAAGATTTTCACCTCCGCATGGCCATAGGGAAATGTGTTCCCCTGAACTGAACTCGATCCATATGAGCCTATAATGGGTGAGGATTGAGGAATCTGTTGGTTCAGGTACCCTTCTTTAGAACCGAACCTCATATTGTGAGCCTTAAGAGCCTACCTTAGGTAGAGTCATTCCAAACCCTAGTAATCACCCGGATAGGTACTTTGTTTATTACTCTTGTGCTAATGGGTTTTCTTCTGTTTTGATTGCATTGCATTGCATCATCATAGAAAGGAGGTGCTGATTAATATTCGATTGCTAAATAGAGGAGTTTGCAATAAAGAACTAAATTTCTTGATAAAGTGGATTATAATACGGTGGCCCGAATATAGTCCAAGTAAATAACGAGAGAAGGCTGACAGTCTACAGAAGAATACAAGACTTCGCTCGATGATTCAAGCCAACAATGATTATTCAAGAGTCATCGTGTCTTGACTTTTTTGGGTTAAGAAGCTTATGAACAATCACAGAGGATAAACGAGTGAAGAGATACGGCCCGAACCAAGCCACAAAGAGCCAAAAGAGGCATCTACAAAGAAAGCGCACAAGATATGGCCATGATACCTGGTCACGAAGGAAGGGATTGGTGTTTTGCTTGGACTATGAGGACAAAACCGTATATGTAATCCGTTTTATGTAAAGAGCTTTATTTTCTAGAAAAGTTCTTTTAATGGAATTGAATTCATAATCAGCACCTCTCTTTCTTTTTGCATTCATTCTATGCATTGGCATTGCATTACATCATCTTAGAAAGGAGGTGTTGATTCGGGTTTGATTGCTAAATGGAAGAATTTGTCATAAGAAAATGTGTTACTTGATAAAGTGGAATACGATACGGTCGTCTGAACATGGCCTAGGTAAACAACGAGACAAGACATTACTTAAAGATTCAAATCGACAAGGATTGTTTGGAAACCATCTGAAGAATATGAGCATCACGGAGGATAAGTGAGTAATGAGGTACGACCTAGATCAAGCAACAAAGAGCTAGAAAAGACGTCTACTAAGGAAGCTTACGGGACATAACCATAACATCCGAATACGAAGAAGGGGATTTGTCTGAAGATTCAAGCCGACAAGGATTGTTCGGGAGTCATCAGAAGATTATGAGCATCGTAAAGGGTAAGTGCGCGGTGAAGAACAACCTGGATCAAGCAAACAAAGAGCTAGAAGAGGCGGGACACGACCATAATATTCGGGTATGAAGAAGAGGATTGGTGTTTTCACTTGGACTATGAGGAAGAGGCCGTATATGCGGTCCATTTTATTAAAGGAACGTATTTTCTAGACAAGTTCTTCTAATAGGAATTGAATTCATAATCAACGCCTCTCTTTCTTTTTACATTCATTTCATGCATTTTGCATTGCATTTCATGCATCGGTATTACATCATATTGCATGCATCAAAACTTGTAGAAAAACCCTAATTAGGTGAAATTATTCCAGTTAACCTAGAAGATATGGAACAAAGGTTGGAGAGATTAGAGCAAAGGCAAATATTGATGCAAGAACGGTTGGCCAAAATTCAGTAGGATATACAATATCAAATGAATATGGTGTGCCAGTTAACATAACTACTCGCTGAAAGACTTGAAAAAAGAAGTGCCCCTGCAGTCAGCAGTGCGGATGATGATGAACAAATTGTTTATTCCTCGAGGAATATCCCGACTCAACCAGACACACAGTCGCAAGGGGCACCCATCATTATTGGACCCCAACGTCAGACTAATACCTCAACCCTGTCAAACTTCCCAATGGGCTCATGTTTTAACCCTAAGGATGATCGAGCCAAACCGGTTGTTCAGGCAGAGGCAAAAGAAAAGAGTGAGCGGACATTGAAGACCCCGAAGAAGAAGGAAAAGGAAGTGGGTAGTACGAGTAAGCACGACGAGAGCTCTACAGAACTAATAGCAATAAGACAGCCAAGGACGGTGACTACCAGTCACCAAGGTCCCTTTAGACAAGATTCCAACCCAAAGCCTAACACGGGAAGGCTCCAGTTCACACCCATCTCGATGACATACAAGGAGCTCTATCAGGATTTATTTGATGCACATGTGGTGGCTCCTCGCTACCCAAAACCGATGCAATCTCCATATCCAAAATGGTATGACCCAAATGCCCAGTGTGAGTACCACGTTGGGGTTACAGGGCATTCGATAGAAAATTGCCTAGCTTTCAAGAAATTAGTGGAAAGATTCATTGGCATGGGTATTGTAAAGTTGGATGACACGCCAAATGCAGAAACATGAGCCTAGGAGTGTTTTGAACAATAGGGCTGTGGAAAAGATGTGTATTTTTAGAGCTAACTCGGAGTAATGTCCAAACGCGTAAATTGCTCTAAAAGCCTAAGAGCAATAAGAATCTTTTGTGAAATGGGCTTGTGTCCAGAATTGTTATTTTAATGAAATGCATCTTTCTAAGTAAATATTTTCATGCTTTACATTTTTATTTTTCATTCATGCCTATATCATATAAATAATCATCTTTAGAATAATTTATTCCTTAGATTTTCTACCTTTACACCCACGATGGGTCCCCAGATATCAATGACACAAGCGACGCTGTTACTGGCTCTCTTTTTAGTGAAATATGGGTCTAAGGGATCTCAAGACTTTGAGGGTGGCAGAAATTGTAACCTATCTTTTGATTTGTTAAGGATGGTAGAATAAGCGAAAATAGACTCTACCTTGTAAAAAGGGTCAGTGGACGTTGCAAACTTAGGAAAAAACCTAGTCCACCATAAAAATAAGGCGAGACCTCATTGAGCTATTTTCAAGAATTCCAAGATATTTTTGCACGATCATATCAAGACACTACAGACTACCGAAACGTTGGGGTGTTGCCAAGCTTGGAACCCATGTTCTACAATGGCCAGGCTAATCAAGAAGTTCGAGCTACTGGTCTACCCAGAAAAGAAAGTTACATCAAACGCCAAATCAAGGAAGTCAAGACTTATGCGCCTCCTCCATATGAGGGGGCATAGATGTTACGGGACCAATCTCGTCAAAGGTATCCTACCAATACTAATACATCTTCGTGGTTATCAAATACTTTACTAAGAGGGTGAAGGTTGCTTCATATGCCAAAGTTACAAAGGCGGCAGTCATCAAATACAAATTCAAATCCAAGCTCAGATGCTAAAAAAAAAACACAAAAAAAACAACAAACAAAAAAAACGAAAAACAAAAATGGCAATGAAGAATGCCAGAAAAAAAAATCAGAATTAGGCACCTTACCGGTGTAGCAAAGATAACCAAAAATCATTCGAAAATTGACTAAGACTTGTAAAGGTTGGCATAGAGAAGTTACCATTTACCCTCTATGTTTTTAGAGCGTTGGCTAGAACCTTCATCGGGGCAACAGGAACTTCATCGGGGCAACACATTTCTTACCAATTTTGTCGATTTGAGTCGAAATTTTGTTGGAGTTGAAATTAGATGAGGCAAAATAGATCCAATCTAATACGATCAGGTGGATTTGAAGAGAAAGCTATCTGTCATAATCAAATGGTGCGAGATAGTAACAAAAATGATTCGTCCTAAAATTTCACGATAGAGCGTGGGAGAAGATTTCTTCATTGCAAAAGGGACTTCGGAAGAAAGCAGGTGCCGAACTAGGAAGGACCTCATAAAGCGAAGAAGGCCTGTTCTGGGGAAGCATGAATATTGACCAAAATGGATGGTAGGGACTTGCCTAATTCAGAGAAATCAAGTTCAAAAAAAAAAGGAGAGAGAGAGAGGGGGGAGAATCAGCAAAAAAGAAAGAAAGAAAAAGGAGAGGTCAAGGCGAAAACCTGCAAAGGGCGCTTTGAGACCAAAGGGGTTTTGAGTTGAAAACCCAGAAAGGGCGGCTCAAATTCTAAAAAATGGGGCATACAGTAGTCTCGCTGCACTTGAAATAACAATGAAGATATATGTTACATCTTGGGGCATCGACAAAGTACTCCTGATCCCCTAAACACATATTGAGCTTAAAATGGTCCTCAAGAAGTTGGAACAGAGGAGCTCGGGCTGCGATATCTGGGGCACCTAGCTTCCATTTTACCCATTTTAATTCGTTATTTGCGATTATCTACCAATAAATTTCCTTCTTGATTGTATTTGCTAGCCCTGATCAAACTTGTTTGTTTCAAGCTATTCCCTCAATCAATTTCCTTCTTGTCCATTGTTACAGTCTTTTTCGGGCATTTTGCATCGAAATAACGATTTGAGGACTAATAGTACTTTCATAAAGAAGTTTCACACATTACTCTGAAAGCCTCTGAATAATACAAGGACCTGAAACATGACTATTGTTCAGAACTCATTCAGTCTAAGGTTTGGAAGTGTTGGAGAAAAATGATTATCTTTTTGAACATTTTATTGGTTGAACAAAGACAAGAAATTTCGTCGATGATACGACCTTGACAAATAACGAGCGATGCCGACCTAGGTACACAATGAAATCATGATACCATACCTCAGAATCGAAGCAAGAAGGAAACCAAATGTTATTCTCCTGAAGTTGCAGTAGGAGGTATAAAATTTATGTCCCAGAATGGGACTCCAAAATTACAGCGGGGCAAGCTTTCTGAGTAGAATACAGTCGCTTATTTGGGGTTTTTTGTCAAAAAATACTGGCTGAACGAGAGAGCATCGTAACGTATCGGTGATAGAACCTTGTTGAACTACGAGCAATGACAACCCAAACAGTAACAAGGGCTATTCTCATGCATTCATTCATACACATTTAGTTAGGAGTACTAGATTCATTCTGATCATTGCATCTTAACCATCTGGCATAAACATGAACACAAAACTGATTTTACAGCACAAGTCCCCTAGGGGACATTGTCGCAATAATGGTGAATTCAAAGATCTTGCCTGCCTGAGTAGAGCAGATCAAAAATAGCAGATCTGGCAGTCCCGAAGTTGCAGAACCAGATTAGGAACATACAAATTCTTATCGACTCTTATTTTTGAGAAGTTTCAGCGAGAAGATCAAAGTTGCGGATCTCTTCTTTCTGAATTCTTATCACCTCCTATTTCCGAGAAGTTTCAGTGAGAAGATCAAAGTCGCGGATCTCTTCTTTCTGAATTCTTATCACCTCCTATTTCCGATAAGTTTCAGCGATAAGATCAAAGTTGCGGATCTCTTCTTTCTGAATTCTTATCACCTCCTATTTTCGAGAAGTTTCAGCGAGAAGATCAAAGTTGCGGATCTCTTCTTTCTGAATTCTTATCACCTCCTATTTCTGAGAAGTTTCAGCGAGAAGATCAAAGTTGCGGATCTCTTTTTTCTGAATTCTTATCACCTCTTATTTTTGAGAAGTTTCAGCGAGAAGATCAAAGTTGCGGATCTCTTCTTTTTGAATTCTTATCACCTCTTATTTCCGAGAAGTTTCAGCGAGAATATCAAAGTTGCGGATCTCTTCTTTCTGAATTCTTATCACCCCTTATTTCCGAGAAGTTTCAGCGAGAAGATCAAAGTTGCGGATCTCTTCTTTCTGAATTCTTATCACCTCTTATTTCTGAGAAGTTTCAGCGAGAAGATCAAAGTTGCGGATCTCTTCTTTCTGAATTCTTATCACCTCTTATTTTCAGCGAGAAGATCAAAGTTACGGATCTCTTCTTTCTGAATTCTTATCACTCCAAAGTCTTAAGGGGGCAGGACAAAACTACTAATCCTTCCTCCTTGAGTGTATTGGGGATCAACCTTTCCGATAAGTTTCGATGAGAAGATCAAAGTTACGGATCTCTTCTCTCTGAATTCCTATCACCTCGACGTTCCAGCGGAGCAGGTCAAAGCTACAAATCCCTCCTTCTCGAGCGTATTGAGGATCAAACTCAAAATTTCAAGAAGTTTCAGTCAGAAGATTAAAATCACGAACCACTTCTTTCTGAATTCTTATCACCTCAAAGTCGCAGTGAATCAGTGAAATGAGTCGAAGCGACAAGGGAATAGTGGATTGACATGAGGCCATCTGAAGAACAAGAGCACTGAAGAATCAAGACTTGGCCAAGACCGAGCAAAAATTGGTTCTTCTATTGTCTTTACTCTATTCTCGTTTCACGACAATGAGCAAAGAGGGGCAGCTGTAATGACCAATTTTTGCCCGGCCCAATTACAAAACCCGGGGCCAATAAAAAATAATAAAAAAATTAAAGGTTCACTAATAACAGTCCGTGTACAAGCAATTTAGCTAATCCAACAACTTAGCCCAATCTACATGAGCCCATTTCCAAAGAAAAACAATAACAGACCCAAACCCGTTAAAGAAAAACAAGCCAAAACCCTAGTCCCTAACGCTGCCGCACGTCTGCCCCCTCATCTGCCACTCCCACGCGCGCCTTTTCGGATCCGTGCATCCCTCACACAGGCGTCGTTCCTCGTGCCCACGCGCGTCGTTTCAGCGCCCTTCCCCACGCCTCGATCTCACACGCCTCGGCCTCATCAGCGCCCATACGCCTCAACCTCCATCGCCTGCAGGCCTTGCCCGTGCCCTGCAAAGAAGACAAAAAAAATGAAGAAGCAGAGGAGCATGGAACAAATAGTAGGATAATAGAATAAGTAAAGAGGTTGTACCTCTCGGCTATAAAGCCGTTCAAAATCAGTGTAAAAGGGGCTCTTTTTCACCTTTTTCAATCAATAGAATAGAAGAAGAAAAACTTTCAATCAAAAGACAAACCCTTGTAATCGGAGACCCATACGAGCAGATAACAGAATTGAAGAAAAAGCATTATTAAGGTTGATATTCTTTTTTCGAAAACTAAGCCTATAAGTTTATTTTCTTCATTTTCTTCAAAAAGGGGTTTATATATTGATATAACATCAAAAAAAAATAAAAAAAGAAAGGAATACATTTCTGCAGATCCCACGGCAGCCGGAGACCCCCTGGCGGCGGTGCAAGCTAGGGTTGAAAACCCTAGCAGAGGAAAAGGGATTCCCCTTTTGTTTTCAAAGAAAAAGAAACTGCAGCACAAATGAAAAAGAAGAAAAAAAAGGGTTTTATAGTAGATCAAAACGGCGTCGTTCTGGGGTTGGGAGCCTAGGCGCCAAAACGACGCCATTCAGGCCCCAACCCGCGCACACAACCCGACCCAGGTCAGGGTCCGCGCGTTTTCCCTTCAACGGGATAATTGCGCCACAAGCCCTTCCGCGTTTCACCTTCCTTTAATCCAGTTCTTTTATTGTTTTCAAATTTTCCCAATACGTTTTTCTTTGAATTCAATTTAGTCCCCTACGAAACACAGTGTTTTGGGAAAAGGGGGTATTCTCCGTCCACCCCCTTACTTTCGCGCGCATCACATTAGACCCCCTAATCCCTTTTCTTGTTTTAAATTCGCCCATTTAACTTCATTTCCCTCTATATTTAGTACCTTTATTATCATTTTCACCATTTTTTTACTAACTATTTACTACTACTATTATCATTATTATCATTATTATTATTGCTATATTTATATTATTATAATGTACATATTAGGTATTATTATTAGTATTTTCGTTATTATTGTTACTACTATTATTTATGTATATATTGTCGTTTGCTTATCACTTGCCATTACTATTACCGACTTTTACTTTATTTTATTATTTTATGTTATATTAAATTGTCCATATTATTTATTATTTTTATATTAGTGTACCAAAGGTATAAATGTATATGTATTTCTTAATTATTGTTTATTACCTTTATTTAGCTCAAAATTGTTTTCATTAATTTTTTTATACATTATATGTCTAAAATTGCATATTATATCGTATTATATTATATATTATTTTTAGCTAAAATTTATTTATGTTATATAATATGTTTCTATTTATATTGTTTTTTATATATGTAGTTTTATATACATCTATTTAAAATCACTATATAATATTTTATTTTATGCATTGTCTACATTGTTGTATCATATGAATGTCTCTTTTCATTATTTAAACTTGCATGGAATATGTTTATATTTTTCCATTGTTTATTGTATTTGTCTATACCTCATCGAACATTAGTAATTGCCCTAGCATAGGAATTCTTATTCGTCGCATCTCTCGTTATTATTTCTTCATTGCTTATATCAAATGTTAGCATATCATAATTGTTTTCAATATGTATGTTCGATAATGTGAATACAATGTTGTCACATGGATTTTTGTTAAAAAATACACTTTTGCAAAACTAACACTTTATTTAAGGTTTTCAAAATAAAGCGGTATTCATCTCGGATTCGAGGATTTAAATTATTGTGTCCTAAAGTATTGGATGTGATTTTTCGTTCGGAATGAGAAAATTTTGGTATTCAAATCAAAAAATTATGAGATGATCTTGGATTCGAGATTTAAATTATCGTGTTCTAAAGTATTGGATGCGATATTTTATTCCTTCGGAACGAGAAAATCTTGATGTTTAATTCGAGAAAACCACGAGACGATCTTGGTTTAAGGATTTAAATTATCATGTCCTAAAGTATTGGATGTGATATTTTATTCCTTCGGAACGAGAAAATCTTGCTATTCAGTTCGAGAAAATTCAAATTCTTTTAAAGGGATCATATTTTTAAAAAATCTTTTTACAATTTTCAACTTTCGACATAAGGACATTAATTAATCAATTTGGTACCAATTTTGGGCGTGACGAGGGTGCTAACCCTTCCTCGCACGTAACCGACTCTCGAACCCGTTTTCTCAAATTTCGTAGACCAAATACACTGTTTTAGTAAATCAAAACATTTTATTAAAACAAAGGTGATTCGATCACACCAAATAAAGATCGGTGGCGACTCCCTGTTTTATCATTTTCAAAACCAAGGTCGATTTCCGTTTTCAAAAAATGGTTTCGACAATGTACATGCCATAATAAATATTATTCTCTTACCATTACTTCATATACATATATCATCCATTTCAATATATCAATATATCATGTACCATAATTTCCATGCATTTCATGTATATACCTGTATTAGTTTGTATCAAACTCATATCATCTCGTAACAGAATATTGTCCGTTGAACCATTTAGAATATCGGTGTAACAACCCAATTTCAGTGAAGTCGGAACAGTGGTTTCGTAACCACAAATCTGAGCTGGAAAGATAAAATATTTTAATATTATGAAATGATTAGTAATGTGATAGAAAGGTTGCATGAGAATTTTAATAAGAAAAATTTATCAATTATGTGCTTAATTGTAGAAAGGACTAAATTGCATAAAATGTCAAATTTGAATTCTATTAGCTATATGGGTTAAATAGCTATGGAATTCAAAACCTGAGGTCCTTATTTGGTAATTAGACCATTGAAGAAAAATATGTAGATATTTTTGGTGAATCATCCATGGAAAAATTAGAAAAGGCTAAGGACTAAACTGGAAAAGGGGAAAATTAAAAGATGATAATTAAATTAAAATGAAATAACATCATTTTATATCATCTTCAACCCCAAAAATACATGGAAACCCTAGGAGAAAGAGAAGAAACTAATCAAGCTTGAAAAGGTATGAATTCATGTCCCGTTTTTAGTAATTTTTGTATTTTTGATATCGGAGAAGCTTAATTTATCTATTTGGGGGATTAATTTGAATAGATATCAAAGTATAGAAAATTTTTCATGGATGAATATGCTGAAATTTAAAAGTTTATGGTAGAAAATGAAAGATTGTTGATAGATAAATAACTTTTACAAAGTGAATTTACATGAATACATGATTTAGGGACTAAATTGAAAAATGGTGAAAACCCACGATAAAATTCTAATTTTTATGGAATTCATGGGTTGTTATTATGGTATATGAAATTAGGCTAGGCTGGAAATAAGGATTAAATTGCATGAATTTCATTTTTCCGAACCTAGGGATGAAATTAGAATTTATGAAAAGTATGAGGGTAAAATGGTAATTTTACCTAGGGTGTAAATTGAGTTCAATGAAATATGAAATGTTTCAAATTTTTGATTAAATTCAATTATATAGATCCAATAAGATTGAACAAAGAGTTAGACCGTGGAAAGAAAAAGATTTCGAATTAGTAGATTTCAGTTACGAACAAATATCAAGGTAAGTTCGTATAACTTAAATGAGCATAGAAATGTGTTGTTTTGAATGCTATATTACATTGAATATGTTATATGAGATTGTATATATATGAAATGCATGGAAATTGCAATGGAAGAAATGGTATATGCTGGAAATTTATTGAAAAGGGTTAAATTCCGTGTGAAAATTGAATTTCGATGAATAAAGGTGATTTTCTTGATAAAACTGCATGTGTTGCAGAATGGATTTAGCCCGGATGGGTAATCCGAAATGAGCCTCTCGAGTATATGTTTCAATTAGGATTTAGCCTGAACTGGTAATCCTAATTGATTGGATTTAGCCTAGACTGGTAATCCAGAATAAACTCTATAGAGAATTCTTTATCACTGGAAGGATTTAGCCTAGACTGGTAATCCTGACAAAGCTCTTAGAGTGTATGTTACAGACAGAATTTAGCCTGGACTGGTAATTCTGTTGTATGTTATGTGGCTCGAGAGTGTACCTTAATAAGTACTACTGGATATGAATTATCGAATAATGGAATTGTACACTTTGAATGTACTATCAGAAATATCCATCGGAAAATTCAATAGTTCAACGGATAAAATGAATAATGAGACATGAGGAATATGAAATGAAAAGAGGAAAACTTGATGGAATATGACATGATGAGCTCATCAGTGCATTATGGTATATTTGTGATTAACATGTTTGATTGGATGCATGTGGTTAGGCAAAATACCAAATTGAATGGAAAGTATGCTTATGAATGGTTTAAATGTTAAATATGATTGGTAAGATAAATTCTGGTTATACGAGCTTACTAAGCATATAATGCTTACTAGGTTTATTTTTCCCTGTTTTATTGTGCTTAAAGCTCGTGAAGGTTCGAGAACGATCAGAGCATTCATCACACGATCCTCCCATTATTTTGGTATAAATGAAAATCTTGTTTTGGTATAATGGCATGTATAGGCAAATTTGATCAAATTATGGTTTGTATATGTTGAACCTAATCTAGCCATTGGAATGGCTAGGGAAACTTGTCTTGATGTTATAGATGGATATGGAATACACATGTTCATGTGTATATATAAGTATGAAATTATAATGAACAATTCAAGTTACATAAGAGGTAAGTAAAGTAAATAATTTAGGATGAATGTAGGTGATTTTATACAATAACAAATGGTGTAATGGTTTTATATTTATGCTTGAATTGGTTGGAAAATATTTGTAAGTATTGGTGCAGGAAAATGGCAAAGTCTGGGTGAGAAATGAGGCTAGGAAATGACCTTATTTCGTTCACATAGGTTGACACACGGGCTTGTGTCTAGACCGTGTGTGACACACGCCTTGGTACATAGGCATGTGGTATGGTCGTGTGTCCCCTGTATTTCAAATTTGCAAAATAGAATGCTCAGAATTGAGTACACGGGCAGAGACATTGGGTGTGTCTCAGCCGTGTGGATGACACGGCTTTGAACACGGGCGTGCGATACGGCCGTGTGAAAATTGCACCTAATTTGTAAAAATTAAATTAACCACACAACCTAGCACACTGGCGTGTGACTTGGTCGTGTGACTTCAATTACTTCATGCATTATAAGTCAAAGAGTTATACGGGTTAG
The DNA here is from genome assembly GCA_005393395.2 of Gossypium australe. Classification (NCBI taxonomy): domain Eukaryota; kingdom Viridiplantae; phylum Streptophyta; class Magnoliopsida; order Malvales; family Malvaceae; genus Gossypium; species Gossypium australe. The sequence goes on from CM016620.1 coordinate 65,637,920, forward strand.
GGACATGGGCGTGTATAGCCACACGACCAACAACATGGGCATGTCTTATGACTGTGTGAGCCACACAGCCTGATCACACGGACTTGTCCCTAGACCACATAGGCATGTGGATACTGTTCATAAGAGAAATTTTAGTATTATGCGAAAAATTTTTAATGATCTCGATTTAGTCCCGATTCGACTCTAATGTTCATATTGGGCCTCGAAGGTCTATTTAAGGGACGTTATGCATAATCTCGGAATATGAATAGTAAATTTCTCGAATTATTTGAAATTGTTCTGTAAACTTCGGTAATGCTCCGTAACCCTGTTTCGGCGACGGATATGGGTTAGGGGTGTTACAATCGGATACACGGGAATCTCGTACACTAAGTGCCAACATATGGTCAAAGCCATTACTATCACATATCTCATATCGGTGCTCTCTCTCAAGCTGTATATGGGTCTGCTCACACAAGCTGTCAGTCAGGACATAGCTACACGGTGTTGCTCACACAAGCTGTCAAGTAACAGCAACACATGCCGGAAACTCAGCCACTGGTAGGATGTACAAGACCAGCACCCGAAATATGGTAACCCCTAATGACATGTCATTTGTATCCTATATATTCTTAAGGTTCAAACGAGACTCGATAGTCATCGTGCGTCGTTTAATTTTCCTCGTTTCATTATAAGCTAAACTGTATAATAATATATATATCGATTTATTTTTATTAAAATTCATATAATAACATTCAATTTAATCAACAATATACATAGTATAGTTCATATGAACTTACCTGGCTAAATTGCAGAAATACCAAAGTTCAAGGGCATTTTGGTAATTTTCTATTTTTCTCGATTTTCCACCCGATCTTGATCAAAATTAATAATTTCATTCAATATACTAATTTAGACAATAAAACAATTCGTTTCGTGCAATTTGGTCATTTTTAACATTTTTACAAAATTACCCTTAAAGTCTTATTTTTATTCAATTTAGTCCTTTAGTCTAAAACATGCAAATTAACCATTTTTAATGCAAACCCATGCTAGCCGAATATTCATGGAATTCAATACAGCCCATTTTTGCAATAATTTCACAACAAACCCTTGTATTTTTACTATTTCAACAATTTAGTCCCTAATCAGAAAATTCGTAAAAAATCACTTAATACAATACTTTTAAATAACAATTAATATCTCAAATTCATCATTTAATATCAAAAATCACAAAATTCATCAATGGAAACATTCAAAATCTTTAACAGTTTCAAAATAGAATGTACGAGCTAGTTAGACCTAGTTGCAATGATCTCAAAAACATAAAAATTATAAGAAATATGATCGATTTTACTCACATGTAAAGGAATAAAGCCAAAACCAAAACCTCCCCATAGCTATGATGTTCGGTGGAGTGAAGAAGAAGAAATGAAATTAAAATGTTTTAATTTCACTTTAATTTGTTTTAATTTCCATTTAATTACAAAATTACCATTGAATTTATATTATTTTATCATTTCCATTCAAGTTGCCGTCCAACCATATTAATTAAGGATAAATTACCACATAGGTCCTTCCTCATTTAGTTAATAAGCTACTTAATCATCTAAATGTAATCATTACTAAGTTTTGCATTTTTTACAATTTAGTCCTTTTTCTTTAATTAACCATCGAAACGTTAAAATTTTTCAATGAAACTTTAATACCACCTTAATGACATTCCGTAAATATTTATAAAAATATTTACAGATCGATTTATAAAGCAAGGTCCCGACTCCTCATTTTCTAAAACCACTTGACTTTAGGGTCTTACCACTTGAACTTAATAAATCGCTTATATAACAAAAAATCACTATATCAAAAACCTTTTTAAAATCATGTTTGACTCGTAAATATTAAATAATAATATTTTTGAACTTACTCGTCAGATTCGGTGGCCCCGAAACTACTATTTTCGACATCACTGAAAAACGTGTTGTTACAAAATACATATATATTCATGTCCATAAATGAATCAAAACACCAAGTCATCACAAGTTACCAAACTCATCAAGATATCTTATACATTAATGTATATACCAAAACACTTATATACATGCCAAAATCCTAGACTCAAGATGATCGAATAGCTACAAAGCTAAGGATAGTGTGAGTTTCAAAACGGTTCGACTTGACGTGTTCCGCAAGGTGTCAATTTACAAAGAAAAGGAAAAACAAACTAGGTAAGCATATAAAATGCTAAGTAAGTTCATAGACATAAAACAAAACTTACTTTATATTTTATTTAAATATAATCAGCTGCCATAATTTGGCATTAGTTTGGCTAAACATGGCAAATTACAACATCAACAAGGTGAGTTTTAACATATAACCAAACCATGTAATATCAAAAGTACTTAACATGCCATTACATGTCACAATAGGTAACAAACTCAAAACTTATTCAATCCAAATAACACACATATATATAAAAAGCTTTATGCTCAAATCATTCAATAATCTTTCATTAGAAAATTATGTTCATTTCATCTCATTTCAATTTCTTATTTAGGGTTTAGGGTATATACCAAAACACTTATATACATGCCACAATCCTAGACTCAAGATGATCGAATAGCTACAAAGCTGAGGATAGTGTGAGTTTCAAAACGGTTCGACTTGACGTGTTCCGCAAGGTGTCAATTTACAAGGAAAAGGAAAAACAAACTAGGTAAGCATATAAAATGCTAAGTAAGTACATAGACATAAAACAAAACTTACCTTATATTTTATTTAAATATAATCAGCTGCCATAATTTGGCATTAGTTTGGCTAAACATGGCAAATCGCAACATCAACAAGGTGAGTTTTAACATATAATCAAACCATGTAATATCAAAAGTGCTTAACATGCCATTACATGTCACAATAGGTAACAAACTCAAAACTTATTCAATCCAAATAACACACATATATATAAAAAGCTTTATACTCAAATCGTTCAATAATCTTTCATTAGAAAATTATGTTCATTTCATCTCATTTCAATTTCTTATTTTATATATATACTATTTCGCTCGATGAACCCTATTAAACGGACTCAGATACACATGTAATTACACCACACTAGTTGCTCGTCTAAGTTGAATATATTCGTCTCATGTTACTTGTCTGAGCTAAACCTTTATAATGACACATCCAATTGTTTATCCAAACTGAATATATATACATGTCAAGTTACTTGTCCGGGCTAAACCTTTAAAACGATATTAGGTTACTCGTCCGAGCTAAACCTGTGTCACATGAATTTGAGTATCTAGAAAAAATGCTAGACATTGGTAACATATGACATCAGTCTCGTACAAGCGCACAAAAAACTCTATTGGCATGTCAATCGTATCCTAACATTTATTAAGTTCACACGGGCATCTATTACACATATAATCATCACTTTTCAAATTAAGTCCAATTCTTACCATTTGTATCAATTCACAACCCATTTAATTTACAATAAAACACGTAAATATAATTCAAATGCATACAGTCTAAGTTATAAATATCATATGAACTTACCTGATCAAAACAACAAACAAGTTAAATCTTCAGAGACTAATCAACAATTTTGGCATTTCCTTAATTATCACCGGTTTGATTCAATTCTTGATCTATAAATTTATTCCATTCAATCCATCAATACCAAACATTTATACAATATGATATGACATGAATGAACCTATAAAATTTTATTTTTTAATACCCTTAAAGTTTTTCATTTTATTCAATTTAGTCCCTAAAATCAAAATAACTATATCTTTCAATTTTAAGCCTCAGTTTGAAAATCGACTTAAACTTCATTCATTTGAGGCCATCTACTTTCTATTTATTTAGAAATTTCATAATAAATTTGCATTTTATTCACTTTAATCCCTATGTGCAAAGCTAACAATTAAACTTTACAATCTAAGTTTTTTTTTTTTTTCATAATCTAAGCTTAAAATCTATCAATTTAACACCAAATTCTTCAAGAAATCAACAATGGAAACTTTCAAAAACTTTAACAATTTTCCAAATTGATACATGGGCTAGTTAAATCAAGCTCTCATTAGCTCAAAAACATAAAAACTACAAGAGAATGACTTAAAATTACTTACCCATCAATCACGGACTGAATGCTTGAGTTCAAAAAATTTGTTAAAAGATTTTTAACTATGTGATTGTAATTGATAAAAAATTTAAAATTTAAAGAGTGGTAAAAATCTTAAAAAGCAGATTATAAAAAGAATATAAAAGTTATTGAATTTTTAACAACAAATTTTACAAACAGATCTGCATCATTCAATTTCTAATATTATGTAATTGACTGTTTCAAAATAAATCCTTTTGATTTAAATAAAGATTTATTTATTAATTCATGAATTTTATTTTTTTATTTACACGTATAATTCATGGTTTTATTATTTACATATTTAACTATCAATCAATCATAATGCTTTTGAATTTAGTAAAAATTTATTCGATTTTAAATTTATTATAATGCAATTAAATGCATATATAAATATATTTAATTATCTAAAAATATTAACATATTGAAGGATAAAATTGATTTTTGAAAACTTAAAAATAAATTGTTAGTGCAATTTTTGAAGTAGAAAATTGATTTTTTTACGTAACTAAATTTTCTTTTACAATTTCTCTCCCTTCACTTTCCCCCAAATTGGTAGTACTAAAAAAAAACAAACTTTCCCTGCTTAATCAAAATAAATTATCTAAGAAGGGAAAAAAAAGGGGATCTTTTCCTTTGATTTACTTAGCTTTCTTTCATTTTCAAGATATTTAAACTGTTAATTTTTATGTTTCGAAACTGTCTATAAACTACTTCATCATATTTTTTGTTTGATATTCCCTCATAGTTTTTTGCTACTTTTTTATATTTCATATAAAGAGAAAAAAAATGTTATTTTTGCAGACCATAAAATAGTTGTTGAGCGGAGAAGATTAAAAAAATTACAGTGTCCAAGGAAGAAAAAAGAAAAGTAATATTTTAGATAATAGAATTTCATCACGTGAAAGTTTAATATTTAGAGTGTAGAAATATTTTTAAATATAACATAAAATAAATAATAAAACATATGATTTAAAATTAATTAAAAATAACGCATGAAATAAATACATCAAATTAAGAATACTAAATGCACTACAATTATTTATTTTGGTGTTATCATCAATTTTTAATTGTTGTCAAGTTAACTTATGGCATCAACTCAATCAACAACTTCATTGATACTAGATTTTATCACACCTATGATGTGGGTAAATGAAAATATTTTATATTAAAATTAATATTTATAAAATTATTTTAACGAATGATTATGGATGGAGTGGTAAGAGATTTCTATTGAATTTGTTGGTATTTTTTTTTTATTCCTAAATAATGTTTTTCAGTTGTTCTATTTGAAATATTATATAAAAATGTAAAATAATTAAGATACTCTTATAATAGTAATTATTCTTTAAAGTAAGGATATTTTAGTACTTTCATAATTGAGTTGATGTCGAGTTTACTCATGAGACACTAACTTAGTCAACTATTTTATATATAGTATGGATATATAATTGATGGAGTTAATAAAACATCTCTAATAAAATTAAAATAAAACAAAGCTTTAGTTGGGTGGTAAAAATAATGAAAGTTTTATTAATGTAAATGGTATGAGTTTAAATCCTACCATATGTAAAAAAAGTAAAAAAAAAAAAAACTATGTAATTATTTTAATTAAATAAAAAACATTTTGGAAATCTTCTTAATAGAATCAATATTTGATTAATTCGTGATACCAATACAATCGAATATTAAAAATTTATGGTAGCTATTTAAAATTAATGAAATGGGAAAAGAAATCCATGAGGCACAAGATCATTACTAAATGTAACACTAAGGTTTAATATTAATATTTAGAAATGAAGTTGGTAGTTATAGGTGAAATGGATCTGAAATGGGTCCTACTTGTTTGATTTGACAAAATGAGTGGCTGAGACGGGAGTAGATTTCCTTTGGGCTCGGCTCACTGCCTGTTTTCCCATGTGACACAACAGAGATTTTGTGGGCCAACCTGTTTTGTTTCAAAACATATAATACAACTAATATGTCGGCTCCGCCTAAGAAAATAATAAATAAAACTTATATGGGCAAATGTTGAGGTGGAGGACTCAAGCCCATTAAGCTCGAGACTGTCGCGTGCCATTCACCTGATCAATGAGTCAAAAGAAGACGTCCATAATCGGAGTCAGTCTTCCACTCTTTCTACTTTTCTATACCAACTTCACAACTACACAATGAATCAAATTTATTGTTTTTTCTCTACTTTTCCCTTTAATAATATATATATATATATTTAGATTTAGATTTTAGGTTCCCATCATCCCATCTTTTCAAAGGATATATATATATATTAAGACCATTGTTACTGTTAATTAAGAATTTTCAATGCACCTCCCATAGACCTTTCTTCACTGTCTTAATCTGATTTTTCATCAAACACAATTGACTTTTAAATATACCCCAGTATTACAACTTCGCCTTCCTGCATTTCCATGCAACAACAGTCCTCTCCAAGCCGACAAAATGCTACAAAACTCTATAAATGTCAACCTCTTTTTTATGTTTTTTTTTTATTGCAGAGAATTAGTATCAATAAGACCGGGCATCAAGTTTGGTCTATCTAATCTTATCTAGTCAGTAACCCCTGAAGGAATTTCATGCAACATTTTAAGGTCAATGGGAAATTCCTTCGTCAAACCGGCCAGAATATAAGGGGTAAAATTCACATCCTTTTGCATTTATTTAATTTTCACATGCCAATCCTGTTTGCAAAGTTCTTGAATTCTTAAAATCAAATCTCTGTTCGGTTGTCCTTTGACGCCTTCTTGAATTCTTTTGATGGCAAGAGCACAACCAATCTTAATGATAACTCTATTCCATTTAGCATTCCAAGCCACCCGAAGACCATCATAGATAGACCAAAGTTTTGCTTGCTCTACATTACATCTTCCAATGTTACATCCTATCCCTCACATCCATTTGCCATGCTCGTCTCTTACTACTGCTGGCCAACTTAAGGATTAGTTTCTTGTATTAGTTTTATTAAAAAACTAATAAATCAACGTGGATAATATTTTGAATTTTTTAAATAAAACTTATGTTTAAATTGATCAAATAATCTAATTTTAATTAAACTATTTAATATTAATTTAGTTTCAATTAAATAAATTAATAAAAAATATAAAATTTAGTCAAACCATCAATTCAACCAATTTATATTGATTCGTAAATAAATTAATATTATCTCTTATTTTAAACCAATGTATTAAGCCTGATTCATCCAAAGGTATCTAATCCAATTTCAACCACATATATTAAAACAAGGGGTGTAAACATTAGCGGATGAGAAAGTGTCATAAATCCGGGAAAGTTTCGTTATTTCTTATTCTGCGGTGTGTCCAGCTTTGCTAGTGTGAGTTTGGGATTTTACATGCCTTTTCAGTCATCATAAGTGATAAAACCTATCACACTTCACAATACATGGCGGAATAGGTCCTAATATAAATTCTGCTCAACAAATGCGTAAACCTACCACCGCCAGAGGGCAAAATGCAATAAAAGTAGTTTGTAAGTAAACTAGTGTATGAGAGTTGGATAAAATTAATTAAATTAAAGAATAAATTAGTTATTTCGTTAAAAATTTTATCTATTTTTACCATCGAGGGTGTTTAGTATTATTGAAAGTTTTTGGAATATAATTCCAATGTTTAGCATGTAAATGCAATATTCTCTTAAGTTACTTTCCTACAAATAATGCAAAGTGATTCCTTTGATAATTGGTGGGAAAAATACTTTTGCATGTAGATGAAAAGTAAAAAGATTTTGCTTTGACCAAAATAGCCTTTTTATTAATTTGTACTTAGGATTAAGATTTAAAATGAATGTATTTCTTTTGTTATAAATATATTTTTGCATTGATATCAAATTTTAGTATCAATATAATTTCAAGTCATATACACATTATATGAATACATTCCAACTTATACTTACATTGTAATAAGGGCAAATGTTCCAATTTTACATCTTCACAATCTTGAATTAATATATAAATTATTTTTCAAATGAATTTATGTAACGGATTCAATCAGAATGTGAACAAATCATACTTTGCAGATTAATTCAAATATTTGTTAATAATGAAGATTGGTGAAAATATTATTATTAAATATTTGTTTATAATAATCATTGAAAATAAAATACATGAGTACTATCTTTTATTTAATAAAAGTAATTTTGTAAAGTATTATTACATTCTCAAGAAAGTGTTAAGCTTACCAAATGTGTTAATCTAACTTTATTGAGATTTTAATCTATACTTTCTCATGTATATCAAATGTTATAAAATAACTTTCTAGACAATGACATTCTCATTAATCACATTCTATAGAATTACATTTCATTAAAATTATAACATGAGAAAGTACCAAAATCTCCTTAAGGGATAATGTAGCCAACGGAGCAAGTAGAAAGCAACACATGATGACCTTGAATAACAATTTGTCTGAATTAATCTTAGATGTCGTTTTTTTTTCAAATAATTATTAAAAAACTTATTTATTTTTAAGATTTTTACCATATTAACATGAGGCACTAGTGAAAGGTCATATTTCACTATTAACTTACTCTATCAATTAAAATAAATAAATAAATTAAAAAAATTAATTTCCAATTTAATCTAACATAACTAATTTATCTATTTGTAAATAAAGGAAGGAAATATATAAACAACCCCCCCGTAGTTTTACAATAAAAGGAAAATGCCAAGTTAATTACCTAAGGGCTCAGGTGTACTATTTGCGGCATTTGTCCAACTCCAACATCCCTTTTATGCGTGGAAACTGGAAAAGTTTATTTTTAGGAAAACATCAGAGCTCAGACCTGTTATTTGAACTGCCTTTGTTAATGGTTTATGAGTAACCTTTTTCCCCCTAGTTTATATCCTTGATCTTCAATCTTTGACCAGTGTGAAATTTTGCTATATATTTTTGGTGTAACCAGCCACGTCGACCCGTCCCCACTAATTCTGGGAAAGTAGGGAGGGGGGCCACCACCTCAAAGTCAAACTAAACTTTGCATTGCTATGTCGCTGTTAGTATACATTTAAATCAGACGTAAAAAGAAGAAATGAACATCAGTATTCAGCGAGAAGAGTCGACTATTGGGCTACCAGTAATCCAGAGTTTCAGCTTGCAAGTGGGTCTGCTTACCGACAGCAGTCCAGCAGAGGCTGATATTAGCCGTGATTTTTGAAACCGCCTTTGCTGCTATCTTTGTTCACCATAATTAAATAATCCCCAAAAGCCTGCAATCCACGAACCACCTTTTGTAACAAATCGATTTTTGACTGAAGAAAAAACAAATTGTCGTTACCGGAGATTCAAGCATGCCGGGATATATCACCTGAAAATGCCAAGGCCTAACCCTAGTGTGCAGGTAGCCCTATGGCTCTACGACAACCCTTTCCAAGACGTTTTTTAGTATTGTGTCAAGACTTTTTTATGTATTTCTAGAGGCTGGCTGGCTGGCTCAGCCTTGGGGACAGGGCAAAGAGAGGGCAGAATCGTGTCTAAAGATCCCACCAGGGTCAATCTCTGTGGGGCCGACGTATCATTGATTTTCCAAAGGATTCAAAATCAACTTTGTCAAGTGGATGGAATTGGGTCCTCTAAACGAAAGTCCCATGGGGCATCTCGCACTTCTGTCTGTTTTCTCAACTCAAGATATGTCCTTATCAATTGAAGTCACTGTTATACTGTTCCAAGGCAACCCAAAAACATCCCCAAAACAATGAAGTGCCTCTTAATGTGGAACATAACGTGTCTCTCTTGCTCTCTTTCATTATTTTCATATATAAGAAAAAAGATCCTTCTTAGAATCGTAGTTGGCATATTTTTTTAACCTTGATGGTGAAATCAGAGCACGAGAACTTGTCAATGAAAGAAACATAACTACTACTTTTAAGACGATCAAATGGTAAATTTTTCCAAAGGGTCATTTTACTTTCCTTTTTTTCCCCTTTTGTTTGATGGAAAACCAAACAGGGGGAACAAGTGGCATGGAATAGGAATGCCATGCTTAAAAAGAATGGCTCTTAACAAAACTCATGGCTAACAAGTGTCTAAGGTGGCAAACCGTTGAACATGGGTACCCAACTTTAGCTTAACTTGGCAGCCTTTTGAGTCCCGCGCCAATGCACCCATTAAAGATTAAAAAATATCTCACCGACCCCATCAATTACCCAGACAAGAAAAAGAAGTAAAGCAATGAATTCAATAACCCAAAACAAAATAAATTTAAGATTTTTTACTTTCTTTTTAAACAAAAGACATAACGGCAAAGCACGCTTCCTGGCATACAAACAACGACCATGCCAATTGAAACGCACACCAAACCTGTTCATATCCACGAAAAAGAAGCCTTAAAAGAAACCAAGAATTTACATGTTTACTTGGCATTTCTTTACACACTGTAGCAGCAGTAGAGAAACACATCTAGAAAAAGGTATCCAAAATTCCACTCGGAATTTACCATAAAATTACGCACGGCAAAAAGTATATACCAGCAACTCAGGTAAACATGGGCAGCAACAAGAGCCAAAACTACTCTGATCTTAATAGTAGTTATCCACATCCCAGGAACAAGACCCGAAATCAACATCCAATTTAACAGAAATATCACCATAATCATGTTCCAAATTGCTGCTTGCTTCCGGTAAACTCAGTTCATCAAAAAATATTGGTGTAGGGTTATCAGAATCCAAGTAATCATATAAAACCACTGGATCTGTTAACAAAAACTCGTCTAATAAGTTACTTGGGTATTGAGCGAGTTCCTTAACAGGGCTCCACCCAGTTTGTGCTGTCGAGTCATCTTTGGACTCGGTTTGAAGTTCAGTTTCTTCATTCGACTGAAATCTGAGAACAGAAGTTGGTGAACAGAGTGAGTGAGATTCTTGGCCAGAATCATACCCGGAAGTCATTTCAAGTTCAATCTCAGGTGGGGAGGGTCTGGCAGGAGGCTTTATAAAGTTGGTGAGAGCGTCAGGGCCTTTGATTCGAATCGCCGCTCTGTCATAAACCAAAGCAGCTTCTTCAGCCGTATCATAAGTGCCAAGCCAGACCCTGGTTCGACTTGTCGGGTCTCTGATCTCAGCAGCCCATCTTCCCCATGGCCTTTGTCGAACCCCACGGTACTTGACGCCGTTAGACAAACATTGCTGCTGCTGCTGCGGTTGTTGCTTCTTTGATCTGATATTGACAAGATTGGTCTTATTGTTAGTCGGTCTGTTTTGCTTGTTTGATGGCTTGTTGGAATTGAATGTAGAACAATCTCCGATCCTGATTTCGCTAACATGCCTTTTCACTCTGTGATGTCTCTCCTGCTCGCTTTCATCGCTAGAAGAATCGGTGGCATCGCCATCGGTGACAGAAATCCTGACGATCCTAGGGGCTTTGGGTTTGGACTCCATGGGAAACCACTTGCTCGATGCCTTGAGTAGCTTATTAGTAACAGTTCTTCGCTCTGTGTATTTCACCCTCCCTGGATTCATTTCCAGGTGGTTAACATAAAAAAGAAGGAAAAAAAAACGGGGATTTTGTTTTCGAGAGAGAGAAGAAAAAAGAAACTAAAACTTTGGCGGAGAGTAAAATCAAAAGGCGAGATACTGGAAAAGGAACAGGAGAGTTTGAGTTGAAAGGAAGAGTCAAAATACCAAGAATCACTGTTTTGTAGGAGTATCCTCCATAAAACTACCTTATTTATTTCCCCTGTTTGATTTTTTTTTCTTTTAACAATTCATAAAAATTCTTAATTCCCTTCAAAATTAGCGAACAGGTGACTTGCTGCTTCTCACTGTAATGACACGTGTCCTAAACTTCCCTCCAAATGTGCTGGGTCCTCCTATTCAGCTTGGTCCCCAAGCAACAAAAGCCTCACACGCTCTAATGCCCATCGTGTCCTACACGCTTCAACGGCATTGGATACTTGTCCTCAATTATGATATTTGATTGGCTGTTGGAGTAATATAGTAGTAATAAAGTATATATTGCAGAATTTGAATTTTTGATTAATTAGACATGAAAGTTAAAATATATTATTAATGTAGATTTTAAATATTTTGTGATGAAAATAAAAATAAAATATTTTATGAAAGTAGATTTTAAATACTAATACAAAAAAAAAAAGATAAATAAGAATTGTCTTCAAAATAGAGAGAGAAGGAGCAGGATCATTATTTAGATTAACAAATAATTATAATTTTTAAAATTAGAATCTCAGGATTTTCATTCTAATGATAATAAAGAATAAATCGGCAGTCCTTCCCAAAATTTCTCTTGAAAAAGATCCTTGCTCTTTACGGTGGTAGGCAGTTGACTATGAAATAAAACAGAGATTGGGTGAATATAAAAATATTGATTCTCTTACTATAAATATAGATTCCATTGAAACCAAATTAAGCTAAAACACCTACTATATTACATGGAAACATTTATTTATTTCTTCTTTTAAACATAATTATAATTAGTGGAGAGAAAAAGCATGAGTGGGTGGGTAGGTAGAAATAAGATTTCATTTTAACAGCTTTATTTTTATGAATTGTAAACATAAAATCAACTTCTCTTCACCTCACTATCATTTATTTACCTAAACAATTATATGGTGGCCTTTCCCTCATTTTTACTGTCTTGGCTCACTCCGCTCTCCCTATTTCACGTTTCAATGCTCCAAGTCAACCAAGAATGTGTCACTCGCCCCAAGGAATTCACCAAATTACCCACTTCCCGGTTCTACTACTCTTATAAATCCTCATCTGCTTATTTGATTTGTTGGATCAGTGATATAAGTTCAAAGATTAAAAAAAAAATAAAGATAAAAAAGTTATATGGTTGTTGGAATCATACTAAATCGAATGGTTAGATCAAGAATCGACTGATATATTTATTTGAATAAAGAGTTAAATCAATTTTTGTGCGAACCTCTCAAAACTAGGCTAAAAAACGGTTGAACAAGTGGTTGATTTGGTTTTCTCCTTTTTTTTTATATGTATTTTTTTAAAAAAAATTATGAAATTTTTAATAATTTATTTAAATAAAATTGGCTCGACTGGTTTAATCAGGGATTGGTAGTCTGACTAGTTCGATCATTGTTCCGGTTTTAAAAACCTTGCAAAAGAAAGACAATGGTTCAACCAATTATGGATTTTTTAAATAATTTTTTATTTAATTATTGATGAATCAATGATTGAATTAATAATCAATTATGTTACTGGTTCGACCATTAATCTAATTTTCAAAACATTATTCCACTCTTCATCTAGAATTATAAATCAACCATGTTTAAACCAACTAACTTTTATTTATATTGGTTTGAAACAACAAATTTAAATAAATCGAGTTTGAATATTTAAATTTTTAATAAAAATTAAATATAAAAGAGATGAAAATCTAATTAATTATAAAAAAATATTGTATTTTTTTTTTACAAAGCAAGAACAATTAAGGACAAGAGAAACTAATGAAAGCTTTAGAGGCATTCGAAGCCCATTGTCTCATCTCTTTCCTAAGCTTTCTGTTATTCATTGGTTGATGTTTAAAGTTGATGTCTTGAAGGAGAAGTTTGACATCCCCAAATGCTAGTTGAAGCTTCCATCTTGGTTTAATATGTCCCTAAATTATGTTGATCCATCTCTTATTATCATCCTATAGCCTACAAAAAATAATATTATGAGATTTAAGCATAAAAAGGATAGCTTGAAGGATGAGAATTTTGGCTTGGAGTTTGCTTGAGAATTTGAAGCTACGAACTCTAAAAAGTTAGAAGCTGTTGGAATTTTGAGTAATGGTTGCTCCTTTGATCGTGTTGTTATAACAATTTTAAGTTATGCATAAACATAGAGTCCAAGTTGCTAGGGTTGTCACAAAGATTTAAGGAATGAGCAGAAACTCAATTGGTGAAGATAAAAAATCATTTTCATAGCAGCAATGGGATTTTGGTCTGAGCTTCTAAATATAAACTTATTTCTAGATTTCTAAATGATCCACAAGGTAGAGGCCTAAATACGTAGAAAATCCTGGATTCTTGAGAGTTGAGATCCTTACCCTAGAGCCGTTGTAGGATCTAGTCAACGATGGGTTGATTATCAAAAGAGTAAGTGTGAAGGGCAAGAGGAGAATTAAACCAAACCACCCTTTCAAAATTACATGTAAGGAAGGGGTGGTCTTGAATTTCTCTACTTTCTTTAAAAAGGAAGCATTGGGGTTCAACATTGGGAATTCGCCATGAGAGAAGATCTTTAGTAGGGAGACAACCATTACAAATTTTCCATAGGAGAAGGATGATTTTAAAAGGGATCTAAAGTTGCCAACGGTTAGCCCAACTTGCCTAATGTGAGTTTGGAATAGAGACATTAGAGTTGCATTAATCTAGAATATTATAAGCATTTTTGATAGAAAAACAACCATTGAAATCATAATTCTGGACAAGAATGTCATCTTTTCCCTAGAAAGAGAGTGATATATTGAAAAGATCAAAGGTTGTATTAACATCAAGTACTCGTAGAAACTTATTTTGATCAGGATCTTGGCTCTAGGGTCTGGTGAGATTATGAATTAAGAATGTTGTGTCTTTTGGAAAAAAATTCGGTTTGAAAACAATTTTCTTTTATAGCGGAAAATTAAAATTTTGAAAATAAACTTGGTTTGTGATATTTATAGCAATAAACCCTAACCGAATTCATACCTATTTTTCAGCTTAGTGGACGTTTATTGTTCTCGGCTTTCAACCAAACGATCTTTTTCGCTATTCTCATACCACGAATTGCTTCGAGTGTGGGCTTGAACCAATTGAATCGAAACATAGAACTAGAAAAGTATTCTCTCCTTTTTGAGGTGAAAACGAAATTTCTCTCTTCTTAATTGAAACCGATAGAATTGTTATTTTGGAAAAAAAATATAATAGTTGAGAATAATTTCTCTTTATTTTTTTGCAAAATAACAATCTAAAAAAAACTGTGTAAATAGTTTTATTGGTGCCATCTATTTATAGGAAGAGAAAGTAGAACCCTTGTGTTGGATCTGGTGCCCTAAGTGTAGTATTTTCGTCAATATACACTTGTAATTTTTTTGAACAGATTGATTAATAAAATCATTCATGAATTAAATTAATATACTTTGCATTATTGTCCTTATATAGTTTTTGCACCAAAGAAAAATAGAAGCAAATATCGCTCATTGGTAGTCTAAACGTTTAACTAATACTAAGCAGTATTATGTGGTCCACTCATAGTACAAAAAGACTTTTTGTACTAGTAAACGAACCTAAATATGTCCTTAGTCTAATCAGATATAAAAAAATTGATTGAAAGACTAATATGCCGCCTATCAAGTCCAATTCGGGAGATGCCTTGTTTTGGGCTTCGGAGCAGATGACTCTTAGAAGATAGAGACATAGATGTGACTAACAGTACATCGGATACGACCCAAGTAGAATAGATCCTGAATCCGTTTATGGATTTATTCACATGTGACGTTCATAGTGTGACATAACTAAATCCTTAGTGGATGGCGGGCTATCTATGTATGACTTATACATTTTGATGTAAGTAAAAGCCTGAGTTTAAATAGATTAGTAGGGGCGAAGCCAGGGGGGCTGGCATGGGCCTCGCCCCCTTAAAATGTAAAATTACTATTTAGGCCCTTAAAATTTTTTAAAAATTTTAAATTAGTAAAGGTAAAATTGCACTTTGGCCCCCCTAAAATTATAAAAATTTGATTTAATCCTTTACAAATTATAAAGATATAAACTATAAAAAATTAAAATTTCATCCGCCCCCTCTAAAAAATTGCCCTGGCTTCGCCCCTGTAGATAAGGAACCGAAAGCTGGTGCATTGGGTGTATGACTTTTGTAGTATGTAGCATCATTCACAACAGTGGAATTCATAACCCAAAATATGGGTAAATGATATCCTCTCATTGGCATTATATGGTTGATGACAAGTAAACGTGGACACGGGTCGTTCAACATTATGATAGATGACTTGATCACTATTTGATAGTGATTGATTTTTTATGAAAGAAGATGTAATGGTTACCATTAGATAAAATAGGATCATATTGAGAGAGTGAATATCATCTCAAAGAGATCAAGGATATCCTATGTAACAGCCCGACTTTGGGCCTAGTCGGAATAGTGGTTTCAGGACCACAAATCCTAAGTAGTAAAATTCATTTTTTTATTACATTTATATGGTCTACATTATTATGAAATGATTTTGCGAAAATTTTGTTCAAAAATTTTGACGTTTGGGCACTCAATTTAGTAAAAAGGACTAAATTGTAAAAAGTGCAAAAGTTGAGTTCTACATGCTAGAGGTGTCTAATTTCTATGAAATTTTAAATTCAAGGTCCTTAGATGGTAATTAGACCATTTTTTAAGCTAGTGGAGAAAAATGGACATGGTGAGATAAAATTTCAAAGTTTTAAGTAAAGGGCATTTTGGTCATTTGGTAAATAAAAGAATAAAAAGGGAAAATAAAGCCAAAATTTGCTCATCTTTCTTCAACCTTGGCCGAAATTTGGGAGAACACCATAGCTAGGGTTTTTTCATCTTTCAAGCTTGATTGTAAGTACATCCTAGCCCCGTTTTTAATGCTCTTTACGTTTTTGAAGTCGTTATCATTCGAACTACCTATTTCTACCATTAATTTAAGATGTGGATGATGTCTAGGGTTTGAACCATGTTAGAAATATGTGTATTTTGATGTTTAATGGTAGATTATGCATGCTTGATGTGTGATAAACAACTTTTACTAGGTGATTTTTGATGAAAATGCATAAAAAGGACCTAATTGTAAAAAGTTATAAAATGGGTAGTAAAAATCTGATTTAATGGAAAAGATGGACTGCTATAAGCATGAAAATGGTTCGGCTAGGCTTGGGTTACCAAGAAATTGAACATATTTCATTTTACGAGCCTGGGGACTAAAATGTAAAATGTCAAAAAGTTAGGGACAAAATAGTAATTTTGTCTAAGATGCAAATTAATGTAAATGTATGTGTAAAATGATGAATTGATAGTCAAATTTGCTTATATAGACCTGGAACAACCGATTATGGAACTAGATTGAGGAAAACAAAAAGTCTTGGATTAGTTGAGTTGCAAATACGAACCATTCTCAAGGTAAGTTCGTGTAATTTAATTTGGTATATTATTATGTTTTAATTGAATTGTGTAATTTAGATAATATATATATATATATATATGTGTGTGTGTGTGTGTGTGTGTGATGATATACCCTATGAAATAATCACAATATGATAAACACGAATAAAATGTCATTATCCCGGTTGAACATTGTATTTCGATGGATTATAATAATTTCTTTGAAATGAAAAAAATGATATAGAAAGGATTTAGCCCGGACGGGTAATCGTAAGCTACACTCTCTTGAGTAAATGTTATGAAATAGATTTAGCCCGGACGGGTAATCCATAGTAGGTTCATTAGAGCTAACGTTATCGAAAGGATTTAGCCTAGACTAGTAATCCTGAATAAACTCTTGGGAGCAAATGTTAAATACGTGATTTAGCCTGGACTGGTAATCCTGTTATATAAATATGGCTTGAGAGTGTGCTCTATGAATATGTGCTTAAGGAGCACTTTGGATGTGAATTGAAAAACGATTGACATGTATACCTCGAGTATACTACCCGAATATCCATCGAAATTACAATAGTTCAATGAAAAGAAATCCTGAAAAATGGAATAGTAAAATGATATGAAAGTTTATACTATGGTGAGCTCATCTATGTTGGTTTGATAACTTTACGATGTGTACATATCACCAAGTGAGACTTGTTAGACAATATGACTCAATGGGATTATGAAAGGAATTTTAATATATGCCCAACTCTGCAACAGTATAACACAGAACCCCAATCCTTGATAACACAGACGCGTGGCTAAGCACAATTCCCTATATAATCATGCCAGTACAACAAATCCCCAACTATATCCTCTTGAAACAAATAGGTCATGTAGTAAAATCAGGTAATGACAACTAGCCAAATTGTCAGATTTGTCTAGATCAAAACGGCTCCAATAAGCTTCGATATTAATGCTTAAGCAGCATACTGCACATCTATATCTAACATAACCTCCGATAACACTTTAAGGAACTCATCCAACCATGTATGTATAATGAACGACCCAATGATTTTATCATCCGGAGGAATTACTCCAAGGTAAGCTTCACAAACACCAGTCAAGGCCGGTTTAGTATCCCCTGCTACAGCCAACCCATCAATGGGTAAGCTGAGTATAACTACGACATCTTGGAGAGTGATAGTACACTCCCCTAACGGTAGATGAAAAGTATGCATCTCCAGTCACCACTGTTTCAACAAACAATGCAGCAATTAACTCCAGATAAATTGTGCATGGACTTATGTTTAAGACATATCTGAATCCAACAACATTGCAATATTCATAGATTTGATCATCTATCAGACCTAAATCAATTTGAGCCTAGCCCCAATTACGGGAATGTGATCAACGTCCTATCTATTTATTTAGTTAACATTTTAATAAAAATTTTAAATTTATTTTTAAAATCTTATAAATAACTGTTAAATTCAATTTACCACATTCTTTAGATCACCAGACATGTGAGACACTCTTAATAATGTCATATCCAATCCTGTTCTACACAAACCAAAAACTTTAGCAATAACTTTTTCAAACAATAAACCCTAAACATGTATATCATAATACCAAATTCAATAACATGCTACGTACAATATTTACTTCAATATTTAAAAATCAATTTTAATTTAAAAATATACATTTTTATCATAATTATTTATAACATTAACCCTAAACCAAAAATTTATATAACTTTAAAAATTAAATACAAAAATTTATATACAAATAAATTTATTTTAATATGTACTTACATTTTTCACTAATTACAATTTATAATAATATTTATTTCATTTAAACATTTTCCACATTTACTCTCATTTTTCACTAATGACTAAACCAATAAAATTATAACAATATTTTCTTCATTTAAACATATAATGACATAAATTTTACATTATTCACTAATATATACCTATAATCATTACATTTATAAACAACATATAATTTATTCACATTTTTCAATAAAAATAAACATATAATTTAATAAAAACAATAGACTTTAATTTAAATTTAAATTATATGGATTGTATAAACACTTATCTTATTGGTTCAATTATTCCAAACCTAAAAAGATTTACAAATACAATTAAAAAAAATAATTAATTATAAATTATAATTACAAAATATTTTTTTTTTCAAAAACTAACCTTTTTGGATTGTAAAATTAAGAATGGATTTTTTTGAATGGTTTTAGGGTTTGAAAGAGTGGTTAATGGTTTTAGGGTTTGAAAGAGTGGTTTAAGTTTAAGGTATTTTGTAGGGAAATGGTTTTGACCTTTTTTAATATTCTGGTGACTATCGATTTAGGGGTTTGGGGAAGTAGAGGAAAGGTTTTGGGAAAAATTTGATGGGGTTAGAAAATGACGGAGGTGTGGTGTGGGATTAGGAGTGGGGTATTGAGGGTATTTATAGGGTTAGGGGGATCAACATTTATGAAGATGGGTGGCAGTTAGCTTTAATGATGCACTTATCCTCATATCATCAATCACCTTGACGATTTGCTAAAAACAACGTGCCATAATTTTCCCAAATCGGTATTTTGCTATCAATTTGAGGTTCCAAGGTTTCTTGTTCATTCTAAACATATCGAATGGATTAGTTTCAACCCCAAACCGTCAGTTGCGATGTCAATTTGTGGTTTCCATGCATCTCTCATATTATTTTGGTAAAAAAACCCATACTATTCTAGTAAATAATCTATTTTTTGTATTATTCTACAAAAGAAAGCCAACAAAACGTGCCAATTGTGGTGTCGTGGTGGATTTAACGATATTCACCCCTGTCCCACACCATTGTCATCCCTAAATTTATATGTTGTAATATATAGTAACAATTAATAAAATTAACCAAATTGTGATTTAGTTTTAACTTAGTTAATATCGTTATTATTGTAATAACTAGGAGAACATGAGTTTGAGCTTACTAAAATGAGTATTTTCTTTTTCAATTAACTTAGAATATAGATAGTGGATTATATACCATGATGTGGGTGAAAAATTTTATATAATAAATTTATAAAACATGATTTAAAAATTAAATGTAACTTTAGTTAGAATGATAAAATTATGTATATAGTGAAGTTCATAATGTTTTGGGTTCAAATTTTATAATTTTCATCATTTATATATATTTTTCTAGATTTATCAAAATATACAAAAATATAAAAATCCACAAAATAGTACTTATTATTTTGTAAAAGAAATGACTACCTGACAATTCCACATTGAATTAGGACTTAATTGGTGGGTAATATATTTTTAAGTATATATAAATATAATATAGGTACACAATATTAAAAATAAGAGATAGGATGAGACAGTTTGAACCTCCCAACTCTAACTTCCAAGAAAAAGAAAATTCAAGGGGGAAGCATGTGATATTAAGTTACCAACATTCCAAGGGCCAACCATCTGGACTGCTGGTGAAGCCCAATATTAGCCCAAACTACCAACATTCTAAGGGCCGACCATTTGATATTAAGTAACCTTTTTGTTGGTTTAAAAGAACTAGAGAATGAGGCCATTTTAGCAAATATTTGGCAAGACCCTTAAGGAAACAATGAGGATCCACCAAACCAAACCGAAAGATTGGGATGGTTATCCAACTTTTGGATAAGTTCTATTTTGGTCACCCAATTTAAAAGATTTTCAATTTAATTCAAATTTTAAAATTTTAATCACCCACCATTAAATACTTAACTAAAATCTAATATTAGCCTTTTTTATTAGTCTAATGATAAGTTTAATCCTCTAATATTTACATATTTTATCAATTTAATTCTAAATAAATTTTAAAACCTTGAAAAGTTTTTTTTATTTATATATATTCTTTTGGTGGTGTTTACAAGCATGAAGATTATTGGAAAGAAAGGGCCATCGCAGAACGAGTGGAGGTGGTGAAACAGTCTAAGGAGTCCTATGAATCTCAAACCAAATATGTGGTCGGCTATTAACTATTAATTTCTTTATTTTTGTTTTTGAAGAAAAAAACTGAAGCCATTGATGAATGCTTAGCTTTTCATTAAGCAATGGAAAACAGCGTTAGGCTTAACTTTAGACTTATTTGAGTTTTTAGATAATTTTACTCGAATTGTTATTTAATAATGTTTTTTATAAAAAAAAATAATTATTGAATGAAGGTTGCAGGTTAAGGGCAATCGAAGTATTGAAATAAAGAACCATTAAACTATAGACTCAGAAGTAACTGTGAAATATATGGTTGTTTCAACAAAATCGATTAGTTATATTGGTTGGATCGAGAATCGGTTTAGATGTTGATTCGAAGAGAGACATCGAATTGATTTACTTGTAAATTGGTATGGATCGATTAAGTTAAAAAAACTGGTTGAGCCATTTTTAAAATATTTTTATGATTTTTTAATGATTTATTTAATTGAACCGATGAATCAACGACTCGACCAATTTAATTATCGGTCTAGTTTTGAAAACCTTAATTAGATAGAGTATAAAAAGTTTCAAAAAAAAATCAATTGATTCATATAATTACTTTTACAAATTCGATCTTTATAAACAATATGATTCACCAAATGAACTTACTAGTACTTACAACTTTGGTAGCGATTGAATATGTTCGGGTTAGCTCAAAAGCTCTTAAACGACTTCCGAGATGCTTACTCTGTTTGCAATCAACATTATCCCCATTAAACTCTAAAACTTGACATGTTTCTCACTTTCCATATTAAACGCCACCACCAACCAAAATAAAACGTCATCCAATTTTGATTCTCCGTTTTCATCATTTACGAAATTCGATAACTTTTTTCGAAGAAATGGAGAGATAATACCCATATCTTGAAGCAACTTAAGAAATTCTTTGATTTGTCGACATCTCTTTTGCCTTTTAAGTAATTTATAAGAAAACTAAACTTTTCTCACTTGGTACAACTTAACTAAATAAAAAACCTTTGATTTTTTTTTTTTAAACTTGAACATGCCATTAATAACTTTCTAAACGTAGGTCAAACGACCAAAGTCTTGAAAATCTAGTCCAGAAATTGAAAGTACGAGCTAAACTAAACTACATGAGATAACTTTATCGATTTCATGTCCCATGTAAAATGTTTTAACTTTTTCTCTCTCTAATACTTATCAATCTGTTTTGTGTTCATTTCTTTCTAAATCAGTTAATATACTTTTTCCTTTTTTGTATTTTTCAGTTTTTAATAAAGATGTTTTGGTTTTTCTATTTATAATTTATTTATGCTTTTTAAAAATTTTAAATCATTTTTATCCAAAATAGAGTTTTTAAATGTTTTTCTTTCTTTCTTTTCAATTTTTAGAATTAGAATTAAATTGAAAATTTTTTATAAATATTCAAGGTTCAATTTATTGATTTTTTTAGAATTAGATCTAAATGATAAATTTTGTATACATTGAAGGATAAATTTGTTGAAATTTTAGATTTAATATCAAATTGATAAAATGTGTAAACATTGAAGAACTGAACTTGCTATTAGGTCAATAAAAAAAAGACCCATATTAGCTTTCTGATAAGTATTTAACTGTGGGCGACTAAAATTTTAAATTTTGAAAATGGTGAAGTTAAGTGATCAACATAGAACCCATGCAAAAGTTTGGTTACCTTCCAGGTAGTTTACCCAAAAAAAATAAAGAAGAACACGAACCAAAACATTACAAGACAAGATAAGACAACATGCCATGTGGAACTGCCCATGGGATCCAAAACGCCATGTGAGATAGCGAAACATGTGGGTTGCAGATAGGGAATGCACCAATCAGAATCCCAATCCTATCCACGTGTCCCCAAATCACGCATCCAAGCCCAGCATCAAAACCAATTACAAAGAGAACCATGCACCCACCATAAGGATAGGATTTTGTTGTAGCATTCGAGCGGCCACAAATCTGACTACGACCCACCCAAAGTAGCTTGATTTTATTTGATATATGGCGGCCGTCGCCGCAGCATCCTCCATGGCGGCCACCGCCATTTTGGTTCCACGTGTCCACACTACCGTTAGGATCACTCACTGCTCTGCCTTGCCGTCTCTCCCTCCTCGCATTTTCAGCGCTTCTTTTTCCTCTTCCGTTAAGCTAAGTCCAGGTACAGCTCTTATACATGGCCTTTTTAACACTCACTTCCAACATCACCTGCTAAATGTAATCACTAGTTCCAAGATTTCTTTTCTTATTGATTAACTTCAAATTTTGGAAAATACGTACGTGGTGAAGTCAAATTTTTTTTTGAATGAATAGAAATTAAATTGTATTTTTATGATAGTAAAAATATAATTTTATCATTTTAATAATTTATATTTTTACAATATTTAAAAGATTGAATCAAAATTTTATTATGGGTCCGGCTCCTGCTACCTCGGATTCCCTGCTGCATATGCAGGTTCTTAATTATGGGTTAGCATGATTTAATTTATGTCCATTTTTTTGCATCTAAAATAGAATCCCGGAGGTTTTCTCAGCTGCTGGCAAAAGCCTCAGAGGAGACCGCTGTCGATGCTGGGGAGTTTTTCACTGACTTGAAGGAAAAGGTGAGGACATTGTCTTATACTATTATGTCTTGTAGATGATGGAGTTGTCTGCAACTGACATGGTTTCCTTCCCTTGTTTTTACTAGTGGGATAAAGTTGAGAACAAGTTCACAGTTATTCTTTATGGTGGTGGGGCAATCGTTGCTGTTTGGTTATCATCTATTTTTGTTGGTGCTATCAACTCCGTCCCCTTGGTAATTCAACTCTCAACACTACACTTTCGGCTATCTGTATTCATAATTAGATTGGCTAACAACACATCTTCCCTTTCGATTAAATCACTGATCCAAAACGAAATGATTTTCTGTGTTTTACCAGCTTCCAAAGATAATGGAGTTGGTTGGACTTGGATATACAGGATGGTTTGCCTACAGATACCTTCTTTTTAAGGTAGGATTTATTAAACTGTGTAACCCCATCAATCTTAGTACTGGCTAATGTTTTCCTCTTTCAGTGCTTATGTTATAGATGGTATTTATCTTAAAAACAATGGCTTCACTTACAAATTATTAATGTTTTTAAGACTAGTTAGGGTAAATAAATCATATGTACGCATTCCGCGCTAATCATAAGAACCATGTGTTAACAACAAAGCTTATTTCCTCAGTCAAGCAGGAAGGAACTAGCTACGGATATTGAGTCACTGAAGAAGAAGATTGCTGAAACTGAATAGATGCACACAAAGATTGGCATGCCTTCATTTTATTTTTCGTCCCTCTGTACCCTGTAAAACAGACGTGTATCATATCATGTAATTGTAGGATTGCCTTGTATATGTAATCCATGCCAAACTTTTTGTTTACCTTGTTCTTAGAGTGATACTAGTCCATTTTTATGTGTATGGTCATGGGGGTATAATTTCCATCCCTCTCTCTATAAATGCATTTTTAATGTGTAGGAAGTATAGCTTGTTTCTTCCATTGAAATGATTCTGATTCATTTCCTTTCCCAATGGAGGGCAACCTAATCATTCAGCAAAATGCGTTAGAATCTAATATCACAAACTGTATAAAACTTTTGGTTCTTATCCCCATTAAAGACTGTCTTCGACCATGAAAGACTCAAAGGTTTTGCAAAAGAATTCATGTAATTAAATGCTTAATCCCTTGTCCCCACTGAATGTGTAGTTTGCCTTTACATTTGCTAACGAACTCCTTTGTTGGCTTTGACCTTTTCGCAAAAGTCAACTGCAAAACTAACACAACCCTTTCCCTTCATCCCCCACCAAAGCAGTGAAACGAGGTCTTTCAACATGATAAGAATACATGAATTACAAAATCTAAAAATTATCATCATAAAAAGAAAAACCTTACTCGATAATTTAATACCTGTGTAGAGCCCATTTGTGAATTATCAAAGTCAAGCATGCAAATGGTGATTAAACTTTTGTTGGATAATAGAAAAATAGAAACATTAATGGGGATATATACAGTGAAGGAATTCCATAAGGCTAGATTTTGTCTCGGGGGGACAGAGATGAATCTAGCCGTTGTGGGATAGTTTTTTAACAAGTATGACAAGTATGGATAATTTAGTAGTGTTACTCAAAATTTCTCCTTAATCTTTAGTAAAAAAAAATGATTTCTTTTTAATCGAAGATAGAGAAGGAAAAAAAAGTTACAGTCATCAATCTAGAATAAGTTAAGCCATTACAATCATCTTTTAAGACCCTTAAAATAGAATCAGGTGGAGCGGCACGAAGATTTGTCCCAAAGTTAGCCAAGCTGTGGGTTACCTGGTTTCCCAGTTCCAAATAGCTCGAATAATAGCATTCGGAGTCTGTTCATTGTCCAGATTTTTTCATCGCGAGACATCACTGGAAAATTCAACAAGGTTTGAACAGCCTGTATCCAAGTGGTGTAAGCAAATTAAAGTCCCAACCGTTAAGCCAAATAAGGGCAACCACGCAGATTCATGACCATCAAGTTTTCAGCAACCTGAAACAAACAAATATTGCATATAAAAAAGTACCCAGCTTATAAATTGCCAAAAACTAGCTAGTTACAAGCAGAAGAAACCGGCATAAATGAATTAAAGAAGAAAGCAAACAATGTGTGTGTATATATATATATATATATATAATGATATATCATTACCTTTTTAGAGTAAGAGCTACACGGCTGTTGGATTTTGCTTTCTAATAGATCAAGGACAGCAAGCTTTTGAGGACAAAAGTGAGAAGGAAGAGTTATCAATGCCCATCCTTGCATTTGAAGCCACTTGAGGAACAAATTTAAACTTTCCTTCCTGTTTCACATGATTCCCATGAACCAGTCCTATATTAACCAAGTTCCAGTAATACTTAATGAAGGAGAGAAAATTGATAGAAAAAAGGTGATAAACTTAGAAGGAGCAAAAGGAGCTCCCTTCACCTCAATACCGAAAAAGAAGGCAAATAACGTCTCCCAGGTCATGCAAACCCTAGCCCGTGCAGTAATTGATGCAAGGTGGCGCAGCTAGGGATATCCATGAGCTAGCAGCCGTAGGAATTGTGCCATCACCTCCTTTTAGTGTTGAAGTGTTGAGAGCTCCTTTGGACGCTACATCAACCCAATTTAATTTTCCATACACATTAGGTTCCTCAACCCCGCCCTTTTATAGGTACTTTGATCTAGCTTTAGTGTTTATGTATCGGATATAATATAATCAGGACTAATAAATTTTATAGATCTTGAGGATCTCTAGGTGAGATTTTCTTTATCAGAGTTGCTGAAATGTTGCAACTTATTCCAAACATTACAGTTTTTTCCTTTTTTTTTTCTTGGAAAGAAACTGAAATTACAAATTTTGCATTCAGCGTATGGAACATCATCAATGTTTTAGATTTATTTTGGGATAATATCATATTTATTCCATAAACTTTGTATTTTTTCCAACTTCGTCTTAAAACATTTTTGTCCACATTAATTATAGAACTTGATTATTCTTCTCAATTTAGTCCCTAAACTTGGATTACATGCAGATTTAAATATATATATATATATATCATCTAAAAAGGTGAAAAAAATTATTAAAAAAGAATTAAAGGAATTTAAAAAATATATTTTGCCAAGATAAATACGATTTTGATTGTATTGTTAATAAGATAAATATTTTGATAGGTTGAGTGACTGATAATAAAAAATTGTTTTTCAATTGTGTTGTTAATAAGATAAATATGATTTAAGTTTGAAAAAACCATATAAATTAGACTAGTGTTTTTTTTTACAGTGAAATCCACATTTAAATTTATTTAAAATTTGGTTATACTAATTAAATAATTGTAATAAGAAGATTATTGTGATATTTTTTTCGAAAATCAGTTGATGTGATATTTTTGTAGTATATTAAGCATATAAAGTTAAGTAAAAATTAAAACAATTGCAAAGATAAATATTTAATTAATAAGGAGTTACAATGAATAACAAACTTATTTTTGTTCTTCCTCTTCAACACGTGCAAGGATTGTTATATAAAAACAAAAAGTAACTATAAAAATTATTAGACTTGACAATATGTTATAATGAGTTTATAAATTAAATTTTAAATATGATTATCATTTTATTATATTACTAAATATTGTCAATGTATCGATAAAAAAAGAAATGTACATTAAGATTTTAATATTACCAAAGAATGTAATATATATCTTTTTTAGAAAGAATGTAATATATATCTTTTTTAGAAAAAAAATTGATTTTATTTTATTGAAAAAGTTACGAAAGAAATAGAAAATATTTCCGTAGTTTTAAGCTACAATTAAAAGTTCAATCACTAATTGTGAAGTAATCTATCTCTAAGGTCTTACCTCTGGTGGTTTGCGGCTAGGGTTGTGAGTGCAAGCTCGTCTTGTTGGTGTGTAGGGTTTTGTATTGCTTTATAAAGGTCCTAGCAAAAGGTATTGTTTTGTCTGATTGGTTCTGTCGCTTCTCGATTTTGTTGGGGATGGATGACACATTGCAAGGGTTGTCTTTGCACGAGAAAGAGAATGTTGAACTGGTGCTTGATGGGGATATTGAGAGTGGAGGATGAAATCAACTATGATCTTTGCTTTGTCGGTAAGTTTCTGGGAGAAAGGGTGGTTAAATTTAATGCCATGGAACGTACTCTCCTTGCGCTATGGCACTCGTTGAAAGGGGCCACTATTAAACTGATAGGGAAGAGTGGCTTTATTTGATTCAATTTTATCATATCATTTATTTGAAGAAGATGATTTTTTGGGGCCTTGGACATTTAATAATTGTATTCTTGTTGTTCATCAACTTCAAAAATGTGAGAATCCTGAGGAGATTAATTTTTCTTTTGTCGATTTTTGGGTGCAAGTGCACAATTTAACCTTTAGATTAGCTTCTAAAGGTTTGGGTAAGAGTTTAGGGAATACTATGAGGATGTTTCTAGATTACGATGCATCGGGGTGCCAGATTATTTGAATAAATTGATGCATATCCGGGTTTGTTTGCATATTGTTGAACCCTAGATGCTTAAAAAGAGGATTCGGCAACAAGGGCAGGGCTTTTTAGAGGACACTTTTATCGGTGTTACTGAAACGTTGCAAGTTCTTTCAAAACGTTACACGCTTTCTTTTTTTTGGAAAGCAACTAAAATTACAAATTTTGCATTCTGCGTATGGGTCACCATCAATATTATAGATTTATTTTGGGATAAAACCATTTTTAGTCCATAAACTTGGTAATTTTCCAACTTTGTCGCTAAACGTTTTTTGTCCACATTAGTCCTAGAACTTGATAAACTTTCTTAATTTTGTCTCTAAACATGGATTCCATGCAAATTCAAATATATATCATCTAAAAAAGTGTAAAAAATTTAAAAAATTAAAGGAATTTGAAAAAATATATATTCATGGACATGTCACAAACTCAAAACACCACATCATCATACCTTAAACAAAATCCATATTCATGGACCAAATTGAGAAAAATTGTTGAGTTTTGAGAATAACGTGGACAAAAAAAAAAGGTTCAATTACCAATATGGGTAAAGTTGACAATTCAAGGGACAAAATGTTACTGTATCCCATTTATTTAAGAATATTTGATGCACCACTGATTTATGAGTCTCATGCATCATCAGTGAATGATAATACGAGACATGATCATTTAATAAAAAAAATTTTGAGGACTTATAAATAAATACTAATACTTTTATTTAAAGTTTACTATTATTTATAAAATTATAGTGTATTTAATTGTATATATTCTAAATTTTTATATTTAATTGTGTAATATTTCAATAGTGTGCTAATTAAACTATGTCGTGAATTTGATTGTTTGTACCAATTACATACAATATATCTTTAGTTGTATAATGTTTTTACATCCAAATTGGAGTTTTTTATTGTGTCTACATATGTGGAGTATGCCTCCCATTTCAGGACATTTTATAGGAACTTTATGCAACCAGAATCGAAGCAGAGGCAACGCCTCGACGAGGAAGCATGGTACATCATTACGACGCAACGACAACGTCTTGATGAGGAAGCATAGGACGTCACTATGACACAACATATTTTTCAAGCAACGCAGTCGCATTTTTACAGCCAAGTAGGACTCTTTCTTCCACTCGAACTCCGATTACTCCAGAGAAGTTTTAGTCAGATTAATCATATTTTTTTAATCTATAAATAGAGCCATTATAATTCTAATAGAGGGAAACATAACCTAACATTAGAGAGAAAATCAAGAGAGAGTTTTAGAGAGCTTTAAGGGAATTTCATATTTTTAACCTGAGAGAGTTTTGTCTTCGAAGTTAGGGTTTGTTTTAAATTTCTCCATATTGTACCCTTCGATTGTTTGCTTATTAGTAAAGTCTCCATTTTCCTGTGGTTTTTTTATCCTCTTGATTGGAGGATCTTTTCCACGTAAATTTGCATGCCCAATTTTCTCTATTCTTTTTTTCTTATTGTTTATACGGGTCAATCCTTAACAAATTGGTATCAGAGCCTCGTTAGGATTATGTAACCAACTCGTCCAAAGATGATGACAATAAGATTTGTTATTGAGAAGTTCGATGGGATCACAAATTTGAGTTTATTGTAAGTATGGATGACCACAATACTGGTTTAGAATGGCTTGAAGAAGGTCGTTATAGGGCAAAAATCGTGGATTCAGATCAGTCGAAATGGAATGAGCTTGATGAGAAGACTTTGTCTACAATGCAGTTGTGCTTACAAACAATGTTTTACAAGAGCTACTTATGGAGAAAATGACATCCTCCTCATAAAAGATGTTTGAAGCCCTTTACATGAAAAAATTTTTGACAAATCGATTAGAGTTGAAACAACACCTATATACGTTCCGTATGGCCGAAGGTGTATCTATTAGGGCTCACATCAATGAATTTTTTAGTCTCTTGAATGATCTGAAAAATGTCAAGGTTAATATAGATGATGAAGATCAGACTATACTATTATTGTGCTTTTTCCCCCATTCATACAAGACTTTTAAGGAGATCCTGATTTATGATAGAGATAAACTCTTGTTCGAGGATGTGAAGGAAAACTTGTTTAGCAAAGACAAACTCGACAATGAGTTAGGTTCGAATAGCAAGTCAGATGGGCAAGCCTCGATTTTGGTTATGAGAACAGATCGAAGTTGAGGAATCGAGACAAAATATGTGGCTATTGCAAGAAGATAGGTCACATTAAGGCAAAATGTTATAAACTACAAAATAAAAACAGAAGGGTTGTTGAGAGTAACGACAAAGAAAAGCAAAAGGCTGAGGTAACCGATGCTAGGGTGGCCAAGGACAAGGGTGATGATTGGTTGTTGGTGTATACGACCGAAAGGTCTAAACTTACATCCGAGTGGATCTTGGATTACCATATGTGTCACAATAAGGACTAGTTTTCTACATACACTCTAGTTGAAGGTGGAGTTGTGCTCATGAGGAATAATTCGCTCTATAAGATAATCGGTATTGGTAATGTTAAGATTAGGATACACGACGGGATCATCAGAATATTGTCAAGTGTCAAGCATGTGCTTGATTAAAAAAAAAAAACCTCATCTCCTTTGGAATGTTAGACTCAAACGATTGTACTTAAGTCAAATGACATTAAAGTATCTCATGGAGCTCTCGTTTTGATGAAAATTCAGAAAATCGACAGTCCATATATTTTGTAGGTTTCAACAGTGACTAGTGCAATAGTAATTTCCTTGTCTATTACGGAGTTGAAGTCAACTCGGTTGTGGCATATGCAATGTAACACCCTAAGCCTGGTCTATACGTTTAGTTCAAGTTTAGAAAGTTACATCATCCGTATTAGAGTTCATACTATCATAATGCAGTCGAATTGAGCTATTCATTACGTAACGTTCTTCACCATGAAATTTAAAGCACATAACCTTCATAAGTTCCATAACATCACTTAACAATAATCATTAATAGTAAAACTTAAAAGAAAGATAAAGGATTGACCGAGCTTCCGTGACCCTGACCCGATCAAGATTGGGAACCACCTGAAATCCAATCAATAAAGGAATGAGTTGTGAACTCAGTGCGTAAAAGAAGCTTATTTTATTAGAATTCATTTATAGCTAAATTCCAAATTCAAGTATAAAGTTCATTTTAGAAGAGTGATAGTTCAGATTTAGAGCAGACCAGTTACATGTATACGTATATGCAATTCCAGTCATATACAACACCGATCAGATTCAGATGTAATTTTCGTATTCCCATCTACTACACACCATCTCCTGCCATCCCAACACACCATTAATGACATTCAATACCCAACCAACCCTTCACACCATTAAGTGTTCGTTGACAGTTTTACAGAAACGCAGCTTAGCTGCTAATTTAGTATGTAACAAGCGCCAGAACCAGATATACTCTTAGTTGCATAGCCACGATTTCAGAACAAATTTCTTCTTCCTTCACAACATCCTACCCCATACCAATGCAGAATGCAACTACCATAACACATGTTTAGTCATTCTAATACCTTACATAATAAATAAAACAGTTCAATAACAGAGTGGTATTACAGTGCACATTCAAGTATGTGATTCACAGATTAGTCTTAGTGTATCAGACAGTTCTCATTTAAACAAATTCAGTCACTCGTACATTGAGGAAACCAATATCAAAGTTTAGCAAAATTCTCGGCCTCAGAAAGAGTTCTTAGACCCAACATCCAGCCACATGGCTTGGGCACATGCCCATGTGCCTTGGCCGTGTGGTTTTTAAGCATAAATAGTGAGTTGCAAGGCTTGGGCACACGCCCGTGTCCCTGGCATTGTGGTTTTTATACCTCAAACAGTGAGTTACACAGCCTAGGCACATGCTCGTTTTCCTGGCCGTGTGGTTTTTATACTACAAACAGTGAGTTACACGGTCTGGGCACACGCCCGTGTCCCTGGCCGTGTGAACCCTGCACTAGCATAACCATACACGGCCTAGACACACGCACGTGTGCCCTTAATTCAGTAAACATTGAGTTATACGGTCATTCACATAGCCTACCACATGCTCGCGTGGCGTCGACAGCCACCATTTTTGGCGATCCAAAACTTGCAAATTAAGGTTTTCGGTACCCACCTGATTTCGTTTTAACAGAGAAACAATACGAAGACTACCCAAAACCTAATTAATCATTCCACAATCAATTACACTATCAACTCCAACATTTAGCAAAATCACTTATCACTAAAAACATGCCGAAAGGTTTGACGTAATTCTATTTCAATTTTCGCACACTCACCTCATACAAAACAAGAGAAATCAACCTAACACGGCGGATTACCGTCTTTTGCAATATCCTTGCCTAAATAAAGTAGCCAATCGAGTGTTTACAACTAAACGAGCAAAGTTCCATTTTGACAGAAAAATGTTAACAGGAAAATCAGAATGAAAGGAAGTTGCAACGGAACTTACGCAAAATTGATCTCACAAGAAACAAGACTTTACAATCACACAAGATCAATTGCAGAAAAGAAGAAAGAAGAAAAAGAAATTGAAAAGAAGGAAGAACAACAAAAATTAAAGAACTAAAGTTTTGAAAGAAAATGAACAATAACTTCTCTTAGACTGATTTAAATTAACCACCACCCTTCCCGACATTTGCAAAAATATATTCCTAATGCGAACGATGGGATTCGAACTCAGAACCGGACAAAATACAGACAGATGCTTAATTAATGAACCAGCAGGGTCATTCTTGTCACCATTTCACACTGAATTAAACTTAATCGGGTAACGTGGGCTCATGGGTTGATTTAAAAACACAACAAAACTTGTAATGAAGCGACTTGAACTCCAAACCTTAAACTCAATCGTAGAATATAGAACAACAGATACAAAAATTAATTACTACAAACTCTCACAAATAAATTCGTAAAATTTTAGGGCGTAACAACTCTCTCCCTCTAAAAAGAAATTTTGGCCTCGAAATTTTACTTGAATCGAACAAATACGGATACAGTCGTCGAATGGTTTCTTTCGGTTCCCACGTGGCTTCCTCAGTATCGTGGTTCCGCCATAGAACTTTCATTAGGGGAATAGTTTTCTTCTTCAACATTTTAACGTCATGATCCAAAATCTGAATAGGCACCTCTTCGAATGTTAAATTGGGTCGTAATTCGATCTTGTCGACAGTAACAATATGTGACGGATCCGACCGATATCGTCTCAGCATAAAGGCATGAAACACTTCATAAATTCAATCCAGCTCTGGCGGTAACTCCAACTGATAAGTAATGGGTCCGACCCGTTTCAAGATACGGTAAGGTCCAATGAATCTCGGGCTTAACTTGCCATTGTGTCCCAATCAGATGACCTTTTTCTACAGTGATACTCTTAAGAAAACCCGATCACCAACAGAAAACTCAATAGCTTTCCTTTTTAAATCGGCATGAGACTTTTTCTGATTAGACGTGGCTTTCAGTCGATCTTTAATTACTCTTATAGTGTTCTCAGTTTCAGAAACTCGTTCAGGACCCAGTATCTAGAGTTCACCTAATTCTGTCCAACATAACGGAGTACGGCACTTACGACCATATAAGGCTTCGTATGGTGCCATCTGAATACTAGACTAAAAGCTATTGCTATATGCAAATTCCGTTAACGGTAAGTACTCTTTCCTACTACCTCTAAAGTTTATCACACAACCCCGAAGCATATCTTCTAAGATCTAAATGACTCGCTTCGACTGTCCGTCAATCTGATGGTGATACGCAGTACTGAAATTAAGTCGAGTTCCTAAAGCCTTATGGAGTTTGATCCAGAATCGAGACGTAAACTGCTGATCTCTGTCAGAAATGATCGAAATCGAAATTCCGTGTAGCCTTACAATTTTGGCGATGTACAGTTTAGCTAATTTTTGCAAAGAGTAGCCCGTTCGAATAAGAATGAAGTGGGCTGACTTGGTTAACCGATCAATGATGACCCAAACTAAATCTTTCTCAGTCGTAGTTAAAGGCAACCTTGTAACAAAATCCATTGTTACCCTCTCCCATTTCCACTACGGAATATTAATTGGTTGAAGCAGTCCAGAGGGTAACTGATGCTTGGCCTTAACCTTTTGACACGTCAGACAGTGGGATACAAAAGTGACTACCTCCCATTTTAGTCTGAGCCACCAATAAAACTCTCGGAGATCTCGATACATCTTGTTCCCGCTTGGATGCATAGCATAGGGACTACAATGTGCCTCCTGTAGGATCGAATGCCTTAATTCCTTGTTATTGGGTACACAAATTTGACCCTCGAAGCATAACACATTATCACTGTTCAAACTAAACTCAGAATTCTCGTTCGAGTCAATATGCTGCATACGCTGGACTAAAGACTTGTCGTACAATTGCTTAGCTCAAATTTGCTCCACCCAAATCGGTTTTACTTGTAATTCAGCCGATAGTCCTCCATCTCGATCATACTCAAACGAGCTAACATTACTTTCAGATCTGCCATCGTTCTGCAGCTAAGGGCATCAACCACTATATTAGCCTTACCTGGATGATATTCTATCGAACAATCGTAATCTTTAAGTAACTCAACCCATCAGCATTGCCGAAGGTTCAACTCTTTCTGGGTTAACAAATACTTGAGACTCTTGTGATCGGTGTAAATAATACAACTTTCAACCATACAGATAGTGTCTCCAGATTTTCAGAGCAAACACAAACGTAGCTAGTTCAAGATTGTGCATCAGGTAATTACCCTTGTGTGTCTTCAGCTACCGTGATGCATAAACGACCACCTTACCGTCTTGCATAAGTACACATCCTAACCCAACATGTTGAAGCATCACGGTATACCACAAACTCTCGACCCGGTTCCGGTTGAACTAGGACAAGAGCCTGTGTCAGGACAGACTTGAGCTTATCGAAAATATTGTTATGCCTCAGACCACACAAATGGGGCATTCTTACGCAACAGTTTTGTTAGAGGTGATGCAATCAAAGAGAACCCTTTGACGAATCTTCTATAGTAACCGGCTAAACCCAGAAAGCTACGAAGCTCAGATACATTTTTCGACTGTTTCCACTCGACAACAGCTTCAATTTTCTTAGAATCAACATGGATCCGCTATGCCGTCACCACATGACCCAAAAAGACGACTTCCTACAACCAAAACTCACACTTACTGAACTTGGCGTACAACTGTTTTTCTCAGACTATTTGAAGTACGATGCGAAGGTGTTCGTCATGCTCTAGTTCAGTTTTAGAGTAGATCAAGATGTCATCGAAGAAAACCATTACAAATTGGTCCAAGTACGGTTGAAATACCCGATTCATTAAATCCATAAACATCACCGGGGCATTCGTCAATCTGAAAGACATTACCAGAAACTTGTAATGTCCATAACGAGTTTTGAAAGCAGTTTTGTACGCATCGGTCTCTTTGACCTTGATCTGATGCTAACCAAAGCGTAGATTGATTTTAGAAAAGACGGACGCTCTTCTAAGCTGGTCGAACAAGTCGTCAATCCTCGGTAACGGATACTTGTTCTTGATTGTCAACTTGTTCAACTATCTATAATTAATGCACATTCTCATCGACCCATCTTTCTTCTTAACAAACAATATTGGTGCCCCCTATGGAGACACACTCGGTCAAATAAATCCTCTATCAATGAGTTTTCGAAGTTACACTTTTAGTTCAGCCAGCTCTTTCGGTGCCATGCAATAGAGCACAATGGACATTGGAGCAGTACCTGGTAACAGATCAATTCCAAACTCCACCTCTCTATCTGGAGGTACTCCGGGAAATTCCTCGGGAAAGACATCCGGGAATTCCCTCACGGTACGGATATCTCCCACTGATAGCTTTTCGGGAGCAAAATTGGATACGTAAGCTAAGTATGCCTCACACCCCTTTCGGACTAATTTGTTTGCTACAAGAGCGAAAATTACGTTAGAGAGGTAATCTCGACGCTCCCCAATCATTACCACCTCGTCATTCTCAATTGGTCTCAGAGTAGCCCTCTTGGCTGCACAGTCTAGACTAACCCGATATTCAACGAGCCAATCCATTCCCAGAATTAAAATCAAACTTATTAAAGGATAATTCCATTAAATCAGCTGGAAACACAATACCTTGGAGCTCTAGGGGTACTCGCCTGTATACTTTATCAACTCGATTTGACTGACCCAAATGACTAATCACAAAAAACTCTCTAGTAGTATTCTCAGTAGTTAAACCCAAAGTTACAGAAACAACACTAGCTATGTACGAGTAAGTAGAGCCAATATCAGTGAGAGCATAATACGGAACAGAGTGAATAAAGAAGGTACTTGCAATGACATCAACATTATCGCTCTCCTTGCGGTGTTTCACTGCATAAACTAGTGTCAACTGAGAAGCCTCAGTCTGACCAGCACCTCTACCCAATGTGCGCTGTCCTTTCCCAGCTCCATTACCACCACCACCACCCCTACTAGTACCACGACCTCTGAAAGGTTGCTGAGCCTCTCTCGGAGGTCGAACAGAATTTGGGGTCGGAGTTTGTGCCGTAGCTGGCACTGAATCAGGTCGACAGGGGCAATCCCTAACTCGATGCTCCATCGAACTACAACGGAGGCATGCTCCTAATTTCCTCCAGCATTCGCTCGAGTGGCGCTTCCCACAATCAGTACACTATTGAATCTCAATTCCAACAATTAGTGTCTCGGCCCTCGGGGGCCTATCAAACCTCGCTTGCTTCTTAGGGCGCTGAATAGATCAAAAGGACCCAAATTCCTCTTAACCTTATTCTGATCCCTTCTCGCGATCCCGCTGCTCACGCTCAATGTGCTTCACTTCTTCCACAATCTTAGCCTTGTGAATCAAAACCACAAAAACTCGTTCCATTTGAGGAGCTATCAGAACCCGCAAATCATATCTCAGTCCTTCCTCGAATCTCATGCACTTGTCGTAATCAGACGCTAACAGAGTTCGTGCATACCTACTCAGGCGTAGGAACTCAGCCTCATACTCAGCCACAAACCGATCGCCCTAAACAAGGCTTATAAACTCGCGTCGGCGAGCCTCAACATAACTTGTTCCCACATATTTACCCTGGAAGGCATTCTTGAAATAGTCCCAGTTCACTTGCTTCGGCTGAGCACCTTGCTCAATGGTTAACCACCACTGATAAGCTTTGTCCTAGAGTAAGGACACAACACCCATCAATTTCTGAGTAAGGGTACAGTCAAGGCCTGTCGTGATACGCTCGTTAGCCTCGAGCCAATATCCAACAACAGTAGGAGCGACTCCTCTAATGCCCCTGAATAGTTCAGCATCATTCGATCGGAGTCATTCAGTAACTGACCCTCGGCTTGTCAATCCCGAATAGGTCTCAACAACCCTCTCCAGTGCCCGTATCATGGCCTGAGACAGTGTATCATCCCCAGTCGTCGGAGTCTGGGACTCCGTCTCAGCAGTGGGAGTACCAACAGTCTCGCTGGTCTCCAGATTGGGCATGCTACCCATAGAGGATGACTCGGCTCGAGTTCCTCTCGGTGTCCTTGACGCCTCCATACCACGTCTCCAACTATTGCACAAACTAATTCTGGCAATCTAGTTACAATGTCAGAGTACACAGATCAATTCACACATCTAGCAGGATAATTTCACCAGTTCACATCAATCAGTTTACCAATAACAGTTAGGTATCATAAACTTTATAAAAGAACAGAAATACTTACTCGGTCAGCGTCGGAGGCTCGGTCACTCACTAAAGTTTCAGTATTTTTGTATTAGTTCAGATACTAATTATTACTAGCTACTGTTCTCACACATTAAGAGCCCAAACACAGTCCTAGTGATGACAAACCTGACTCTGATACCATTAAATGTAACACCCTAATCTCGGTCTAGACGTCTAGACCAAGTTTGGAGAGTTACATCATCCATATTAGAGTTTATACTATCATAATGTAGTCGAATTGAGCTATTCGTTATGTAACATTCATCACCACGAAATTTAAAGCACATAACCTTCATAAGTTCCATAAAACCACATAACAACAATCATTAATAGTAAAACTTAAAAGAAAGATAAAGATTTGACCGAGTTTCAACGACCCTGACCCGATTAAGACTGGGAACCACTTGAAATCCAATCAATAAAGGAATGAGTTGTGAACTCAGTGCGTAAAATAAGTTTATTTTATTAGAATTTGTTTATAGCGAAATTCCAAATTCAAGTATTTAGTTCATTTTAGAAGAGTGATAATTCAGATTCAGAGCAGACTAGTTACATGTATACGTATATGCAATTTCAGTTCATATACAACACCGGTCAGATTTAGAAGCAATTTTCCTATTCCCGTCCGCTACACACCATCGCCTGCTATCCCAACACACCATTAAGGACATTCAATGCCCAACCAACCCTTCACACCATTAAGTGTTCATTGACACTTTTACAGAAACCCAGCTTAGCTGCTAATTCAGTATGCGACAAACACCAGAATCAGATATACTCTTAGTGGCATAGCCACGATTTCAGAACAGATTTCTTCTTCCTTCACAACATCCTACCCCATACCAATGCAGAATACAATTACCGTAACACATGTTTAGTCATTCTAATACCTTACATAATTAATAAAACATTTCAATAACAAAGTGGTATTACAGTGCACATTCAAGTATGTGATTCACAGATCAGTCTCAGTGTATCAAACAGTTCTAATATAAACAAATTCAATCACTCGCACATTAAGGAAACCAATATCAAAGTTTAGCAAAATTCTCAACCTCAGAAATAATTTTCGGACCCAACATCCTGCCACACGGCTTGGGCACACGCCCATGTGCCTTGGCCGTGGGGTTTTTAAGCACAAATAGTAAGTTACACGGCCTGGGCACACGCCCGTGTCCCTGGCCGAGTGATTTTTATACCTCAAACAGTAAGTTACATGGCCTGGGCACACGCCCATGTCCTTGGCTGTGTGGTTTTTATACTACAAACAGTGAGTTACACGGCCTAGGCACACGCCCGTGTCCTTGGCCGTGTAGTTTTTATACTACAAACAGTGAGTTACACGGCCTAGGCACACGCCCGTGTCCCTGGCCGTGTGAACCCTGCACTAGCATGACTACATACGGCCTAGACACACGCTTGTGTGGTCGCTCGTGTGGCCTTAATTCAGTAAACAGTGAGTTACACAGCCGTTCACATGGCTTGCCACAGGCTCTTGTGGCGTCGACAGCCACCATTTTTGGCGATCTGAAACTTGCAAATTAAGGTTTCTGGTACGCACTTGATTTCGTTTTGACAGAGAAACAAGACGAAGACTACCTGAAACCTAATTAATCATTCCACAATCAATTACACTATCAATTCCAACATTTAACAAAATTACTTATCGCTAAAAACATGTCGAAAGGTTCGAAATAATTCTATTCAAATTCGCACACTCACCTCGTACGAAATAGGAGAAACCAACCTAACATGATGGATTACCGTCTTTTGCAATTTTCTTGTCTAAACAAAGTAGCCAATCGAGTGTTTAATAGAAAATCAACTAAACGAGCAAAGTCCCATTTTGACAGAAAAATGTTAACAGAACGGAAATCACAACGAAAGGAAGTTGCAACGGAACTTACGCAAAATTGATCCACAGGAAACAAGGCTTCACAATCACACAAGATCAACTGCAGAAAAGAAGAAAGAAGAAAAAGAAATTGAAAAGAAGGAAGAATAACAAAAATTACAGAACTAAAGTTTTGAAAGAAAAAGAACGATAACTTTTTCTTAGAATGATTTAAATTAACCACCACCCTTCCCAACATTTGCAAAAATATATTCCTAATGCGAACGATGGGATTCGAACTCAGAACCAGACAGAATACAAACATATGCTTAACCAGTGAACCAGCAAGCTCATTCTTGTCACCATTTCACATGAATTGAACTTAATCGGGTAACGCGGGCTCAAGGGTTGATTTAAAAACACAAAAAAACTTTCAATGAAATGACTCGAGCTTCAAAACTTAAACTCAATTGCAGAACACAGAACCACATATACAGAAATTAATTACTGCAGATTCTCACAATTAAATTCTTAAAGTTTTGGGGCGTTACATGCGACTTGGTCATATAAGCGAGAAAGGTATAACTGTTTTGAATAAGTGTCTTCTAGTTTCCAAGTTTAGGAAACATTTGGACTTGGTTAGTATCCTACAAAGGTCAAGTTAGGCTCGTAACGAGGCCTGACAAATAAGGCTTGTTAAATACGAGTCAAGGTAGAAATTTGTAGACTGTGTCTCGCATTTCTGGACATTTTGCAAGTACTTGATGCAACTAGAACCGAAGTAGAGGCAACGACCCGGCAATGAAGCACGAGAAGTTATGACGAC
This sequence comes from Gossypium australe, assembly GCA_005393395.2. Lineage (NCBI taxonomy): Eukaryota > Viridiplantae > Streptophyta > Magnoliopsida > Malvales > Malvaceae > Gossypium > Gossypium australe. The sequence continues at coordinate 65,678,496 of CM016620.1, forward strand.
ACAACGACAACGTCCTGACAAGGAAGCATGGAACATCACGAAGATGTGACGTATTCCTTAAGCAACGCAACCACGTTTTTACAACCAAGCAGGACTTTTTCTTCAACTTAAACTCTGATTACTCCAGAGAAGTTTTAGTTAGATCAATCCTCTATTTTTAGCCTATAAATAAAGCCATTATAATTGTAATAGAAGAGAACATAAGATAACATTAGAGAGAAAATCAAGAGAGAGTTTTAGAGAGCTTTAAAGAGCTTTAAGGGAATTTTGTCTTTTTAGCCAGAGAGAGCTTTGTCTTTGCAGTTAGGGTTTGTTTTGTATTTCTCCATCTTGTACTCTTTGATTGTTTGCTCATTACTGAAGTCTCCTTTGCCCTTGGTTTTTTTATCTTATTGATTGGAGGATATTTTTCACGTAAATTTGTGTGCTTAATTTTTTTTATTTCTTCTTTCTCATTGTTTATATGGGTCAATCTTGAATAATAAATCTATTAAAAGATATTATTTCAAGTATTTTAAAAGACATGATGCAAAAATATTAAAGACATTGTACAAAAATATTAAATGACAATATTAAAATTTTTAGATATTTTTTAATTGTATTAAGGAATTCTGAAAGTAATTTAGTTTCATATTTAAACTTTTAGAATAATAGTATTTATCGGGTTAATAATCATTTGTATTCTCAATTAGCTAAATTCATTTTTTGATTGTTGAAGTATACATATTTTCTCACTCGGTATTTATTTTTTTTTGGTTCAATTTAACACGTATTGTATTGCTTTGAATTTATGTACACGAGTTGAGTGTGCGTTAATAATTTTTTTAATTGTATTGTTAACAATATAAATACTTAACTTTGAAAAAACCATATAGATTAAAGTAATGATATTTTTACAATGAAATCCCAAAATTTAAATTAATTTGAAAATTGGTTATACTAACTAAATAATTGTAATAAGAAGATGATTGTGAATTTTTTTTTTTTTTACGAAAACCAGTTAACGTGATATTTTTGTAGTACATAGAATATTAAGCAGCAAAAGTGAAGTAAAAATTAAAACAACTGTATAGATAGATGTTTAATTAATAAGTCTAGGTGTTATAATGAATAGTAAAACGATATTTATTCTTCCTCTTCAACATCTGCAACAGTCGGGCTGTGATATAAAAACAAAAAAATTAATTATAAAAATTGTTAGATTTGACAATATGATATAATGAGTTTATAACTTAAATTTTAAATATGATTATCATTTTATTATATTATTAAATATTGTCAATGCATCAATAAAAATAGAATTGTATATTAAGATTTTAATATTACTAAAGATTCTAATGTATATCTTTTTTAGAAAAAAATATTAATTTGATTTTATTCAAAAAGTTATGAAATAAAATAGAAATATTTTCCTAGTTTTAAGATGCAATTAAAAGTTTAAACATTAAATGTGAAGTAATCTATCTCTAAAGTCTTGTCTCGCGCGATTTGCTGTTAGGGTTGTGAGTGGAAATTCATTCTATCGGCGTGTACAGTTTTGTATTACTTTGTCCAGTTGCTAACAAAAGGTATTGTTTTGTCTAATTGATTCTGTCACTTCTTGATTTTGTTGGGGATAGATGAGACTCTGCAAATCTTATCTTTGCACGAGATTGAGAATGTTGAACTGGTGCATGATGGGGATGTTGGGGTGGAGGATGAAATCAACTATGAGCTTTGCCTTGTGGGTAAGTTTTTGGGAGAAGTGGTGGTTAACTTTAATCTCATGGAATGTACACTCCTTGCACTATGACACCAAATGAAAGGAGCTACGATTAAATTGGTGGGTGAGAGTGGCTTGTATCTTATTCAATTCTACCATATCATTTATTTTAAGAAGATGATTTCTGGGGGAGGGGGGCTGGTCATTTAATAACTATATTCTACTTTTTCAGCTTCAAACAGGTGAGGATCGTGAGGAGATTAATTTTGCTTTTGCCCATTTTCGAGTGCAAGTGCACGATTACCCCCTGGATTTGCTTCTAAGGGTTTGGCTAAGAGTTTAGTGAATACCATGGGGATGTTTTTGGATTGTGATGCATAGGGCACCAAAATTGTTTGAATAACTTTATGCGTATCCAGGTCCATTTGTGTATTGTTGAAACCTTGATGCTTAAGAAGAGGATTCAAGGACAAGGGCAA